>JASKON010000029.1:8550833-9751666 GCA_036010255.1 Myotis pilosus
GTGCAGGCCTCCTGGAGCAGGTACAGTCTGAGGACCAGGGTGGCTCAGCTGCAGCTCCTGTTTCCATGGTTGCAGTTATGCTTTTCCTCCCATTCCCTTTACACCTCAGAGCACTTGCCCTTGGCCTCCCCGTGTTCAGGGGAATGCCATCATTTCTCAGCTGCAGTGGTTTCTCCAGGGGAACCTTTCATAGTGAGCTGGAATTTGTCTGCCTCCTCATTGATCCCAGCACAGAGTTTGACCCACAGGAAACCTTGGTAATTACTGCTTTGTCTCTGCACCTTTGTCCACATATTGGGTGTTATGCTATGATCCCATCTACTTTGGTGAATTTCTCGCCTCAGTTTGACACTTCAAAAGGTGCTCCTATGTGGCACTGAAATTCCCCCTGCAGGAGTGAATACAATTGGACATGAATTTGGGGACTTAGTATTTGCAATTGATGCTGGAGTCCTACATGATCCTGGTCTCAGTGGATGGGTGCTCATGTCTTATTCCTGCATAGCACCCACTGCCCATGTGATTCTGTGCTGTATATCCCTACTGGCTGAATGAGACAATGGCTCTCACCATGTTTTCCCTGCAGCCCGGATCATGTTCTGGAGCCTTGTTCTCCTTCCCAGCCTCCTGTGTCTGCACCCTGGGTCATTGCGTTTGAACAGAATCCTTTTGAGTAGAAGCCCTCACCGCAGTGCACAGCACACTGGGCCACAACGGAGGTCTTTAATGTGCTTTTCCTGACCACTACCCTACTGACTATCTACACAATATTTTCTGACTGTAGGTTAAGGTGGCTTTTCAGATGATGGTGATGGCCAATTACTCTGTTTTTCTGAGTCATACCCATGTATATAGTAGGTATACATGTTAATAACTTTTTAATGGTTTTCCTCTGTTAACCTATATTGTATCAGTTTAATTTTTAGGTCAACTAAAGAACCTAGAAAAGAAGAAGGAAATATTATTTTCCTTTACAATGTCATTGCATCATCTTTCACAGTCATGCCCCTTAACTCCTCCCTTAGAAGAAGGGAATACCCTTAGGGTTTGGGCTGTGATGCTGGCTGTGAACCATTTGACACCTACAAGAAGTCATGTGGAGGGGAAGTTAATTTTACTTTCCAAGGGAAGAAAGGGCCAAGTATTGTTACTCACTGCAGGGCAAGGAAGGAAGTGTGGCATTTGCTTTTCATCAGTGGCTATTGCTAAGTGACAAGGAATGGAGGGGCCTTGGGCTGAGCTGAAGTTGAGCAGATATGAGGGGCCGTCTTTAAAAGTTACAGTTTGTTTGCATTCCTGGAGAGAGTCTGGCAGATGTATGCGAAGGTGTCTTAATCAGTATTTTCCCAAGCCTATAAAATATGATTACAGCAACAGTTACGAAGAGATCAAAAGAGGCTTGTTTGAAGGGGCAGAGGGAAGGAAACGTTCTACTAACTAGAGACCCCTTGGTCCAAAATATCCCAGAGGTGTGACAACAGCAGGAAGGAGGGGCATGTAAGACTGAAGCATTGAGAGTAGCTTATCTCGTTCAGCAGTTTGAACAGAGGAGCTGTTGATTTAGAGGAGCCAACAAACTTGGGGTTTAATTAGCAGCTGCTTCTGCTAAATTGTGGAAGGCCACAGCGAAGGAACAGACCTTTCTCTTGTCCTTACAAATACCTCCACCACATTTAGAACCTAATTCTTTCTTGACCTCAAGAGTGACTCCTTCTAGGAGACCAATTAAAGGGACACCAGCAATACTGGGGGCATTGTGTTCAGGAGGACACAACAATAGGTCCCGGAGTGAATAAACCACTCATTGAATTTCCTCCTCAATCACAGGCTCTAACTCCCCAGTATGGACAAATATGATGGCACACAGTAAACCTAGCAAGCTCAGGGAGCCTGGGATGGCATAGCCAATCTTGCAAACTCAGAGGCTAAAAGTAATCCATATAGGATGCTTTGAAGTTAAAACTTTTCAAGTAAAAGCTAGTCACCTGGTTATTTATGTAGTAGCCTGTTTTTTTGTTTTTGTTTTTGTAAAGGATAATTTTTACCTTATTGAACCTGTCTGTTGTCTTTTTGCATCTGGGATGACATACCTTGGGATTTTCAGGGACATTTCTGTTTCACAGACTCCTAAGCACAATCTCCCAGCACAGAAGATCACAGAACCCCAATTACTATTACTGTTGTGTTAAATATTGTAAACTAATCGATAGACGTAAAAATAATTGTGTGTCTATTTTTTTTACTGTTTATCCACTCCAAGATATTTTCCTCCTTACCTCTCCCCCCTAATTTATCACCAGTGAATGTCATGTAACCCCCTTATGTCTTCTCCTTTGAGGCTAATGTATAAAAAAGATGCAAAACTGCCGTTCTCCCCAGCATTACTCTATCTGTTGTTACTTTCCTTCCTGGCAAATGTCTCCAAATGTTATGCCCAGATTTCAAGATCCCCAAGGAAACCACACCAGGGAACTAGCCAGTCCGATGCAAAAGCAGAGGGTCTCTTATACAAGCTGGCTTGGTCCCCCCCTTGCCTCCATTACTGGGTGCAAGAGAGAGCCCCGAGTCCCAAGAGAACAAAGAATTTATAGGGCTTGGGGCCGGGGGTTGGGGCAGGGTGCAGCTAGGGTCTGGTTACACGAAGACAAGGGGGGTGGCCATCATACTTTTGGCCTTGGGCTAGTTTCCCCCGGTTTCCCATTGGCTGATACACCCTGCGGCTTTTTTCTTGGAAGAGGGGTTAAGGACACAGCCATCAGTCCTGCTGTGTCCTTTCATTCCCCCCTTGTCTTGGAACTTCCGGCTCAATCATGAGACGGACTGCATTTCTATTCCACCGTTGCTAGAGGACTGTACTGGGCACACAGAACTATCAACTGAACTATTCTTATAAGCTTAACAAATGGTCCGGTGGAAGGGAAAGAAACCATTTTAGCTTTAACAACTTCTATTGAAATAGGATTTTTCTTCTTAAAATTCCTCCATGGCTATCAAAAAGCCAAATCAAGATTAATTTATTTACTGGCCTGATGTTTGCATACACACAACAGGAATGGTAACTGACTGCCTTTGCTGGAATCTCATGGTTGAATCTTTTTTTTTTTTTTTAAATATATTTTATTGATTTTTTACAGAGAGGAAGGGAGAGAGATAGAGAGCTAGAAACATCGATGAGAGAGAAACATCGATCAGCTGCCTCCTGCACATCTACTGGGGATGTGCCCGCAACCCAGGTACATGCCCCTGACTGGAATCAAACCTGGGACCTTTCAGTCCACAGGCCGATGCTCTATCCACTGAGCCAAACCGGTTTTGGCTCATGGTTGAATCTTAATGTGCCCCGCAGGGCCAGGAAGCCAAGCCATCCAGCTGCCATCAAGCCTGCCTGCAGTATCTGCTGAGTTAGGTGAATCCCTCACCTGTAGCAACTCCACTTGAGCCCATGCTCCAGGCTTTAAGGCCCATCTCAGTAGCCCTCCTACTTGTTGCGGCCCAGAGTGTGGGGGCGTTCCGCAGGGATGCAGAGGCATCTTTACTGCTCCCCTTTTACTCTTACCAACCGCCAGTGATGGTAAGGCATGGGTCTGACGCTCCAGCGCCAGTCATCTTCAGGGCTCCCAAGCAGGATAACAGGCTTTCTTCGTGGTCTTAGTGGCTTCAAGTCTTTAGAGTTCAGACAGGGCTCTTTAAAACATGATACTCCAGTCAAAGTTTTAAAACCGCTATTAGGAATTAGTCTTATTGGATCTATGCAAAGAAACGTACTTATTTAGCATTGCCAGATTTCGGAGGAATTACATAAGGAGAAAAACATACTGATCTACTCTAAGGTTTTCTGACTTTCCTTGCTAATTCCTTTTCATGGATTTAAAACAAAAGAGTAACTGTTGGTATAAAACCTTCTTTCTATGCATAACCATGCCTCAGACCTCCTAAACAGGCTTTTTCCAGCTTTACTACCCCTGACATGGGCATGGTGACTCAGGCCTGCAAGACAGTATTACAGGCTGCCAACTATTAGCTGTCTCTCAACAGAGACCAAAATCTGATGGGCACCCCTCCCTGCCCAGTTGGGCACCTGCCCTCTTGGCAGCAAGACACCCTTTACTTTTGGGGGTCACCCCACACAGCTCCCTTCCAGGACAGCCAACATACATTCAAACCTGCAAAAGAATCAAAGGTTAATATAACATATCAATACAATGAAACATAATATTGGCATCATGGCCACTTCAGGCAGCCAAATCTTCTACCAAACATGTGATTCTATAAATGGTCCTTGTCTCTTTGGAGCCATGTCCGTGAAGATGCAGGCATCATCTAAGTGTATTACACAGTATTGTGGGGGCTCCTGGTGACAGGAGCGATTGTGAGTCATGTTACCTGCATCAGGCAGGTCGAGCACACCGTAGCTTGTGCTTGAGCGGGTTGCGTTTATCTCGATCGATGCTCCATTTGGTGATGAAGTCTTTCCGGGTCATGGATGGATCTGCTGACCGGACATGAGTGTGATGGACCCAGGTCGCGACGCTGTCTACCTTGAGAGCGGTGGGGGTCGTCAGCACCACAGTGTAGGGACCCTTCCAACGTTGCTCTAGGGTCTCCCAGCAGTGCCTTCTGACATAGACCCAATCTCCTGGTCTGTGCTGATGAGGAGTTGGGGTTGCGCTGGTCTCGTAGATGGCGCGGAGGCGCGGCCAAATGTCCTCGTGCGCCCTCTGGAGCCCTCTCAAGGAAAGAGATTGTTAAAGAAAAACCACCCAGTCCCTGCCAGTCTCTGAGTCAGATTCCTCCTCTCTTGGAGAACTTCAAAGTCCTGATGGCTTCTAGGTAACCCTGTTTATCAGTTACAGAGCTCTGCTTTCTTGGCTTTCTACCAGTTCCCTTTGTGGCAGAGCAGCAACCAGGCCTCTTTCAAGGGAGTGCACTAGAAGTGGGTATCACCCCCTCCTTTGCTAGCAGCAACAGGTACCAAACCCTTTCAGTACATTTGACCAGCTTCATTCCTGCCCACCTTTACAGATTCTAAGGCCCATTGTTTTCCTTTAACCAGCAAGCTAAATGACACTGGCCTGTATTATTTAATTCAGCACAGGCAGGGCGAAGGGCCCATGAAATCTCTGCCCTGAGGAACTGTGAGCCCCACCCTTAAATGTCCCAATCAGACTAGAAAAGTCACAAATATTTTTTAAATCTACCCCAGAAAATCCCAACCTAGCACAGAATATACTTCCACACTTACATGAACAAATAATTATATCTAAGTAGACATACAAACATCAAATAAACATTTATACTTACACTCTTTTAGTGAACAAGTACTTTTACAATCCTGGGATTTTGAGCAGACAGGAACAGATGTGGAGGCCTCCCTTTTTCACATCTCAGGACAGGATTTTTGACCTATGTCTCATCCAGATGGAAACGGTTCTCATATTGAACAAGGAAATCAAGATTAAATAGACATAATAACTAGATACATTCTCCATTAAGAACTTTGAGGTGCATGCCACATTTATACCACAAAATACCAACAAATCAGTTTCAGTTGTGTAAAAGACTGTCTTTTTTTTTTTTTTTTTCCTTCATTAGGTTTTAAGAGGCTCTGGAAAACCACATTCAAGCCTTGCAAGGCAGGTTTTTGGCCTACCTGGTCTTTTCAGATGTAAATTGACCACATTCTTTAAGATTTTGCTGCAGGCAGGAGGCGACAATCTCCTTCCTCCATCAAGAAAAGCTTTCTTGCCAAAGCCGGTTTGGCTCAGCGGATAGAGCGTCCGCCTGCGGACTGAAAGGTCCCAGGTTCGATTTCGGTCAAGGGCATGTACCTGGGTTGCAGGCACTTCCCTTGTGGGGGATGTGCAGGAGGCAGCTGATCGATGTTTCTCTCTCATCGATGTTTCTAACTCTCTATCTCTCTCCCTTCCTCTCTGTTAAAAATCAATAAAATATATATATATATATATATATATATATATATATATATATATATATATATATATAAAAAGAAAAGAAAAGCTTTCTTAATTAACAAAGGACCACTTTTTTGTTTTTGTTTTTTTCCTTTGGAAAAACTGTTCTTTATTATGGATTAGGCTTGGGATTTATCCTGCACATTTGAAAGGAGACGCTAGCCCAAAACCCTATCCAAAATAGGACGGTGTGCATATTAGTTTTAAGCCAGCTTTTCTCCTTACACGTGCACAGAAATCCCAGATGCATTTACTTGGGGAGGGGGTGACCTGTTTCCACAGACCCTCACTCAGGCAGCCACCCTACCACCACACAAAGGAGCGGGGAGACCAGTCCCCCTCCCTCCACACTCGCACACTTTCATCAGACATTCCTTAAGAGTTTAAACAATCCATTCAATTCCTAACAACTTCCCCATTCCTGAGGGAGCTCTAAAGCCTCCCCGAATCTCCTTGAAATGATTAATCACAATACCCAAAGGAGCAGTCTGAGTCCACCATAACGTCCATCCAGCAAGTCCACAAAATAAAACTGAAACACAAACAACTAAAGGGCCCAAAGAAGTACAGCCTTCCAACTCCATGAAAGCAAAAAAAACGAAAGCTAGACGTTGGCTGTGTGCCAACCAGCGGGAGCGACCCGCCTTTTCTCAGATTGAGGGGTTCCTACAGACCTTCCGACTCCGCGGAAGCAAAAATGCCCCCCTTCAGATGGAGGATCGAGGCATCCCCGTTTCCTCCCGCCTGTCTCAGCTTAAGGGGGTTTCTACAGACCTTCCGACTCCGCGGAAGCAAAATTTCACCCCTTCAGATGGAGGATCGAGGCGTCCCCCGACTCCTCCCGCCCATTGATCCTGTGCGTTCACTTAGATCATTATTACGGGCATTTACAGATTTCAGAAGTGAGCTCACACCGGACAGATACAAAACATACAAGTACACACAAACACCTACAGCGGTCAGTCAGGCCCTCCGGACTGGGAGTCCCTCGATGGTGTTGGGGATCCCGAACGAGCCCCCAAAATGTTATGCCCAGTTTTCAAGATCCCCAAGGAAACCACACCAGGGAACTAGCCAGTCTGATGCAAAAGCAGAGGGTCTCTTATACAAGCTCGCTTGGTCCCCCCTTGCCTCCATTACTGGGTGCAAGAGAGAGCCCCGAGTCCCAAGAGAACAAAGAATTTATAGGGCTTGGGGCCGGGGGTTGGGGCAGGGTGCAGCTAGGGTCTGGTTACACAAAGATGGGGGGTGGCCATCATGCTTTTGGCCTTGGGCTAGTTTTCCCCGCTTTCCCATTGGCCTATACACCCTGCGGCTTTTTTCTTGGAAGAGGGGTTAAGGACACAGCCATCAGTCCTGCTATGTCCTTTCACGACTTGAGTCAAATAAACAGAAAAATTCTCCACAGGTTTGGACATTTCTTACATCACCAAAAACAATTGACTCATGGGAAGCAGGAGAAGGTTACATGGAGGGGTGTCAGCTTTTCCAGGGACTCAAGTGACGGAAGACAGATTTATAAACACAAATGTAGAGCACACCCAGAACCCAGCAAGTTAGAGCTCTCCCCTTGCTTTCAGAGAACAGAAGAAAATGCTCAAGGCCCAGGTGATTTTGTTTTCATTGTGTGTGTGCATGATTTTAATCCTTACCTGAGGATGTTTCTTTTTACCCTCCCCAACTTTTCTTCTGAGATTCTGCAGTAATTTCATGCTTCCATGTCTCTGAATCCACTCCATCAGTTTGGAATATAAATTATATTCCAAATGTGAGTGCAATCAAGTGATACTGTCTTCTCTGACTGACTGATTTCACGTAGCTTGATGCTCTCCAGGTCCCTCCATACTGTGTGACAGGGTAAGAGATTCTTTTTTTTTTTTTTTTTTTTTTTTTTTTTTTACTGCTGCACAGTATTCCATGGTGTAAATATACCAGTTTTTTATCCACTCATCTACTCATGGGTACCTAGGCAGTTTCCAGACCTTTCCTATTGTAAATTGTGCTTCTATGAACAGAGGGGTGCATACTATCTACTTGATTGTTTCAGGTTTCTTAGGGTATATTCCTAGAAGTAGAATCACTGGATCAAATGGCAGTTCCATACTAAATATTCTGCAAAAACTCCCAACTGATTTCCATAATGGCTGTAGCAGTTTGCATTCCCACCAGCAGTGATCTGGGTTCCCTTTTTTCCACATCCTCCCCAGCACTTGTGCTTTGTTTATTTGCTGATGGCAGCCATTCTGACAGTGGTGAGGTGATAACTAATTGTTGATTTAATTTGCATCTCTGTGATGATCAGTCACTTTGAGCATTTTTTCACATGTCTCTTGGACATCTTCTCCACACTGCAGCCCAGGCAGAGCGGACACTTCTGGTGGCATCAGAAGCAGATGCTCTGAAATGTGAGTGTCTGTTTTGTGACATGAACTTTTTATAATGGATTCAATGGAGGCAGGTTAGATCAATTTAGAGACTTGAGGCACCTCCCCCTGCTACAAATGAGCTGAAGGAGACACCTGCCAAAAGTCATGAATGAACAAACAGTGCCTTGCCATTCAGAAAGAGCAGGTCCCTAAGAAAGATATGCAAAACCTGCCACGCAGGTGCCTCAAAAAGAATCTTGCCCCAGACATCACCTCCCCTGAAAGCGCTAGAGGACCCTGAGTGTACTTGGTGTATTTTGGGCTGTTTGCCCCTCAATCCAGTCTTTTGGTTAACTGAGTAATACCGGATCCTGGATTTGGAGCGGGAAAACTACATTACCCACAAGGCCACGCATGGAATGCCACCAGGCTGAGCCAATGGGGGCTTAGAGATGGCATTTCCCTTTGGCCGCTTCTGAAGGGCGGGACTATAGTTCTCCTGGCGAGGTTTTGCCTTTTCAGGCTTCTCAGTCGCTCAGGATTTCCTGGTCGCACAGTCCCGTGGAGAAGGCCTGAGAGCGGTGCTCCCCGCCTCACAGCCCATGGTGGGAACCTCCGGTGGTGCTCACAGCTCCCACGTGGGATTGAAGCTCGGAGTCACCGCCCGAACCCACGCCAGGGCCGGGACAGGGACCGCCATTCCTGCAGCGGCTTCTACTCCCGCTCCGCTCAGGCCACAGAGGGCAATGGCGGCGCCCATGCGGAGGAGACGGGCTGAGGTGAGTTCGAGTCCCCCAGGCCCTCACCGCCTCCTCACACAGACACCACAGCCTGGGGAGGGCGCCTGTCCCGTCCTGCAGCTCAGTCCCGCGTGGAGGACCGTGAGGAAGGTGGAGGGGAGAGGAGTGTTGTGTCTTCTGAGGACACAGCAAGTGCAGGGCAGAGAGGACGGGGGTGACTTGCATCTGAAGGTCCCTGAGGATGTGGCTGTGAGTATTGACGGAAAGAGCAGAGGCTGCAGGGAGGACGGCACAGACTCATTCGGGGCTTTCCCGGCTGTGGGGTCATCAGGGGCCTGGGGTCGTCCTGGATCCGGCTGGACTGCAAGCTCTCTACACGCCATATGCCAACTAAGTTCATGGGTTAGTCCAGCGAGATCCAGTGGCATTGGAGCAGGAAGGGGGCAGAGCTGAGGGAGTGAACCTGGGACTGAACATTACCCAGTGGCCTGCACATCTGGAGGAAGTGTGAGCTGATGGTCCCCGGGACCTGGTGTGGGGATTTAATGTGAAGCATAAACCGACGCTTGGCTTTGTCTTGGAGGCAGGATCTAGGAGACTGCAGTGGTGTTGCTTGGCAGGAAAGCTGGGGCCCTGCAGGCATAGCTCAGACCATGAATGCCATTGCTATCTCCCCTCCCCTCCCCTCCTCTCTCCTCCCCTCTCTTAAAACTTCCCACCAAACCGAGCTGCTCTGCTGAGGGCCATCACAGTGAGTAATGGGATTGTGATGAGAGGGCAGCCTGCACTGGCATTAAGGCCTGGTGTCCACAGAAACCCGGTGCCCTGGAGGAGGTTGAAGGTGGGGAAAGTGTGTAAGGAGTAGGATTAATGGTTCTTAGAAAGGCAGCTCTGGTTTCAATTTTCTCCGTTCTGACAGGTTGGCGTGACCTTTGAGGACATTGCCCTGTACTTCTCCAGGGAGGAATGGAGCATCCTTGATGAGAATCAGAGACAGCTGTACCTGAATGTGATGCTGGAGAACTTTGAACTTATATCCTCACTGGGTAAGACCCTCACTGTCACCAGTGACCTGGACTTGGCTTTGCCATTTCCCAGGCCCTATCCCCCAGGGTGTGCTCTGTCCTCCCATGTAGACTGTGGAACTGCTTGATTTTTCCAGTTTCCTGGGTAGTTGCTGTCCTTGGGCGGGTTGGTTTGTTTCTGCTGCTCCCTTCTATTCCTGAAGTCCCAATGCTCCCCGCTGCACTAAATTCACAGGGAAGCACTTGTGGTTGGTAGTGTTGCAGGAAGCCTAAGAGATTCTACCTTGATCACTGAGGAAAGCATTTTCTGTATTCATGTTGGTCATTTGTACGTATTTCTTGAAGAACTGCCTCTAAATTCTTATCCTGTTTATCAACTGTATCTTTTGGTTGAATAATCTTTGGAATACCTTGTATATTTTATATATTAATTGCTTATGACATACAGGAACACATATTTTTTTCATGTGCTTAATTGTGCTTTGCAGATATGGCTCCCCACACCTGCTTTTCCACAAATTCCATGTTTTGTTTTTGGCAACCCTGGTTTCCGCAGATCTAGTGCCCCCATGTTTCTAGCCAGCTCAGATGCTTGGTACTAGTGCTTAGCAATTAAATCTTGTTAATGAAGTTATATAGACTTGCTTTTGAGGCAGCGTCATTGCATTGTTATTAGCCTGCAGTACAATATTAATATTCCTTTATTATTCCCGGGGAACTGGAACTCTTTGTGTGAATTTCTATATTGCAATATTCTCTTTATTGTGCTGATCATAGCCAAATCCACAATATCTCCAAGAGATTCCTTCATATGGTTTGCAAGTATTTTCTTCTGTTCTCTAGATTGCCTTTCATTTCATGTTGTTTATTGCTGTTGTTCAGTGAAGATGCTATTTTCTTTATTTGTTGCAGTGTGGACTGTTTGTTTTCTATTTTGTGTGGTTGGTGTCACTTTCAGAAAATCCTGTCCAAAACAAACCTCTAGAACTTTTTCTCTATATTGTCCTGAGGAGTTTTAAGTTTTAGCGCTGACATTTAACTCTGTCATACAGTTGACTTAGATTTTATCAGTGCTGTCCAGTTTTGTTGTTTTACACATGAATGTCCGTTTATACTAGCACCATTCATTGAAGAAACTATCTTTCCCTTCTTCTGTGGCGTTCAGCTTTGTCAAAGATTACTTAAAAGTACGTGCCTGGGTCTTTTTCTGTTTGCTGTTCTATTCTGTTGATACGTGTCTGTGTTTCTCCAGCAACACAGTTTGCTTGCTTTCTCTATGTAATAAATTGAAGTCAGGAAGTGTGATGCCACCAGCTTTCTTCTTGGTCAAGATATCTTTTGTTATCCTAGCCCAGTGGTCGGCAAACTGCTGCTCGCGAGCCACATGCGGCTCTTTGGCCCCTTGAGTGTGACTCTTCCACAAAATACCACGTGCAGGTGCGCATGTACAGAGCAATTGAAACTTCATGGTCCATGCACAGAATCCAGTATTTTGTGGAAGAGCCACTCTCAAGGGGCCAAAGAGCCGGATGTGGCTCGCAAGCCTTAGTTTGCCGACCACTGTCCTATCCTGTTTTTCTCAGTGGATAGAGGCTCGGCTGGTGGATTCAAGAGGCATAGGTTCAATTCTTGTCAAGGGCATGTACCTTGGTTGCGGGCACATAGCCAGTATGGAGTGTGCAGGAGGCAGCTGATGAATGTTTCTCTCCTCTTGATGTTTCTAACTCTATCCCTTTCCCTTCCTCTCTGTAAAAAATCACTAAAATGTATTTTTTTAAAAAGATTGCTTTTGTTAATGGAGGTCTTTTGATTCCATTTCCAGATTTTCTGTTCATTTCTTTGTAAAATAGCATTGGAGTTATTGGGATTGCATTTAATCTGTAGTTTGCCTTGTGTACTATGGCTGTCTTCACCATATTTCATTTTCTGACCCTTGAACACAGCTTGTCTTTCAACTTATTTGGGTTTTCTTTCATTCCTTTCATCACTGTCTTATAGTAGTCCCTGTACAGGTGTTTCACATTTTGGTTGAATTTATTCCTTTGGGTTTTCTTGTCTTTTATGCTTTTTTATTTATTTTATTTTTTAAAAAAATATATTTTATTGATCTTTTACAGAGAGGAAGGGAGAGGGTTAGAGAGTTAGAAACATTGATGAGAGCCATAGCCGGTTTGGCTCAGTGGATTGAGCATCAGACTACGGACTCAAGGGTCCCAGGTTCGATTCCAGTCAAGGGCATGTACCTTGGTTGCGGGCACATCCCCAGTAGGGAGTGTGCAGAAGACAGCTGATCGATGTTTCTCTCTCATTGATGTTTCTAACTCTCTATTCCTCTCCCTTCCTCTCTATAAAAAATCAATAAAATATGTTTTTTTTTTTTTTAAAAAAAGGAACATTGATGAGAGAGAAACATCAATCAGCTGCCTCTTGCACACCCCCTACTGGGGATGTGCCCACAACCAAGGTACATGCCCTTGACCGGAATCAAACCTGGGACAATTAGTCCGCAGACCGACGCTCTATCCACTGAGCCAAACCGATTAGGGCTGTTTTTGATTCTTTAGTAAATTTGATTACATTCTTCATTTTTCCATCAAAGAATTTATTATTAGGTTGTAGAAATGGAACTAATGGTCCCATGTTTATTTTGCATCCTGTAACTTTTCTGATTTTAATTCATTACTCTTCTTTTATCTTCACCCGAATAGTGAGGATATTTTTTCCACTGATTGTTTTTTTAGAGAGAGAGAGTGGGAGACAGAGAGAGAGAAAGAGAAACATCGATTGGCTGTCTCCCACATGTTGCCTCTACTGTGAGTTGGGATCGGACCTGCAACCCAGGTATCTACCTTTGAATGGGAATCAGACCGTACCCCTCAAGTTTACAAGGCAGTTCTGTGATCAGTGAAGCACAGTGGCTAGGTATATTTATTTATTCTTTAAATTATTATTCTTATTATTTTTGTTTTTCTCATTAAGATTTTAATATAGGTGTAAGTGAAAATTCTCATTTAGAAAAAATTAGAGAAAAGTTTCCATTTATTTCTTTAGAATAAAGATTTAGTGCACAAATACAGCCCAAAGCCAAAAGAAAAATAGCTTTACCCTGTCATTTCCCTAAGAAAGCACTGCAGTTACTCAGAATAGGCCAAAAGAAAAGAAGCAATCCCTGGAGTTCTAGATTTTATGGAAGGACCACGTGAGACTATGTACATCGATTTGATGTGCAAATATATGTATTTTTTATTTCCTAGAGGAAGAGGAGAGAGAGAGAAAAACATCAATGATGAGAGAGTTATTGATCAACTGGCTCCTGCACAACCCCCCACTGGTGACTGAGCTCACAACCAGTGCAGGTGTCCTAACAAAGAATTCAGTTGTGATCTCCTAATTCAGGGGTGGGCAATCATCTTGTGAGTGCGTGTCAAAACTGGCAAAATCTCTGACTCAAAATTCTGCGTGCCAACCCTAATTTTTTGAGAACATGTTACACCTACTTGATATGTCTTAAGGTGTACGTATGTGAGGAATCTTGAAGTAATAATAAAATTCATTTGAGCAACAAAAACACAGTATATGATGATGAAAAATACATTTATTTTTTAATGTATACATGTACACTGATAGTCCGACAGAAAACTTTATGACTCCGTTTGATATTATCAGTGGTACTTTTGCCGGTGCATCACTGATGATAGAGATTTTACATCAGGTTCATATTTCGTGACCTTCAGAGATATGCACGAGCTACTACTTTCATCTGTCAGGCTACTCCTATTACGAGACTTACCCAAATTCATCACTGAGAACAAAGATTCACAAGTGTATGTGGATGAAAACATGGAGAGTAACACTGTTGCAAAGTTTTCTCAACAGAAAAAATTTTCTGGAATGGCATTCCGAGTCCTCTATAGTTCGTTTTTGACACTTCTCTCTGGAACTCCTGTCTCTAATTGTTTTTTTTCAATGTTTTCCAAGTCAGCTAACTCTAAGGTCAATAAATTTCTGCTTCCAAATTGATATACTCTAAAATTTAATCATCTGCATTTTACGGTTAGCCATGTCTATCCATGAAAACATTTGTAAGTTTAGTTCCTCCAGTTTCATGCTGTCTGGAAACCTCATGAATTTTGCTGTCTCTTCCAGTTCTCTGAATTTCACAAATCTTGAGAGGAACTGCTCAACAGTTGACTTGATGATGTTTAAAAACAGCTTTTGAAGACTTTGACAGTTCGTTCTGTCATCTTTTGGGAGGTTATTGATGTGCCTCTTGAGGTTTGGGAAGTATCTAAATTTCTCACCATGCACATCCCTTTTTAAAACTTACAGTTTCTTTTCAAAAGCTTTTATGTAACCAAACATAACTTCAAGTATCTTGCCAGTTCCTTGTAATTTAACCCCTTCCCCAACAATTTTTTTGTTAAAAACGTTTCTTTTTCAGACTAATTTTTTTATTTTGGTTCTATACAGTATTTTTGATGCTGGTTATGAAAACAGTTTGTAACTCGTCTTCATATAAACCATATTTTTTTACCATATTTTCTTAGTATACTCGTCGACGACTGAAAAAGAACATTTTGTGAAAACGTGTATACACGTTTCTGCCGGGGAAGGGGTTAACATTTAAGTCATTCAGATGTTCACAAAAATTATAAATGCAAGATTATAAGAGAGTGTTTTACGTGCCAGCTAAAGTTACTGGCATGCCATGTTTGGCACACATGCCAGGGGTTCCCCCCCCCAACCCCCTGTCCTAGTTCATGAGTCAATGCTCAATCAGTGAGACATACCAGGAAGCATTTATTTATTGATTTTAGAGACAGAAATGGAGAGAGAGAAACAAAGAGAGTGAGGCATTGGTGTGCTGTTGTACCCATCTGTGCATTCATTGGTTGTCCCCTACATGTGCCCTGATGGGGGATCAAACCCACAACCTTGGGGCATCAGGGCCACACTCTCAACGACTGAGCCACCTGGACAGGATTCTGGCTTTGTTTATTAATTTCAGGAGCTCATAGTGGACTCTTGAGAAATTTCTCTATGGAGGGTCATGTCGTCTCCTAACATCAACATCTCTTATGATGCATTGTGGTTCATAGTGACAGGTATAATGTCTTATCTTTTATTTCTTTTTTAACTTATTGGAGGCTTGGTTTCTGTTTGTTTTAGCTTTAGTGTAGCTAACGACTTGCACATTTGTATATATTTTTTTAAATATACCTTTTAGCTATTCCTTTCTTTTGTAGCTCTTTTATTTATGTTTGTTCTAATATTTATGGTTTCTTTCCTTTGAAACCTTTGGTTTACTTGCCTGGTGTGTTTCTAGTTTCATGAGGTGCCATGTTAGGTTCTTTGAGATCTTTTGTGACAATGTAGGCATTGATCTCTCTTAAAATTTCTCCTTAGAATGACATTTTCTTTTTTTAAAATATGTTTTATTGATATTTACACAAAGGAAGGTACAAAGAGGGATAGAGAAAAACATTGATGATAGACAAACATTGATTGAGCTGCCTCTTGCATACTCCCTACTGGGGATGTGCCCGCCACCACGGTACACGCCCTAGACCGGAATTGAACCTGGGACCCTTCAGTCCTCAAGCCAATGCTCTATCCACTGAACCAAACCAGTTAGGGCTACATTTTCTGAATGTTATACCTAAGCTTTGGTACATTGTCTTGTTATTTACTTTGCCTCTAGACTTTTTGAGATCTCTTGTTTTAGGCTACCCTGAAATTCTTATGTCTTTCTTTATTAATCCTTTTACATAGAGAGGAAGGGAAATGGGGGGAGAGAGATGAGGGAGAAACATCAATTGGCTGCCATCTGCACAGTTGAAAACCGGGTATGGAACCCACATTCTGATATGTGCCCTAACCAGGAGGATAACCCTTCACCCTTAAATACACAGGATGCTGCTCCAACCAACTGAATCTCACTGGCCAGGGTATTGTTTGGTTTTTGGAAACAAAACTTTCTGGGTTTTTTTTGAGAACAGGCCACTGGGATCAATGAGAACAGAAGTATCGGGGCTGATAGTGGTATGCTGACCCTTTATTTTTATTTTATTCATTTATTTATTTATTTTATTAAAAGTCACATTTATTCAACGTTATGATCAGACTATTACATTTAGCAATCAACAGCAAGGGTGCAAAAAAAAATTTACATTAAAACCCTTGGTTGGAATGCTTTACACTTTCCACAGAACAGAAACTAAAATAACCTGTTATACAATTAGTCACAAATACAGTGTTGGAGTTTTTATGCCCATTCACATGAGTATTGTCTATCACATGTCTTCTTTGTAGCAGCTAGGCCCTGCCACCACTGTGCTTGGCTGAGTTCACAAATCAGTTTAACCTGTAGCTTCCCTGTCACTTCTCTGGCTCTCCTCTCCTGCTAAGCTTTGTTTCCTGGCAGCAATTAAAACCTTCTGCCACTGCGATAGCTACTGCTGCTGCTGGAACCGCCATAGCCACCTTGGTTTCGTGGTTTGACAAAGTATTGACCTCCACTACCATAAGGGCCAGAGCTTCTGCCTCCAAAGTTTCCTCCTTTCATAGGCCCAGAATTCGAGGATTGATGGTTGTAATTGCCAAAATCATTGTAGCTTCCACCATCTCCAAAATTGCTTCCACTGCCACCGCCAAAGCCGCCTCCACCTCCTCCATTGTTATAGCTGTCATGGCTGCCACTCCCGCCATAGCTACTGCCCTGGTTTCCATAACCCTGTCCACCACTTCCTTACCCTCTGCTTCCTTTAGAGTAACAAGGGCCGCCTCCTCCATAACCACCATCATTACCAAATCCATTATAGCCATCCCCACTGCCACCATCCCACCACCACAGGTGCGACCAAAGCCACCTCAATCACTGAAGTTTCCTCCACAACCAAAGTTGTCGTTTCCACCAAAACCACCTCCACGATCACCTCCGAAGTTTCCAGAACCACTTTGACCTCTTTGGCTGGACGAAGCACTAGCCATCTCTTGCTTAGATAGAGCTTTCCTTACTTCACAGTTGTGACTGTTCACAGTATGGTATTTCTGAATGACATTCTTGTATACACAGTCATGGTCGTCAAAGGTTACAGAAGCAATGCCTTTCTTTTTGCCACTGCCTCGGTCAGTCAGGATTTCAGTCACTTCTATTTTCCCACACTGTTCAAAATAATCTCTTAGATGATGTTCTTCAGTGTCTTATTCAATACCACCGACAAAAATCTTTTTCACAGTTAAGTGGGCACCAGGTCTTTCAGAATCTTCTCTCGAGACAGCCCTCTTTGGTTCCACCACTCTTCCCTCCACCTTGTGTGGCCCTGCGTTCATGGCTGCATCCGCCTCCTCCTTAGTGGCATAGATGACAAACCCAAAGCCTCTGGAGCGATTGGTGTTTGGATCTGTCATCACCACATGGTCCGTGAGCATTCCCCATTGCTCAAAATGGCTCCTCCGACTCTCATCAGTTGTTTCAAATCTCAAACCTCCGATACAGAGCTTCCACAGCTGCTCCGGGTCTTTGGGAGACTCAGACTTAGACATGAAGGCTGCAACAGGGGAAATTCCAACGACGCCTACTCCGCGGCGTTCACTGGCAGAAAGGGGTGATCTAAGGAGCGTATCTCTCTTTTTAATTTTTATTTCCAATATCTTTTTATTGATTTCAGACAGCAAGAAAGAGGGAGAGAGAGATAGAAACATCATTGATGAGAGAGAATCATTAATTGGCTGCCTTGTCCATGCCCCCCCGCTGGAACCGAGACTGCAACCCGGTCATGTGCCCTTGACCTGAATCGAACCTGGGACCCTTCAGTTCACAAGCAGATGCTCAATCCACTAAGCCCAACTGGCTAGGGGTGACCCTCTTTTTCAAAAAAGGCATTTTTATTAATTTCTGAGAGGAAGCAGAGGGAGAGAGAGAGAAACATTAATGATGACAAAGTGTCACTGATCAGCACCCTCCTGCATGCCCCTTACAAGGACAGAACCCACAAAGAACTGGGCATGTGCCCTTGAGTGGAATAGAACCTTGGACCTTTCAGTCCACACGCTGACACTCTATCCACTGAGCAAACCAGCTAAGGCTAACCCTTGCTTCCTTCCTTTATTTATATATTTCCTTAGTTAGTTAGTTACTAACCGTTTTTTTGAACTTAGATATCTTCAAATGTGTTTGCTCACCCAGTTTCCTGTCATCCTTTCTATGCAGTATTACTGTTTGTCTTCATGGTACTCTTATTCCCATTTCCTGTGGGATTTTATTTCATGGATAGCTGTCTACTTACTCTGGGATGGGGAAAGATTCTCTGTCTCTGATTCTGCCATCTTGCTGATGTCACTCACATAGGTCTTTTGCCCGTGATCTCATTTGTGCTTTGTTGTTCTACAACAGTGCTGACCATACCTCGTTTTAGTTTTCTTTTTAAGATTTGCATCATTTATCTCATGCTGTGGCTCAACTTGGATTTAAGAGGCAAAATCTTTTGTGCATCACAGGAGAAAGATGACTTTATCAATGACAGGGTAGACCCAGAGGCAGTCTTGCCCTGGTGAAGGGCTGTGTGGGCAGTTTTCATGCCTGGGCTCTTTTACGTTCATATCTAGGTACCCATTTTGTTCAACAACAAAAATGTTTTGTTTCCATTGCTCACTCCTCACCCAATTCTACTTCTTCTTGCTTAAGGTTAAAACTTTGCCTATGACTCCGTTTTAATAGTGATCATTCTACTTGGATTCCCAGCCCATGGATAACCTGAACCTCTCTAAACTTTGCACCTCTACCTCTTCTATCACACATCTCGGCTTTACTGCACTCCAGTGTTGTTGCATGCCTGCAGAGCTTTAGAGTGCACACGTATTATCTTGACACTGAGCATCACATACTTTCCTATGATTGATATTTTATGGGTTTGAGCACATTGAAATTATTTTACAGACTCATAACGCCATCATGAAAGGTCCTAACGGAAGCCATTTGTAGAGTAATAACGAGCAGACATAGCCTCTCTTCTTTTTGTGCCAGCGTATGTTTCTATTCTCCCTTGATGAGATTTTGATCATCCAGTGACCTTTTGGGCCATGGTATACATAACAGCCATTTCCTGAGTAGCTAACTTATTTATCTTGAAAATCATTGTATGGAATCATGTCCAGTTTTGACATAAACAATTGAGGTGAATATATTATGTTTTTATCAGGTCAACGTGCACTTCATCTACGTTTCCTTTTGAACAGGTTGCTGCTGTGGAGCAGAAATTATGGAGGCAACGACTGAACAGAAGGTTTCAGTAAGAGTGTCACAGGCAAGGAATCCCAAGTTAGCCTTGTCATCCCGCAAGAGCCACCCCTGTGAGAGTTGTGGGCTCGTCTTGGGAAACATTTTCCACATGATGGAGGGGCAGGAACACACACAGATACTATTGAGGTGTGGGTCGTGTGATAAACGATTTTATTTCTGTGCAAAATTTCAACAGCAGCATGTGACAGAAAAGACTTTCATTAGAGGTGTGGAGAGGATCTCACTTGCAAACAGCTGCAATTTCAATGTGTCCCAGAATCGTTTGACATGCGAGGAGGTTGGGCAGTGTGTCCTTATGGGGTCAGGACATCTGCACCTAAAGGCTACTCAGACCAGGGACAGTCCAACTGCAATTTCCACGTGTGGGATGACGTTTCAAAGGAGAAAAAAATATTACAATAGAAAAAAATGTAAGAGAGACATTAGTTGCACCCACACAGTTATTCAGGAAAAAGGTGTCCATCTTGGAAGTTTGTGTTTTGGGTCTTCTGAATGTGGAAAATTTTTTACCAAATTTTCAAGCATTCCTAATCAACAGAGAGGTCACACTGGAGAAAAGCCTTATGAATGCAGTGAATTTGGGAAATCTTTTGCACGGAGCAATGACCTTCATTATCATCAGAGAGTTCATACAGGAGAAAAGCCCTATAAATGCAGTGAATGTTGGAAATCTTTTGCACGGAGCAATGGCCTTCGTTATCATCAGAGAGTTCATACAGGAGAAAAGCCTTATAAATGCAGTGAATGTGGGAAATCTTTTGCACAGAGCAATGGCCTTCGTTATCATCAGAGAGTTCATAAAGGAGAAAAGCCTTATAAATGCAGTGAATGTGGGAAATCTTTTACCCTGAAATCTAACCTTCGTGATCATCAGAGAGTTCATACAGGAGAAAAGCCTTATAAATGCAGTGAATGTGGGAAAGCTTACACCACTAGCACTAATCTTTGTTGTCATCAGAGAGTGCACACTGGAGAGAGGCCTTATCAATGCAATGAATGTAGAAAATCTTTTACCACTAACACCCAGCTTCGTAGTCATCAGAGAGTTCACACTGGAGAAAAGCCTTATAAATGTAGTGAATGTGGGAAATCTTTTACATATAACAGTGGTCTCCAATATCATCAGAGAGGTCACTCTGGAGAAAAGCCTTATCAGTGCAGTGAATGTGGAAAATCTTTTATCGCCAAGGCTGACTTTCATCAACATCAGAGAGTTCATACGGGAGAAAAGCCTTATAAATGCAGTGAATGTGGAAAATCTTATAGCAGTAGTAGTGACCTTTATTGTCATCAGCGTATTCACACTGGAGAAAAGCCTTATAAATGCAGTGAATGTGGAAAATCTTTTGCACGGAGCAATGCACTTCGTTATCATCAGAGAGTTCATACGGGAGAAAAACCTTATAAATGCAGTGAATGTGGGAAATGTTTTAAAAGTATCAATGGTCTCCAATATCATCAGAGAGTTCACACTGGAGAAAAGCCTTATCAATGTAGTGAATGTGGGAAATCTTTTACCTCTAAGAACATCCTTCATCAACATAAGAGAGTTCATACAAGAGAAAAGTCTTATAAATGCACTGAATGTGGGAAATCTTATAAAGGTAGAAGTGGTCTCCTATATCATCGGAGAGTTCACAATGGAGAAAGCCCTTATCAGTGCAATTAATATGAGGTATCTCTCAGCCAAATCTCTAAATTTGCTCTCCACTGGAGTACAAATGTTAGAAATTTCTTAGATGTGTAGGAAATGTAGTTTCTTAGAAGTTAACAATAGTATAAGAAAATTTGTTAATCCTCATTTTTCTGATTTATATCCTATACATTCAATCACCTGTCTTTTGTAAAGTGTTTTTGCTGTTCTGTGTGTATTTTTATGTTGGAACACTATGTAATTATGTTGCACGTTCTAACATACAGAGATGTCCTGCCAGATCTATGTCACTGCACATTTCTGTTGCTGAAGGTATTTCACCTGAACCACCTATAAGGTCTCTACAGATGGCATCAATCACCATCCTCCTGTGCCAGGGAAGCTATGCCTCTTGTCTGATTTGTCAACGAAAATGAGGGATACCTGAGCCCTAGGTTCTTATTTGTTTCCCTGTCTTGTGTTGCCACATAGGACTCATTACTGTTGGCCCCAGTAAACATAATGTTACAGAGGGCCTGCCATTTTCAGGGACACACTTTCCGTAGATGCTTATGATGAGTTTATTGCGTGCCTAAGTCATCAATGGAAGAACTGCCAGTCTCATGTCTCTTTGGTTTGTAAAATAATGAAGGCTTTTTCTGAAGCCTTCTTTTATCTGGGGAGTTCTATTTACTCTGTCAGTTAGTTTATAAGGAGATCAGGGCTTTCCAAGCATGTTGAGGTGAAACACTTTTATGGGGTCTCAAACATTTTTCCCTTGGGGGAACCGTATGGTTCAGAAATTAGCTCATCAGGTTTTTGCAAATTTACATTGCTGCCCATATTTTCCAAGGAAACACTGTGTACACTCTACTTCTCATGTGAAGATGGGTGCTTTGAGACAGAGATAACTCCAAAGAGTGGGTAGCTGGGACAACCTCAAGTATGTCTTGCGGCATGAATTTTTTTTCCTGTTTGCAAGTGATGCCAATACGCAAGTGTAAGGTGAATCTCTTGCTCAGGTCTTGCTGGGTGCCCTGTGCCCTAATGCCTACAATATCGCGGGTGATGGTCACTGGTTTGAGGACAATAGCATTCAGGGAAAACCCTTTCACTACAGCAACGCTGACCTACTTGTGGTTGGATGAGACTGCACCACTTTAGGTTCAATAGTCCTAACCTACCGTATTTGCCGGCGTATAAGACGATTTTTTGGCCCTGAAAAATATGCCTCCAAGTGGGGGGTCGTCTTATACGCCAGGTACACTTCAGATAGACCGCCCATAGTGCTTGCCCCGTGCTATAGTGGCCTCCCGATGCCCGCCCACTTCCTTCCACATACCGTTCAGGCATCAGCAGCGCTGCTGGGTGTATGCTCGGCTGTTACGCGATTTTGCTGTTATGCGATTTTACCACACTCGCAAAATCGCACACAGCCGACCATACACCCAGTATGATAGCGCAAAATCGCGAATCGCGATACCATACTGGGTGTATGGTTGGCTGTGTGCGATTTTGCGAGTGTGGTAAATTCGGGTTACCGTATATTTCTTTACATATGCATTGAAGATTCGTGATTTTGCGCTATCATGGTGCCTGTTAGAATGTTGAAGAGCTCGCACTTGCGCACTAGTGAGGTCTCAGGGAGATGCTGATGCAAGGGTGGACCAGACTGCTATAGTGACAGGGCGGGCAAACAGGGAGCAGGGACCAATCAAATCAGGCTTTGTATACAGCCAACAGCCAGCCACAATACTGCCCCATTGTACAGTACAGCATAGAAAATGTCGATCAGTCAAACCCCTATCATCCCTATCATGGCACCAGCCAAAAGAAAGAAGTATGATGCAAATTTTAAACTAAAAGTTATAAACTTTGCTAAGGAAAATAATAATAATGTTTACCGGTAATAAACTTGCACTGTTTTATGTATATGTTTGATTACATATAGCCTTGTGACAGTTTTCCTGCATGTCATAAGCATTTGAATATAAATTAAAATGTTAAAATCAAATCTGATATTGTTTTACCTTTTATTTGGTGTGTGGAAGGTGTGCGGAAGAAGGGGTAGTCTTATACGGCGAGTATATAACAAACTCTGTATTTTGAGTGGAAATGTTAGGGGGTCGTCTTATACGCCCAGTCGTCTTATACGCCGGCAAATATGGTATCTGCATCCAGGACTTATTTTGAGGAAAAGACCACAAGAGCTGTTTGTACACAGATCTGAGGGACTCCAGGATGTGTATCTTCTGTGGAGCAGTCATTCTCATTGATTATAATCAAGATGTTTTGTGGCTCCTGTAGTGTCTCAGAAGTTCTCATCAGAGCCATTGTTGCGCTGGCATCAAAAGAAAGATGGAGAAATTAAAGATTGAAACAATAATTTAAACAAAAATAGAGTAAAAAAAGAAAAAGAAACATGGAGACAACAGCTGTCTTTAGTTCAGGAATGTGGCTTTTGTGAGCTTGGGTGAAAGTTTTTCATTTTTTATTACATTTTCTGTCACTGAGATAAGACACTCACCCAGAGGGCATAAGTACTGGTATTGAATATAGAGTTGCCACACCTGTTCTTCCAGAATACCATTGAACCATTTTTAACACGTATAATGAGTAAATTACATGTGTTACAGTGTTTCATAAATCTTGACATGTGCATGAAACTGAAACCATCATTATAGTCATAATGCTGACCATATCTTTCTCTGTGTAATTGCATAATGGCCTCTTTTAATCTGTCACTGTTCTTTACAGCTTTCCTATTTTCCATGGATTCACATTCCATTTTCATACAGAACTTTATTTTTCTGCTTTAGTTTGTTTCATAAATACTTGGAGTTTTATTAAAGTTACACTAGTAACTCATCGTTTTTTCTGATATTCTTTTTTTTTAATATATCTTATTGAGTTTTTATAGAGAGGAAAGGAGAGAGATAGAGAGTTAGAAACATTGATGAGAGAGAAATATCGACCAGCTGCCTCCTGCACACTCCCCACTGGGGATGTGCCTGCAACCAAGGCACATGCCCCTAACCGGGATCGAACCCGGGACCTTTCAGTCCCCAGGCCGACGCTCTATCCACTGAGCCAAACCGGTTTCGGCTTTTCTGATATTCTTATCATTGATATATCACCATCAGTTTGCCCAGTTTTATAAATATTTGGTTATTTATAATAAAGCTAGTACAAACATTCCTGTATAATTCCTTTTATGTATATAAGTGTTATTTACCTTTGTCAAAATTTCAATGCATAGTCTGGGGTTTTTGAGTTGATGAATGTTTAAATTTACCGAGATTAGCAAATTGTGATCTAAATGGAATATACTACCAGGGCTGGTGTGGGTCAGTACTTGTCCATCTTCTTGTGCAGCACAGGGTTGTGGATTTGATTGCCAGTGGGGATATCTTCCTGTGTTGTGGGCTAGATCCACAGACGTGGGTGTGCAGGAGTTCACTGGCCAATATGGCACTCTTCCATCAATGTTTCTCTCCCTCCCTTCTCTATCTAAAAATTAATAAACTATTCTTTAAAAATAAAAAATGAATCTATCCTTAGCCAGTTTGGAACAATGGATTGAGCGTCAGTCTGCAAACTAAAGGGTCCCCGATTGGATTCCAGCCAAGGACACATGTCTGGGTTTGGGGCTGAATCCCCAGTAGTGTGCATGCAGGAGGTGTGATCAGTGATTCTCCTTCTCCCTTCCTCTTCAAAATTAATAACAAAATCTGTTTAAAAACAGAAAACATCAGTGTCTATGAGCATGTCTCACTAAGCATGGAGTGACTCACCCAATAGCCGAGCTCTATGGTATGCTAATAATAAAGATTGTTTTTAAAAAATAAACCTTAACTGATTTTGCTTTTTTGCATAAATAATCAGTAACAAGAGGATATAACAACAGAGGTATGATATAAAAATGACAAAAACATTCTATGAAAACAACAAACACATGATATAAAAACAACAGTGATGCAAACAATGATAAAGTGAGTAAACTTATTCTAATATCTCCCTGTACACCATAATAAGAGTGAAAAAAAAAACTTTCAGAGTGCTTGACTAATTTCCTTTGTGATGAAGTACTTAGAACTTTAACTGTAAATGTGAAATATGGGTTACTGTAGTGTTCCAAACAATAAAAAACATGCAAAAAAAGTTTGTTTGTGTTATATATCTACTATTACCAATATATGTAAAATGTCTTTTCAAGGAAAAGTTACTCTAAGGTGGACTCATTCCTTTGGTGGAAAATAAAGACTCTTTTCCTGCCACATGCATTTAATGATGAATATACAGAGTCTCCCCAGCTTTGTTGCCCTGCTGTGGTGGTGGTGGCATTGACACATTAAGAACTGGGTATTTGTGGGACTGCTTCCTACTCACCCATCATTTTGTTACCAAAAACTTAAAGCAGAAGGCAGAGCAGGGTGGGCGCAGCCCAGGGCCCGATGTGGTCTCGTGGTCTCGCGTGGCCGCATTGAGCACAGGGGTTGATATTTTCCCATTTGGACACTTGAAGGAATTACGTGGACAGAATTGGTTTGCAAATTGTTAAACAGCTGTGTTTGCTTTATTGCAATCTACACTAATAAAAGAGAAAGATGCAAATGGACCATACCTTTGTGATACCCACCAGTCAATCAGGAGTGACTATGCAAATTAACCCAACAAAGATGGTAGGTTAATTTGTATGCGCAGCCACTCCAGGCCAGAGCGAAGGCGGTGCCAGCAGCCAGGGGAAGGAAGGCCCATTCTTGCATGAATCTTCATGCATCGGGCCTCTAGTCTCTTATAGCTATTAAAACTGCCTAAAAGGTAAATAATTTTATCACTGACTTCTGTAGCTAACTTTAAAATTGGTATTTGATTTGTAGTGATCTTACTTAGATTTCTGTGTCCAGAATTTTCTTATAGTTACTAATTTTTAACATTTGAATCAGAACATTAAAGCACAAATGTACTAGTGAGAATAACTTCCAAGGAAATGAAGACATGGCCCAAACTTTTTTTAATGATAACATGGAATTTTCTAAATGTAATTTTTGCATTTTACTAGTTTATCTTGTGAATTTTGCTGTGATGTTTGGTTCTATTAATGTGTCAGGTAGAGGCCCTACCAGGTGCTGGATTGGCACCAACAGAAGCCCGTGGGCGACCCGAGAAAGGCGCTTCCCTTTGGGGAGCTTTCAGTGTGCATCACGCCCCATCGGTGTGACCTGTGGGACAGCTCTCCTGCAGATCCTGTTAATACTTCAGCTTCGATAATGTTAGGTCATAATCCTTTGATAATAAATCTGGTACCATTACGAAGACCCCATTACTATTGAGATTTCTCAATAGCATGATGATTGCACCCACTTTCAATTTTAATTTACGACACGGCATTCGGAAGGAGTAATACTATTCAGAAATTGGATGGGGAAATTTTCCTTTGTTTCTTTGTTATGGGGTGGGGCCACAACATTAGTAACAAAGAAACAATTAAAACTTTATCGTGGGGCCCTAACCAGTTTGGCTCAATGGATAGAGGGTTGGCTTGAGGACTCAAAGGTCCCAGGTTCGATTCCAGTCAAGGGCATGTACCTTGGCAGCGGGCACATCCCCAGTAGGGAGTGTGCAGGAGGCAGCTGATTGATGTTTCTCTCTCATTGATGTTTCTAACTCTCTATCCTTTCTTCCTTTCTGTAAAAAATGAATAAAATGTATTAAAAAACAAACTTCTATTGTGGGGATCCACTAGTGTTTTGGACAGGTTCAAGCCTTGGACTGATGAGAGGGCACTGTCCTCTCATTGCCATGTGTAAGTCCAAGGTTGGAGGGCAGGGCACAATTATAGCCAACAGCTGTAGTTGTAATCTTGAACCTATAGTCCAAACACATGGCCCCACCTGCCTGAGTGATGTGTGCTTCATAGAGTTCAGGTGCCTGTAGTTGAGTAGGATTGAAACTCAGGAGAATGTTTGTAAACATGTTGTCACACCCTTACTTTGCCTCATAGGATCTGCTATAAAATAAAGGCATGGTTGTGGGCGTGGTTGCTGTCTCTCAGGGAAGCAGTCTCCCACCTAGACCCAGCTTTCATTCTCTTGTCTGTCTTTTCTAAGCCTTTCAGCCGCCCCACTCAGGTTCACCCCTTGCTGGTGCTGCACACTTGAGAAAGATCTGCCTCCAAGCTTCCAGGGTGGGTTCCTGCCTCAAACTCCGCCCTTACAGGAAACAGCTCCAGGAAACAGCTTGGGGGAGGGCGCAGCCGTTGCCAAGACAACCCCTGTAGGACTGACTTCCTTCCACTCTGTTGCTGTTTGCTGTTCGTCTGTACGTGAAGAACACTACCCATTGTTTTATATAAGTAGATTTTATTTTCTAAGTTTGTCATGCTACCTCACTGTTTGATTGTATTTTTTTCTAGAAATTTGTGGTGAGTCTTTTCTCTGATGTAAATTTGCTGTGTCTGTATCTTTCTTAAAACCTCTGATCATATGTTCTGCCTCATGTTTTATGAGTTTTGGCAATTTTCTTTAACCAAAAGACAAACATTCTTAAAACTTTTACAATTACTCTTAAGTGTTCCTACTCCCATATCTTTCTTCCTATTATATTCTTTCTTTATATCCCTCCTCAACTATTCTTATTTCTTCACCTCTAATTCTTTACAGCTCCTCTGCAACTTACACAAACCCTTCAGTTTGTCAATTTACCTTTTTCCTTTATCTCTATACTTCTATTATATTAAAACTATACATTCTGCCCTAACTGGTTTGGCTCAGTGGATAGAGCATCGGCCTGCGGACTGAAAGTCCCAGGTTCGATTCTGGTCAAGGGCATGTACCTTGGTTGCAGGCACATCCCCAGTAGGGGGTGTGCAGGAGGCAGCTGATCCATGTTTCTCTCTCATAGATGTTTCTAACTGTCTCTCTCCATTCCTCTCTGTAAAAAATCAATAAAAATATATTTCAAAACAAAACAAAACTGTACATTCTTTCTAATTGGAATTAAATGTCAGTTCTACACAGGTTCCTCCATTGCCAGCTTCAGAGCAGTTGGAGTGGTAAGAAGTACTTCTCAGGGTCCATCTCTCTTCCAGTCCTTACTCTGCTCATGTCTGTCTCACTGCCTACAATACTACTCTCAAGGATCTTGGCTCTGAATTCTTTTTAGGGAAAGGAGACGCTGGCGTTCTTCTGAAGCTACTTTCTGCTCGTGAGGGGTCAAAGGTTTCTCTCAGAGCCAAGAGACCCTTGCTCTCTGTCAGAGGGATGATGAGGCCTGGGCAAAGGAGATGGCAATGGTGCCTAGAGGTGGTATTCCCTACATGTAAGTAGGAATTCTACCTTGTGGAGACAAATTTGCTATAAAATTTAGTATGATTGGCAAAAGTTAGAACATTAAGAATTATGACAGCTGAAACCGGTTTGGCTCAGTGGATAGAGCATCAGCCTGCAGACTGAAGGGTCCCAGGTTCGATTCCAGTCAAGGGCATGTACCTGGGCTGCGGGCACATCCCCAGTGGGAGATGAGCAGGAGGCAGCTGATCGATGTTTCTCTCTTATCGATGTTTCTAACTCTCTATCTCTCTCCCTTCCTCTCTGTAAAAAATCAATAAAATATATTAAAAAAAAAGAATTATGACAAATGGTCTGATGAAAGAAAACAGCATTTTAGTTCTAATTCCTGTTGAACACTATTTCTCTCCCTAAAATTACCCTTATGTTTATTAAAGAGTCAAATTAAGACCAATTTATTTACTGAATTAGGTCTAGTTAAAAATTGGTCTTGCCGAATCCAGTTTGGCTCAGTGGATGGAGCGTCGGCCTGCGGACTGAAAGGTCCCGGGTTCGATTCAGGTTAAGGGCATGTACCTGGGTTGCGGGCACATCCCCAGTAGGAGCTGTGCAGGAGGCAGCTAATAGATGTTTCCCTCTCATCGATATTTGTAACTATCTCTCTCCCTTCCTCTCTATAAAAAATCAATAAAATATATATTTTTTTAAAAATTGGTCTGATTGTTTATATGAACACAAGACTAACAGTAGATCATATAGGCTATTTTAAATATATATACATGTTGCCAGAATCTCATGATAAGAGTAAACTTTATCTCCCATGGTAAAGAAGCCAACCTAACAGTTGCCATCAGGCTAAATCTGTGATACCTGCACAATTGGGGTGCATTCCTCAAATTGAGGATCCCACAGGTGTCTTGACATTCTTTAATGCCATCTCTCAGGAAAGTAATCTTAGTTCCTTCCCTGGAAAGACCATTATGATCCACATGACCAAGCAAGGTACCAGGTTATTTATCCAAGAGGCTTATCAGCTTCAAAGTCCGTCTTCATTCCTTATCAGTAGTTCTCAACCTTCTGGCCCTTGTTTTAAAAAAATCTTTTTTTGTTCAGATTATTACAGTTGTTCCTCTTTTTCCCCCCATAGCTCCTCTCCACTCAGTTCCCACCCCACCCTCTGCCCTTACCCCCCACACCCACTGTCCTCATCCATAGGTGTACGATTTTTGTCCAGTCTCTTCCCACACCCCTTTCCCTAACCACCCCAAGAATTGTCAGTCCACTCCCTTTCTATGTCCCTGATTCTATTATAATCCCCAGTTCATTCTGTTCATCAGATTATTTATTCACTTGATTCTTAGATTCACTTGTTGATAGATGCGTACTTGTCGTTCATAATTTGTATCTTTACCTTTCTCTTCTTCTTCCTCTTCTTAAAGGATACCTTTCAGCATTTCATATAATACTGGTTTGGTGGTGATGAACTCCTTTAGCTTTTCCTTATCTGTGAAGCTCTTTATCTGACCTTCAATTCTGAATGATAGCTTTTCTGGATAAAGTAATCTTGGTTGTAGGTTCTTGGCATTCATCACTTTGAATATTTCTTGCAACTCCCTTCTGGCCTGCAAAGTTTCTGTTGAGAAATCAGCTGACAGTCGTATGGGTACCCCCTTGTAGGTAACTGAGTTTCTTTCTCTTGCTGCTTTTAGGATTCTCTCTTTGTCTTTTGCTCTTGGCATTTTAATTATGATGTGTCTTGGTGTGGTCCTCTTTGGGTTCCTTTTGTTTGGGGTTCTCTGCGCTTCCTGGACTTGTAAGTCTTTGCCTTTCACCAGGCAGGGGAAGTTTTCTGTCAGTATTTCTTCAAATAGGTTTTCAATATCTTGCCCTCTCTCTTCTTCTGGCACCCCTATAATTCAGATGTTGGGATGCTTGAAGTTGTCCCAGAGGCTCCTTACAGTATCTTGATATTTTTGGATTGTTTTTTCTTTTTGCTTTTCTGGTTGGGTGTTTTTTACTTCTTTGTATTTCAAATCTTTGACTTGATTCTTGGGATCCTCTTGTCTGCTGTTGGATCTCTGTATATTATTTTTTATTTCAGTCAGTGTATGCTTAATTTCTAGTTGGTCCTTTTTCGTTTTTTTTTAATATATTTTATTGATTTTTTTTACAGAGAGGAAGACAGATAGAGAGTTAGAAACATCAACGAGAGAGAAACATCGATCAGCCGCCTCCCGCACATCTCCTACTGGGGATGTGCCCGCAACTCAGGCACATGCCCTTGACCGGAATCGAACCCGGGACCCCCCAGTCCGCAGGCCGACGCTCTATCCACTGAGCCAAACCGGTTTTGGCTAGTTGGTCCTTTTTCATATCCTCGAGGGTCTCACTAAATTTATCAGCGGTTTCTAGAAAATTCTTGAAACACCTTATAACCGTGTTTTTGAACTCTATATCCAGTAGTTTGCTTTCCTCCATTTCTGTCATTTGTGATCTGTTTCTTTGTCTCCGCATTTTTTATGCTTCCCTGTGTTGATAGAGTGGCTTTGTGTGCTAGGTGTCCTATAGGGCCCAGTGGCTCACCCTCCCCAATTACCTGGGGTGGACACTCTTGGTACACCCTTTGTGAGCTGTGTGCACAGTCTTGTAGTCTTGTTGTAGGTATCACTGGGAGGAATTGACCTCCAGGCCAATTGTCTGTGAGAATCAGCTGTGTCTACAGTGGGAGAACTTCTGTGCTGAAGACACCCTTCCGGGGGAAGACATGCTTCAGTAGGGCTTTGGTGCTCACTGAGCCTGCCCACTGAGTGTGTTCCTTATGGATCTGAGGAGTTGTAATCTGGATGGTCCCAATCTGACCACTGGGTACACAGGCTCTTGGATCTCTAAGGAGGCGCTAATTTAGCCTCTGCCTGAGGCTACCCAGCAGGAACTACAGAGAGATCTGCAGGTTCCTCTTCCTTGTTTGGATTTTGGAGGTGCCCAGATGAGGCCCAGTTGTGAAGCAATGCAAGCTGCTGAGGGGCCTTGGGCCTTTTTTTGGATGTTCTGGGTCTTTCTCACCCAACTGCAGTTTGTTCGGTAATTTTAGATCTCAAAGGGCAGCCCATTCCCATGCAAAAGCCTTTGCGCATAGCTTGGGTGGGGTGGTGTCTCAGGGAACCAATAGGGCGGAGCAAACAGCTATGGCTGATCCTCAGTCCTGCCCTAAGAGGTCCCCAGTCTCTGTGTCCTCGTAATCGCTACAAGCACCTCTGAGAGAAAGCTGCCCTCGAGTTCTGCCCGCTGCCAGACAGTCCAGTTTATCCTTGTATGAGTCTGGATCCCCAGAGACTCGCTCAGAACTGGAGTCAGAGTCGTCAGGAGCTTGTGCCTCCCTCCGGATTGCAAAAGACACTGGCGTTCTCCTTTGCCAGCCCCTTTCCACACGTGCTTGAACTTTACTTTGCACTTTACTTCTGCACTTTACTTCCGCACCTCCTCTGAGTCTCAGTGTGCTTTTCTCTTTCCTTCTAGTTGTAGAATTTCCACTCAGCCAGCCTTCCTGTGGTTCTGGATGATGTCTGTTTTGTCTTTTCGTTGTATTTTTGAAGTGGTTGTGTGAGGCAGCATTTTCAGGTGTTTACCTTTGCCGCCATCTTGGTCAACCTTCTGGCCCTTTAAATACAGTTCCTCATGTTGTGACCCAACCATAAAATTATTTTCATTGCTACTTCATAACTGTGGTTTTGCTACTGTTATGAATCCTAATGTACAGATCTGATATGCAGGATGGTCTTAGGCGACCCCTGTGAAAGGGTCATTCCACCCCCAAAGGGGTTGCGACCCACAGGTTGAGAACCGCTGCCTTAGATCTTTCTGATGACATCCAGAGTCCTGGCATATCTCTCTCTCAGACATGACATCCTAGTAAAGTTTTGGTTAATAAAACTACAATTGCACACTGACTTATGTCCTGTTATGAACAAATCAGATTCTTATTGGAACAAATTACCAAAACTATAATTATTTTTAGTTCATTTAATCCCATAATTAAATTCTGTTTCTGCTGATATTTCTTGCTAGTATTTCTATAAATCCCGTTACTCTATAGAGTTCTAATAATTTTCATCCAATTCGAGGGGATGAGCTGAATGTTTATTCTCAGAGATATGTAGCTTAAAATAAATCAGAGGTTTTTTTTATGGATCTTTAAGAAGTTGTAACATTTTTCAAATGCATCACAAGAAAACAGTGACTATTGCCCTAACAAGTTTTGCTCAGTGGATAGAGCATTGGCCTGCAGACTTAAGGGTCCCTCCCAGGTTCGATTCTGGTCAAGGGCATGTACCTTGGTTGCAGGCACATCCCTAGTAGGGGGTGTGCAGGAGGCAGCTGATGGATGTTTCTCATCTGATGTTTCTAACTCTCTATCCCTCTCCCTTCCTCTCTGTAAAAAATCAATAAAGTATATTTTTAAAAAAGAAAACTGTGACTGTCTCTAAATAACAAGAAATTTAAAATAATAGTGTTATTGAGTTGATTATAATGCAAATGACATGGAACCTTTTTCCTTTTGTAAAACACAATATTCCAGAATATTATAACTAATGACAATTAGTTCTAATGAAAGCATATTAGAATCTATAATATGCATATATAAATAGAATGTAATTATTATTTCCTTATTGGACAGAGCTTCCCGTATACCTTAAGTATAAAATTTTCCTTCATAAGGAGAGAAAGCAAATCCTTGAGGCATTCCAGGGCCCATTGGAATGACCAAATCAGTTGTAGCTCAAGGAAAATTTTCTTAAAATTTAAACCCTGGAAAGGTAGTCAAATACATTAGGCTAAAATATTCTATATCATTATTATTAAACAGTATTAAGTAATGTATTCATTTAAAGTAATCAAGTTCCTGATTAACATAAGTATTTTAATAATATATATAAAACTTTTGATTGTTAGGGAAATATAGGAAAACCTTTTTTTTTCTTACTTTCAAAAATAGGCTTATCTTTCCAGTGGAAAATATACTGACATTCTTAAGAAGCATAACAGAGATAGTAAATTTCTTAGCTGAGAAATAATCCCCTCCAACTTGGAAATCCCCAGTGGGCTCCAATGACTTACTACGCAGTTACTTTGATTTTCTTACTCTTACTTTGTCCACTGCATATTATTGCGTTCCTGGGTCCTCACACAGGGCACCACCTGTTGGGGGTGACCAGCAGACCCTGAGTGACAGGTGAATGATTACTCTGATACATGTTTCTATGAAAGAGAGGGCTAAGGGACACACTGGCTATTGGAACCAAACAGCCCCATTAGCACACTTCCTTGGGCTTTTATTGTAACAACAGCCTGCACTAAAATTAACTATTAGATACGATCAGTGGGGTAAGCATCCTTGAGAAGACACATGTTTCTGCAGTGTCCTTTAAGAAAGGATGTGTAAGACTAAGCATACAGGTTCTAGTAAACACCCAGGTGCTTGCACGTACACAGACTTGCTTCCCAACAAAACAAGTGTCAGATATAAGAGGCTGGATTGCAACCCAGTGTTGTGCCTTGGATTGCCAGTGGGTAAAAGGGCCTAGTAGTGGGCTAGATCCCCAGAGCAGGGTGTGAACAAAGCTGCTGGCTGAGGTTGCACTCTCATGTCAATGTTTCTCTTCCACTCTCTAATTCTTTCTCTAAAAATCAGTAAACTATTATTTAAAAACTAGAGGCCCATTGCATGAAGAGATTCATGCAATAGGCCTTCCTTCCCCTGGCTGCAAGCACCGGTTTTCCTCTGGCACCTGGGACCCAGGCCTTTGCTTCAGCTGCAGTGGAGAAGTGAAGCCTCTTCAGCCTCAGTCTTTGCTCGCACCTGTGTATGCAAATTAACCACCATCTTTGTTGGGTTAATTTGCATAGTCACTCTGATTGGCTGGTGGGCATAGCAGAGTGACAACAATTTGCATGTTTCTATTTTAATAGTGTCGATAAATATTAAATATAAATTGATTGTACATTTATGCATTATTGCAGCAGTGAGTGAGAGTTTCACATTCTCCGCATCCTAGAGAATATTTAGTTCAATCGATCATTCTTTATTTAAACTTTTTTTTGGCTAACTTTTTTTTGGGGGGGGGTAACTTTGTCGTGCTACCTGACTGGTGTTTGATTGTATTTTTTTCTAAGAATTTATAGTGAACCTTATCTCAGATGTGCATTTGCTGTGTCAGTATCTTTGTTAAAACATCTGATCATATTTTCAGCCTAATGTGCTATGACTGTTGGCACTTTTCTTTAAGAAAAAGATATTGAAATAACAAAGGTGGATGTTGGAATTTCACTCATTTTGTGCCTTTTTTGCTTTATGAAGTAAATTTTTTTGTATTTGGAAAATATGTTTATATATTTTTAAAATATATTTTATTGATTTTTTACAGAGAGGAAGGGAGAGGGATAGAGAGTTGGAAACATTGATGAGAGAGAAACATCAATCAGCTGCCTCCTGCACACCTCCCACTGGGGATGTGCCACAACCAAGGCACATGCCCCCGACCGGAATCGAACCCGGGACCCTTCAGTCCGCAGGCTGATGCTGTGTCCACTGAGCCACACCAGTCAGGGCTATTTTACATTTTTAAATTTATATTGATTTCAGAGAGGAAGGGAGAGACAAAGAGAAATAGAAATATCAATGTTGACAATCACTGATTGGCTGCCTTCCACCCACACACTACTGGGGACCAAGCCCAAAACCTGGGCATGTGCCTGACCAGGAACCTAATCATGACTTCCAGGTTCATAGGTAGATGCTCAACCACTGATCCACACCAGCCAGGGTATGCATTTTCTCTTTAATTGTCACAACAACCTGGGATGTTGAAACTATCAAATTGTTGAGAAGATCCACAATTAGGGAAAAGAAGTAGGTTCTCTAAGTTTACTCATCAAACAAGTGTCAGATATACCATGTGCCAAGTTCATAGGTGAGTCCAGAGAGATCCTGTGGTGTGGAGCAGGAAGTTGGCAGAGCTTGGGCAGTGAACCTGGGATCTGAAGACAGGAAGGAGATGGACATTAAACACTGGTGTGCACATTTGGGAGAAGTGTGAGCTGATGGTCCCGGAGACCTGGTGATGGCACTTAAAAAAAAATCCTATCTAATAATAGACAAACATGGTAATTAACCATACCTTTGCTACCATCGCCATGGGCTGATCAGTGTGATATGCAAATTAACTGCCAACAAAGATGGTGGCTAATTTGCATCCTGCAGGCAGGGCGGGACACCGGGAGCTGCCATCCGGGCCCCGGTGTGCAACCCCAGGAGCCGCCAGAAAGCCAGGCCACAGGCAAGGTGGCCCCCTGGGATCCAGGAGCCCATTGGCAAGGTCTGAAGGTGAAGCAGCAATCAAGCTATGAGGGGGAGTGTGGGGGGCAGAAGGAGCTACAGGAGCAGCTCTGGCCAGAGACTGAAGACTCCAGAGCGAAGATGGAAGGCGGTGGCCAGAGTGAAGATCTGGGTCCAGGGTGCCAGAGGAACACTGTTGCTGGCAGCCAGGGGAAAGAAGGCCTATTGCACGAATTTTCATGCAACAGTCCTCTTATATATATAAGAGGATATATATATATATATGTGTGTGTGTGTGTGTGTGTGTGTGTGTGTGTGTATGTATATATACATACATATATATACATATATATATTTTAATATATTTTATTGATTTTTTTACAGAGAGGAAGGGAGAGAGATAGAGAGTTAGAAACATTGATGAGAGAGAAACACCGATCAGCTGCCTCCTGCACATCTCCTAGTGGGGATGTGCCCGCAACCCAGGTACATGCCCTTGACCAGAATGGAACCTGGGACCTTTCAGTCCGCAGGCCGACGCTCTATCCACTGAGCCAAACCGGTTTTGGCCATATATATATATATATATATATATATATATATATATATATATATATATTTCAGAGGACAGGAGAGGCAACAAGATAGAAACATCAGTAATGAGAGAGAATTAACCATCGGCCGTCTCCTGCATGCCCCCTACTGGGGATTGAGTCCACAACTGGCCTCTGTGCTTGATTAGACTGGAAACCTGGATCCTTCAGTCCACAGGACAACACCCTATCCACTGAGCCAAACTAGATGGTGTTTCTCTGCTGTCTCCCTTCCCAACCCATCTATTGCGCTGAGGGCAATCACAGTGACTAATGGGACTGTGATGAGAGTGCAGCCAGCCCTGGCATTAGGGCCTGGTGTCCACGCTAAACTGGGGAGCCCTGGAGGAGGTTGAGGTGGGGAAGGTGTGTAAAGAGAAGTATGGCAGGTGTCTCAATTCTGACAGGTTGGTGTGACCCTTGAGGACATTACCCTGTACTTCTCCAGGGAGGAATGGAGCCTCCTTGATAAAGATCAGAGATGTCTGCACCTGAATATGATGCTAGAGAACTTTGAACTTATATCCTCCCTGGGTAGGACCCTCATTTTGGCTGGTTCTGGAGACTTGGCTTTGCATGTCCTCATCCCCCCCTCACCTCTAGGAGTGCTCTGTCCTCACTTGTGGGAGATGTGTGAGCATTTTCTTCTGTTCTCTGAAAGAAACGAGAAAGCTCTAAAGAAACACTTTATCAGAAAACACTGGTAAGCAGCATCTGAGCCTGCTGGAAAAATAGCTACACTAGGCTTCTTTTATTTTTGTTTTAATTTTATTTTATCCAGGGGGTGCTCTGTCCTCACTTGTGGGAGACTGTATACATTGCATGATTTTTCCAGTTTTCTGGGTAGTTGCTGTGGTTGGCAGGGTTGGTTTGATTGCTCTGCTCCCTTCTGCCCCTTTATTCACAACACCCACTGTACTGAACTCATAGGGAAGGGTTTGTGGTTGGTTGTGTGGTGAGGAGCCAACTGGATTCCACTTGAGTATTGACGAAAGCATACGCTTTATTGCTGTTCTTGATTTGTATGTATTTGTTTTGAAAGTAGCCTCTACATCCTTATCCTATTTTTTAAAATATATTTTATTGATTTTTTTACAGAGAGGAAGGGAGAGGGATAGAGTTAGAAGCATTGATGGGAGAGAAACGTCGATCAGATGCCTCCTGGACACCCCCTACTGGGGATGTGCCCGCAGCCAAGGTACATGCCCTTGACAGGAATCGAACCCGGGACCGTTCAGTCTGCAGGCCGACGCTCTATCCACTGAGCCAAACCGGTCAGGGCCCTTATCCTATTTTTAACCATGTTATTTGGCTAATGAGTCTTTTGAATACTTTTTCTAGTACATAATAAGGTATTTTTTTGCATTTGCTTAATTGTGCCTCCTGAATATTGCATTTTTGTTTTATTTACAAATTCCATGTTTTTGGCAAGTGTGCATTCAAGAAGCCTAGTGTAGCTATTTTTCCAGCAGGCTCAGATGCTGCTTACCAGTGTTTTCTGATAAAGTGTTTTTAAGTGTTCTTTTGGAGCTTTCTTGTTGCTTTCAGAGAACAGAAGAAAATGCTCAAGTCTCAGGTGACTGTGTGTGTGTGTGTGTGTTTAATCCTCTAAAGATTTTTTTTCTTTTCATTTTTTTTTAACTTTCTCCTGCCTTCCCTCAGCGATTCAGCCTGTAATTCATGTCATTAATCTCCTCAACATGTTCTCTATTGTTTGCAATAGATGAATAATTAGAGCCAGTGGCATCAGATGGAATGCAGCTTAACTCTAGCCTCACTGCAGCCCAGGCAGAGCTGACCCTGCTGATGGCATCAGAAGCAGATGCTCTGAAGTATGAGTGTCTGTTTTGTGACATTAACTTTGCTTAGTGGAATCAATGGAGGCAACATAGTTCTTGTTAGAAAGGAGCAGTGTTCCCCAGCAACATAAGGTCTGAAGGAGACAAATGCCTAGTGGCCTGAATGAAGAAAAAAAATGCCTGTTATTCTGAAAGAGCAGGTCCTGAAGAAAGATATGCAAAACCAGCAGCTAAAGGAAGCCTCACAGGCGCCCCAGAAACAAACGCCCCATAAATCACATCCGCTGAAGGTGCTGGAGGACACTTAGTATACTTGGTGTGTACTGAGCTATATGCCTCCCAATCCAGTCCGGGATTGAGCTGTGGAAATACACCTGGACTCGGAGCGTAGGAACTACATTACCCAGAAGGCCGAGCGTGGAATGACAACGGGATGAGCCAATGGAGGCTCAGGAAAGGCGTTTCCGCTTGGCCACTTGTGTAGGGCGGGACCGGGAGGCCTCCTGGCGGGGTTTTGTCTTCTCTCAGTTTTATTCTCAGGCGGTCAGGAGTTCCTGGTCGCAGAGTCCCGTGGAGAAGGCTGGAGAGTGGTGCTCCCCGCCTCACAGCCCATGGTGGGAGCCTGCAGGGGTGCGCACAGCTCGCATGTGGGATTGAAGCTCCTTGTCGCTACCAGGGCCGGGCCAGGGACCGCCATTCCCGCAGCGGCCTCTTCTCCGGGGTCTCAGGCCCCGCTCTGCCCACAGAGTCCAATGGCGGCGCCCGAGCTGAGTTGCAGGCCTGAGGTGAGTGCGTGTCCCTTCGGGTCCTCATCGCCTCCTCACACCCAACAGGACAGCCCGGGTGCGGGCGCCTGTCCCGTCCTGCAGCTCAGTCCCGCGTGGAGGACCGTGAGGAAGGTGGAGGGGAGAGAGGAGTGTTGTGGCTTCTGAGGACACAGCAGGTGCAGGGCAGAGAGGACGGGGGTGACTCGCATCTGAGGTTCCCTGAGGATGTGGGTGGTTAGTATGGAGGCAAAAATCGGAGATGGGCAGGGAGGACTTCAGAGCCGCATGCCCTGCTTTCCCCAGGCTGTGGGGTCCAACAGGAAACTGGGGTTGTGCCGGATCCTTCTGAACCCTCACTAGCTCTCTCTGGATGCCACGTGCCAAGTTCATGGGTGAGTGCAGAGAGGTCCTGTGCTGTGGAGCAGGAAGGGGGCAGAGCTGAGAGAGTGAACCTGGGGTCTGAGATGGGAAGGAGGTAGACATTACACAGTGGTGAGCACATCTGGAGGAAGTGTGAGCTGATGGTCCCGGGGACCTGGTGTGAGGATTAAAGGGTGAAGCAAAAGCCCAGGTTTGTCTTTGTCCTGGAGGCAGGATCTGGGAGACTGCAGTGGTGTTGCTTGGCAGGAAGGCTGGGGCCCTGCAGACATGGCCCAGAGCTGCCTTAGATGATGTTTCTCTGCTGTCCCCCTTCCCAATCCAGATGCTCTGCTGAGGGCCATCACAGTGAGTAATGGGACTGTGATGAGAGAGCAGCCTGCACTGGCATTAGGGCCTGGTGTCCACACTAACCTGGTGCCCTGGAGGAGGTTGAGGGTGGGGACGAGGTGTAAGGAGTAGAATTAACTGGTTCTCAGAGAGACAGCTCTGATTTCATTTGTCTCCATTCTGACAGGTTGGTGTGACCTTTGAGGACATTGCCCTGTACTTCTCCAGGGAGGAGTGGAGCCTCCTTGATGAGGGTCAGAGACAGCTGTACCTGAATGTGATGCTGGAGAACTTTGAACTTCTATCCTCGCTGGGTAAGACCCTCACTCTGGCTTGTTCTGGAGACTTGGCTTTACATGTCCTCATCCCCCCCTCACCTCTAGGAGTGCTCTGTCCTCACCTGTGGACTGTATACATTGCTTGATTTTTCCACTTTTCTGGGCAGTTGCCGTGGTTGGCAGGGTGGGTTTGTTTGTACTGCTCTATTCTAACCCTTTAGTCCATCGGTTCTCAACCTGTGGGTTGCGACCCCTTTGGGGGTCGAACGACCCTTTCACCGGGGTCGCCTAAGACCATCCTGCATATCAGATATTTACATTACGATTCATAACAGTAGCTACATTATAGTTATGAAGTAGCAACGAAAATAATTTTATGGTTGGGTCACAACATGAGGAACTGTATTTAAAGGGCCAGAAGGTTGAGAACCACTGCTTTAGTCACAAAACCTGCTGTGGTAAACTCTTAGGGAAGGATTGTGGTTGGTAGTGTGTCAGGGGGCCAAACGGATTCCACCTTGACTAGTGAGTTAAAGCATTTTTTTAATATTCCTGATGGTCATTTGTACATATTTTTTTGAAAATTGTCTCTACAACCCTAGTCCTAATTGTAACAATATTTTTTGGCTAATGAGTCTTTTGAATTCCTTTTCCAGTTTATATATTAAGGCATATTACTTTTAGCATTTGCTTAGTTGTTCTTCCCAAATATTGCATTCTTGTTTTATTTACAAATTTCATGTTTTGGTCAACTCTTCATTCAGGAAATCTAGTGTGGCTATTTTTCAGGCAGGCTCAGATGTTGGTTACCAGTGTTTACTGATAAAGTATTTTTTTAAATATACTTTATTGATTTTTTCACAGAGAGTAAGGGAGCGGGTTAGAGAGTTAGAAACATCAACAAGAGAGAAACATCGATCAGCTGCCTCCTGCCTCCTACACACCCCCTACCAGGGATGTGCCCGCAACCAAGGTGCATGCCCCTGTTCGGAATCGAACTTGGGACCCTTGAGTCCGCAGGCTGATGCTCTATCTACTGAGCCAAACCAGTTAGGCCCTGATAAAGTATTTTTAAGGAATTTATTTAGAGTTTTTTCAGTAAAACCATTGTGTTCTTCATAGCCTTCATTATAGTGTTAACATGACATGACCTTCCTTCTATACCTGGATATTAGCTTATTTATTTATTTATTTATTTATTTATTTATTATGTTTTAAGGCTCACCTGAGGATATTTTGCTATTGAGTTTTAGAGAGAGTGAAAGAGAGGGAAAGACAGAAATATAGATGTGGAGAGCGACAGGTCGATCAGTTGCCTCTTGCACCCGCCCTGACCAGGTTTGGGCTGGGGGAGCCTGCAGCCAAGGTACATGCTGTGGACCTGCATCAATCCTGGAACTCTAAGGGCCGCAGGCTGATGCTTTATCCACTGAGGCTGACCGTCCAGGGCTGATATTTGCTTACTGAGCTGATCTGAGTCAAATCACAATATCTTCCATAAGTTCACCTGATTTGCAAGTATGTTCTCCCATCCTCCTGGAGAGATTGCCTTTTCATTTCATTGTGTTAATTGCTATTGTGCTGAGAAGTAGCTCTTTCCTTTGTTGTAGTCTGGACTGCTGGTTTTACTTTTCTGCCTGGAGGTTGGTATCACATCCCAAAAAATCTTGTCCAAAACACATCTCCAAAGTGTTTTCTCTGGGTTGTCTTGAAGGAGTTTTAGGTATTAAGAGAGGAATGTAATGGTTTCATGCAGTCTGAGTTAATTTTTATCAGTGGTGTTTAGTTTTGTTGTTTTACATGTAAATATCCATTTTCTCAGCACCATTCATTGAAGAAACTATCCTTTTCTACTTAACCTGTCTTGTGGTTTAGGTCAAAGATTACCTGGACCTACGTGCCTGAGTTTATTCCTGTGTTTATGTTCTTTGCTATTGGTGTGTGTTTCTGGGTGTATTTCAGTAACACACTGGTTGGTGGCTTTGGCTTTGTGATAGATTGAAGGCAGGAAGTGTGATGCCACCAGGTCCGTTGCTCAAGGTTACTTTTGCTATTTGAAGTATCTTGAGGTTTCAGACATTGGAATTCTCATCCAGATTGCATTTAATCTGGAGATTGCTTTGGCTAGTAGGGACATGTTAAAGATATTCCATTTTCAAATGCAAGAACATGGGATGTTTTGCCCTGGCTGGTTTGGCTCAGTGGATAGAGCGCCAGCCTGCAGACTGAAGGGTCCGGGGTTCGATTCTGGTCAGGGGCACATGCCCAGGTTGCGAGCTCAATCCCCAGGGTGGGCGTGCGAGAGGCGGCCGATCAGTGATGCTCTTTCATCATTGATCTTTCTATTTCTCCCTCTTCCTTCCTCTCTAAAATCAATAAGAAAATATTTATATATAAAAAAAGAACACGGGATGTCTTTCCACTTTTTTGTGTTTTCTTCCATTTCTTTTTTATTTTTTTTAAAAAATATATTTTATTGATTTACAGAGAGGAAGGGAGAGGGATAGAGAGTTAGAAACATCAATGAAAGAGAAACATCGATCAGCTGCTCCTGCACGCCCCCTACTGGCGATGTGCCTGCAACCCAGGTACATGCCCTTGACCAGAATCGAACCTGGGACCCTTCAGTCCGCAGGCCAACACTCTATCCACTGAGCAAAACCGGTTAGGGCTTCCATTTCTTTCATCACTGTAGTCTAGTGTTCAATGTACAGATCTTTCACCTTTGTGGTTGAATTTATTTCTCAGTATTTTATTTATTTTAATGCTATTTTCTACTTTCTTCATTTGTTTTTTAAAAAAATATGTTTTTGTTCATTTTTCAGAGAGAGAGTGAAACATCCAGTTCAGATACAACTATCAGCTGCCTCCTGCACCCCCCGCCCCCCCCCCGCCCCGCCCTTACTGGGAATCTTGCCTACAATCCGGGCATATGCCCTGACCTGGAATAGAACTGGTGTCCTCTCAGTTCATGGGAAGATGCTCAACCAATCAAACCATACTGACCTGGGCCTTTCTTCATTTCTTTATCAAAGAATTTATTGTTAGTGTTCAGAAATGGAACTAATCGTGCTCGCTTCGGCAGCACATATACTAGAAATGGAACTAATGTTTGTATGTTGATATTTTATCCTGTAACTTTTCTGAATTTATTTTTTAATATTTATGTATTGCTCTTAGAGTGAGAGAGAGAGAAATTGCTCTGCTCTTCCACCCATCTCTGTATCATTGGCTGCCCCCAGCTTGTACCCTGATGGAAAATCAAACCCACTTCCTTGGTGTATCAGATCCACACTCTCCCAAACTGAGCCACCCAGCTAGGGCTCTGAATTGTTTAAATTAATTTTAGAAGTTTATAGTGAGTTCTTTACAGTTGATTTTAGAGAGAGGAGGGGAGAGGAATAGAGAGTTAGAAACATTGAGGATGAGAGAGAATTATTGATTAGCTGCCTGCTGTATGCCCCCTACTGGGGATTGAACCCACTACTGGCATTTGCCCTGACCCAGAATTGAACTGTGACCTCCTGGTTCATAGGTTGACACTTGGGCTTACTTTCTTTTTTTTTAATTCTCATCTTTTTAGTTTTCATTTCAAAGAGCTTTACAAATTTGACCACTAATTTCATTCTTCAAATTTAAATTCTCTTATTCTATTTTTCTGAAAAAATCTGCTCTTAAAAGGTATAAAATTATACTGAACAGGACTTCATTGGGTAAATGAAAATAGTTTATTTATTTTTAAAAATATATTTTATTGGTTTTTACAGAGACGAAGGAAGAGTGATAGAGAGTTAGAAACATCAATGAGAGAGAAACATCGATCAGCTGCCTCTTGCACAACCCCTATCGGGCATTGAGCCCGCAACCAAGGTACATGCCCTTGACTGGAATTGAACTCAGGACCTTTTAGTCCACAGCCCGATGCTCTATCCACAGAGCCAAACCAGTTAGGGCGAAAATAGTGTTTTTTTTTTAATGAATGTTATATGCAATAAGCATTGATATTTTAAGAAAAAACTATTCTAAATATAATATTCATGCAATAAAAATTAATATTCAAGGAAAACAGGATTTTAAGTGTAATAATATTACCAAAACTGTACTAACATAGTATAATATCACAAAAGTTTATACAAGGAAAGATTAAAAATCTCCAAATAACAAGATTACTTCTATTATATTCTAAAATGTTTTTTTCCTCTGGCTCTATTTTGGCTCATCAGTTTATGTTGTTCATTATATTCCACATATGAGTGAGATTATATGATATTTATCTTTCTCCAACTGGCTTATTTCACTTATCATAATGCTCTCCAGGTGCATCCATGCTATTGCAAATGGTACGCGTTCCTTCGTTTTTACAGCAGCGTAGTATTCCATTGTGTAAATGTACCACAGTTTTCTAATCCACTCATCTGCTGGTGAGCATTTAGGCTCTTTCCAAATCTTAACTATTGTAATTGTGCTGCAATGAACATAGGGGTGCATATATCCTTTCTGATTGGTGTTTCTGATTTCTTGGGATATATTCCTAGATGTGGGATCACAGGGTCAAATGGGAGCTCCGTTTTTAATTTTTTGAGGAAACTCCATACTGTTCTCCACAGTGGCTGCACCAGTCTACATTCCCACCAGCAGTGCACGAGGGTTCCTTTTTCTCCACATCCTCGCCAGCACTTGTAGTTTATTGATTTGTTGATGACTGGTATTCTGACAGGTGTGAGATAGTACCTCATTGTTTTGATTTGCATCTCTCGGATGATTAGTGACTTTGAGCATGTTTTCATATGTCTCTTGGCCTTCTGTAGGTCCTCTTTCGAAAAGTGTCTATTTAGGTCCTTTGCCTACAGACTGATAGGATTTCGACTTGAATTACCCCCTCCAGCGATTCTCAACCTGTGGGTCGCGACCCCCCAAAACATCCTGCATATCAGATATTTACATTACGATTCATAACAGTAGCAAAATTGCAGTTATGAATAGCAACGAAAATAATTTTATGGTTTGGGGTCACCACAACATGAGGAACTGTATTAATGTAGGAATTCATCACTCTAAAATTTCCTCTCAGAATTGCATTTCCTGCCTTTTATACATAAGCTTTGGTAGATTGTGCTTGTATTCAGTTTGCCTCTTTAGTTTTTGAGTTCTCTTTTCTGTTTTTTCTTTCTCCCACTCATTCTTCAGGACTGTGTTTAATTTGAACATACTTGTGAATTTTCCAGCTTTATTGAAACTAAAACTGATTTCTAGTTTCATACATTGTGACTAGATAAGGTACTTGATGTGATTTCTTCTCAAACTTTGAGACTAATTTTTTGACTTAACAATATGATCTACTTAGAGAATGTCTCATGTGTGCTTGACAAGAATGCATCTCCTGCTGCACTTGGATGGGGTGTTCTGTATATATTTCTTAGTTCTGTTTTCTCTAGAGCAGCGGTTCTCAACCTGTGGGTCGCGACCCCTTTGGGGGTCCAACGACCCTTTCACAGTGGTCTCCTAAGATCATCTGCATATCAGATGTTTACATTATGATTCATAACAGTAGCAAAATTACAGTTATGAAATAGCAATGAAAATAAATTTATGGTAGGGGGTCATAACATGAGGAACTGTATTTAAAGGGCCGGAAAGTTGAGAACCACGGCTCGAGTCTAGTCAGACTTCAGTTATTCTTATTGCTTTTGGATGGGATGTCTACCTATTATTGAAGGGGCATTTTCTGTTGTATAGCAACAGAAGCGAGCTAGACAAGACGCCTTAATGAGCCAATTAGTTAAGAGTCATCTTTGCCGAAACCGGTTTGGCTCAGTGGATAGAGCGCCAGCCTGCGGACTGAAGGGTCCCAGGTTCAATTCCGGTCAAGGGCATGTACCTGGGTTGCGGGAGGCAGCTGGTCAATGTTTCTCTCTCATCGATGTTTCTAACTCTCTATCTCTCTCCCTTCCTCTCTGTAAAAAAATCAATAAAATATATTATAAAAAAAAAAAGAGTCATCTTTATTGCTCACAGGTTCATAGCAATTGTCTTGATGTTGTCCTTGTTTTTAGTGCTGTGTTGATGTCTACACATTCAATGAAGCAGTTACTCCTTTCAACTTTAGGACCAATTCTATCTCAAGAAATACATTCGTTGGCATATGGAATCCACGGTTGTTGACTGGGTGGGGTATTGTTTCAGGTTTGAGAAAGTCCCAGTAGCCTAGTTTCCTTGAAGCCCCTTGAGCTGAGGTCAGAATAACAAGGAATGTATAGTTCCATGGTGGATTTGGCAGCAATTTTTTTTTTTTCAGTGACAACTGATGGTTTTAGTGTCTTTGGTTACAAATACTGTTGGGGACATATTGATTTTTATTGCATTGCTAGGTCTAGTTGTTGCCAAAGGGATTTCTTTTGGAATTCATGCTGACAAACTTTATGGGGTCCTCTGATTGTGTAGACTGTGGGGAATTCATAGATGTTGCGGGGGCTCCTGTGATTCCAAAAAACACAAATTTGCAATGTTTTTTCACAGAGCAGGCCACAAAGTCAACGTTTGTGCAAGTGCAATGGTTGATAGAGAAAATTCTGACTCTTGTGTTTGACTGTAAGTATGTTTGATTACCCATTGTTCCATTGGCCTTTTTTTGCTCCACTGAGTTCCTTTCTATCTTAATTTCACTCTTTTGAAAAAAAATCTTAACTTGTGTATATTATTCTCTATTACTTTTCAGAGGAATTAGAAGGTAGTAAAGGAGATAGAGAGGAAGACAGAGAGAGAAACATTGATGGAAAAGAGACACATTGGTTGCCTTGTGTATATGCCCTGACGGGGGCTGGCAGCTTATCACTACCCAGATTTATGACTTTGATGAGGAATCGAACCCTCAACCCTTTGCTGTGCAGGCCGTCACTCCAACCACTGAGCCAGCCAGGGTTTAATTCCCCTTCTAGTGGTTTTTATTCATGTCTGGCTGTGTACTTGTTCTGGGAGTGGAAAGTATTCTTGTATTTCCTATTCTGCCGTCTTGGTAATGGCATTCACATATATCTTTTTCCTGTATGTCTTCTGTGCTTTGTTGTTCTACCAAAGTGCTGGCCTTATATCTCTTTGGTTTTTCCTTTTGGATTTATATCATCTGAATTCCTGTGCTGACTCATCTGTATTTTAGATGGGAAGAATCATTTGTGCATCACAGAAGAAAGATGACTTAGTGAATGACACAATGGACCCACATGTGGTCATGCCTTGGTGAAGGGCTGTTGGGGAGGTTTTGATTCTGTTAATGTTATAAATATGAACTCATTTTGTTCAATAGTGTTTTATTATCACTGCTCATTCCTCACCCAGTTCTACTTCTCCTTGCTTATTGTTGGTACTCTGCAAACTACTCAGTTCTAACAGGGATCATTTCTACTCAGATTCCTAGCCCACAGAAAACCTTAACTTTCCCCTAACAGGTTTGGCTCAGTAGATAGAGCGTCAGCCTGCGGACTGAAGGGTCCCAGGTTCGATTCCAGTCAAGGGCACGTACCTTGGTTGTGGGCACATCCTCAGTAGGAGGTTTTGCAGGAGGCAGCTGATCGATGTTTTTTTTTTTTCCAGGGCCTGGAGGCTTTTATTTCTCCCCTTGTCCAAGGGTGGTGGGTGGGCTCCACTACACGGCCACCTGGCTGGACCCCTGGCTTTTGGCCAGATCTGCCTCCCTCTGCTCCTGCCTCTTCTTCTGCTGGAGCAGCTGCCGCTTGCACTCAAACTCCTTCATTCGTATCACGTAGTCGAGGTGCTCGCAGTAGTCCCAGTCGTGCTGCTTGTGCGTGCAGGCCAGGAAGTTGGGGAAGCTGTTGCGCTTGCATTTGAGCAGCCAGATGAGGTAGTGAGCAGTAGTCTTGCTGCTGAGCACCAGCTGTGTATCATTCATCTGCTGCTGCGTGGCCAGCATCTCACACTCCTTGTGCCCGAGGAAGCCGTAGTCGGGTGGAAAGGTGGGCATCCGCAGGGGGTCTGGCTCCCCCTGAGGAATCGCCCAGGTAGCGCCTGGCCAGGTGTGCTCCATGGCTGCAGCCGCCACAGATTCCTGTCTGATTTTTTTTAAAATATATTTTTATTGATTTCAGAAAGGAAGGGAGAGGGAGAGATAGAAACATCAATGATGAGAGGGAATCATTGATTGGCTGCCTCCTGCAAGTTGGACCGAGCCAGGGACCCAGGCATGTGCCCTTGACCAGAATCGAACCGGGGACCCTTCAGTCTGCAGGCTGATGCTCTCTCCACTGAGCCAAACCGGCTAGGGCTAGCTGATTGATGTTTGATGTTTCTCTCTCATCGATGTTTCTAACTCTCTATCCCTTTCCCTTCCTCCCTGTAAAAAAATCAATAAAATATATTAAAAACAAAAAAGAAAACCTTAACTTCTCTAGACTTTGCAGCTCTACCTCTTTCACAGGTCTCTTTTTACTGCACTCCAACATTGGTCAATGCCTGCAGAGCCTTAGAGTGCACATGTGTTATACTGATGTTGAACATCATGTGCTCTAATACAATTGATTTTTATGGGTTTGAGCACATTCAGATTATTCTACACAGACTCAAGTCACCAGCATGAAAGGCCCTAAAGGAAGCCATTTGGGGAACAATGAGCAGACCGTTGCCTCCTCTTTGTGTCCCATCTGTGCTTCTGTCCCTCCCTTGCTGAGATTTTCACCATTGATTGACCTTTGGGGCCAAAACCTATATAATAAAAGCGTATATACTAAGTGTTTGGTTGACTGGTCGGCCCTTCAACCATTCAAAGCATAATATGCTAATGATATGCTAAGGCCGCTCAACCCCTCGCTATGATGTGCACGGACTGCCTGGGGCAGAAAGTCGACCGGTCGACCAGTTTCTATGACATACACTGACCAGCAGGAGGCAGATCCTCTGACCGGTAAGTTAGCTTGCTGTTGGTTTCTGGCCGATCAGGACTGAGTGAGATGGGCTGGACATGCCCTGGAGCCCTTTCACAGTTCCTCCCTGGCTGGACAACCTCCTGCGTCTCTCCCTGGCTCCGAAAATGCACCGGTGGGGTCCCTTTGCCTGGCCTGCACCCTCTCCCAATGCAGGACCCCTCAAGGGATGTCGGAGAGCCAGTTTTGACCCGATCCTGCAGGCCAGACTGAGGGTCCCCACTGGTGCATGAATTCGTGCACTGGGCCTCTATTACTGTATAAAACACATTTGTGGTGAAGATATTCTGTTTTCATAAGGTCAATATGTACCTCACCAGCCTTTCCTTTTGTTCAGGTTGCTGCTGTGGAGCAGAGAATGTGGAGGCACCAACTGAACAGAATGTTTCTGTAAGAGTGTCACAGACAAGGAACCCCAAGTTAGCCTTGTCTTCCCAGAAGAGCCACAGTGAGAGTTGTAGACTAGTTTTGGGAGACATTTTCAAATTGACTGAGCTGCAGGGAACACAATATGGACAGACACTGTTGGGGAATGGGGCAGGTGCAAAAAAGCTCTTTTTCAAAGAATTTCACCAGCAGCATGTGAGAAAGAAGACTTTCATTAGAGATGTGGACAGGACCTCACTTACAAATGGCTGCAATTTGGACGTGTCCCAGAATCATTTTACCTGGGGGAAGCTTGGGCAGGGCATTCTTACTGGGTCAGGGCATGTCCACCAAGAGACTACTCAGACCAGGGAAAGGCCAAATGATATTTTGAAGTGTGGGGTGACATTTCAAAGGAGAAAAGATTATTACATCAGAAAAGAATGCGAAGAAGACATTGGCTGCAACGACACGTTTATTCAAGACAAGGGTGTCCATGCTGGAAGTGGGTGTTTTGTTTGCTGTGAGTATGGAAAATATTTTACCAAGTGTTCTAGCTTTCATTATCAGAGACTTCATACGGGAGAAAGGTCTTATGAGTGCAGTAAATTTGGGAAATCTTTTATTAGTAGCAATCAACTTCATTATCATCAGACAGTTCACACTGGAGAAAAGCCTTATAAATGCACTGAATGTGGGAAATCTTTTACCACTAGCAGTAATCTTCGTTGTCATCAGAGGGTTCACAATGGTGAAAAGCCTTATCAATGCAGTGCGTGTGGGAAAGCTTTTACCACAATGCAAAGCCTTTGTCATCATCAGAGACTTCACACTGGAGAAAGGCCTTATCAGTGCAGTGAATGTGGAAAATCTTTTACCACTAGCAGTAACCTTCATTGTCATCAGAGAGTTCACACAGGAGAAAAGCCTTATAAATGCAGTGAGTGTGGGAAAGCTTTTACAAGGATGCAAAACCTTTGTCGTCATCAGAGACTTCACACTGGAGAAAGGCCTTATGAGTGCAGTGAGTGCGGGAAATCTTTTACCACTAGCACTGCCTTTTGTTGTCATCAGAGAATTCATACTGGAGAAAGCCGTTATCAGTGCAGTGAATGTGGCAAATCTTTTACCACTAGCAGTAACCTTCGTTGTCATCAGAGAGTTCACACTGGAGAAAAGCCTTATAAATGCAATGAATGTGGGAAGGCTTTTACCAATAGCACTGATTTTTGTCGTCATCAGAGATTTCATACTGGAGAAAGACCTTATCAATGCAATGAATGTGGGAAATCTTTTACCGATAACAGCAACCTTCATTGTCATCAGAGGGTTCACACTGGAGAAAAGCCTTATAAATGCAGTGAATGTGAGAAAGCTTTTACTAGTAGCACTAAACTTTGTCGTCATCAGAGAGTACACACTGGAGAAAGGCCTTATCATTGCAATGAATGTGGGAAATCTTTTATCACAAGCACTGACCTTCGTTGTCATCAGAGAGTTCACACTGGGGAAAGGCCTTATCAGTGCAGTGAATGTGGGAAATCTTTTACCAGTAGCAGTACACTCCGTAATCATCAACGTTCTCACACTGGAGAAAGGCCTTATCATTGTAGGGAATGTGGGAAATCTTTTATCACTAGCACTCAACTTCGTTGTCATCAGAGAGTTCACTCTGGAGAAAGGTCTTCTCAGTGTAGTGAATGTGGGAAATCTTTTATTACTAGCACTCACCCTAATTGTAATCAGAGAATTCACACTGGAGAAAGGCCTTATAAATGCAGTGAATGTGGGAAGTCTTTCACCAGGTCAGATAGTCTTCATGATCATCAGAGAGTTCATTCTGGAGAAAGGCCTTATGAATGCAGTGAATGTAGTAAATCTTTTACACGTAGAAATGGCCTCCGTGAACATCAGAGAGTTCACACTGGAGAAAAGCCTTATAAATGCAGGGAATGTGGTAAATCTTTTTCCAGTAGGGGCGGCCTCCATAATCATCAGAAAGTTCACTCTGGATAAAGGCCTTATGTGTGCAATTAATGTAAGGAATCTTTCAGCCAATCTTCTATCTTTGCTTTGCGCATATGAATTCATGTGAAAAATTTCTTTTATGTGTAGAAAATGTAGTTTTTTTGTTGGGTCTTAACAATATGGCAAACTTTGTGAAATCTCATTAATCTGAATTGAATCACATACATTTAATAAAATATTTTTATTGATTTCAGTGAGGAACGGAGAGGCTAAGATAGAAACATCAATGATGAGAGGGAATCATTGAATGGCTGCCTCTTAAACTTACCCTACATTAGGGGTGGGCAACCTTTTTGTGAGTGCGTGCCAAAACCAGCAAAATCTCTGACTCAAAATTCTTCTGCGTGCCAACCCTAATTTTTTGAGAACATGTTACACCTACTTGATATCTCTTAAGGTGTACATATGTGAGGAACCTTGAAGAAATAATAAAATTCATTCGAGCGACAAAAACACAGTATATGATGATGAAATAAAAAAGTCGATATTAAGCAAAAAATTGTAAATGGAAGATTATAAGAGAGGGTTTCGCGTGCCAGCAAAAGTTACTGGCGTGCCATGTTTGGCACACGTACCAGGGGTTGTCCACCCCTACCCTACATGGTATCATGCCCACAATCTGGGCATTTGCCCTTGATTGTAATTGAACCCTGGACCCTTCCCTCTCACCCGACCCCATCAGAGATGTCTGCCTGTTCTCTATGGGTCTGTTTCTATAGTGTGTTCTTTCTCTTAGCATAATGTTCAGATGCAGTTATTTGCGATGATACCTTAAGGCAGTGGTTCTCAACCTTCTGGCCCTTTAAAACAGTTCCTCATGTTGTGACTCCCAACCACGAAATTATTTTCCTTGCTCCTTCATAACTGTAATGTTGCTACTGTTATGAATCATAATGTAAATATGTGATATGCAGGATGGTCTTAGCCGACCCCTGTGAAAGGGTCGTTCAACCTCCAAAGGGGTTGCGACCCACAGGTTGAGAACCGCTGCCTTAAGGAGACTCAGTCCAGACTCCAGTTGTGACTTTTGTGACCCAGCCAGTATTCCTGTTGGTTTGGGTGAAAATTCTTTATTGTTATATTTTCTGCTACTGGGCGAGACTCTCGCCCAGAGGGAATAGGAAGGTGGATTGAATATAGATTTGCCAAACCTATTTTTCCAATAGAGTTGAACATACACTTTTTTTAAAAATCTGGAACCATTTTTAAAAGCTATGATGAGTAAAGTACATGTGTTTAGTATAGCATTTCATAAATCTTGCCGTGTGCATGAAACTGAAACCATCATTATACACATAACACTGTTCAAACATTTCTGTATAATTCTTTATATGGATATAAGTTTAATTTAACTTTGTCAAAAATTCATTGCATAATTTAGATCATTCTGTATTTGAATGTTTAAATTTACAAAGATTAGCACTTTGTAATCTAAACTGAATATACCACCATGGATGTTGTGGCTCACTTGTTTGGGTGTAATCCCATGCACAGTCGGGTTACCAATTGGATTGCTGGGATTGTGCCTAGGTTGTGTGCTAGCTCCCCGGAGTTGGGTGTGCAGGAGGCAGCTGGTTGATATTGCACTCTCACATTGTGTTTCTCTCCTTCTGCCTTTTTATTTCTCCAAAAATTAATAAAATTGCCCATCCAGCATGTCTCAGTCATTGAGCTTTGACCTATGAACCAGGAGGTCATGGTTAGATTCCCAGTCAGGGCACATTCCCGAGTTGCTGGCTCAAATCCCAGTGTGGGGTGTGCAGAAGACAGCCAATCAATGATTCTCTTGCATCATTGGTGCCTCTATCTATCTCTCTGTCTCTCCTTTTCTTCCTGAGGTCAATATATATATATTTTATATATATATATATTTTTTTTATTTTTACAGAGAAGAAAGGGATAGAGGGTTAGAAACATCGATCAGCTGCCTCCTGCACACCTCCCACTGAGGACGTGCCCGCAACCAATTTACATGCCCTTGACTGAAATCAAACCCAGCACCTCTCGGTCCACAGGCCAACGTTCTATCCACTGAGCCAAACCAGTTAGGGCAATAAATATATATTTTAAAAATCAATAAACTATTCTTTAAAAATACAAATGAACTGATTGTATCTTTTGGCATTTTTCCACCTATGTGTGATGGTTGTACATTCTACACATTCTAGCAAATATTTTGTTTTGTCATTTAAACAAATTCTGTAATTTTCTCATTCTACCTCACTGTTGTTTGATTGTATTTTTTCTAGGAATTTATGGTGAGACTTTTCTCAGAAGTGTATTTGTTGAGTCTGTATCTTTGTTAAAGCATCTTATCATATGTTTTGCCTACTGTGCTGTGAGTTTGGGCAGTTTTCTTTAACAAAAGGACAGTGGAACAACAAAGATGGATGTTGGAATTTCACTCATTTTGTGCCTTTTTAGCTTTAGAAAATAAATGGTTTTTTGTATTGGAATAATATGTTTTAATATTTTTTACTTTTTAATGAATAAGAGAATTTTAAATATTTTTATTGATTCATAGAGCAGGAGAGAGGGATAGAAACATCAATGATGAGAGGCCAGCTGGCTTGACTCAGTGGTTCCACGTGGACCTATGTACCAGGAGGTTATGGTTCAATTCCCAGTCAGGGCACATGCCTGGGCCCCGTGGTTTACACCCAGTGTGAAGCTTACAGGAGGCAGCTGATCAATGATTCTCTCTGATCATTGATGATTCTTTCTCTCTTCCTTTCCTGGCAACTCCAGCCGCTCCTGCAGAGACCTTCCCAGGCAGGCACTTCTCACTCCCCGATGCCCACAAGCACCTTTGTCTTTGGGTGCATTTTAGTGAGAAATGGGACCTATAAGAAGCCACTGACTCTGCTACAGGGAGGCAGGTGCTGTGGGCATTCAGATCTCATTGTGGTGGGCCCCACATGGGAATGTCCAGCAGACACACTGGGGCTCCCTGAGTCTCAGTGGCTGAATGTGACATGCAGATGATTGATGGCCCTTACTCTGGCCTTCCAAGATCAATAAAGTAACAAGCTGAGTACTTGTTACCAGGGTTAGATTTTTGAGGATTTTCTCTTTTAATTCTCACAACCACCTGGGCAAGTGGAAACTCCTATCAAGTTGCTGAAAAATTCAGAATCAGAGAAATGAAGTCAGCTCCCCAAGTTTACACCATAGACAAGTGTCAGATTCAAGGGACTGGATTTTAACCCATTGTTTTCTCCAGCGTCAGACACAGTCTCTACCGCTGATGTGCAGCCTTCACTGGAGCAGGTACAGTATGAGGTCCAGGGTGGCTCAGCTGCAGCTCCTGTTTCCATGGTTGCAGTTATGCGTTTTCTCCTGTTCCCTTTACATCTCAGAGCACTTACCCTTGGCCTCCCCGTGTTCAGGGGAATGCCATCATTTCTCAGCTGCAGTGGTTTCTCCAGGGGAACCTGCTTTCAGAGTGAGCTGCTGTTTGTCTGCCTCCCCTTTGATGCCAGCACAGAGTTTCACCCTCAGGAGACCTCAGTAATTTGGTCTGGGCCTCTGCGCTTGTGCCCACATATTGGGTGTCTGACTGTGATCCCATCCACTGTGATGAATTTTGTGCCTCAACTTGACCCTTTAAATGATGTTCCTATGTGGTACTGAATTCACCCTGCAGGAGAATTCATGACAATGGTCATGAATTCTGGGACCTAATGTTGGAAGTGATGCTAGAGTCCTACATGATCCTGGTCTTACTGGATGGGTGCTCACCTCTTATTCATGCATAGGACCCACTGCCCATATGACTCTGTCCTGTATATCCCTACTGGCTGAATGAGACAATGGCTCTCACCATGTTTTCCCTGCAGCCCGGATCATGTTCTGGATTCACATCCTCCTTCCCAGTCTCCTGTGTGTGCACCATGGAGTTCACAACTGAAGTGCTTACTGTGCTTTACCTGACAATACACCCTAACTGACTCTCCACACACATTTTTTTAAAATATATTTTTATTGATTTTTTTTTACAGAGAGGAAGGGAGAGGGATAGAGAGCCAGAAACATCGATGAGAGAGAAACACCGACCGGCTGCCTCCTGCACACTTCCCACTAGGCATGTGCCTGCAACCAAAGCACATGCCTTTGACCGGAATCGAACCTGGGACCCTTCAGTCCGCAGGCCAACACTCCATCCACTGAGCCACATTTTTTACTGTAGGTGAAGATGGCTTTTGAGGTGAAGGTATTTGCCATTTTGGTCAGTTACTCCATTTTTCGAGTTGTTTCCATGTATAGTAAGGTATACGGGTTAATAACTTTTTGGTTGTTTTCCCCCTGTTAATCTATATTTTATCTATTTAATTCTTAGGCTACCCAAAGAACCTAGAAAAGAAGGAAATATTATTTTGCTTCTACAGTATCATTTCCCTCACTTTCTTCCATTGAACTCCAAAGAATAAAGGAATTCTGTTAGGGTTTGTGCCAAGATGTGGGCTGTGGAAGAATTCACACCTAAAAGAAGAGATGCAGAGAGGAAGTTTATTTTACTTTCCAAGAGAGAAAGGGGCCTGTATTGCTAGTCACTACAGGGCAGGGAAGAAAGGGTGGCTTCTGCTTTCCAGCAGTGCCTGTTGCTAAGGGACAAAGAATGGAGGGGCCTTGGGCTGAGCTGAAGGTGCATAGATATGAGGGGCTGACTTTTAAGGGTACTGTTTCTTTGCTTGCCAGGAGAGAGTCTGGCAAACGTCTTACTATTTTTCCCAAAGGTGTAAAATATGCTTAGAGCAAAAATTATGAAGAGTTCAAAAGAGGCTTGTTTGAAGGGGTGGTGGGAAAGAAACTTTCTACTAACTAGAGACTCCTTGGTGCAAATTATCCCTGAGGTGTGACAACAGTAGGGAGGAGGGGTATACAAGAATGTAGCCTTGACAGTAGCTTATCTTGTTCTGCAGTTTGAACAGAGCAGGTATTTGAATTAGAAGAGCCAACAATCTTAGGGTTTAATTAGCAGGTGCTTCTCATAAATTGTGGAAGGCCACAGAAAAGAAACAGGGAGACCTTTTTCTTGTCTTTACAAATACCTAACCACATTTAGAACCAAAGGCTTTATTGACCTGAAGAGTGACTACTTCTAAGAGACCAAATAAAAAGACATCTGCAATACTGGGAGCATTGTGTTCAGGAGGACATCAGCAATGGGTCCCAGAGGAAGGAAACCATTCATTGCATTTTCTACTCAACCCACAGGTTCTAACTCAGTGATGGCGAACCTTTTGAGCTCGGTGTGCCAGCATTTTGTTTTTTAAATATATTTTATTGATTTTTTACAGAGAGGAAGGGAGAGAGATAGAGAGTCAGAAACATCGATCAGGTGCCTCCTGCACATCTCCTACTGGGGATGTGCCCACAACCCAGGTACATGCCCTTGACCGGAATCGAACCTTGGACCTTTCAGTCCGCAGGCCAATGCTCTATCCGCTGAGCCAAACCGGTTTTGGCGGCGTGCCAGCATTTTGTAAAACCCTAACTTAACTCTGGTGCTGTGTCACATGTAGAAATTTTTTGATATTTGCAACCATAGTAAAACAGCAACAACAACAAATATATATATATATATATATTTAATATATTTTATTGATTTTTTGCAGAGAGGAAGGGAGAGGGACAGAGAGTTAGAAGCATCAATGAGAGAGAAACATCGGTCAGCTGCCTCCTGCACACTCCCTACTGGGGATGTGCCCGCAACCAAGGTACCTGCCCTTGACTGGAATTGAACCTGGGACCCTTCAGTCCGCAGGCCGACGCTCTATCCACTGAGCCAAACCAGTTAGGGCAAGATTTATATTTTTGATATTTATTTTATATATTTAAATGCCATTTAACAAAGAAAAATCAACCAAAAAAATGAGTTCGCGTGTCACCTCTGACACGCGTGTTATAGGTTCGCCATCATTGTTCTAACTCCTAGTATGGACAAAAATGATGGCACATGTTATACCTATCGAGCTGAGAGAGCCCAGCATGGCATGGCCAATTTTACAAAGTCAGAGGCCAAAAGTAACCATACAAAATGGTTTGAAAAGAAAGGTTTGTAAGTTAAAGCAATAGTTATGTCCTAGCCTTGTTTTTATTTTTCTGTGTTGTTTTTTGTTTTGTTTTGTTTTTGTAAAGGTCTCTCTTTACCTTATTGAGCCTATCTATTGTATTTTCGCATCTAGGATAACATACCTTTGGATTTTCAAGGAAATTTCCATATTTACAGACTCCTAAGGGCACAATTTGTCAACATAGAAGACCACAGAGCCCCAATTACTATTGTTATTCTGTTAAATATTAAGTGTTAACTATTGATAACATTTAAGAAGAAGTTTGTGGCTATTTTTTATATATTTTATTGATTTTTTACAGAGAGGAAGGGAGAGGGACAGAGAGCTAGAAACATCGATGAGAGAGAAACATCGATCAGCTGCCTCCTGCACACCCCCCACTGGGGATATGCCCGCAACCAAGGCACATTCCCCTGACTGGAACCGAACCTGGGACCCTTCAGTCCACAGGCTGACACTCCATCCACTTAGCCAAACCGGTTAGGGCTCTGTCTATTTTTTTTTTTTTTTTTTTTTACTTTTTATCCAATCCCAGAGATTTCCCTCCTCAGCCCACCCCCCTAATTTATCACCTCTGAATGTCATGTAATTCCCTTATGTCTCCTCCTTTGAGTGTAATGTATAAAACAGGTGCAAAACTACCATTCTCCTAAGCATTACTCAATGTGTTCTTATTTTACTTCCTGGAAATTGTCGCCGGATTGGGTCACATAAACTTAGAAAAATCCTCACAGGTTTGGACATTTATTATAACAACACCAAATGCAATTGACTCATTTGAAGCAGGAGAAAGTTATGTGGAGGGGTATCAGCATTTCCAGGCACCCAGCTGACTGAAGACAGATTTATAAACACAAATTTAGAGCAGACTCAGAACACAGAAAGCTAGAGCTTTCCCATTGCTTTCAGAGAACAGAAGAAAATGCTCAAGACTCAGTTGACAGTGTGTGTGTGTGTGTTTGTGTGTGTGTGTGTGTGTGTGTGTGTGTGTGTGTGTGTGTGTGTTGAATCCTCATACACGGATGCTTTTCTTTTTTACCATCCTCTTTTAGATTCTGCACTCAGTTCCATGCTTCCATGTCTCTGGATCCACTTCATTCATCGGTTTATTTTATTAGATTCCACGTATGAGTGAGATCAAGTGATACTTGTCGTTCTCTGACTGACTTATTTCACTTAGCATGATGCTCTCCAAGTCCCTCTATGCTGTCTGAAAGGGTAAGAGATTCTTCTTTTTTACCACTGCATAGTATTCCATGGTATAAATGTACCAAAGGTTTTTTTAATCTAATCTACTGATGGGCACTGGAGCTGTTTGCAGATCTTTGCTATTGTAAATTGTGCTTCTATGAACATAGGGCTGCATATATTCTATCTGATTGTTTCACATTTCTTAGGATTTATTCTTAGAAGTGGAATCACTGGGCCGAATGGCAGTTCCATATTAAATTTTGCGAAAACTCCATACTGATTTTCTATAATGGCTGCACCAGTCTGCATTCCCTCCAGCAGTGTACTAGCGTTCCCTTTTTTCCACATCCTTGCCAGCCCTTGTCATTTGTTGATTTGTTGATGGCCGCCATTATGACAGTTGTGAGGTGGTCTCTAATTGTTGCTTTAATTTGCATCTCTGTGTTGATCAGTGACTTTGAGTGTTTTTTCACCTGTCTCTTGGCCATGTTATCCACACTGCAGCCCAGGCAGAGCTGACACTTGCTGTGGCATCAGAAGCAGATGCTCTTAAGTATGAGTGTCTGTTCTGTGACATAAACTTTGTATAATGGATTCAACGGAGGCAGGTTAAGGCAGTTAGAGACTTGAGCTACCTCCCCCAGCTACATTTGGGCTGAAGGAGACACATGCCAAACGTCATGAATGAAGAAACAATGCCTGCCATTCAGAAAGAGCAGGTCCTGAAGAAAGATATGCAAAACCAGTCCCGAAGGTGCTGGAGAAACAAACTTGCCCCTCCATCACCTCCACTGAAGGCGCTAGAGGACCCTTAGTGAACTTGGTGTGTTCTTGGGCTATTTGCGCCTAAATCCAGTCCTTTAGTCAGCTGAGAAATACGACACCCTTGCCTTGGAGCGGAGAAACTACATTACCCACAAGGCCAAGCATGAAATGCCACCAGGCTGAGCCAATGGGGGCTCAGAGAAGGCATTTCCGTTCGGCCGCTTCTGTAGGGCGGGACCGGTAGTCCTCCTGGCGGCTTTTGATTTTTCAAGTTCTTGTCTCAGGCGGTCGGGAGTTCTTGGGCTCAGAGTCCCGCGGAGAAGGTCGAAGAGTGGTGCTCCCGCCTCACAGCCAATGGTCGGAGCCTCCAGTGGTGCTCACAGCTCCCACTTGGGATTGAAGCTCCGAGTCGCCACCCAGACCCACGCCAGGGCCGGGACGGGGCCGCCATTCCTGCAGCGGCTTCTACTCCCGCCCCGCTCAGCCCACAGAGGGCAATGGCGGCGCCCCCGCTGAGGAGACGGGCTGAGGTGAGTTGAGTCCCCCAGGCCCTCACCGCCTCCTCACACACACACCACAGCCTGGGGAGGGCGCCTGTCCCGTCCTGCAGCTCAGTCCCGCGTGGAGGACCGTGAGGAAGGTGGACGGGAGAGAGGAGTGTTGTGGCTTCTGAGGACACAGCAAGTGCAGGGCAGAGAGGACGGGGGTGACTCGCATCTGAAGGTCCCTGAGGATGTGGCTGTGAGTATTGACGGAAAGATCAGAGGCTGCAGGGAGGACGGCACAGACTCATTCGGGGCTTTCCCGGCTGTGGGATCCATCAGGGGTCTGGGGTGGTCCTGGGTCCGGCTGGACTAGAAGCTCTCTGCACGCCATATGCCATGTTCATGGGTGAGTCCAGCGAGATGCAGTGGCATTGGAGCAGGAAGGGGGCAGAGCTGAGGGAGTGAACCTGGGGTCTGAACATGGGAAGGGGATAAACATTACCCAGTGGTGTGCACATCTGGAGGAAGTGGAGCTGATGGTCCCCGGGACCTGGTGTGGGGACTTAAAGGTGAAGCATAAACCCACGCTTGGCTTTGTCTTGGCGGCAGGATCTAGGAGACTGCAGTGGTGTTGCTTGGCTGGAAGGCTGGGGCCCTGCAGGCATCACCGAGACCTTAAATGGCATTGCCCTCTACCCTCCCCTACCCCCAATCCTTCCCACCCAACCCAGCTGCTCTGCTGCGGGCCATGCAGTGAGTAATGGGACTGTGATGAGCATTAGGGCCTGGTGTCCACAGTAACCAGGGGCCCTGGAGGACGTTGAGGGGGGTGGGGGGTGTAAGGAGTAGAATTACTGGTTCTCAGAAAGGCAGGTTTGGTTACAGTTGTCTCCATTCTGACAGGTTGGCGTGACCTTTGAGGACATTGCCCTGTACTTCTCAAGGGAGGAATGGAGCCTCCTTGATGAGGGTCAGAGACAGCTGTACCTGAATGTGATGCTGGAGAACTTTGAACTTCTATCCTCCCTGGGTAAGACCCTCACTGTCATCTGTGACCTGGACTTGGCTCTGCCATTTCCCAGGGCCCAGCCCCCAGGGTGTGCTCTGTCATCCCATGTAGACTGTGGTACTGATGGATTTTCCAGTTTCCTAGGTAGTTGTTGTCCTGGGGACGGTTGGTTCCACTGCTCCCTTCTATTCCTGAAGTCCCCAAACTCCCCGCTGCACTAAATTCATGGGGAAGGACTTGTGGTGGGTTGTGTTGCAGGAAGCTTCCAGGATTCCACCTTAATTAGTGAGGAAAGCATTTTCTATATTCCTGTTGGTAATCCTATATAATAAAGGCGTAATATGCACATTGACCATCACTCCAACACACAAGATGGCTGGCAGGGGAGGGCAGTTATGGGCGATCAGGACTGCAGGGGAGGGCAGTTGAGGGGGACAAGGCCTGCAGGGGAGGGCAGTTGGGGGGACAAGGCCTGCAGGGGAGGGCAGTTGCGGGGACAAGCCCAGCAGGGGAGGGCAGTTGGGGGCTTCAGGCTGGCAGGGGAGTGGTTAGCGGATCAGGCTGGCAGGCAGAAGCAGTTAGGGGCAATCAGGCAGGCAGGCAGACAAGCAGGAGGCAGCAACCTTGGATTGTGATAGGGGTCCCAGATTGGAGAGGGTGCAGGCTGGGCTGAGAAACCACCCCCCAAGTGCACGAATTTCATGCACCGAGCCTCTAGTGTGTATATATTTTTGAAAAACTGTCTCCACATCCTTATCCTATTTATTAACTATTTTTTTATTAGAGTCTTTTGAATACCTTATATATTTCATATATTATTTGCTTATTACATACAGAAAGACATATTTTTGCATGTGCTTAATAGTTCTTTGTGGATATTACTCCCCCAAACCTGCTTTTCTACAAAGTCCATGTTTTTGGCAACCTTGCATTCAGCAGGTCTAGTGCCACCATGTTTCTAGCAAAATCAGATGCTTGTTACTAGGGCTTAGCAATTAAATATTGTTAATGAAGTTATATAGACTTTGCTTTTGAGGCAGAGTCATTGATTGCATTGTTATTAGCCTGCAGTATAGTATTAACAGACCTTCATTATTCCTGGGGAACTGCAACTTTGTGTGAATTTCTGTCTATATCACAATATTCGCTTTATTGTGCTGGTCATAGCCGAATCCACAATATCTCCAAGGGATTCCTTCACATGGTTTGCAACTATTTTCTTCTGTTCTCTAGATTGCCGTTCATTTCATGTTGTTTATTGCTGTTGTGCAGTGAAGATGCTATTTTCTTTATTTGTTGCGGTGTGGACTGTTTATGTTTTCTATTTTGTGTGTTGGTTGGTGTCACATTCAGAAAATCCTGTCCAAAACAAACCTCCAAAACTTTTTCTCTATATTGTCCTGAGGAGTTTTAAGTTTTAGCGCTCACATTTAATTCTGTCATACAGTTGACTTAGATTTTATCAGTGCTGTCCATTTTTGTTGTTTTACATGTGAATGTCCATTTATACCGGCACCATTCGTTGAAGAAACTATCTTTCCCTTCTGTGGCTTGCAGCTTTCTCTAAGATTACTTAAAAGTATGTGCCTGGGGTTTTTTTCTTTTTTCTGTTCTGTTCTGTTGATGTATGTGTCTGTGTTTCTCCAGCAACACACTGTTTGCTTGCTTTCTCTTTGTAATACATTGAAGTCAGGAAGTGTGATGCCACCAGCTTTCTTCTTGCTCAAGACTGCTTTTGTTGCCCTCCAGTGGTCTGTAAACTGTGACTCGCAAACCATAAGCGGCTCTTTGGCCTCTTGAGTGTGGCTCTTCCACAAAATACCACATGCGGGCGCACACGTACAGTGCAATTAAAACTTCGTGGCCCATGCGCAGAAGTCAGTATTTTGTGGAAGAGCCACACTCAAGGGGCCAAAGAGCCTCATGTGGCTCGCAAGCCGCAGTTTGCCGACCACTGCCCTAGCCCATTTTGCTGAGTGGATAGAGCCTCAGCCGGTGGACTCAAGGGGCCTAGGTTCGATTCTGGTCAAGAACATGTACCTTGGTTGCGGGAACATACCCAGCATGGAGTGTGCAGGAGGCAGCTGATCGATGTTTCCCTCTCATCGATGTTTCTAACTCTCTATCCCTCTCCCTTCCTCTCTGTAAAAAATCATCAATAAAATATATTTTTTATAAAATGTTTGCTTTTGTTAATGGAGGTCTTTTGATTCCATTTCCAGATTTTCTGTTCATTTCATTTTTTTTATATATATATATATTATTGATTTTTTACAAGAGGAAGGGAGGAAGATAGAGAGTTAGAAACATCCATGAGACAGAAACGTCCATCAGTTACCTCCTGCACGCCCGTTACTGGGGATGTGCCCGCAACCAAGGTACAAGCCCTTGACAGGAATCGAACCTGGGACCCTTGAGTCCGCAGGCCGATGCTCTATCCACTGAGCCAAACTGGTCAGGGCTCTATTCATTTCTTTGTAAAATACCATTGGAGTTATTGGGATTGCATTTAATCTGTAGTTTTCCTTGTGTACTATAGCTGTCTCCACCATATTTCATTTTCAGATCCATGAACACAGGTTGTCTTTCAACTGATTTGGGTTTTCTTTCATTCTTTTCATCACTATCTTATAGTACTCACTGTATAGATGGTTCACATTTTGGTTGAATTTATTCCTTTGGGTTTTATTGTTTTGGATTCTTTTGTAAATTTGATTACATTCTTCATTTTTCCATCAAAGAATTTCTCATTAGGTTGTAGAAATGGAACTAATGGTTATATGTTTATTTTGCATCCTGAAACTTTTCTGAATTTAATTCTTTATTCTTCTTTTATCCTCACCCGAATAGTGAGGATATTTTTTCCACTGATTGTTTTTTTTAGAGAGAGAGTGGGAGACAGACAGAGAGAGAGAGAAAGAAACATCGATTGGCTGCCTCCCACATGTTGATTCTACTGTGAGTGGGGATCGGACCTTCAATCCAGGTATCTACCTTAGACTGGGAATCAAACCCTAGCCCTCCAGTGCACAAGGCAGCACTGTCATCAGTGAAGCACAGGGGCTAGGGATATTTATTTATTCTTTAAAGTAATTATTTATTTATTTATTTAAATATATGTATTTTTTATTTCCTAGAGGAAAAGGAGAGAGAGATAAAAACATCAATGATGAGCCCTACCTGGTTTGGTTCAGTGGATAGAGCGTCGGCCTGCGGACTGAAGGGTCCCAGGTTCGATTCTGGTCAAGGGCATGTACCTGGGTTGCGGGCACATCCCCAGTAGGAGACGTGCAGGAGGTAGCTGATCGATGTTTCTCTCTCATCGATGTTTCTAACTCTATCTCTTTCCCTTCCTCTCTGTAAAAAATCAATAAAATATATTAAAAAAATGGTTTATTGGCATATTAAGTGCTGTAATTCTTAGATTAATTACTATAACAGCAACTGCTGCAGCATTATAGCAATCAGTCCAACTGCTACTTTTGTTCAAGACTGGCATAAAGATTCAGAACGGTTATGGAGTTCTCAAAGGAAAATTGATAGTGAAATCAATGAACAATTAGCCAATCTTGAACAATCAGTAGTTTTATTAGGGGACCAAATTGTTAGTCTCCAAAGGCAATTACAGTTAAAATGTGATTGGAACCATAATAGTTTATATGTCACCCCTGTACCTTATAATGAAACAGCTTTGCTATCTTCTCTGTCATGAACCTGAAGCAAAACAAAAAAGGGGGAAAATGTAGCTGGAAATGTGGAATGAGAAGTTAACTAGAAGAGGACGTTCTGCCAAGAAAAGACAGGAGCCTGCAAACAGGCCACGTCAGAACAAAGTCTTGCAAACAAGACTTATTGTTTAGAGGCAGAACTTTCCTTGAGGTGATAAATAGTCCATAAGGGCATGGAAAGTTCAAGGGAGGGCGCACTGCTGCAGGTGGAAAGAGTCTTTGTATAATATAGGAAATTAATAGTGTAATGTATAACTTAGCTCAGATGATCTCATAAGCATGCCTGTTAATCATTGTCACTTGCTGTACTCCATTGTTATTTGCTGTACTCCCTGAATAAAAGCCATGAGGGCTTTGGGGGCCTTTGCTACTTGCCTGACTAGCAATAGCCCTCTGCTTCTCTAAACTCAATCCTGCACGCCAAGCTCATCTCAGCATCACTGTTCACAAAGAACATCAATGGTGCATCACAGGAGAAACATGACTTTATCAATGACAGGGTAGACCCAGAGGCAGTCTTACCTTGGTGAAGGACTCGGGGGGCGGTTTTCATGCCTGGGCTATGTTACATTCATAACCAGGAAGCCATTTTGTTCAACAACAAAAATGTTTTCTTACCATTGCCCACTCCTCTCCCAATTCGACTTCTTCTTGCTTAATGTTGACACCTTGCCTATGACTCAGTTTTAATAGTGATCATTCTACTCGGATTCCCAGCCCATGGATAACCTTAACTTCTTTCAACTTTGCACTTCTACCTGTTTCCCACATCTCGCTTTACTGCACTCCAATGTTGTTGCATGCCTGCAGAGCTTAAAGTACACACGTATTTTATTGACGCTGAACAGCATGTTCTTTACTATCATTGATATTTTATGTGTTTGAGCACATTGAAATTATTTTACACAGACTCATATCGCCAGCATGAAAGGTCCTAAAGGAAGCCATTTGTGGAATAATAACGAGCAGACCCTGCCTCTCTTCTTTTTGTGCCAGCTTATGCTTCTGTCCTCTGTTGCTGAGATTTTCCTCATCCAGTGACCTTTTGGACCATGTTATACATAACAGCCATTTCCTGAGTGTCTCACTGACTTGTCTTGAAAATCATTGTCTGGAATCATGTCCAGTTGTGACATAAACAATTCTGGTGAAGATACTCTGTTTTTATCAGGTCAACATGCACTTTTGCTACGTTTCTTTTGTTCAGGTTGCTGCTGTGGAGCAGAGAATGTGGAGGCAACGACTGAACAGAAGGTTTCTGTAAGATTGTCACAGGCAAGGAATCCCAAGGTAGCCTTGTCTTCCCAGAAGAGCCACCCCTGTGAGAGTTGTGGGCTAGTCTTGGGAAACATTTTCCACGTGATGGAGCTGCAGGGAACACAACACGGACAGATACTGTTGAGGTGTGGGGCGTGTGCAAAACAATTTTATTTCCGTGCAAAATTTCACCAGCAGCATGTGAAAGAGAAGTCTTACACTAGAGGTGTGGACAGGATCTCACTTGCAAACAACTGCAATTTCAATGTGTCCCAGAATTGTTTCACATACAGGGAGGTTGGGCAGGATGTCCTCACGGGGTCAGGACATCTCCACCTAAAGGCTACTCAAACCAGGGACAGCCCAACTGCAGTTTCGACGTGTGGGATTTCGTTTCAAAGGAGAAAAAATTATTACAGTAGAAAAGAATGTAAGAGAGACATTAGTTGCACCCACACGTTTATTCAGGAAAAAGGTGTCCATCTTGGAAGTGGGTGTTGTGTGGGCTCTGAATGTGGAATATATTTCACCAAATTTTCTAGCTTTCATTATCAACAGAGTGGTCACACTGGAGAAAAGCCTTATAAATGCAGTGAGTGTGGGAAAGCTTTTATCGCTAAGGCTGACGTTCATCAACATCAGAAAGTTCATACGGGAGAAAAGCCTTATAAATGCAGTGAGTGTGGAAAATCTTTTACCACTACTAGTGACCTTCATTGTCATCAACGTATTCACACTGGAGAAAAGCCTTATCAATGCAGTGAGTGTGGAAAATCTTTTGCCCGGAGCAATGCACTTCGTTATCATCAGAGAGTTCATACGGGAGAAAAGCCTTATAAATGCAGGGAATGTGGGAAATGTTTTAAAAGTATCACTGGTCTCCAATATCATCAGAGAGTTCACACTGGAGAAAAGCCTTATCAATGCAGTGAATGTGGGAAATCTTTTACCTCTAAGAACATCCTTCATCAACATCAGAGAGTTCACACTGGAGAAAAGCCTTATAAATGCAGTGAATGTGGGATATCTTTTACCCAGAGCTCTGCCCTCTCTCATCATCAGAGACTTCATACAGGAGAAAAGCCTTATAAATGCAATGAATGTGGAAAATCTTTTACCTCTAAGACCCACCTTCATCATCATCAGAGAGTTCATACAGGAGAAAAGCCTTATAAATGTAGTGAATGTGGGAAATCTTATAAAGGCAGAAGTGGTCTCCTGTACCATCAAAGAGTTCACAATGGAGAAAGCCCTACTGAGTGCAATTAATATGAGGAATCTCTCAGCCAAATTTCTAAATTCGTTCTCCGCATAAAATTACAAATGTGAGAAATTTCTTAGATGTGTAGGAAATGTAGTTTCTTATTTAGGACTTAAAAATACTACAAGAAAATTTGTGAATCCTCATTTTTCTGAATTGTATCTCATACATTTAATCACCTATATTCTGTAAAGTTCCCATTAAGTGCTTTTGCTGTTGTGTTTCTGTGTTTTTATGTTGGAACACTATATAATTATGTTGCACGTCCTAACATACAGAGATGTCCTGCCAGATCTATGTCACTGCACATTTCTGTTGCTGAAGGTATTTCACCTCAACCACCTATAAGGTGGCATCAATCACCATCCTCATGTGCCCAGGGAAGTTAAGTCTGTTGTCTAATTTGTTGACGGAAATGAGGAATACCTGAGCCCTTATTTCTTTCTTCTTACTCTGTCATGTGTTGCCACATAGGACTCATTACTGTTGTCCCCATAAGCATAATGTTGCAGAAGAACTGCCATTTTCAGGGACACACTCTATAGATGCTAATGATGAGTTTATTGCGTGCCTAAGTCATCAATGGAAGATCTGCCAGTCTCATGTTCTTTGGCTTGTTAAATAATGAAGGCTTTTTCCTAAGACTTCTTTAATCTGGAGTGTTCTATTTACTCTATAGATTAGTTTATAAGGAGATCTTGGCTTCCCAAGCATGATGAGGTGAAAAACTTTCATGGAGTCTCAAACATTTTTTTCTTGGGGGAACCGTATGGTGCAGAAATTAGCTCAGCAGTTTTGGGCAAATTTACATTGCTGCCCATATTTTCCTAGGAAACAATGTGGACACTCTACTTCTCATGTGAAGATAGATGCTTTGCGACACAGAGATCACTCCAAAGAGTGGGTAGCTGGGACAACCTCAAGTATGTCTGGGAGCATGAGTTTTTTTTCTTGTTTGCAAGCGATGCTAATACGTGTAAAGGGAATCTCTGGCCCAGGTCTTGCAGAGGGCCCTGTGCCCTAATGCCTACGATTTCACAGGTGACGGTCACTGGTTTGAGGACAGTCGCATTCAGGGGAAACGCTTTCACTGCAGAAACGCTGACCTAATTGTTGTTGGGCGAGACTGCAGCCCCTTAGATGGAATGGTCCTCACCTAACTGCGCATCCAGGAATTATTTTGGGGAAAAGACTACAAGAGCTGTGTGTACACCGATCTGAGGGACTCCAGGCATGTTTATCTTCTGGGGAACAGTCATTGTCATTGATTATAATCAAGATGTTTTGTGGCTCCTGTAGTTTCTCAGAAGTTTCCATCAGAGCCATTGTGGTGCTGGCATCAAAAGAAAGATGGAGACAAAGGCTGTCTTTAGTCCAGGAATGTGGCTTTTGGGTTTGGGTGAAAGTTCTTCATTGTTTGTTACATTTTCTGTCACTGAGATGAGACTCTCACCCAGAGGGCATAAGTACAAGGGGATTGACTGTAGAGTTGCCAAATCTGTTCTTCCAGAACACGATTGAACCATTTTTAACAGGTATAATGAGTAAATTACATGTGTTATACTGTTTCATAAATCTTGACATGTGCATGAAACTGAAACCATTGTTATAGTCATAATGCTGACCATATCTGTCTCTGTGTAATTACATTATGACCTCTTTTAATCTGTCCCTGTTCTTCACAGCTTTCCTAGTAACCATGGATTTACATTCCATTTTCATAGAGAACTTTATTTTTCTAAATATTTTTCTGCTTTAGTTTATGTTTCATAAATACTTGGAGATTTAATAAGTTATACTAGTAACTCATCTTTTTTTCCGATATTCTTATCATATATCACCATCAGTTTGTCCATTTTAATAAATGTTTGCTTATTTCTAATAAAGCTAGTACAAACATTTCTTCATAATTCCTTGTATGTATATAAGTGTTATTTACCTTTGTCAAAATTTCAGTGCATAGTCAGTGGTTTTTGAGTAGATGAATGTTTAAATTTACTGAGGTTAGCAAATTGTGATCTATATAGAATATACCACCGGGGCTGGTGTGGGTCAGTATTTGTCCATCATCTTGTGCAGCACAAGGTTGTGGATTTGATTGCCAGTGAGGATATGTGCCTGTGTTGTGGGCTGGATCCACAGAAGTGGGTGTGCAGGAGGTCACTGGCCACTATGGCACTCTTCCATCAATGTTTCTCTCCCTCTCCCTTCTCTCTCTAAAAAATAATAAACTATTCTTTGAAAATAAAAAATAAGCCTTTCCCTAGCCGGTTTTGAAAGTGGATTGAGCGTCCGTCTGTGAACTAAAGGGTCCCTGATTCGATTCCGGCCAAGGGCACGTGTATGGGTTTGGGATTGAATCCCCAGTAGTAGGCATGCAGGAGGTGCCAACAATGATTCTCCCTCCCTCTCCCTTCCTCTCTGAAATCAATAAGGAAATATGTTTAAAAACAAAAAACATCAGTGTCTATGAGCATGTCTCAACTAAGAATGGAGTGACTCACCCAATAGCCGAGCTCTATGTTATGCTAATACGTAATATTGTTTTTTTAAAAAAATACATATTTTATTGATTTTTCACAGAGAGGAAGGGAGAGGGACAGAGAGCTAGAAACATCCATGAGAGAGAAACATCCATCAGCTGCCTCCTTCACACCCCCCACTGGGGACATGCCCCTGACCGGAATTGAACCTGGGACTCCCCAGTCCACAGGCCGATGCTCCAGCCACCAAGCCAAACCGGTCAGGGTAAGATTGGTGGGTTGTTTTTTTGGTTTTGTTTTCTTTTTTGGCGTCCCTGGGTGGGCACGAAGCAAGATTGTTTTTTAAAAATAAATAAACCTTAACTGAGTGTACTTTTTTGTATTTTTCCAGTGGTGTGTGAGGGATTCACATTCTTCACATCCTAGAGAATATTTTGTTTGCTCCATTATTTATTTAAACATTTTGTTTTGTAAGTTTGTCATCCTACCTCACTGTTTGGTTGTATTTTTTCTAGAAATTTATGGTGAGTCTTTTCTCAGATGTATATTTGCTGTGCCCGTATCTTTCTTAAAACCTCTGATCATATGTTCTGCCTAATGTTTTATGAGTTTTGGCAATTTTCTTTAACAAAAAGATGATGGGATAACAAATATGGATGTTAGAATTTCACTCATTTGGTGCCTTTTTGATTTAGGAAATTAATTTTTGTATTGGTATAATGTATTTTAATAATTTTTACTTTTTAAAAATGTTTTTTTTAGAGATTTTAAAAATATTTTTTATTGATTTCAGAGAGGAAGGGAGAGGGAGAAAGAGAGAATCATCAATAATGAGAGAGAATCATTGATGGGCTACCTCCTTCAAGCTGCTGCTGGTCTGGAAAGGACCCTGCAACTCAGGCATGTGCCCTGATGACAAATAGAATGGGGGACATCTTTGTGCGTGCGCCGATGTTTAACCACTGAGCAACACCAGCTAGAAATTTTTTAGTTTTTTAAATCTATGCACAATGCAGTGAACACTTTTAATTTTAATCCGCACTACTAACATTCTCCACCACCTTCAGAAGAGTAACTTTAGAAAACCTCAGGACAGGAACCTTTCAGTTTCCCAGTGCCAACAAGCACCTTTGTGTGTAAGGGCTTTTGAGAAAGAACTGGGGCCTTTCTGAACCCGCTGACCCACCTGCAGGGAGTCAGTACTGTGGGCACTAAGGTCTCAGTGTTGGGTCTCCAACCTGGAATCTCCAGGAGACTCACTATAGCTCCCTGCACCTCAGTTGGTTAAATGTGGACATGACCCTGATAACAGGACTGTGAGGATCAATAAAAGTTACAAACTTGGTACTTGCCTGGGCCAGGGTTCCAGAGATGACTTTTTGAGCATTTTCTCTTTCAATTCTCACAAAAAATGGAGAAGTCTAAACTGATATTGAACTGCTGGGAACATCTTCGATTACAGAAATGAGGAAGATTTTCCAAGTTTAGTTAACAAACAATGCCAGGGCTGAACAGCAGACTCTGAGTGATGGATGAATGATTACTCTGACCCATTTTTTTGTGATGAAAGGGCTAAGGGACTGCCTGGATATCAGAACCAAACAGTCCCCTTCGCCTGCCTCCTTAGGCTTTTATTGTAACAACAGCTTGAATAAAAATTATTAGATACTATCAGTAGGGTAAGCATCCTTGAGAACACACATGTATCTGCAGCATCCTTTAACAAAGGACATCTAAAGACTAAGCATAAAGGTTTTAGTAAACACCCAGGTGCTCGCACATATACAGACTTGCTTCCCCACAAAATAAGTGTCAGATATAAAGCCTGGATTGCAACCTAGTGTTGGGCCTTGGATTGCCAGTGGGGAAAAGGGCCTGGCAGTAGGCTAGATCCCCAGAACGAACGGGATGTGCACAAGGTTAATGATCAAGGTTTCACTGTCATACAGATGCTTCTTTGCCTTAATTCTCTAAAAATCAGTACAATATTATTTAAAAATATAAATTGATTGTGCATTTTGCATTATACCAGCACCGTCGTTGGCAAACTGTGGCTCGCAAGCCACATGCAACTCTTTGGCCCCTTGAGTGTGGCTCTTCCACAAAATACCACGTGTGAGCCCAAGCCGTCCTCTCCTTCCTCCGCGAAGTGGCTTCTCAGGAATCCTGGAGGGGAACTGGAGAGGCTGCCCGGGAGCAAAGGCGGGTGACGTCGTCCTGGATTACGAGATTGTAGACAGAGCAGGTGAGTGTGTCCCTCTGCCAACCTCTGCAGCCGCCTACCTCCCCTGGGTTGTGCCAGGAGGGGACAGGATTCCCCGGGGCCTGGGCAGAGGGAGCGGAACTGGACCGCTGCCCTGACCCTGGCCCCCGGCAGTTCAGTCCGGTGCCAGCTGCTCTGTGTCCTGGGGTGTCTTGTCCATTGTCACCTAGCCGTGAGGAAGTTGATTGTCTCCATGCCCGCTCAGCCCAGATGTTCAGACAGCTGCTCCTTCTGACCCTCCTGCTCTGGACTTTGGGCACTCAGGCTGTGGTGCCACCTCCTGCTGGCTGGGGCACCTGTGGGAGCCTCTCTCCCCTTTCTCTGTGGCTTATGCCTTGTATCTGTCACTTAACTGGTTCTCTCTCCTCAAGCCGTGCGCCCTCATGTCCGCCTTCTTACCTTCTACCCTACACACCTACCCCAGTCTTGGGCCTCACACAGAGTAGGTGCTCAGCACCCCGCCTGGAATTCACCCTGTGACCACCAGGGGGTGCATATACCCTATGCTGGTCCACAGAGGCACCTGTGAGGTGGGGCAGTGGTCATGTGGCCAGAAACCTTACTCTTCCCAGATCACTGGTGGTTTTGTGACAGTGACCAAGGGAGAGGATCTTCCAGGGGCACCAGCCTGGCTGTGAGGCCAGGACGACAGGGGGCTTACTGCTCCTCTTCTGTGTGATCCCACATGTTGTCCCGCTTTCACGCATTCTAGTGGAATTCACCTCAAATAGGTCAGGAGCGCCCAGTGACCTCCACTTGACTAGAATGTATTCACAAATAGGGTTTCTCCGTGAGCTGGGCACAGGCTGCTGTGGCAGGCGACAGGCAGCTGTCCGCCCTCTGCTGACCTCCAGTCCTCTGGGTGGGTGGTCCAGAGGGTGGTCCACCAGGTGGAGGAGCAGCCTCCACCGCCTGGGCTGGATCCATTGGCCTCCCAGGCTGCATGTCAAAGTGCAGAGTTTGGGGACTGTTAGGTGGCTCAGGAAGGTGATGTAGGAAATAGAGAACTGAGTCAATCAGAAAAGAAAGAAAAGGAAAGGCTTTATTCTGCATCCTCGGGCGACCCACAGACCCCAAAGACAGCACCAGTGGATTCGCGCCCACAGGGAGGGGGGCTTTGTTTTATACTGCGGTTGGGTGAGGGGCGGGGACATGAGCTGAGGAAGTTCTACCACAGGGCATCAGCAGGGTATTCAGGAAGGAGTCAGTGTGGGGGTCGTTGTGGATTCAGGGAGAAGTTGGTATCTGTGTCTGATACGCTGCTCTGTCAGAAATTCCAGGGAGGGTCCATTATCTGATCCCATGTCTGCATGTATCTGATCCTGGGCTCTCTCTGACCTAACAGGGACTCCCCAGGGACATCGAGGCCTAGGACTGCAAACTTGAGGTCTCCGCAGCCAGCAGCTGGCGTGGCCTGGAGTAAGCAGGAGCAGCAGATGCAGGCGGCAGGCACTGTCATGCAGAAAGGCAGGCCCGGATTCCACCAGATTTGACTGTTTGGATGAAGGTGGAAGTGGATTCTAGCTTCCCCATCTCATAAAACGTGGGCAACATTCAGTCTCACAAAGGACACAGTGGAGGCCAGACCCAGGCCGGTGCAGCTCTCCACCAGCTCCTCCCAGGTGGGGGAGATGAGTCAAGGTCTCAGCAGGAAGGAGGAGGAAGAGGAGGTCAGCCTCAGCGAAGGTGGCTGAGGGCACTGAGGTAGCATGTGGCCTCTAGGGCAGCCAGCTGTTGTCTGAGCCTTTGTTTCTGCCTAGACCTCCTGGAGTCTGAGAGCAGCCCACAGCTGATCTCCAGGGGCCTCTGTGTCTCAGCCAGGTGAGCAGAAAGGGGCCGGGCCAGCAGGTGGCAGAGTGAGGGCTGTTGGCAGGCAACAGCCTTTTTGAAGGGGGGTGGAGAGTTCCAGAATGCCAGAAGCTCCCGAGCCAAGTCATAGTGATGGCCTTCCAGGGGCACGCACTGCTGGAGCAGATGAGCGTCATTGGCGGGAACCTCACGGGCATCTTCATCCACCGCATCATCCTTGGCTTGGCAGCCGTCCAGGCACCCAGATCGTCACGGTGAGGTTGAGGGCTCTGTTCCTGCTGTTTGAACAGTGGCCTCATTGTCAGCTCCCGTGCGTGTTCGTGCATGTCTGTGTGTTCAAAAACATGGAATTCGAGGTTCACCACTTTAACTCTTAAAACTTTTTGTTGTGAAATATTAATGATGCTGCAGAAAACATAAATGTTCAACTTGACTAATTACCATTAAGTGAGTATAGTAGCGGGGAGAGGACTTTGATGTTGCTGAAACTAGAACTTTAAGCTTTTTAACAATTTTTAACAGGGATGCCGCTAACATCCTACAGGGCCCGGGCAGCCCCACAGCAGAGTGACCCAGCTCCAAATGTCAGTAGTCCCAATGCTGAGAACCTGTGATCTAGAAAGCTCTAGAACAGTGATGGTGAACCTATGACATGTGTGTCAGAGGTGACACGAGAACTCATTTTTTTGGTTTGATTTTTCTTTAAATGGCATTTAAATATATAAAATAAATATCAAAAATGTGTTTTACTATGGGTGCAAATATCAAAAAATTTCTGTGACACAGCACCAGAGTTAAGTTAGGGTTTTTCAAAATGCTGACACGCTGAGCTCAAAAGGTTCGCCATCACTGCTCTAGAACAAAGGTCCATTTTGGAGAGCAGACACTGGGTCCTGGGTGGTGCTCTCGGCATGCGGTTGGGAAGTGGGTGGTGGTTGACTCAGGGTGGGAATGTGTGTGGCTTGGAGGAGCTAAATGCAGATACCCTGGTTCAGAGGCCCTGATAGGCGTGTGGACGGCTGGGGCGGTGAGTGCAGATCTGTGCTCAGACTCCGCTGAACCTGGCCGATAGCGCCCACCCTGGTGGTTTGCCCCCAGGTGGACTGTGAGGCCACAGAGCCCTTTTTCAAGGCCATCCTGCAGGGCATGACCCTGGAGCAGGCCGTGAATCTTCTCCACAGGGTGGACGGTTTCTGCTGCCTGTCTGTGAAGGTCAACACGGAGGGTACACACTCCATCTCCCCCCCTCCCCGCCCACCCCCAGAAGCTCCCCTCTCAGGACCTGTCCAGCTGCCCAGTCCCAACTCTAAGCCGTGGCTGTGCCTGCCCCAGCCACCATGGCCTACCCCAGAGCCAGGCCATACCCCCGGTCTGCAGAGGCCCCCAAGGCAGCCAGGACGTCCCACCCACTGACTCTGGCACCAGGATGGCTCCCGAGATTTTGGGGCGGTACCTTCTGTCCCTCCTTTCACATTCCAGAACCTTCCCCCTGTGGGTCACAGCCTGGGCTGACCTGGCTGACCTGTCCTCTCTCACCAGGTTATAAGAAGCTGGTCCAGGACCTGGAGGCCAAAGTGACCACCTCAGGTGATTCCTTCTACATCCGGGTCAACCTGGCCCTGGAGGGGAGGGTGGAGAGGGAGCTATCGGTGCACTGTGGCAACATCCTGCTTGTCACCTGCACCATGTTCCAGGTGGGCCCTTACAGCACTAGGGACGCAGAGGGCGGCACCATCCCCACCTATGCATGGTGAGCGGCTGTCGGACAGCCACCTCTCGGGGAGGGGACACTGCCCAAGTGGAATCTCCATGTGCCACCCCAGGTGGACAGGGTTTGTTTGTGAAAAGGGTAGACCTTGGTTCTAGCTTTTGTGGCCAGCGTTTCCAGCCTCAGCGCTGTGACCTGGGGGCGGCCTCGCTGCTCGGGGCTGCCTGGCACCGCCGGCCTGAGCAGCTCCCTGGCCTCATGCTGGCCCCAACCTGTGAACACCAAGTGTCTCCAGACATTGCCAGTGTCCCCAGGAGGTGGGCTCACCAGTCACCTGGTGTGTTCAGGACTGTGTTAATTTTAGCACAGAAAGTCCCACCTCCCGGGACCCTGTCCTGGGACAGATGTGGCAGGGCCGGCCCCCTCCCCCCAGCAGCATCCGCCTGCCGGGAGCCGTGTACCAGCTCCCGGTACACGTGGTATCAGGTGGTACCGCTCAGGTCAGCAGTGCAGGGAGGCCAGGAGCCATGTCCCACCCAGGCTCACACCCGGGACATCAGCGGGCACCTCTGGTGGGCTGCGGGCATGCAGGGTTTCAGAGGCGCCGCTGGGCAGGGGGTATGGAGCCTCCTGGCAGCTATGTCTCCTCCTCCCAGGGCACAGCAGCTGCTCATCACCCTCCTGCCGGACCTGGCTCAGCAGAGCAGCTCCGCCCGCAAGGTGAGGCCACTGCCGGGTCCTTGCCTGTGCCGGGGGGGGGGGGGGGGCTGCCTCCTTCCTCCCTGGGCTGGCAGAGGGGTGGGGGCTGGCTAGGAGTCCTGTTGGGAGGGTGTGGGCTACTGATCTGAAAGAGTCTTCCTGTGAGTCCCTGCCCCATGGGTCCTGCACACCTTCCCCTGGGCCCCACAGGGCACCCAGCCTGCAGGTTCCTCCAGCACCAGCATTCTTGGTTGTGCCCTGCCTGGCCATCTGCACCCATTACTCCCTCTGAGGGCGGGGACATAGTGTCCTCCCCACATAGGACACTCAGTGCCCCGAGCAAGGAGCTAGGGCTCGCTCCCCCCCCCCCATCATCATAAGGCAACCAGCCGAAAAGTATCCTGTCAGAAGCTACTGCCCACCGCTGGCTCTCCATGGCCCGGCCCTGAACAGGCTTTGAGACAAGTATCTTAGAAACTGACTCAATTCTCCTAAGAAGCTGACATGGTGATGCTATGAGCTTCCCGGCTTTCAATGAATAAACACAGTCAGTTGGGCTGGAACAGGTGGACTGGCCCCCAAGAGTGTCTGCCTGGAGCCGGCCAGTGGGACCTGACTTAAAGGAAGGGTCTTTGCAGGTGTAATTGGTGTGACCCGTGAGCGGGGGGCCTGTCCAAGGACAAGTGTCAGGAGAGAGAGACGCAGGGAGGGCATGTAGACCAGGCAGAGGCTGGAGTGACAGGGCCACCAGAAGCTGGAAGAGGCAGGAAGGATCCTTCCCTGGAGCCATGGGAGGGAGGGGGGCCCCGCCCACACCTTAACTTCAGACCTACAGCCACCAAACTGTGGCTGCGGTCCCTGGCCACCGATTTTCTGGTCATTTGTTAGGGCGGCCCCAGAGAAACTAACACAGGATCCCCCCCCCCCCCCCCCCAGCAGGCTCACCAACTCTCATGGCTGAGTTGTGAACCCGGGCTGTACAGCACCTCCTCAGCCAGGTGGCCCAGCACCTTAGTCTGGTACAGGTAGGGGGTGAGGCGGCTGGGACAGATCCTGGGGCGGTGGCTCTCCGTCATCTCCCACAGCGTCTCCTCGTCCAGGGCTGCCAGCGAGGACTGCGTGCGGTACAGCTCTGCCATGGCCGGACCTGGACTACGGAAAGGGCGGTGGTGGAGGGCTGTCAGTGCAGGGCTCCCGGCCCCGAGGCCTTCCACGGACAGGCAGGGAAGGAGAGGACCCCCGGCGAGGACGATGACACCAGTCCGGCCCTGGTGTCCTGTGACCGGCGGGAGGGACACCCATGGCACCAGGGGCGGAGCAAAGACCTGGCTTCTCTGGCTCTTGGGACACGGATCTGCCTCTGACACTGGCTGCTGCCTGGCCCGACCAGCACTGGCTTAGGAGGTGGGTCTAGACCACTATCCTCCACAGGGGGGAGCGAACCCCTGGACTCGCCTGTGACCACAGCACAGATGTGCATAGGGAGACAGCAGTGTGCCTGTGGCGGTAACGTCTCGAGGCAGCACCGCCCTGAGGGAACGTGAGGCTGGATGAGCTGGCACCCCAGAGGCAGTGCCCGGGGCCCACATCCATCAGTGGGAAGCAGGCCGGGGGCTGGGCTTCCCACAGAATGCCACTGCTTGTCCTCGGCAGGGTGGACCCTGTTGCTTTCAGCAGCCCAGGACCCTGGCAGCAGCGCTGTAAACCGCATTAGAGATGCAGGACCTGGGCAGATCCTGGCTGGGTCCCAGCTCCAGTCTGTGTGGATCTAGTGCCTGAAGCAGTCCCAGGCCCGTCAGTTCCCCCCGCCCTTGTGCTGGGAGGACCTCAGGGGCTCCTCCCACTCCCACCCGGAGCACCCACCACTCTGCTCTGGAACCACCGTGGCCACACTGCGTTCCGGGCACAAGGCCTTTAGCCTATTAATCCATGTAACTCATTCTAAAATGCTGTGAGCTGTGGACTGTCTCAAGCATAGAAAACAGCCTGCAAACAGCAGTGCCCGCGCCTCCTTCCTGGACTTCAGAATCCTGCACTCAGTCCCTCTGCCCCCTCTCCCCCTCCTGCCCGGACAACAAGGTGACAAAACACACAGCACTTGGCGTGACTATGGAACAGCCACCTCGCACCCAGCGTCTCCACTGTGAACTCTCACTGTAGACAACAGCATCCGCTGGACAGGACACCGCCCTCAGCAGGGGTTAGGGCAGTGTCAGAGGTGACACGAGAACTCATTTTTTTGGTTGATTTTTCTTTGTTAAATGGCATTAAAATATATAAAATAAATATCACAAATATAAGTCTGGCTACATACACCTTGACTGCAGGCTGATTCAGTGATAGGAAGAAAGCACGGAGATGTACTGATGGTCCTATGGCTGCGCGTTATGTTGTTTCTTTTTCTCGTCACACTTGTGCATGAAGTCCTCGTGCACAGGAGGGACACAGGTGCGAGTGTTTGCCCTGGACCCGAGAACCCTGTGATCTGGTCCTTTTCATGGGATGACAAGCTGTCTGGCGGGAGCCAGATGCCCCCTGAGAGGCGTGTGCAGTGAACAAGCTCCAACAGCAGAGCACGTCAGCGTGTAAACCAAGGAAAATGGGAATGGCCGCTGCAGAGCCCTCCTCCGCGGACAGCCCCCCACAGGCCCCCACGGGGCCCAGCCCTCGAGTAGGTCTGTCTCGCTGCCCCTGGGCAGCGCATTCCATTTCTGCAGGGGACGGTCCATGGATGCTCATGAACCAGGATGTTGTGGGTTCGGTGGTGTCCCCCCAAAAGATATGTTGAAGTCCTAACCCCTCAACACCTGTGAGTGTGGCCTTTTGGAAGTAGGTCGCGACAGCTGAGGTCATTGGGTCAAGCCTTAAGCCCTATATGACAGGTGTCCTCATGAGACAAGGAGAGACCCAGGACACCCAGGGAGGGGCCAGGTGACAGCCCAGGCCAAGGGCTGCGGGCAGGACCAGGAGCTCAGAGCAGGCAGGCTCTCCGAAGGAGCAGGCCCTGCAGACCCCTGACTTTGCCTCCTGGCCTCTGAGGAGAGGGCTGGGGTGGCTGAAGTATTCGTGGTTTCTTTTTAGGATGAAATGTCCTAAGGCTGATGTGCTGGCCCCATGTGGCTGGATTGTTAGACGCCACTGCGTTGCGCTCCTGACACGGCGAGTTATGCAGCATATAGATCGGATCCCAATCAAGCTGTTTTTTAAAAACAGAAAGACCGGCTTTTCGTGCCGCAGCCACCGCTCCCCGCGGCCTTGAAAAATAAAAAATAAAAAAAAACCAAAAAACAGAAAGGCCCCAGAGCTACCAGTGACCATTCCCCTGCCGTGGCCCCCTGGACAGGATGCAGGCTAGGGAGGTGGGGAGATGCTCCTGGGGCCTGGCCTGGCCCTGCCTCCCTTAGGCTAGCCGCCCTGACCTGTGGGTACCAGCTTCCCCTTTCTTCTTCCTCTCGGCCCAGGCAGGGCCTGCAGGCACCCTGACTGTCCTAACCCCCCAACACCTGTGAGTGTGACCTTTTAGGAAATAGGTTGCAGCAGACGTAACCAGGTTAAGATGAGGTCATGAAGTCGAGCCTGAAGCCCTCTATGATGGGTGTTCTCATGGGAAGAGGAGAGACCCAGACACACACAGGAGGGCCACCAGGCTCAGTCCTGGGGCGGGGGGGGGGGGGGGGGGGGAAGGGCTGGGAGCCACTGTGCTCGGCCCAGGAAGCTGAGTGCCCCCTGCCGCTGCCCCTTCCCTCTGCTACTTCCTGCATCCCTGCTCCCTGGGACTCCAGGATGCCTCTCGCACAGCACAGGCATCAGAGCTGCCCTCATGCCTTCTAGAGCAGCGGTCGCCAGCCAATGTCTGCGGACCACTGGCCCATGAGGTCCGCAAGGTTGGCGACTGCTGTTCCAGATGACAGCCAGATGGTACACATGTGAGTGCAGCCGCCTCCCACCGTGTCTGACTCAAAGATCCTGGATCACCAACATGTGAAACCAGCCGAGCGGGGAAGGGCAGAATGAGCAGACACGGTCTCTCCCTGTGCCTCACAAAATGAGCCGAAAATGGTTTGTTTTTAAAGCAGCCACAAATGAGGCAGCTGGTCCTCCTCGCCTTACATCTAAACCTAGAAACCTCCCTTCTTCCTCTCTCTTTCCTCCTGGGGCGCCAAAGCGGACATCAGAGTCCAAAACAGAGCATCCTTCATCCCTCCCAACCCACACTGTCCACCTTTCCTCCTGGGGCGCCAAAGCGGACATCAGAGTCCAAAACAGAGCATCCTTCATCCCTCCCAACCCACACTGTCCACCTCGCTCTCTGGCTCGCTCTCTCGCTGAGCCAGAGAGCGAGCGCCCATGCACTTAACCAAACCCAACGGCCCCATCCCCCTCGGGAGGGAGGCCCTCCTCTCCCCCAGAGGACAGCTCTCAGACCCCCTTCAAGTTTGTCCGCCCTCCCCAGTGCTGACCTGCTCTCCGCCGACCGGCTCCATGCTGCGCTTCCTGGTCCTGCAGAAGGGACGCTGGGGCGGTCTGAGCTGAGCAGCAGCAGGCGAGCAGGTCTGACAGGCAAGCCCGCCTGGCCGACGCCTCCCATGAGCCTGCATGCATCACTGAGTCTCGGGACAGTCTCACAGCAGGGCTGTGTGCGGAGTTGCAGGAGCCATGGGAAGCTTCTGGAAACTGCCTGCGCATCTGGCCTCAGCGTGGGGGAAATGCTCTCCCGCTTGTGAACAGCCGGCCTGGTTCATGATAAATCCCTCGGATGACGTCCTGGCACCATCAGGACTCATTCTGCAGCCTCTTCCATCCTCACCATTAGTCCGGAAGTCTCTAAGCCAAGCATGTCACACTCACAGGCCAACACGGGCCAAATAAACAAGGTGTAAGTGCATGTGGCCACAAAAAAACAAAAGCTTCAATTTTCTTTGAAAAGTAGGTTTATTCTGATAGAGAGATGCTGAAAACAAAGGGCTGAAATGAATGAGTGATCGTTAACATAAAACAATAGAACATTTTAATAAAAATTAATATTTTTTCTTAAACATTTACTTACCAGACACTGGATAACTGCACAAATTAATAAAAGTAATGCAAATAAACCTATTTTTCTTGTTTTCCAAGAGCGAAATATATCCTGTTGCGCACACCAAAAAAGTCAGTCCAGGATTAATGACGTGGCCATCGGCTGCTAAAATATTCACTGCTGATATTAGTGGAGGGAAATGGTGTGCCTGCGCATAAAGGAAATGAATGCAACACGATTATAGTTATCAGTCATTAGCGAATGTTGTAGTTTGTTATTAATCATTATGTGTAACAGGGTATTGTAAAAATTAAGATATGAAATTTTTATTAGAATGTTTCTTGCGCCGAAACCGGTTTGGCTCAGTGGATAGAGCGTCAGCCTGTGGACTGAAAGGTCCCAGGTTCGATTCCGGTCAAGGGCATGTACCTGGGTTGCGGGCACATCCCCAGTAGGGGGTGTGCAGGAGGCAGCTGGTCGATGTTTCTCTCTCATCGATGTTTCTAACTATCTCTCTCCTTTCCTCTCTGTAAAAACTCAATAAAATATATTTAAAAAAAAAAAGTTTCTTGCATACTGTTATACTGGCCGGGCCCCCAAAATATTCGTTGTGGGCCGCATTTGACATGCTTGCTCTAAGCAATTCCAGGGGATCCTCTAGAATCACCATTAGATGGTCACTACTTAGATTTGGATGACGGGGTTTTTTTTTTTATTAATTTCGGAATAAGATAGAAACATCAATGATGAGAATCATTTACTGGCTGCCTCCTGCACGCCCCACACTGGGAATTGAGCCCACAACCCGGGCATGTGCCCTGACCGGGAATTGAACCGTGACTTCCTGTTTTTAGGTCAACGCTCAACCTCTAAGTCACACCACTGGGCTGGATTACAGTCTTGGTTCTCCTACGTTAATGTATATCTAAAAAGACTCAACTGCTGGACACCTGCACGGCTCTGCCCTGATCATCACCTACTTGGACCCCCATAACAATTTCCGATCTGCCTCCTCCCATGGCCCCCAGTGCCAGTTCTCAGCACAGCAGACAGAGCGACAGTCCTGTGAAAGGGGGTGCTCCGGTCATGTCATTCACTTTGGCTGACAGGCCCCCCAGTCCTACCATGACCTGGGCACGAGGCCCACTGACCTCATCTCCATTCACCTGCTCCACACACAGGGTCTCCCTGCTATCTGATGTGCCGGGCACACTCCTGTCACAGGACCTTGGCACTTGCAGTTCCCTCTGCCTGCAATGTCCTTCCCCTCACCTTCCTCAGGACTCCCTTCCCAGAGAGGCCTACTCAGGCCATTCTATCTAACACCACACCTCCAACTCCCCCCCGCCTCCTGATTTCCCGTTTCTCTATATTGGACCCATGACTCCTGGCATATTGTGCATTCTAATTCCTTGTTGGTTTCTTGCCTGCATCCCACTGAGAGCCTGTCATCCCCAAAGGACAAGAATTCTTGTCTTTCTTGTGTAGAACCAGGTCATCTTCCATGATAGGGCATTCTGGCTCCTCTCACCTCAAAGAAAGACCATCCTTAAGTGGCCACTAAGGCAACCATGATGCACTTCAACTCCATCATCTGTAGACCTTTCCTCATCGGTCCCTGCTCACACTTTGCCCTCCCACACCACACTGCATTCATGATGCCACAGCCACCTGCTTTCCATGCCTTGATGGTGCCAATCCCCTGCCCGTGTGGGGGCCTTCAAACTCCCTGTTCCTTCTCCCTAGAACACTCCCCCCGGAGTGTTCCCAGGGCCACCTCCTCTCACTACTCGGATGGCACCTTCTTCCCGCCACCACTGTGTCAGTAACCAGCTCTCCCACTTGCCTCATTTCACTGGCATCGCGGTAGCTATAGGAATTGCAATCTTCTTACTGCTTTGTAGGCTTTGTTGAACTTGCCCTTTTCTGGAACACGGCCCTGGGAGGGCAGCGCTGCGCTGTCCATTCTATCCGCCACCCAATCCAGCACCGGAGATCTCCATGCACGTCTGGTTCCCAGATACCCGGTGCCAGTCGGACAGGGTCAGGCCAGGCTCGGGACTTCATCAGGTGTCCCGCCAGGCAAGTGGGTGGGAGACAGTTGCACCTGGAAAGGAAGTATCTGCCATTGAGAACCAGGTTTTGTGTGGGGTTTCTGGCAGGAAGGCTCTCTTTGGGGACAGCCCCTCTGACCCAGGACATCAAAGTATGCAGTGAGGACTCACAGGAACCCAGGCCAACCCAGGAGCCCCGCACCCAAGCCTTCTGCTGCCCAGGACAAGATGAGCCACCATGACCATCACACCAGGGGTAGGAACCTTTCTCCTGCCAACGGCTGTTTGGCTGTTTCTTTTATTCTTTTTATTTTAATATATTTTATTGATTTTTTACAGAGAGGAAGGCAGAGGGAGAGTTAGAAACATCGATGAGAGATAAACATCGATCAGCTGCCTCCTGCACACTCCCTACTGGGGATGTGCCTGCAACCAAGGTACATGCCCTTGACCGGAATCGAACCTGGGACCCTTGAATCTGCAGGCTGACGCCCTATCCACTAAGCCAAACGGGTTAGGGCTGTTTGGCTATTTCTAACATAATTCTCAGGTCATACAAAATCACCAACTTAAATATCAGCCTGCTGTGTTTGGTTAAATACTTCATTAACTTATCCCTAATGCCATGGCAGGAGCAGACCAAATAGCATTCCCCACCCCTGCTCTAACCCCAAGTCCAGCACAGGCCCAGGGGAAGAGGCAGGGCTGGAGGGTACGGCCGCAGGCCGGTCCTGCCTTCCCATGACTTTGGCCTCAGCTCTGGAATCTCCTGGACAGCCGCCTGCCCGCTCCTCCCCTGGACATCCAGGCACACCTGGTCTTCACCATAAAACCAGTATGCAAATCACTGAGATGTCACGTGCTTTTCTTATACTGTCTTCAAGATCCGTGTTTTACAACTTAGCCCCAGAGCACAGCTTACAAAAGTGTGTGCACCCTCCGTCCCAGGAGATGCCTCCGTGGAGGGAGAAGACCTAAGACCTCATAGTTCTATTTCACTTAACATCTAAGAGATTCATCTTTGCAAATGCTTAACATGCGATTAGTACCTGCATCCTTGCATGGCGCGTTTATTATCAGGTCAATTCTCTTGTAAGGGTTGCACGTATTTTTTTCAAGTATGTTTTTATTGATTTTTAGAAAGGAATAGGGATAGAAACATCGATGTCTGCCTTCTGCACGCCTCCTACTGGGGATGGAGCCCCAAACCCAGGCATGTGCCCTGACCAAGAATCAAACTGTGGCTCAACCACTAAGCCACGCCAGCTGGGACAGAAGCTGCCAGCAGGGTGTCATGAGAACTAAGCCCTCATGTACTTTCTGGTGTGCACCTGTTAGGACCCACTGCACAAGTGCCTGGTTTAGTGGGTGAACCTGATAGGGGCAGAAATAGAATACTGGGGACCAACTACAATTCTAAGAAATGTGGGTCATGCTGTTAACTGTGATTTTGTTAAGGCAGGCACATTCTCACCTGGCTGGGCGATGCACTCCATCCTCCCCCTCAAGGAGCTGCCTATTATCCTGGAAAGATTAGCAGTCTTGTTGCAAGAACCAGAATCACTAGACTTTTGAAGACCCACAGCCCTTTGCTTATCACTAAGCCCTTTCAAGACGCCCAGCCCTTTGCAAATCTCCAGCCCCCATTACCTGTCAACTTCCCCTTTGGCTACTTCCCCATGTAATCTCTGTCCTTCTACCCAGTATAAGCAGCGGGCTTATGGTGGGGGCAGAGCAGGTGGATGCCCTGCTGCTCTTCATGCTGCCAGCAGAACTGGAATATACACTCATGTGATTCAATCCTGTCCCTGCTTAACTGGCTCAGGTAGTGACAGGCAGCCTAATGCCCCTGATTGCCCAGTTACATAATCTGGCAACTCTGGTGGGACACGAGGGGTAGGGGGGCCTCTAGGGGATCCTGCTTGCTGCCTGGACTGGGGTCCCCGGGGCTGAGGCCTGGACTCTTATTTGCAGCCCTGCCGGGAATTTTCCTGTTTCGAGTCCCAGCACAGCTTCAGCAATCCCCGTCGTCTCACTTAAAACCTAAGTCTTGCCCTAGCTGGTTTGGCTCGGTGGATGGAGTGTTGGCCTGTGGACTGGAGGGTCCCGGTTCGATTCCGGTCAAGGGCACATACATGCCTGAGTTGCGGGCTCGATACCCAGGGAAATATGACACACACACACACACACACACACACACACACACACACACACACCCTAAGTTAAACAGAGCACGATCCTGGTCTCCGCACCCGAGCCTGACCCGCGGGGTGCAGGGCACTGGGGTCTGCCATGGGGTGGGTTGTCTGGGCTGAGCCTGACAAGCTCCCGGTGGCAAGCGGCCTCTCATGGTCCCCTGGCTGCTCACCTTGGCCCCCCGCTGCCCACTGGGGGCCCTTGTAAACGCTGTGCATCAGGGTGTTCTGTGCCTGGTGTCACTGCCTGTCGTCTTGCTTAAGCTGTTCACGGATGGGTGCTGGGCGGCCCCTGGGTGCTGGGCTCCTCACGCTTCCTGCCAGTGGGAAAGGAAACGGCGTTTACCTACACGCTCGGCCTCCCTCTGACTCCCAACTGCGGACGAGGGCAGCGGTGCGGAGCTCTGGTCGGTGGGCGCCTGTAAATCCCGTTGAGAGCGTCTCTGGGCCGTCTGGTTCGATTTGTTAAAGACGGGGCAGCGCCTGGGCACCGCTGGCCACGGGGCGGGTCGGCAGGAAGCCAAGCCTCTGGGTCACCTCCGCGGGGCAGGAAGAGCGAGCTGCAGGCCGACGAGGGCGCTTCCTGCTCTGTTCGGGCTGCAGGTCCGGGGTCCCGGGTGGGAGCGGAGGAACCCGGTGCGCGGCCCCAGGCGAGGCCGTCTCCACCCTCGGACCCCAGGGGGCTTACCCACGGGGTTTAGTGAACACAGGCCGCCCCACCAGCGCCGGGTCCAGGTTCTCAAAGGCGGATGCTGTGCAGGGGGGGGGTTCCCGTCGGGCACCAGTGAAAACGCGTCTCCCACGTTGCGCCCGGCGGCCTCACACCTTGAGGACCCGCCTCGTGCCTCACACCCGAGCAGGACGCCCTGGTGCGACCGACGCGGAGCGTGAAGAAGCCAGAGTCTCCTCGGCACAAAACTCCCGCTCCCGACACGCTAGCCGCCTCCGCCGTTTTTTGTGCGCAATGAGCGAGGCCCCGCCGCTCGCGAGACCCACCGAGGGGTCCTATCCTGCAAGAGCCGCAGCGCCCCTCCTCCGATCACCTGACGAGAATCTCTCGTTCTCTCCCGAGGCGCGGCTTCGGCGCACGCACGCACGCGCAGTGACGTCAGTTCCTGGCGGCGGCGGCTACGCGGGGTCGTGTTTCCGCTTGACGCCACAGACGCGCGCGCTCAGCTCCCAGCCGCCGGGATCATGGCGGCCACCGCCACGATGGCGAACTCCGGGTTGGCGCGGAAGCGGCTGCTCAAACAGGAAGACGTGACCAAAGTGGAATTCGAGACCGGCAAGGAAGTGGACGTGACGCCCACGTTCGACGTCTCTCACTCGGTCTAACCTGCCTCCATTGAGTCCATGATACAAAGTTCATGTCACAAAACAGACACTCATACTTAAGAGCATCTGCTTCTGATGCCAGCGGGAAGTGTCAGCTCTGCCTGGGCTGCAGTGTGGATAAGATGGCCAAGAGACATGTGAAAAAACGCTCAAAGCGGCTAATCATCAGAGAAATGCAAATTAAATCAACAATTGGGTGTCACCCCCCCCCCCCCCGTCAGAATGGCTGCCATCAGCAAATAAACAATAAGTGCTGGGGAAGATGTGGAAAAAAGGGAACCCAGTTCACTGCTGGTGGCAATGCAAACTGCTACAGTCATTATGGAAATCAGTTTGGAGTTTTTGCAAAAAAAAATAGAGAGGGGGTAATGACGAGGGAAATCTCTGGGATTAAAAAGTAAAAAAAAAAAAAAGATTTATTTAAAAATGTTCTCCAATAGTTAAGAGTTAATATTTAACACAACAACAATAATAATTGTAGCTCTGAGGTCTTCTATGTTTGGAGATTGTGCCCTTAGGAGTCTGTAAAAAAGGAAATTTAACTCAACCTGCAGGACAGAATTAAATATCAGCGCTAAAACTTAAAACTCCTCAGGACAACCTAGAGAAAAAGTTTTAGAGGTTTGTTTTGGACATAATTTTCTGAATGTGACACCAACCACCACGCAAAATAGAAAAAATAAAGTCCACACTGCAACAAATAAAAATAGCGTCTTCACTGCACAACAGCAATAAATGAAATGAAAGGCAATCTAGAGAACAGAAGAAATACTTGCAAACCATATGAAAGAATCCCTTAGAGATATTGTGGGTTCGGCTATGATCAGCACACTAAAGCGAATATTGCGATATAGACAGAAATTCACACAAATAGTTGGAGGTCCGTTAATACTAAACTGCAGGCTAATTAACAATGCAGTGACTCTGCCTCAAAAGCAACACCACTGCAGTCTCCTAGATCCTGCCTCCGAGACAAAGCCAACGCTGGATTTGTTCTTCACCTTTAAGTCCCCACACCAGGTCCCGGGGATTTTTGTCACAGCCCAGATCCTCAGGGAACTTCAGATGCAAGTCACCCCCGTCCTCTCTGCCCTGCACTTGCTGTGTCCTCAGAAGCCACAACACTCCTCTCTCCCCTCCACCTTCCTCACGGTCCTCCACGCGGGACGGAGCTGCAGGACGGGACCAGCGCCCACACCTGGGCTGTCCACTTCAGCATATGGAGTCGGTGAGGGTTCCTGAGAGACAGGAACTTACCTCAGCTAAGCTCCTGAGCCGGTTCGCCACCATTGCACTTTGTGGTCAGAACCGGGCGGGAGCAGCGGGAGTAGAAGCCGCTGCAGGAATGGCGGTCCCAGTCCCGGCCCTGGCGTGGGTCCGAGTGGGAACTCCGAGCTTCAATCCCACGTGCGAGCTGTGAGCACCACTAGAGGCTCCCACCATGGGCTGTGTGTCTGGGAGCATCACTCTCCAGCCTTCTCCACGGGACTGTGCGACCAGGAAATACTAAGCGAATTGGACAAAAACCTGAGACAAAACCCCGTCAGGCGGACTATGAGTCTCGCACTACCAAACTGAGCAAATGGAAATGCCTTCTCTGAGCTCCCATTAGCTCAGCCTGGGGGCATGCCATGAGTGACCTTCTGGGTAATGTAGTTTCTCCACTCCAAGTCCAGGATCTGGTATTTCCCAGTTGACTCCCGAGTGCATTTAGGGGCAAATAGCCCAAAATACACCAAGTATACTAAGTGTCCTCTAGCGCCTTCAGTGGAGGTGATGTCTGGGGCAAGTTTCTTTCTCAAGCACGTGCGTGGCTGGTTTTGCATATCTTTCTTACAGGACCTGCTCTTTCTGAATGGCAGGCATTGTTTGTTCATTCATGACTTTTGGCATGTGTCTCCTTCAGGCCATATGTAGCTGGAGGAGGTTGATCAAGTCTCTAACTGCCTTAACTTGCCTCTATTGAATCCATTATACAAAGTTCATGGCACAAAACAGACACTCTTATTTAAGAGCATCTGCTTTTGATGCCATCCAATGTGTCAGCTCTGCCTGGGCTGCAGTGAGGATAAGATGGCCAAGAGACAAGTGAAAAATGCTCAAAATGACTGATCATCAGAGAGATGCAAATTAAAGCAACAATTAGTTATCACCCCACCACTGTCAGAATGGCTGCCATCAGCAAATAAAAAAAGCACAAGTGCTGGGGAGGATGTGGAAAAAGAGAACCCAGTTCACTGCTGGTGGGAATGCAAACTGCTACAGCCATTATGGAAATCAGTTTGCAGTTTTTGCAAGAAATTTAGTATGGAACTGCCATTTGATCCAGTGATTCTACTTCTAGGAATATATCCTAAGTAACCTGAAACAATCAGATAGAAAGTATGCACCACTCTGTTCATAGCAGCACAATTTACAATAGGAAAGGTCTGGAAACTGCCTAGGTACCCATCAGTAGATGAGTGGATAAAAAACAGTGGTATATTTACACCATGGAATACTATGCAACAGTAAAAAAGAAGAATCTTTACTGTTTCACACAGTAGGGAGGGACCTGGAGAGCATGAAGCTAAGTGAAATAAGTCAGTCAGAGAAAGACAGTATCACTTGATCGCACTCATATTTGGAATCTAATGAACAAAAAACTGATGGAGTCGATTCAGAGACATGGAAGCATGAAATTACTGCAGAATCTTAGAGGGAAAGTGGGGAAGGGTAGACAGTAATGTCCTCAGGTAAGGATTAAAAACACATGCATGCTGAAACCGGTTTGGCTCAGTGGATGGAGCGTTGGCCTGCGGACTGAAGGGTCCCTGGTTCGATTCCGGTCAAGGGCATATACCTGGGTTGTGGGCACATCCCCAGCGGACGATGTGCAGGAGGCAGCTAATCGATGTTTCTCTCTCATCGATGTTTCGAACTCTCTCTCTCTCTCCCTTCCTCTCTGTGGAAAATCAATAAAATATATTTAAAACAAAACAAAACAAAAACACATGCACGCACACAATAAAAACAAAGTCACCTGAGCCTTGAGTATTTTATTCTGTTCTCTGAAAGCAAGGGGAAAGCTCTAGCTTGCTGGGTCCTGGGTCTGCTCTACATTTGTGTTTATAAATCTGTCTTCTGTCAGTTGTGTCCCTGGAAATGCTGATACTCCTCCATGTTACGTTCTCCTGCTTCACATGAGTCAATTTCTTTTGGTGTTGTTTTAAGAAAATGTGCAAATCTGTGGAGACTTTTTCTAAGTTTATTTTACGCAATTTAGCAATTTTTCCCAGGAAGCAAAATAACAATAGATTGTGTAATGCTTGGGAGAATGGCAGTTTTGCACCTTTTTTATACATTAGTCTCAAAGGAAAAGACATAAGGGGGTTACATAAAATTCACTGGGGATAAATTAGAGTGGGGGGAATGAGGAGGGAAATCTCTGTGATTAAATTAAAAATAAAAAAATAGACAAAACTTTTTAAAATGTTCTCCAACAGTTAACACTTAATATTTGACACAACAACAATAATTGTGGACCTTAGGTCTTCGGTGTTTGGAGATTGTGACCTTAGGAGTCTGTAAAAAAGGAAAATTTCCAGAAAATCCAAAGATATGTATTCCAGATGCAAAAAGACAATAGACACGCTCAATAAGGTAAAGATTGAACTTTGCAAAGAAACAACAAAAAAAAGGAGGCTAGGACATAACTACTCCTGTGACTTGCTTTTCCTTAAAAAGTTTTAACTTCAAACCATCATAGGTGGTTACTTTTGGCCTGAGTTTGTAGGATTCACTATGTGATGCCAGGCTATCTGAGCTTGCCATGTTTAGTATGTACCATCATTTTTGTCCATACTGTGGTGTTAACACCTATGGGGTCAGGAGAAAAATCACAGTGGTGTAATTTCTTTGGGACCCATTGCTGACATCCTCCTGAACACAATGTCCCCAGTACCACTGGTGTCCCTTAATTTGGTCTCCTAGAAGTATTCACTCTTCAGGTCAATAAAGCCTTAGGTTCTAAAAGTGGTCAAGGTATTTGTAAGGACAAGGAGAAGGTCTTTCTGTTTCTTTTCTGTGACTTTCCACAATTTATGAGAAGCACTTGCTAATTAAACCCCAAAATTACTGGCTCCTCTAATTCAAAAGCTCCTCTGTTCAAACTGCAGAACAAGATAAGCTACTTTTTTTTTTTTTTTTAGGTTAGCACCATTTATTAAGTGATCTCAGCTATTGTGTGTCAGCCTGTTCTTAAAACATAAAATGCTCTTCCAATTCCTCTTGTGCAGGGCAGAAGAATCTTCCAGGTAGCACGCCAATGGAACAAGAGACTCCAATGATGCCAGCTTCAATGATGGTGCCATCCAGAGAGGGAGAAGGTCATGGCACATTCAACCGCAGCTTCCAGAGGTTTTGAAAAAGGAGTCTTTGGGGGCCCAGCCTGCCTGGCATTTTGATGCTGTTGGTGTGGGTTTTGTATTCCATAATGGTGTTGGGAGGTAGATTAAGCACTCGCCAAAGCGTATCCCGGATTTGGGCTGTGGTTGCTTGGTCGCTGGCAGTCTTATTCCATATTGAAATAATGTCCTCCTGAAACCGGACAGAGACTACAGCCCCACAGACCTCCCCAACCATGAACTGTTCCCCCCACATGGCCAGGATGAGATTCTCCCAGCAACACGATGCCAAGCCCTTCCGTAGCTGAATAATCCACTTGCCACCATTTTTATTTGCATCATCAGAAGAAAAGGTGCCAATCTGTTTGATATACTGTTCATAGCTCTGTGAGCTGGTGGGTAGGCCAGGGGTTCTCCTGGAGTACCAGAAAGTGTAGTTGTACTGCAAGGATGCTCTGCTGGTCCCAGGACAACAGCCTTCCTCTTGCTGCTGCTCTGACTTTTGTCCCGTTCCATTTTTTCCTTCTCACCATCTTTCTTTGTGCTGTTTTCTTCATTCTGATCATGGTCACCACTGTCATCATCTTTCAATGCGTCAAACTTGTTCATCCTCTCGCTGTCGCCACTGCCTCAATAAGCTACTTTTCAGGCTAAATTCTTACATACCCTTCCTTCCTGTCTTTGGTGTAAACTTGGGGAGCTGACTTCATTTCTCTGACACTGAACTTTTTCAGCAATTTGATATGGGACGCACCACAATGAGACCTGAGTGACACACCACCGGCCTCCCTGCAGCAGAGTCAGCAGCTTTTTATAGTTCCCATTTCTCACAAAAATGCACCCAAAGACAAAGGTGCTTGTGGGCATCGGGGGAGTGAGGAGTGCCTGCTTGGGAATGTCTCTGCAGAAGCTGCTGGAGCCAAGGCAGGCTGCAGGCACAGCTGCATTACACAAGTGGACACCTTACCACTGGACCTTCTCCAATACCTCTGGCATGGGGACATACCTCATACTTGTTTTTCACAGGAGGAAACTGACTTAGACCAGCAGAAGGGGTTATGTTGTTGTAAGTCTCAGTGATAACAGAGAATTGAAATTCAAATCTAGGATGCCTGATCCAGGGCAAAGGGTGTCTGATCAATGCCCATTTATTTCCTGCTGCATTGGCTTTGAGACTCTGCCCAACCAGATGCCCTCTGGCCTTCCGGAGAGAAATGTTCCAACTCAAGCACCTCTATGACAGGAGATAAGGAAAATGCAGAAGAGGACAAAGCAAGGGCTTAGTGCAGGATCACATGATAGGTGTTCTGAAAGCAATGGAGAATGTTAGTAGTGCAGGTTAAAATTAAAAATGTTCATTGCACAGGGCATAACATTTAAAAAGTAATGAATCACCCATCTGGTATGAGCCAGTGCTTGAGCTTCAACCCGTGACAAAGGGTCCTTGGTTAGATTCCCAGTCAGAGCACATGCCCGGATTGTAGGTTCCATCCCCAGTAGGGTATGGAGGAAGCAGTGATCAATGATTCCCTCTTATCTTTGATGTTTCTTTTCTTAAGATAATGGACTCAATTTTCTTTAATTTTTAATTGATTTCACAGAGGAAGGGGAATAGTCAGACAGAAACATCAACGATTAAAGAGAATTAGTGATAAGCTGCCTCCTGCAAGTCCCACCTGGTGATCTAGCAGGGGCTTATGCATGTGCCCTGAGGGAAAATGGAACTGTGACCTCCTGGTTCATAGGTCGACTGAGCCCCCTCACCTGGCTATCATTGTTTCTCTCTCTCTCTCCACCTCCTTTGGTCTATGTAAAATGGTCGACAAACTCATTATTCAACAGAGCCAAATAGCAACAGTACTTCTTCAAAATAGACTCGTCCAGGCTAAAAACCTACTTCTGTGCAGGGCCAAGAAGTCTCAATCGCACTGTACGTGCGCACCCACATATGCTATATTGTGGAAGAGCCACACTCAAGGGGCCAAAGAGCCACATGTGGCTCGCAAGCCAGTTTGCCGACCACTGGTCTATGAAATCAATACAACTATTTTAAAAATCAATTAAATATATTTATCAATTTAGTAAAATAAATTAAACTATTTTTAAATATATTTTTATTGATTTCAGAAGGGAAGGGAGAGGTAGAGAAACATTAATGATGAGAGAATAATTGATTGGCTGCCTCCTGCAGTTCCCACACGGGATTGAGCCTGCAACCTGGGCACCTGCACTTGACTAGAAGCTCACCCTGGACCTTTCAGTCTGAAGGCTTATGCTCGATTCACTGAGCCAAACCAGCTAGGGCAATTAAATTTTTTTTTTAATTTAATATATCCTTGTTGTTCCACAATCCTATTGTTATAGAAAATTGCCAAAACTCATAGCACATTAGGCAGAACATATGATGTTTTAACAAAGATACAGACTCAACAAGCACACTTCTGAGAAAAGGCTCACCATAAATTCCTAGAAAAAAATACAATCAAACAGTGAAGCTACACAACAAATGTCTGGGAAAAAAAAGTTTAAATCAATTATGATTGACTGAACAAACTATTCTCTAGGATGTGGAGAATGTGAAACCCCAAGACACTGCTGAAAAATGTAAAAAACTGCAATCAGTTAAAGTTTATTTTCTACTTTTAAAGAATAGTTTAGTAATTTTTAGAGAGAGAAGGGAGAGGGAGAGAAACATTGATGGAAGAGTGCCATATAAGCAAGCCCGCCCCCTGCACAACCCACTTCTGTGGATCTAGCCTACATGCCAAGCACATATCCCCACTGACAATCAACTCCACAACCCTGTGCTGCATGAGATGATGGGCAAGCATCAAGCCACACTAGCCCTGGTGGTATATTTTGTTTAGATCACAATTTGCTAATGTCCGTAAATTTAAACATTCATCTACTCAAAAACCCAGACATGCACTGAATTTTTGATCAAGGTAAGTAACACTTATATACATATGAGAAATTATACAGAAATGTTAGTTAGTACCAGCTTTGTTAGGAGATAACAAAATATTTAAATGGAAAAACTGATGGTGATATAGCAATAAGAATATCTATCAGAGCCCTAACTAGTTTGGCTCAGGGTATACAGTGATGGCCTGTGGACCAAAGGGTTCCAGATTCGATTCTGCTCAAGGGTATGTACCTTGGTTGCAGGCACATCTCCAGTAGGGAAGGTACAGGAGGCAGCTGATGGACTGAGCGATGTTTCAGCTCTCTACCCATTTCACATCCTCTTTGTAAAATCAATAAAATATATGTATATATTTTTTTCAGAGCTTTTATATTTGAGTTTATTCTTCATTGAGCTTTTAAAACACTACTATACTTGAATATTAAAACAAAAACAATAGCAAGTAGTGAGCATATTATGGTTACAATCCATCACTCATTCACTACTGTATATAAAATGCCAGCAGTGTTATTCACTGGCCCCATTAAGAGGTCTGACACTGACCACCACCCCTAGGATGATATTCATCATCCACATATGCTTCTGCACTGTAATGGGCATCATCTTTCTTGATTTGGATCAAAGTCCACCAGTTCTACCTGGTCCATTTCATCACTCTCTTCTACTTCCTTCCTTTCAGGTAGGAGTTTTTCCAGCAAAGAGAGTTTATCAGGAGAGAAAGCCATTGTCAGGAAAGTTTTCCTTAAATTCCACGATTAGGTGACCCTTTTCATATGGTCTACGATTAATTGCCATCCCTTCATTTGATATACACTTGCTATCTCCATGCTTGACAATCTGATGTGGAAGAGAGGTGGTGACTATGGTTCGGTTGTCAAGAGTAGCTATTGGGCCAAAACCGGTTTGGCTAAGAGAATAGAGCGTTGGCCTGCGGACTAAAAAGTCCCAGATTCGATTCTGGTCAAGGGCATGTACGTGGGTTGCAGGCACATCCCCAGTAGGAGACGTGCAGGAGGCAGCTGATCAGTGTTTCTCTCTCATCGATGTTTCTGACTCTCTGCCTCTCGCCCTTCCTCTCTGTAAAAAATCAATAAAATATATTTAAAAAAAGAAAAAAAAAAAGAGTGCTATTGATTTTTGGAAGCCACAACGTTTCATCCATCTGTATGTCCATACACATGAAAAGGTGTTCTCCTGGTCCAGTGAAAACTGCATGGTCCTTTGGATCTATACCAATGATAATATCTCCTGGCTCCAGTCCTGATTCCTGGTCTCCTTCACCATGGAATGTTATCTTCTGACAATCTTTCAATATGAATTTCTAGAGTTTCCTTCTCTCAAACTTCTTCCTTCTGTTATAGCTTTTGCCTCTATCTTTAGGATTGATATCTTTCCCTATGGCCCTGGCACCCCATGCACGCAGACTGAATTTGCTGAACCATTCCAGGGCTTATCTGATGAATGCTTATTGGCATTCCAGTACCTGGCCATTTGGACAGCGCACTACAGCTTCTTTCTTACCACCTCGGCCTTCACATTTATCACAAATCACATTCTTTTCTAGAACTAGTTTTCTCGCCACACTATTAAGTAAGTCTTCTAATGTACAGAGTTGATGCACAACTTTTTTACCTCTCCTTTCTCTCTGCATCTTTCCTCCTCAACCAAAAAACACATCAAAGATGTCCATCGGGGAACCAAAACCACCACCTGCTCCACCTTCCATAAGTGCTTGGTCTCCTCCTTTATCACAATGCATCCCTTTTCTTTGCATTAGAGAGCACTTCGTAAGTTTGAGAAAATTGTTTAAACTTCTCTCCTTTCATTTGGATTCTTATGAAGGTGGTACTTCAAGGCCAGCTTCCTATAAGCCTTTTTCAGTTCTTCCTGGGTGGCACTGGGTTTGACCGCCAAAACATCATTGTAAGTGGTTGCTTTTATCATACTTGACAGCCGGTGAGGAGGCTGAGGCAGGTGTGGAGGAGTTGCAAAGAACGTATTGCTGTGCGCAGCTGAGGCAGCAGCCGCTCCTACACCTCACACCAAGTGTTCTGTAAACTTCCCTCAATAAAATATATTATTTTAAAAAAAGAATATCTATAGAAAAAAAGTTGAGTTACTAATATAACTGGAATAAATCTACAAGTATTTATGAAAAAATCAATTAAAACAAAAAAAATAAAGTTCTCTATGAAAATGGAATGTAAATCCATGGAAACTAGGAAAGCTTTGAAGAACAGGGACACGTTAAAATAGGTCATGAAGCAATTACACAGTGAAACACACGGTCAGCATTAGGACTGTAATTTTAGTTTGTTTCATGCACATATCAAGATTTATGGCCAAACCGGTTTGGCTCAGTGGATAGAGCATCAGCCTGAGGACTGAAGGGTCCCAGGTTCGATTCCGGTCAAGGGCATGTACCTTGGTTGCGGACACATCCCCAGTAGGGGGTGTGCAGGAAGCAGCTGATCGATCTCTCTCATTGATGTTTCGAACTCTCTATCCCTCTCCCTTCTTCTCTGTAAAAAATCAATAAAATATATTTTAAAAGAAACTAAAAAAAATAAAGATTTATGAAACACTATACTTAACACATGTAACTTACGCATCTCAGCTGTTAAAAATGGTTCAACATAAAAACAAATGTACATTCATCTATTTTAAAAGAACAGGTTTTGCAACTCTATATTCATTCTGCATTCATATGCCCTCTGGGTGAGAGTTTCATGTCAGTACAAAAAATGTAACAAACAATGAAGAACTTTCACCGAAAGCCACAAAAGAAACATCCTTGGACTAAAGACAGCCTTTGTCTCCATATTTGTTTTGCTTCCTGAACACCAATGCCTCTGATGGGAACATCTGAGAAGCTACAAGAGCCACAAAACATCTTGATTATAATCAATGACAATGACTGCTCCACAGAAGATAAACATGCCTGGGGTCCCATGGATCTGTGTGCACAGAACTGCTGTAGTCTTTTCCTGAAAACAGTTCCTGGATGCCAAGTTAGGTGAGGACCATTCCATGTAATGGGCTGAAGTCTCGTCCAACAATTATTAGGTCAGTGTTTCTTCAGTGAAAGGGATTCCATCACTTCTATGGTCCTCAAACCAGTGAACATCACCTGTGAAATCGTAGGCATTAGTGCACATGGGCCTCTGCAAGACCTGGGCAAGACATACCCTTCACATGTATTGGAATCCCTTGCAAACAAGAAAAAAAATGTAATGCTCCCAGACATACTTGAGGTTGTCACAGCTACCCCCTCTTTGGAGTGATCTCTGCGTCTCAACGCATCCAGACATCACATGAGGATTAGAGAGACCAGAGTATTTCTTAGGTGAATATGGGCAGCAGTGTAAATTTGCCAAAAACTACTGAGCTAATTTCTGCACCATACTGTTGACCCAAGGGCAAAAAGGTTTAAGATCCCATAAAAGTTGTTCACCTCATCATGCTTAGAGAGCCCTGACCTTCTTAAAGCTAACACACACAGTAAATAAAACAGCCAAGATTAAAGAAGTCTTGGAAAAAGCCTTCATTATTGCACAAACCAAAGAGATATGAGACTGGCAGTTCTTCCACTGATGACTGAGGCACTCAATAAATTCATCACTGGCCTGCAGGGAAAGCATTCCCTCTGCAACATTATGTTTACTGGGGCCATCTGTAATGAGTCCCATGTGGCAACACATGACAGGGAAACAAGAACGAACTATGGGCTCAGGTATTCTTCATTTTCTTCAACAAAAAAGACAGCAGAGTTAGCTTCACTGGGCATATGAGGATGGTGATTGATGCCATTTGTAGGGACTTTATAAGTGGTTCAGGTGAAATACCATCAACAACAGAAATAAGAAGTGACAGAGATCTGGCAGGACATCTCTATATGTTGGAACGTGCAACATAATTACATAGGGTTCCAACATTAAAACAAAGACAACTACAAAAACTCTTATGGGAACTTTACATAATGTAGGTGATTAAATGTATGAGATAGAATTCAGAAAAATGAGGATTCACAAATTTTCTTGTATTAATGTTAAGTCCTAACTAAGAAGCTACATTTCCTACACATCTAAGAAATGTCTCCAATTTGTAATCTTATGCAGAGTGAATTTAGAAATTTGGCTGAGATACTTCATATTAATTGCACTCATAATGGCTTTCCCCATTGTGAACTGCCTGATGATATAAGAGACCACTTCTGCCTTTATAAGATTTTCCACATTCACTGCATTTGTAAGGCTTTACTCCTGTATGAAGACTTTGATGATAACGAAGGCCATACTTCCATGTGAAAGATTTTCCACATTCACTGCATTTATAAGGTTTTTCTCGCGTATGGACTTTCTCATGACAATGAAGATTGTACTTAATGGTAAAAGATTTCCCACATTCACTGCATTTATAAGGTTTTTCTCGCATATGGACTTTCTTATGACAATGAAGATTGTGCTTAGTGGTAAAAGATTTTTGACATTCACTGCATTGATAAGGCCTTTCTCCAGTATGATTTCTCTGATGATATTGGAAACCTATTCTACTTTTAAAACATTTCCCACATTCAATGCATTTATAAGGCTTTTCTCCTGAATGAACTCTCTGATGACGACGAAGGTTAGTCTTTCTGGGAAAAGATTTTCCACATTCACTGCATTGATAAAGCTTTTCTCCAGTGTGACCTCTCTGATGATATTGCAGACCATTGCTACTTTTAAAAGATTTCCCACATTCACTGCATTGATAAGGCTTTTCTCCTGTGTGAACTCTCTGATGACTGTAAACGCTGGTCTTCGTGGTAAAAGATTTTCCACATTCACTGCATTGATAAGGCTTTTCTCCTGTGTGAACTCTCTGATGACAATGAAAATCGGCCTTACCAGTAAAAGATTTTCCACATTCAGTGCATTGATAAGGCTTTTCTCCTGTATGAACTCTGTGATGATATTGGAGACCATTGCTACTTTTCAAAGATTTTCCACATTCACTGCATTGATAAGGCTTTTCTCCAGTGTGAACTCTCTGATGATAACGGAGACTACTGAAACTTTGAAAACATTTTCTACATTCACTACATATAAAAGAATTTTCTCCCATATGAACTCTTCGATGACGATGAAGGACGGTCTTCGTGGTAAAAGATTTTCCACATTCAGTGCATTGATAGGGCTTTTCTCCTGTATGAACGCTCTGATGATAATGAAGGGCAGTCTTATAGATAAAAGATTTTCCACATTCAGTGCATTGATAAGGCTTTTCTCCAGTGTGAACTATCTGATGATATCGGAAACCATTGACACTTTGAAAACATTTTCCACATTCACTGCATATAAAAGGATTTTCTCCCATATGAACTCTCCGATGACAATGAAGGATGGTCTTCGTGGTAAAAGATTTTCCACATTCAGTGCATTGATAAGGCTTTTCTCCTGTATGAACTCTCTGATGACAATGAAGGGAGGTCTTATAAATAAAAGATTTTCCACATTCAGTGCATTGATAAGATTTTTTTTCAGTGTGAACTCTCTGATGATATCGAAGAACACTGCTCCTTGTAAAAGATTTTCCACATTCAGTGCATTTATAAGGCTTGTCCCCTGTATGAACTCTCTGATGACAATGAAGGGCAGTGCTCTGGATAAAAGATTTCCCACAATCACTACATTGATAAGGCTTTTCACCAGTGTGAACACTCCGATGATATTGGAGACCCTGGCCACTTCTAAAAGATTTTCCACATTCACTGCATTTATAAGGTTTTTCTCCTGTATGAATTCTCTGATGACGACGAAGGATGGCCTTAGTGGTAAAAGATTTTTGACATTCACTGCATTGATGAGGCTTTTCTCCAGTGTGAACTCTCTGTTGAAAATGAAAACCAGAAAATTTGGTAAAATATTTACCACATTAAGAGCACACACAACAACCACTTCCAAGATGGACATCTTTCTCTTGAATAAACGTGTGGGAGCAACTAATGCCTTTCTTAGTTTCTTTTCTGCTGAAACAATTTTTTCTCCTTTGAAACACCAGCCCACGCATAAAAATAGCATTTGGGCTGTCCCTGGTCTGAGTAGCCTTTAGGTGGAGATGTCCTGACCCATTAAGGACAACCTGCCCAACATCCCTGCATGTGAAATTATTCTGGGACACATTGAACTTTCAGCTGTTTGCAAGTAATAGCCTTTCCACACCTCTAATGAAAGTCTTCCCTCTCACATGCTGCTGGTGAAATTTTGCACACAAAGAAAAAATCTTTTTGCACAAGACCAACAGCTCAACAGTATCTTCTGTGTGGTGTTCCCTGCAGCTTCATCACGTGGAAAATGTTTCCCAAGACTAGCTCACAACACTCACAGGGTGACTCTTCTGGGAAGACAAGGGTAAATTTGGATTCCTTGCCTGTGACAATCTTCCAGAACCCTTTTGTTCAGTCAGGACCTCCACATTTTCTTCTCCAGAGCAGCAACCTGAACAAAAGAAAACATAGGTGAAGTGCATGTTGACCTGCTAAAAACAGAATATCTTCAACACAGATGTTTATCTGTCATGAGGGGACAAAATTCCCTACAATGATTTTCAAGACGAGTGAGTCAGACTCTCATGATATGTATGTTATATATAACATGGCTCAAAAGGTCACTGGATGAGGAAAATATCACCAAGGGTGGACTGAAGCGTAGGCTGGCACAAAAAGAAGAGAGGCAATGTCTGCTCGTTATTACTCCACAAATGGCTTCCTTTAGGACCTGTCATGCTGGCGATATGAGTCTGTGTAGAATAATTCCAATGTGTTCAAAACCATGAATGATCAATCATATTAGAGCACATAATGTTCATCGCCAATATAATAATACATGTGCACTCTAAGCCCTAAGGCATGGAACAATATTGGAGTGCAATAAAGCGAGATGTGTGAAAGAGGTAGAGGTGCAAAGTGTAGAGAGGTTAAAGTTATCCATGGGCTGGGAATCCGAGTAGAATGATCAGTATTAAAACTGAAAAGTGTAAACATTAAGCAAGAAGAAGTAGAATTGGTTGAGGAGGGGCAATGGTAAGACAAGATTGTTGAACAAAATGGGTTCCTAGTTATAAATGTAACAAAGCCCAGGTGTGAAACCTGCCCCCACAGCCCTTCACCAAGGCAAGACTGCCTCAGGGTCTAGCCTGTCATTGATAAAGTCATGTTTCTCCTGTGATGCACAAAGGATTCTGCCTCTTAAATCCCAGTTGAGCCACTGCATGGGATAAATGATGCACATCTTAAAAGAAAAACTAAAAAGATGGATGGTCAGTGCTGTGGTAGAACAACAAACCACAAAGGAGATCACAGACAAATGACCTATGAGAGTGACATCAGCAAGATGGCAGAATGAGAGATAGAGAAACTTTCCCCATCCCAGAGTAAGTAGACAGCTATCCATGAGAAAAATATCCCACACAAAATGGGAATCAGAGTACCATGAAGACAAACAGTAATACAGAATACCAAATAAGGACAACTGCATAGATAGGATGATAGGAAACAGGGTGAGGAAGCACATTTGAGAATACCTAAGGTCAAAAACAAGAGTTAATAATAACTAACTGACTAAGTAAATGAATAAATACAGTAATGGTCAGCTCTAGCTGGTTTACTCAGTGGATAGAGTGTCAGCCTGGGGACCGAAAGGTCCTAGGTTTCATTCCAGTCAAGGTCACAGGCTGAAGTTTATTGTGGGTTCAGTTCCAGTAAGGGGGCATGCAGGAGGCAGCTTACCAGTGGTACTCTCTCATCATTAATGTATCTCTCTCTGTCTCCCTTCCTCTGAGAAATCAATTAGAATGTATTAAAACAAGAGGGTTAGCCCTAGCTGGTTTAGCTCAGTGGATAGAGCATCAGCTTTTAGACTGAAGGGTCCCAGGTTCCATTCTGGGCAAGGGCACATGACCGGGTTGTAGGCTCCATCCCCGTTGGGGGGCATTCAGGAGGCAGCCAATCAATGATTCTCTGTCATCATTGATGTTTCTATCTCTCACTCTCTCTCCTTCTGAAATCAATAAAAATATATTTTAATAAATAACTAAAAATAAAGGGTTAGCATTACCACTATCAACCACTGTGCTTCTATTCTCTTTGATCTTAGTGGCCTGTTCTCTAAAAAACTGGAAACTTTTTATTTTAAACACTGCAGAATGCCCTGGTCAGTGTGGCTCAGTTGGATGGATCATCCTCCAGCGTATCAAAGGGTGGAGGGTTCCAATCTCGGTTAGAGCACATATCAGAATGAGGTTTTCATATCTGGTTTGCATGTGTGCAGAAGGCAGCCAGCCAATTGATTTTTCTCCCCCACCTCTATCTCTCTCTCTCTTTCTCCATTTCTCTTTCTCTCTATGTAAAAGGAATCTAATTATATAAACAGCTAGGGGCCCTGGTGGCCTAAATGACCAAACTGACAACCAAACACTGGAAGTCAATCCGGACCCAGCACTGACTGCCGAATTTGGAAGTCCAGCAGTGCCAGTCGGGAGTCAGAGGTGGGAGTCAGTCCCGGTAAGGAGTCATTTCCGGGTCATGTAAGTGGAAACTGTAAGATATAGAAACAAGGAAGACCTATCCCTCCACCTGGGGGGATATTGGAAGAAGAATAGTAGGGAGCCAGAACTCCCACCAACTCAGAACAATAATGAATACCCATTTCCTCCCTGATGCCCCCAACTCCTCCCCAACACGCACACACACCTACAAACCTTGGGCCAAGTGGGGAACCTGGACTTGTACTCTCTTCTTGAAATAATGAGATGGCATCTCACCCTTCCCTTTACCAGAGCAGTAACAAAGCAACCCAGATAAAACAGCTTGAAAAGACCCAGAGTTCAGAATGCTCAAAATTTCTAGGTTTTAATGACCAAATTAGTCATACAAAGAAGCAGAAAGATCTAAAACTGAATAAAAAAGATAATAGAGACTAACACTATTAGTGATGATAGAGTTATTTGATAATAAGTTTAACACTGCCATCAAAACAATCTTTACATGAGTGATTTTGAACATCCGTAAATGGGAAAAAAAGAAAGTTATGGCAAGTAAATAGAAAGTCTCAGCAAAAGAAATGAAGCTATAAAGAAAAAACAGATGAAAATTATACTACAGAAGACTATAATAACTGAAATAAATAACTCAGTAAATAGGCTCAAAGCAGAAAGGATAAAACAGAGGAAACACTGTGGGAACTAGAAAATATAACCATAAAAATATCCAATGAGAATAGAGAGAAAACGGGCTTGAAAACAGCAACAGAAAAAGATCAGAACCACAGGAACCAATGGAATCATAACAACAACAACAAAAACAACAAAAAACAGACCACAAAATAAAACTGTAATATGTGGAGTCCAGGAAGAAATGAAAGAAGATGGAGCTGAAAGAGTACTTGAAGAAATAATGGCTGAAAACTCTTCCAATTGGTCAAAAGACAGAAATCCTCAATTTTAGAAGTTGAGCAAATACAATATGAGATAAACCCAAAGATATCAACACCCACATCATAGTTAAATTTCTGAAAAATAAAAACGAAGAAAAGAATCTTGAAAGTTCTGAATGATAAATAGCACTTCATCTATAAGGAAAAAGTAATTCTCATGACAATAGGTTTTCCATTAGAAACCATAAAGTCTAAAAATAAAAGAACTGTCAACAGAGTCCTATTTCCAGTGAAAATACCCTTCAGCAATATGGGGAAAATCAAGGCTCCTCAGGAAAGAGAACACAAATGTAAAGAAGAATTGATAAAGGATAATATCCAAATCTCAAAAAATATATGAAATATATTCAATATCATCTCTCCAGGTAAACTCAAATTTGTTCCTCCTGGACTTACTTACCAGGATAGCTAATATTAAATAGGTTTATAATATAAATTATTGGCAAGTATCTGCAGGATCTGGAACTCTCATTCACTGCTGGTGGTTGTATCACTTGGATAAAAGGATGTTCAAAACAGTACCTTCTGCCCTAACCGGTTTGGCTCAGTGGATGGAGCACCAGCCTGGGAACTGGGGGGGTCTCGGGTTCGATTCCAGTCAAGGGCATGTAGCATGGTTGCGGGCACTTCCCCAGTGGGAGTGCGGGAGGCGGCTGATCCATGTTTGTCTCTCATTGATGTTTCTAACTGTCTATCCCTTTCCCTTCCTCTCTGTGGAAAAACAATAAAATATATTAAAAAAAAAAAAAAAGAAGATCCAATTCTACCACACAGTAACCCTGAAAAATGAAAGGATTTATCCTGATTAAGAACTCTGAAGAGGGGAAAAACCAAGATGGCGGCATAGGTAAACACCGGAGATTGCTGCCTCGCACAACCACTTAAAAAATAAACTAAAAGACGGGAAAGGACATCATCCAGAACCACAGGAAGGCTGGCTGAGTGGAAATTCTACAACTAGAAGGAAAGAGAAAAGCATACCAAGACTCAGAGGAGGTGTGGTGCGGAAGTAAAATACAGAGGTACAGAGGCGCATGCGGAGAGGGTTGGTGGCTGAGGACGTAGTTGTCTTTTTCAATCGGGAGGGAGTCTCAAGCTCTGAGCTCCAATTCTGGGGAAGTATCTGGGGACCCAGACTCATACGGGAGAAACTGGGTTGTGTGGCATTGGTCAGAACTGGAGGGCAGCTTTCTCTCGGGGGTGCTTGGAGCAATGGCCGGGACACGGAGAAGCAGGGCCTCTGAGGGCAGGACTGAGAGCAGCCATAACTGCTTGCTCCGCCCTGTTGATCCCCTGGGACCCCGCTCCACCCAAGCCACTAGGCTTTTGCATATGAAAGGCCTGGCCCTTTGCAATCTGATAATTTCCTAACAAACTGCACCTAGCCGAAGGCCCCAGGATAATTTGCATTGCTTCACAGCTGGCTCCTGCCGGATAGCCTCAGTCAGAGGCTAGATTATCACCTCCTTAAAGATCCAGGAGCCAGTGTACCCCATGGTCAGAGTGGGACCATCCAGATTACAGCTCCTCGGATCTATAAAGGACACACTCAGGAGGCAGACTTAGTGAGCACCAAAGCCCCACTGAAGCAAGTCATGCCCCGGAGGGGTGTCTCCAGCACAGAAGTTCTCCCACTGTAGAACCACTTCAAAAATACAACTAAAAGATGGAACGGACATCACCCAGAACCACAGGAAAACTGGCTAGGGGAAATTCTTCAACTAGAAGGAAAGAGAACAGCATACGAGACTCAAGGAGGCGCAGTGCAGAAAATACAAAGGTGCGGAGGTACACGCGGAGCGGGCTGGTAGCTGAGGGTGCTCTTGTCGTTTTCAATGGGGAGGGAGTCTCAGATTCTGAGCTCCAGCTCTGGGCGAGTCTCTAGGGACCCAGACTCAAACGGGAGAAGCGGGACTGTCTGGCATCAGTCGGACTGCAAGGGCAGCTTTCTCTCCGAGGTTTGCAGTGGTTGCTGGGACTCTGAGAGACAGAGCCTCTGGGGACGGGACTGAGAGCAGCCATAACTGCTCCCTCCAACTGCTCTGTTGATCCCGTGACCCGCCCCACGCAAGCCCTGCGCAGAGCCATTTGCCAGATAGCCTCAGGCAAAGCCTAGATTAGCACCTCCCTAGAGGTCAGAAGTTTTCCCACTGCAGACACAGCTGATTCTCACAGCCAGTTGGCCTGGAGGTCAAATCCCCCTAGTATTAACTACAACAACCAAGGCTTAACTGCAACAAGACTGCGCACAAAGACCTCTAGGGGGTGCACCAAGAAAGCATAAAAAATGCGGAGACAAAGAAACAGGACAAAACTGTCAATGGAGGATACTGAGTTCAGAACCACACTTTTAAGGTCTCTCAAGAACTGTCTAGAAGCCGCTGATAGTTATTGAGATCTACAAGAAATCTAATGAGGTCCTCGATGTTATCATAAAGAACCAACTAGAGCCGAAACCGGTTTGGCTCAGTGGATAGAGCGTCGGCCTGCGGACTGAAAGGTCCCGGGTTCGATTCCGGTCGAGGGCATGTACCTGGGTTGCGGGCACATCCCCAGTGGGGGGTGTGCAGGAGGCGGCTGATCAATGTTTCTCTCTCATCGATATTTCTAACTCTCTATCTCTCTCCCTTCTCTGTAAAAAAATCAATAAAATATATTAGAAAAAAAAAAAAAAAAAAAAAAAAAAAAAAAAAGAACCAACTAGAAATTAAGCATACACTGACTGAAATAACGAATATTATACAGACTCCCAACAGCAGACCAGAGGAGCGCAAAAATCAAGGCAAAGATTTGAAATGCAAAGAAGCAAAAAACACCCAACTGGAAAAGCAAAATGAAAAAAGAATAGGAAAATAAGAAGATAATGTAAGGAGCCTCTGGGACAGCTTCAGGCGCACCAATATCCGATTTATAGGGGTGCCAGAAGATGAGAAAGAGCAAGATATTGAAAACCTATTTGAAGAAATAATGACACAAAACTTCCCCTACCTGGTAAAGAAATAGACTTACAAGTCCAGGAAGTACAGAGAACCCCAAACGAAAGGAATCCAAAGAGGACCACACAAAGACACATCATCATTAAAATGCCAAGAGCAAAGACAAAGAGAGAATCTTAAAAGCAGCAAGAGAAAGAAACTCAGTTACCTACAAGGGAATACCCATACGACTGTCAGCTGATTTCTCAACAGAAATTTTGCAGGCCAGAAGAGAGTGGCAAGAAATATTCAAAGTGATGAATGCCAAGAACCTACAACCAAGATTACTTTATACAGCAAAGATATCATTCAGAATGGAAGGTCAGATAAAGAGCTTCACAGATAAGGAAAAGCTAAAGGAGTTCATCACCACCAAACCAGTATTATATGAAATGATGAAAGGTATCCTTTAAGAAGAGGAAGAAGAAGAAAAAGGTAAAGATACTAATTATGAACAACAAATATGCATCTATCACCAAGTGAATCTAAGAATCAAGTGAATAAATAATCTGATGAACAGAATGAACTGGTGATTATAATAGAATCAGGGACATAGAAAGGGAATGGACTCACTATTCTTGGGGGGAAAGGGGTGTGGGAGATGCGGGAAGAGACTGTACAAAGATTGTGCACCTATGGATGAGGACAGTGGGAGGGTAAGGGCAGAGGGTGGGGTGGGAACTGGGTGGAGGGGAGCTATGGGGGGGAAAAAAGAGGAACAACTGTAATAGTCTGAACAATAAAAATTTAAAAATAAAAATTAAAAAAAAGAAGTTCTCCCACTGTAGACACAGCTGATTTTCACAGCCAATTTACCTTGAGGTCAATCCCTCCCATTGTTACCTACAACAATCAAGGCCTAACTGCAACAAGACTGTCCACAAAGCTCACAAGGGGTGCACCAAGAGTGTCCACCTCAGGTAATTGGGGAGGCTGAGCCACTGGGCCTTATAGGACACCTAGGACAGAAAGCCACTCCATTGACACAGTGAAGCATAAAAAAAATGCGGAGACAAAGAAACAAGACATAAATGACAGAAATGGAGGAAAGCAAACTACTGGATATAGAGTTCAAAACCACACTTTTAAGGTTTTTCAAGAATTTCCTAGAAACTGTCAATAAATATGATGAGGCCCTCAAGAAATCTAATGAGACCCTCGAGGTTGTGAAAAAGGACCAACTAGAAATTAAGCATACACTGACTGAAATAAAGAATATTATACAGACACCCAACAGCAGACCAGAGGATCGCAAGAATCAAGTCAAAGATTTGAAATACGAAGAAGCAAAAAACACCCAACCGGAAAAGCAAAATGAAAAAAGAATCCAAAAATATGAAGATAGTGTAAGGAGCCTCTGGGACAACTTCAAGCGTACCAATATCCGATTTATAGGGGTGCCAGAAGATGAGAGAGAGCAAGATATTGGAACTGTATTTTAAGAAATAATGACAGAAAACTTCCCCTACCTGGTGAAAGAAATAGACTTACAAGTCCAGGAAGCACAGAGAACCCCAAACAAAAGGAATCCAGAGAGGACCACACCAAGACACATCATCATTAAAATGCCAAGAGCAAAAGACAAAGAGAGAATCTTAAAAGCAGCAAGAGACAAAAAGTTACTTACAAGGGAGTACCCATACGACTGTCAGCTGATTTCTCAACAGAAACTTTGCAGGCCAGAAGAGAGTGGCAAGAAATATTCAAAGTGATGAATGCCAAGAACCTACAACCAAGATTACTTTATCCAGCAAAGCTATCATTCAGAATTGAAGGTCAGATAAAGAGCTTCACAGATAAGGAAAAGCTAAAGGAGTTCATCACCACCAAACCAGTATTATATGAAATGATGAAAGGTATCCTTTAAGAAGAGGAAGAAGAAAATGGTAAAGATACAAACTATGAACAACAAATACGCACCTATCACCAAGTGAATCTAAAAATCAAGTGAATAAATAATCTGATGAACAGAATGAACTGGTGATTATAATAGAACCAGGGACATAGAAAGGGAATGGACTGACTATTCTTGGGGGGTGCGGGGGGAGCGGTGTGGGAGATTCAGGAAGAGACTGGACAAAAATCGTGCACCTATGGATGAGGACAGTGGGTGGGGAGTGAGGATGGAGGGTGGGGTGGGAAACGGGTTGAGGGGAGCTATGGGGGGGAAAAGAAGAACTGTAATAACCTAAACAATAAAGATTTAATTTAAAAAAAAAGAACTGTGAAGAAATCATACTAACAATTCAATATAATTCACCAAATAATCTGCATAAAATATCACTTCAAATGGAGTACCATTTATGATTCCATAATTGGAATTTATGAGGAAGTAAAACAGTAGGTCTTTTTTATTCTCATAGTTTGCGGACTCAGTAGTAATACAGATAAACTAATGAAAAAGTAGGTGTTTACGTTTTCTACAAATATTTAAATTGTTTGGGTAATTCCAAAACACTGTACATTCTTAGCCTAAATATACTTTAATGTATTTTTATTGATGATTTTAGAGAAGAAGGGAGAGGGAGAGAAAGATAGAAACATCAATGATGAGAGAGAATCACTGACTGGCTTCTTCCTGCATACCCCACACTGGGGATCTAGCCTGTAATTCGGGCATGTGCCCTGACCAGGAATCCAACTGTGACTTCTTGGTTCATAGGTGGATGTTCAACCATTAAGAAACACCAACCAGCCGAAACCGGTTTGGCTCAGTGGATAGAGCGGCGGCCTGTGGACTGAAGGGTCCCGGGTTCGGTTCCGGTCGGGGGCATGTGCCTTGGTTGCGGGCGCGTCCCCAGTGGGGAGTGTGCGGGAGGCGGCTGGTCGATGTTTCTCTCTCATCGATGTTTCTGACTCTCTATCTCTCTCTTTCCTCTCTGTAAAAACTCAATAAAATATATTTAAAAAAAAAAAAAAAAAAAAGAAACACCAACCAGGCAGCCTAAACATACTTTAAAAAGTGACTGTCATATATTGGGAAATGAGACATTAAAGTAATATGTAATGTATACTAATAAAAGGATATCATGCTAATTAGACGGGGAGACTGGCCCTCTTCTGGACAAAGCCACGGTGGTGGGGGCCTAGGCAGAGATGGTTAGGGACCATGAGGGTGGCAGCGCAGGTCAGTTGGGGGCCATGAGGCTGGCAGGGAAGGGCAGTTGGGAGCCATCAGGCAAGAAGGGGAGTGGTCAGGCACCAATCGAGGCAGTAGGTTGGCAAACAGTTAGGAGCCAGTGGTCACGGATTGCGAGAGGGATGTCCAACTAGCCCAAAACTGGCAGGCAGACATCCCCGAGGGGTCCCGGATTGGAGATTGGAGAGGGTGCAGGCCGAACTGAGGGGCACCCCGCCCCCTCCTCTCCCATGCACGAATTTCGAGCACCGGGTTTCTAGTAATAAAAAAATACATAAGATTTTCAGAGAAGCCAAAAACAGAAGTGATCTAAAAAAAAGTCTAGAGACGAAGGAAATAACAAAACAACCTACCAAAGCTTATGTATAACATTCAGAAAATGTAATTCTAAGGGGAAATTTTATAGAGATAAATTCCTACATTGTCACAAAAGATCTCAAAGAACCTAACATGGCACCTCAGGAAAGTAGAAACACAATAGGAAAGTAAATCCAAAGGTTTCAAGGGAAAGAAACCATACATATTAGAACAAACATAAATAAGAGGGAGGCAAGACAAAAGAAAAGAACACCTAAAAGGTATATTTTTTAAAAAGATATGAAAATGTTCAAGTCTTTACCTACACAAAATCAAAAACAAACAAAGAAAAAACAACCAAAAACCAAGCCTCAAATAAGTTAAAAAAGGACTGAGAGACCTAACTGGTGGCTTGGCTTAATCAATAGAGCGTCCTTTGGCCTGCGGACTGAAGGGTCCCAGGTTCAATTCCAGTCAGGGGCATGTACCTTGGTTGTGGGCACATCCTCAGTAGGAGGCAGCTAATTAATTTTTCTCTCTCATCGATGTTTCTAATTTTCTATCCCTCTCCCTTCCTCTTATAAAAAAAAATCAATAAAATTCCTCTAGGAAATAAAAAATACATATATTTTTAAATAAATAAATAATTTAAAGAATAAAGAGCCTTAGCCAGTGTGGCTCACTGATCAATGTGCCAGCTTGTACACTGGAAGACAAGGGTTCAATTCCCAGTCAAAGGCAGGTACTGGGTTGCTGGTCCCATCCACACTCTCAGTAGGGGAACATGTGGGAGGCAACCAATCGATTTTTCTCTCTCTCTCTCTGACTCCCCACGCTCTCTCTAAATAAAACAATCAATGAAAAAAATATCCTCAGTATTCGCGTGAAGATAATAGAAGAATAAAGAATTAAATTCAGAAAGGTTACAGGATGCAACATAAACATATAAATACGAGTTCAATTTCTACACACTAACAATATATTCTTGGATAGAAAAATCATGAAGGAATCTGACCGGTTTGGCTCAGTGGATAGAGCGTCGGCCTGCGTACTTAATGGTCCTAGGTTTGATTCTGGTCAAGAGCATGCATCTTGGTTGTGGGCACATCCCCAGTGGTAGGTATGCGAGAGGCAGCTGATTAATGTTTCTCTCCCATCAATGTTTCTAACTCTCTATTCCTCTCCCTTCCTCTCTGGAAAAAATCAATAAAATATATTAAAAACAAAACAAAATAACAAAAAAAACCCCAATAAAATTCGCAGCAATAAATTCAACCAAAATGTGAACCATCTGTACACTGAATACTATAAGACAGCGATGAAAGGAACGGAATAAAACACAAATAAGTTGAAAGACAACCTGTGTTCAAGGATCTGGAAAAGAAATATAGTGGACACAGCCGTAGTACACAAAGCAATCTACAGATTAAATGCAATCCCAATAATTCCAATGGTATTTTACAAAGAAATTAATAGAGAATCTTGCAATGGAATCAAAACCTCCATTAATAAAATCAATCTTGAGGGAGAACTAAGGTGGTGGCATGACACTTCCTGACTTCAATTTATTACAATGAGAAAGCAAGCAAACAGTGTGTTGCTGGAGAAACACAGACACATACATCAACAGAACAGAACAAAAAACACAAAAATAAGCCCAGGCACAGACTTTCAAGTATCTTTGACAAAGCAGCAGCCACAGAAGGAAGGGAAGATAGTTTCTTCAACGAATGGGGCTGATAATAATCAACATTCCCATGTAAAACAACAAAGCTGAAACTGCTGATAAAATTTAACTCAACCTGCAAAACAGAATTAAATGTCAGCGCTAAAACTTAAAATTCTTCAGGACAACCTAGAGAAAAAGTTTTGGAGGTTTGTTTTGGACAGGATTTCCTGAATGTGACACCAACCAACACACAAAATAGAAAAAATGAACAGTCCAGATTGCAACAAATAAAGAAAAATAGTGCCTTCACTGCACAACAGCAATAAACAAAACACGGGAACCAAAATGGCGGCATAGGTAAACACTGGAGATTGCTGCCTTGCACAACCACTTCAAAAATACAACTAAAATGCCGAAACCGGTTTGGCTCAGTGGATGGAGCGTCAGCTTGCGGACTGAAGGGTCCCAAGTTCGATCCCAGTCAAGGGCATGTACCTTGGTTGCGGGCACATCCCCAGTGGCGAGTGTGCAGGAGGAAGCTGGTAGATGTTTCTCTCTCATCGATGTCTCTAACTCTCTATCTCTCTCCTTTCCTATCTGTAAAAACTCAATAAAATATATTAAAAAAAAAAAAACAACTAAAAGACGGAAAGGAAATCACCCAGAACCACAGGAAGGCAGGCTGAGTGGAAATTCTACAACTAGAAGGAAAGAGAAAAGCATACTGAGCCTCAGAGGAGGTGCGGTGCGGAAGTAAAATACTAAGGTGCGGAGGTACACTCGGAGCGGGCTGGCAGCTGAGGGTGCAGTTGTCTTTTGCAATCGGGAGGGAGACTCAGGCTCTGAGCTCCAGTTCCGGGCGAGACTCTAGGGACGCAGACTCATAGGGGAGAAGCGGGACTGTCAGGCAGCAGATGGAACTCAAGGGCAGCTTTCTCTCTGAGGGGCTTGCAGCGATTCCCAGGACATTGAGAATCAAAGCCTCTGAGGGCAGGACTGAGAGCAGCCATAACTGCTAGCCCCGCCCTATTGATCCCTTGGGACCCGCCCCGCCCATGGCCGTGCAGGGAGGCTTTTGCTGGATAGCCTCAGGCAAAGGCTAGATTAGCACCTCACAGAGATCCAAGAGCCAGGAAGCCCAGAGATCAGAGTGGGACCATCCAGTTTGCAGCTCCGTGGAAACATAAAGGACACACTCAGGGGCAGACTCAGTGAGCACCAAAGCTCCATTAAAGCAAGTCTTGCCCTGGAGGGGTATCTCCAGCACAGAAGTTCTGCCACTGCAGACACAGCTGATTCTCACAACCAATTGGCCTGGAGGCCAATTCCTCCCAGTGATACCTACAACATTCAAGGCTTAACTACAACAAAACTGTGCACAAAGACCACAAGGGGGTGCACCAAGAGTGTCTACCTCTGGTAATTGGGGAGGTTGAACCACTGGGCCCTTGAGGACACTTAGCACAGAAAACCACTGTATCAACATAGGGAAGCATAAAAAATGCAGAGACAGCCGAAACCGGTTTGGCTCAGTGGATAGAGCGTCGGCCTGCGGACTGGGGGGTCCCAGGTTCGATTCCGGTCAAGGGCATGTACCTGGGTTGCGGGCACATCCCCAGTGGGGGATGTGCGGGAGGCAGCTGATCGATGTTTCTCTCTCATCGATGTTTCTAGCTCTCTATCTCTCTCCCTTCCTCTCTGTAAAAAATCAATAAAATATATTTAAAAAAAAAAAAAAAAATGCAGAGACAAAGACAAAGGACACAAATAACAGAAATGGAGGAAAGCAAACTACTGGATATAAAGTTCAAAACCACACTTTTACGGTCTTTCAATAATTTTCTAGAAACTGCCGATAAACTTAATGAGAGCTACAAGAAATCTAATGAGACCCTCGATGTTGTGATAAAGAACCAACTAGAAATTAAGCATACACTGACTGAAATAAAGAATATTATACAGACTCCCAACTGCAGACCAGAGGAGCGCAAGAATCAAGGCAAAGATTTGAAATACGAAGAAGGAAAAAACACCCAACCGGAAAAGCAAAATGAAAAAAGAATCCAAAGATTCGAAGATAGTGTAAGGAGCCTCTGGGACAGCTTCAAGCATACCAACATCCCAGTTAAAGGGGTGCCAGAACAAGAGAGAGGGCAAGATATTGAAAATCTATTTGAAGAAATAATGACAGAAAACTTCCCCTACCTGGTGAAAGAAATAGACTTACAAGTCCAGGAAGCGCAGAGAAACCCAAACAAAAGGAATCCAAAGAGGACCACATCAAGACACATCATCATTAAAATTCCAAGAGCAAAAGACAAAGAGAGAATCTTAAAAGCAGCAAGAGAAAGAAACTCAGTTACCTACAAGGGAATACCCATACAAATGTCAGCTGATTTCTCAACAGAAATTTTGCAGGCCAGAAGAGAGTGGCAAGAAATATTCAAAGTGATGAATGCCAAGAACCTACAACCAAGATTACTTTATCCAGCAAAGCTATCATTCAGAATTGAAGGTCAGATAAAGAGCTTCACAGATAAGGAAAAGCTAAAGGAGTTCATCACCACCCAACCAGTAGTATATAAAATGCTGAAATATATCCTTTAAGAAGAGGAAGAAGAAAAGGGTAAAGATACAAATTATGAACAACAAATACGCACCTATCAACAAATGAATCTGAAAATCAAGTGAATAATCTGATGAACAGAATGAACTGGTGATTATAATAGAATCAGGGGCATAGAAAGGGAGTGGATTGACTATTCTTGCGGGGGGGAAAGGGGTGTGGGAGATGCCGGAAGAAACTGGACAAAAATTGTGCACGTATGGATGAGGACAGTGGGTGGGGAGTGAGGGCAGAGGGTGGGGTGGGAACTGAGTGGAGGGGAGTTATGGGGGGGGGAAGAGGAACAAATGTAATAATGTGAACAATAAAGATTTAATTAAAAAAAAACGCAATGAAAGGCAATCAAGAGGAGGGGAGAAAATACTCGCAAATCATATGAAGGAATCTCCTGGAGATATTGTGGATTCGGCTGTGATCTGCACAATAAAGGTAATATTGCGATATGGACAGACATTCACACAAAGAGTTGGAGTTCCCTGGGAATAATGAAGGTATGTTAATACTATACTGCAGGCTACGAACAATGCAATGACTCTGCCTCAAAAGCAAAGTCTATATAACTTCATTAACAATATTTAATTGCTAAGCACTAGTAACAAGCACCTGAGCTTGCTAGAAACATGGTGGCACTAGACCTGCAGAACGCAGAGTTGACAAAAACATGGACTTTGGAGAAAAACGGGTGTGGGGGAGCAATATCTGCAAAGCACAATTAAGCACATGCAAAAATGTGTTCCTGTATCAAATAAGGAATTAATATATAAAATATACAAGGTATTCCAAAGATTCTTTAACTAAAAAAAATTAGTTAATAAACTGGATAAGCATGTAGAGGCAATTTTTCAAATAATATTTACGCATGACAAATAGGAATAAAGAAAATGCTTTCCTTCCTTCCTTCCTTCCTTCCTTCCTTCCTTCCTTCCTTCCTTCCTTCCTTCCTTCCTTCCTTCCTTCAGAAAATGCTTTCTTCACTACTTAAGGTGGAATCCCTTAGATGTCTACAACACTACCAACCACAAGTCCTTTCCTGTGAGTTTGGTGCAGCGGGAAGTATTGGGACTTCAGGAATAGAAGGGAGCAGTGGAAACAGAACAACCCTCCCCAGGACAGCAACTACCCTGAAAACTGGAAAAATCAAACAGTACCGCAGTCTATGTGGGAGGACAGAGTACACCCTGGGGGATGAGGCCTGGGAAACCTCAAAGCCAAGTCCAGGTCACTGGTGACAGTGAGGGTCTTACCCAGCGAGGATAGAAGTTCAAAGTTCTCCAGCATCACATTCAGGTACAGCTGTCTCTGACCCTCATCAAGGAGGCTCCATTCCTCACTGGAGAAGTACAGGGCAATGTCCTCAAAGGTCACACCAACCTGTCAGAATCGAGACAATTGTAACCAGAGCTGCCTTTCCGAGAACCAGTAATGCTATTCCTTACACACCTTCCCCACCCTCAACCTCTTTCAGGCACCGGGTTACTGTGGACACCTGGCCCTAATGCCAGTGCAAGCAGCTCTCGCATCACAGACCCATTACTCACTGCATGGCCCTCAGCAGAGCAGCTGGGTTGGGTGGAAAGGAGTGGGGCAGGGGAGGGTAGAGGGCAATGCCATTTAAGGTTTGGGCGATGCCTGTAGGGGCCCAGCCTTCCTGCCAGGCAACACCACTGCAGTCTCCTAGATCCTGCCTCCAAGACAAAGCCAAGCGTGGATTTATATTTTGCCTTTAAGTCCCCACACCAGGTCCCGGGACCATCAGCTCACACTTCCTCCAGATGTGCACACCACTGTGTAATGTTCATCCCCTTCCCGTGATCAGACCCCAGGTTCACTCCCTCAGCTCTGCCCCCTTCCTGCTCCAATGCCACCGGATCTCGCTGGACTCGCCCATGAATTTGGCATATGGCGTGTGGAGAGCTTGTAGTCCAGCCGGATGCAGGACCACCCCAGGCCCCGGATGGACCCACAGCCGGGAAAGCCCCGAATGAGTCTGTGCCGTCCTCCCTGCAGCCTCTGCTCTTTCCGTCAATACTCACAGCCACATCCTCAGGGACCTTCAGATGCAAGTCACCCCCGTCCTCTCTGCCCTGCACTTGCTGTGTCCTCAGAAGCCACAACACTCCTCTCTCCCCTCCACCTTCCTCACGGTCCTCCACGCGGGACTGAGCTGTAGAACAGGCGCCTACACCCGGGCTGTGCTGTTCGGTGTAAGAGGCGGTGAGGGCCTGGGGGCCACAAACTCACCTCAGCCCGTCTCCTCAGCACCGGCGCCGCCATTGCCCTCTGTGGACGGAGCGGGGCGGGAGTAGAAGCCGCTGCAGGAATGGCGGTCCCTGTCCCGGCCCCGGGCGGGTCTGGTGGCGACTCCGAGATTCAATCCCACGTGTGCGCTGTGAGCACCACTGGAGGCTCCCACCACGGGCTGCGAGGCAGGGAGCACCACTCTCCAGCCTTCCCCACTGGACTCTGCGACCAGGTAGCGCCGACCGCTAAGACAAAATGGAGAAAAGAGTACCGGCCACGCGCACCAACACTTGAAAAACGGAAACGCCCTTTCTGAGATTCCATTGGCTCGGCCTGGAGACATTCCCCGCGCGTCCTTCTGGGTAATGTAGTTCGTAGGCTCCATGGCCAGGATCCTGTATTTCCTCAGCTGACTCCAGGACTGGTTTTGAGGGCAAAGAGCCCAAGAAATCACCAAGTAGACTCAGGGCCCTTCAGTGCCTTCAGGGGAGGGGATTTCTAGGGCAAGTTTGTTTCTGGGGCACCCGCGTGGCTTCCTTTAGCTGCTGGTTTTGCATATCTTTCTACAGGACCAGCGCTCTTCTGAATGGCAGGCATTGTGTCTTCTTTCAGGCAATTACGCATCTGTCTCCTTCAGGCTAAATGTAGCTTGCAGAGGTTGCTCAAGTGTCTAACTCATCTAACCTGTCTCCACTGAATGAAGTTAATGTCTCAAAACAGACATCACTATTTAAGAGCATCTGCTTCTGGGACCATTCGAAGTGTCAGCTCTGCCTGGGCTGCAGTGCGGATAAGAGGGCCAAGAGACATGTGAAAAAATGGTGAAAGAGGCTGATCATCAATGAGATGTAAATTAAAGCAACAATTAGATACCACCTCACAACTGTCGGCATGGCTACCGATAACAAAGGACAAGTGCTGGCGAGGCTATGGAAAAAAGGGAACCCTAGTACACTGCTGATAGGAATGCAGACTGGTGCAGACATTTTGGAAAACATAGGGAGTTTCCTCAAAAAATTAAATATGGAACTGCCATTTGATCTTGTGATCACACATCTAAGAATATATCCTAAGAAACCTGAAACAACAATCAGAAAGAATGTATGCACCGCTATGTTCATAGCAGCACAATTTACAATAGTTAAGATTTAAAAACAACCCAAATGCCCATCAGTAAAAGAGAGGATAGGAAAGCTGTGGTACATTTATACCATGGAATGCTACGAAATGTAAAAAGGAAGTATCTCTTACCCTTTCACACAGCATGGACGGACCTGGAGAGCATCTTGCTAAGTGAAATAAGTCAGTCAGAGAAAGAAAAGCATCTCTTGATCTCACTCATAGATGAAACCTAATTAACAAAATTAACTGAAGAATGGAGTGGATCCAGAGACATGGAAGCATGGGAGAGAGTGCAGAATCTCAGATGGAAGTTGAGGGAGGGTAAAAAAAAAGAAAAGAGAATAAACATCCCTGGGAGATGATTAAAGAAACACACACTCACACACACATACCAAACAAAGCCACATGAGCCTTGAGCATTTTCTTCTGTTCTCTGGCAGCAACAAGAAACCTCTAGCTCGTTGTGTTCTGGGTTGGCTCTAAATTTGTGTTTGTACATCTGTCTTCAGTCAATGCTGACACCCTGGAAATGCTGACACCCCTTCATGTAACTTGCACCTGCTTCACATGAGTCAGTTGCTTTTGGTGTTGTTGTAAGGAATGTCCAAACCTGTGGGGAATTTTTTTAAGTCTCTTTGACCCAAGTGGGCAATATTTGCCAGGAAGCAAAATAACAACAGATTGAGTAATGGTAAGATGATTGGCAGTTTTGCACCTTTTTCATACATGAGACTCAAAGAAGACATATGGGGGTTATATGAAATTCACTGGTAAAAAATTAGAGTGGGGAGGACTGAGGAGGGAAATTTCTGGGATTGAAGAAAAAGTTAAAAAAAAATAGACACAAACCTCTTTTAAAAATATTCTCCAAGCTGAAACCGGTTTGGCTCAGTGGATAGAGCATCGACCTGCTGACTGAAAGGTCCCAGGTTCAATTCCGGTCAAGGGCATGGACCTTGGTTGCGGGCACATCCCCAGTAGGAGGTGTGTAGGAGACAGCTGATCAATGTTTCTAACTCTCTATCCCTCTCCCTTTCTCTATATAAAAAAATCAATACAATATACTTTTCTTATTTTTCTTTTAAATATATTTCATTGATATTTTACAGAGCAGAAGGGAGAGGGATAGAGTTAGAAACACCGATGAGAGAGAAACATCAATCAGCCGCCTCTTGCACATCCCCTACTGGTGATGTGCCTGAAACCATGGTACATGCCCTTGACCAGAATCAAACCTGGGACCCTTGAGTCCAGAGACTGACACTCTATCCACTGAGCCAAACTGGTTAAAGCCAATATACTTTTCTTTTTTTAAAAAAAAAATCAAGACCAAGTTTTTAATGAGCACTGTTTCCATTGAAAGCTGGTGAATTTCTCCATGAGGACTGGAGAATATTTCTTTTTAACCATGAATGGATGGGTTACATACCCTCCTCAGGGTATGCTTCTATGTACTTCTGTGTAGCTTTACCAGACTTCATCCCAAATTATGCACCTGGTAAGACGTACCAGCGTCTAGGTACGTCTAGGTACCCTTAGGGTAAGAACTTATTTCTTGTTTGAGCAAGGATTACATAGAAACTGAAAGGAGATAAAAAGAAGCCCCCTTCCCCAGAAGATAAATAGTATGGCTTCCTGACATCAATGTTAATCTCAGGAATGTTTATCATCTTCCTCTCCAACCATTTTTTCTTAGCCTACTGCTTCCTTTTTTCCACACTGCCAGCCTCCTGCAACACTGGTTTACCGGGGTTGTGGTTTTCGGGTTTGAATACCAACAGGTTCTCCCTTACAAAAAAAAATGGAAAAGACTGTCACCAGTCATTTTCATCCCAGCTAGTTGACTTTTAAGAAAATGTTCTGCTTTTGCACCTGAAAGGTGGTAGGTACCTTATTCTCATGATGGTTTCCAGCAAGTGGGTAACTGGGTCTCTGCAGTCTTTGAGGCACACAATGACCAAGGGAGGAGGGCCTTGCGGGGTCAGCTGGGACCGCTACACCAAGAGAACACCCATGTTCCAGACTTCATATTCTGGGGTTAGCAGGCCCTAGATTGGCTGTCCTGAAGGGACCACGGCCTCTTTTTCTCTTCTACACAACAGGGGGGAGGCTGCTATCAATTTAAGTGCTTCGTGGAAGGCTGTCTTTCTTCGGTCTATGTTTGCCTGCGGAGAATAGGAAAGGCTCCCTTTCAAGTCTTGCAAAAGACTTAAAAAAAAAAAAAAAAATGAACCGGGGAGAAGAAAGACCAGGGTGAAAAGGAAGCTGAATCTCTTACAAACACCTTCAACTGGAATTGGACTCGTGACGACAGGAGCATTGGGAGCGTGCATCCCTCCAGTCCAACATCTGCGCCCCCACCCCCCAGCCTTCCTCAGGGCGGGAGGCTTTTCCTCGGGGCCCTCCGGTGGGCGGGCGGGAAGATGGCCCAATCCTGCAAAACCCCTTCTCCAGAATCACCTACCCGACCTGACTAACAGCCGCGGCGCCCAGCCCCCACAGCCCGCCGAGAACAAGGAATACGAAAGCCAGGCTGCACAGCTGCCGAACCCAATATACTTTTCTTAAAAAAAGTTCTCTACTACTTAAGAGGTAATATTTAACACAACAATAATAATTCTAGCTCTGAGGTCTTCAGTGTTTGGAGATTGTGCCCTTAGGTGTCTGTAAAAAAGGAAATTGCCCTGAAAATTCAAAGGTATGTTATCCTAGATGCAAAAAGAAAATTGACAGGCTTAATAAGGTAAAGATTGACCTTTGCAAAGAAACAGAAGAAAAAAAGGAGGCTAGGACATAACTATCCCTGTGAGTTGCTTTTACTTAGAAAGTTTTAATTTCAAACCATCGTAGATGGTTACTTTTGTCCTCTGAGTTTGTAGGGTTCACCATGCGATGCCAGGCTACCTGAGCTGGCCATGTTTAGTATACACCATCATTTTTGTCCATACTGTAGTGTTGAAACCTATGGTGTCAGGAGAAAAATCACTGAGTGGTTTATTTCCTTCGGGACCCATTGCTCACAACCTCCTGAACACAATGCCCCCAGTATCGCTGGTATCCCTTTATTTGGTCTCCTAGAAGTATTCACTCTTCAGGTTAATAAAGCCTTAGGTTCTAAAAGTGGTTGAGACATTTGTAAGGACAAGAAGGTCTTTCTGTTTCTTTTCTGTGACCTTCCACAATTTATGAGAAACACTTGCTAATTAAACCCCCAAATTACTGGCTCCTCTAATTCAAAGAGCCCCTCTGTTCAAACTGCAGAACAAGATAAGCTACTTTTAAGGCTAATTTCTTACATACCCCTCCTTCCTGCTGTTGTTACACCTCAGGGATAACTCACACCAAGGAGTCTCTAGTTAGGAGAAAGTTTCCTCCCCTTCACCCCTTCAAACAAGCCTCTTTTGAACTCTTCATAACTTTTTCTCCAGTCATATTTTATAGGCTGGGAAAGAAACTAATAAGACAGCTCCCTAAAACATCTGCCAGACTCTCTCCTGGAAAACAAACAAACTGTAACTTTTAAGGGCAGCCCCTCTTATCTACACAACTTCAGCTCAGCCAAAGGCCACTCCATTCTTTGTCCCTTAGTAACAGGCACTGCTGAAAAGCAGAAGCCACCATTTCTTCCGTGCCCTGAATTGACTAGCAATACTTGGCCTTTTCCTCTCTTGGAAAGTAAAATAAACTTCCTCTCTGCATTGCTTTTAATTGTAAATTCTTTCACAGGCTGTATCACCGCCCAAAACTTAACAGTATTCCTTTAATTTGTCGAGTTACAGGAGTGATTGTGAAAGAAGATGAGGAAAATGACATTGTAGAGGCAAAATAATTTTCCCTTCTTTTCTAGGTTCTTTGGTGCTGGGTTCCAACCCCAGCAGGTCCAGGGGTCCCCAAAGGTGTGGACGGAGTCGGCGAAGAAGGAATGACACAGAGACAGTGTTCAGGTGATCATCATAGCTGGGTTCTCTTGTCAGGGTCTCCAGCCAGGTTCTGTAGCCAGTTCTCCAGCCAAGTTCTGTCTAGGATCTCCAGCTAGGTTCTCCAGCCAGGTTCGGTCGCCAGGTTTTGTAGCCGGGTTCTTCAGCCAGGTTCTGTCTAGGTTCTCCAGCCAAGTTCTGTAGCCAGGTTCTGTTCAGGACCTTTTGCTATGTTCTCTCGCCAGGTTCTGTCTCTAGGTTCTGTGTCCAGTTTCTGTCCAGGATCTTTTGCCATGTTCTATCTCTAGGTTTTGTCTCTAGGTTCTGTGTCTAGGTTCTGTGTCCTATTGTCTTGTTACATCTGTATTTATACCAGTTGATTCCAATCCTATCAATCTCTATTCCAAAGGTTAGGGCATTTCTTATCTCCATTCCAGGGAGTAAAGATTATGTAGCTTAAGCATGATTGTTCATAGTTAAAGTGATTAATTACCCGCCTGGCACCTAGTTAAGGGGTTTTATTCCCTCCCTAACTTCAGGGGAAAATCCCTACCTGGGGAAACAACCTTTCTCGGAGAGGTGACCTTGGATAAAACACATAGTGCCAAGAAGGTGAGCAAACATATTAAGAACAGTATGCCATATATGCCAGATCCATTGAAACAGCAAGGATGGACCGGCTCCCGGCACTTTGGTTAGTCTAAAAATTAAAGGGATAGGGCAGGCGGTGGGCTGCGCCTCGCCTGCGGGGCTCGATCCAGGGTCCCGGCCTGCAGAGCCCGCCCCTCTGCTGGCGAGGCTCCCCACAGGCGCGACCACGGAGTTGTGGTCCCCGGGCCAGCCTGGGGCAGCAGGCCCGGAACCACCCCATGAGGCCTCTTCTCTCTAGGGATGGTGAAGTTGGAAAAAGGCTCCTGTAACTCCCCTCCAGGATGAACTCCCTGCCAGGAGACATGGAGGACGCTCTCACAGGGAGCCAGAGCTCTCGCGCTTCTCTGCGCGATGTCCATTCCATCAACCCTGCACAGATCATGGCCAGGATTGAGTCCTATGAAGGAAGGGGAAAAAAAGGCATATCTGAGGTCAGGAGGCCTTTCTGTTTGTTTGTCACCTTTGACCTCTTATTTGTAACATTACTGTGGATAATAGAGTTGAATGTAAGTGGGTTTTTTTCCATAACAGTATAAGAATTGTTTCCAGAGACAGAACCGTTTTCTTATTTTTTTTTTACATCATTTCTGTCTCAGTCAGTGAATTTTGTTTTTTTTCCCCAAAATGAGGCAATATTGATCTCCAGCTAAATTGGACATTTCTTTTTCTTTACTGTGTAAACCAAACCTTGTTAATTTAAAATTCATTTTGTCTGGAATTTCGGAATTTGAATTCATGGTGTTTTATATTATAGTGAAAATTGGCACACTACAGCCTGGGGTCAACTTCAGCTGGACTGCTTTTGTTAATAAGGTTTTATTGGAACATAAAAAAAAAATTAAAATTAAATGGATAGCCTTAGCTGATTTGGCTTAGTGGACAGAGTGTCGGCCTGTGGATTGAAGGGTTCCTGGTTCAATTCTGGTTGGGGGCAAATGCTCGGGTTTCAGGCTTGATCCCCATTGTGGGGCACACAGGAGGCAGTCCAGCAATGATTCTCTCATCATTGATGTTTTTCTCTCTCTCTCTCTTTCTCATCAATAGAAATATAGTTTTTTAAAGATTACATTAAATTAACACAGACTAACGGGAAAATAATAAAAAACTTATTAACATGTACACCTACTGTATACATCAAGCATGTCAAAGTGGGGCCCCCAGGCTGCAGGGGGCCAACAATGAATATTCATTAATGATCACTCATTTATATCAGCCCTTTGTATTCAACCTATCGAGATAAACCTACATTTCTATGAAAATTTAAGCTTTTTTTTTTTTTTTTGTGGCACACAGAAACTTAAACTTGTTTATATGGCTCCTTTGAACTGGACATGCTTAGTATATGGAAACGACTCAAAAAAGAGTAACAGGCTGAAAGGGCAAACACCATCATCTGAAAAGCCAACTTAACCTACAATCAAAAAATGTTATGTGTGGGGAGACTCAGTTAGGGCAGATTATCAGGAAAAGCACAGTAAGGACCTCAGTTGTGGCCCAGTGTGCTGTGCACTGCGGTGAGGGCTTGTACTCAAAAGGACCCTGTTCCAACCCAATGACCCAGGGTGCAGACACAGGAGACTGGGAAGGAGGACAGAGGATCAGAACATGATCCGGGCTGCAGGGAAAGCATGGTGAGAGCCATTGTCTCACTCAGCCAGTAGGGATATAGAGGACAGAATCACATGGCAGTGGGTCCTATGCAGGAATAAGAGGTGAGCACCCGTCCACTGAGACCAGGATCCTGTAGGACTCCAGCATCACTTCTGAATATTAGGTCGCAAAATTCTTATCAAAGCATATGCTCTCCTGAAGGGTGAGTGTCAGTGTCACATAGAAAGGGTCAAACTGAAGCATGAAATTCACCGCAGTAAATAGAATGGCAGCATGACACCCAACATGTGGGCACAAGTGCAGAGACCCAGCCCTAGTTACCGAGGTCTCCTGAGGGTCATAATCTGTGCTGGGATCAAAGGGGAGGCAGACAAACAGCAAGTCACTCTGAGAGAAGTTTCCCCTGGGGAAAACACTGCAGCTGAGAAATGATGGCGTTGCCCTGAACACAGTGAGGCCAAGGATAAGTGCTCTGAGGTGTAAAGGGAATGGGAGGAAATCCATAACTGCAGCCATGGAAACAGGAGCTGCAGCTGAATCACCCTGGTCCTCAGACTGTACATGCTCCAGTAAGGGCTGCACATCTGAGGTACACACAGTGTCTGACACTGGAGAAAATAATAGATAAAATCCAGTCCCTTGAACCTGACACTCGTGGAGACACCATTGCCCTTTGCTCCGCCCTGGTGACTCCAGGCCCCCCCCCTCTACTCAATTTACATCTCCCCTCAAACTGAGCCAGTGGCACAAAGAGAACCTCCTGCGCTTTTGCAGCCCAACACAAAAACCAGCAGACTTCCAACTCCTCGCGTACATAAGGGACACACTCAGGCAGCAGGGTCAGGTTCGGAGGAAGCCAGAGCCAGACCCGGCTGGGCCGGCGACATGGAGCCGCTGTGCCAGCAAATGCACAAACAGGTCCACCAGATCCAATCTCACATGGGACTCTGGGAGACGGCGGACGGGCAGTCTGTGCACTTGGTGGGGAACGAAATCCAAGCAGGCATACCAGATATTCAGCCAAGAATGCCTGGAGATTTTGTTGAGCTTGTTTGGGGCAAGACTCAGGTCCCAGACCCCTACGGGGAGAGGCGGGACGGCCTTGCAGCGGGTCAGAGAGGGAGGCTTTCTAGCAAAGATGCTCGCCGGCACTCGGGGGACATGGAGATGCAAGGAGTTGTGGTGACACCATTGCCCTTTGTTCTGCCCTGGTGACTCCCGGACACCCCGCCCTACTCAATTTACATCCCCACCCAAGCCATCCCAGTGGCACAAAGAGAAATTCTTGTGCTTCTGCAGCCCAACCCAAAAAAAGGCAGACTTCAATTCCTCGCATACATAGGGGACACACTCAGAAAGCAGAATCAGAGAGCACTTCCTAAGCTTATTTAAATTTCTCTCCCTTCATTTGGATTCTTATCAAGGTGGTACTTCAAGGCCAGCTTCCTATAAACCTTTTTCAGTTCTTCCTGGTTGGCACTGGGTTTGACCGCCAAAACATCATAGTAAGTGGTTGCTTTCATCATACTTGACAGCCGGTGAGGAGGCTGAGGCAGGTGTGGAGGAGTTGGAAAGAGCATGTTGCTGCACGCAGCTGAGGCAGCAGCAGCTCCCCCACCTTACACCAAGTGTACTGGAAAGTTTCCTCAATAAAACATATTATTTTTTAAAAAAGAGTATCTATCAGAAGAAAGTTGAGTTACTAATATAACTTAAATAAATCCACAAGTATATGAAAAATCTATTAAAGCAAAAAAATACTTAACAAATAAAGTTCTCGCCCTGACCAGTTTGGCTCAGTGGATAGAGTGTCAGCCTGCGGACTGAAGGGTTCCAGGTTCGATTCTGGTGAAGGGCATGTACCTTGGTTGCAGGCACATCCCCAGTAGGGGGCGTGCAGGAGGCAGCTGATCGATGTTTCTCTCTCATAGATGTTTCTGACTTTTTATCCCTCTCCCTTCCTCTCTGTAAAAAATCAATAAAATATATTTTTTTAAAAATAAATAAATAAAGTTCTCTATGAAAATGGAATATAAAGCCACGGAAGCTAGGAAAGCTTTGAAAAAAGGGGCAGGTTAAAATAGGTCATGAAGCAATTACAGAGTAAAACATATAGCCAGCATTATGACTATAATGATAGTTTCAGTTTAATGCACATGTCAAGACTTATGAAACACTATACTTAACACATGTAACTTACTCATTACAGCTGTTAAAAATGGTTCAAGATAAAACAAATGTACGTTCATCTACTTTAGAAGAACAGGTTTCGCAACTCTATATTCATTCCACATTCATATGCCCTCTGGGTAAGGGTCTCATGTCAGTAGAGAAAATATAACAAACAATGAAGAACTTTCACCCAAACCCACAAAAGCCACATCCTTGGACTATAGACAGCCTTTGCTTCCATCTTTGTTTTGCTGCCTGAGCACCAATGTCTCTCTGATGGGAACAATGAGAAGCTACAAGAGCCACAAAACATCTCGATTATAATCAATGACAATGACTGCTCCACAAAAGGTAAACATGCCTGGGGTCCCTCCAATCTGTGTACACACAGCTCTTGTAGTCTTTTCCCCAAAATAATTCCTGGATGCGCAGTTAGGTGAGGACCATTCCATCTAATGGGCTGCAGTCTCGCCCAACAACAATTAGGTCAGCGTTTCTGCAGTGAAAGCGTTTCCCCTGAATGCGATTGTCCTCAAACCAGTGCCCATCACCCGTGACATTGTAGGCATTAGGGCACGTGGCCCTCTGCAAGACCTGGGCAAGACATACCCTTCACATGTATTGGCATTCCTTGCAAACAAGAAAAAAATTCATGCTCCCAAACATACTTGCGGTTGTCACAGCTACCCCCTCTTTGGAGTGATCTCTGCGACTCAACGCATCCAGACATCACATGATTAGAGAATCCAGAGTATTTCCTAGGAAAATATGGGCAGCAGTGTAAAGTTGCCAAAAATTGCTGAGCTAATTTCTGCACCATACTGTTGTCCAAGGGCAAAAAGGTTTAAGACCCCATAAAAGTTGTTCACCTCATCATGCTTGGAGAGCTCCGATCTCCTGAAAGCTAACCCACGCAGCAAATAAAACACCCAAGATTAAAGAAGTCTTAGAAAAAAGCCTTCTTTATTGTACAAACCAAAAATATATGAGACTGGCAGTTCTTCCACTGATGACTCAGGCACTCAATAAATTCATCACTGCCGAGACCGGTTTGGCTCAGTGGATGGAGCGTCGGCCTGCGGACTGAAGGGTCCCAGGTTCGATTCCGGTCGAGGGCATGTGCCTTGGTTGCGGGCACATCCCCGGTGGGAGATGTGCAGGAGGCAGCTGATCGATGTATCTCTCTCGTTGATGTTTCTAACTCTCTATCTCTCTCCCTTCCTCTCTGTGAAAAAATCAATAAAATATATTTAAAAAAAAAAAAAAATAAAAAAAAAAAAAATAAATTCATCACTGGCCTGCAGGGAAAGCATTCCCTCTGAAACATTATGTTTACTGGGGCCAACAGTCATGAGTCCTATGTGGCAACGCATCGCAGGGAAACAAGAAAGAACTATGGGCTCGGGTATGCCTCATTTTCTTCAACAAAAAAGACAAGACTTTGCTTTCCTGGGCACATGAGGATGGTGATTGACGCCTTCTGTAGGGACCTTATAGGTGGTTCACGTAAAATACCTTCAACAGAAATATGCAGTGACAGAGATCTGGCAGGACATCTCTGTATGTTAGAACGTGCAACATAATTACATAGTGTTCCAACATAAAAACAAAGACAACAACAAAAACACTTATGGGAACTTTAGATAATGTAAATAATTAAATATATCAAATACAATTCAGAAAAATGAGGACTCACAAATTTTATTGTACTAATGTTAAGTCCTTACTAAGAAACTACATTTCCTACACATCTAAGAAATTTCTCACATTTGGACTCATATGTGCTGAGCAAATTTAGAAATTTAGCTGAGAGATACCTCATATTAATTGCACATGTTTTTCTCCAGTGTGAGCTCTCTGATGATATTGAAGACCACTGCTCCTTGTAAAAGATTTTCCACATACACTGCATTTATAAGGCTTTTCTCCTGTATGAAGTCTCTGATGATAATGAAGGGCAGTGCTCTGGGTAAAAGATTTCCCACATTCACTACATTGATAAGGCTTTTCACCAGTGTGAACACTCTGATGATATTGGAGACCATTGCAACTTGTAAAAGATTTTCCACATTCACTGCATTTATAAGGTTTTTCTCCCGTATGAACTCTCTGATGACGATGAAGGACAGTCTTAGTGGTAAAAGATTTTTGACATTCACTGCATTGATAAGGCTTTTCTCCAGTGTGAACTCTCTGATGATATTGGAGACCTTTTCTACTTTTAAATGATTTTCCACATTCACTGCATTTATAAGGCTTTTCTCCAGTATGAACTCTCTGATGATGATGAAGGTCAGTCTTAGCGAAAAAAGATTTCCCACATTCACTGCATTTATAAGGCTTTTCTCCAGTGTGAACACTCTGATGATATTGGAGAGAACTGCTACGTGTAAAAGATTTTCCACATTCACTGCATTTATGAGGCTTTTCCCCTGTATGAAGTCTGTGATGATAATAAAGAGTGGAGCTATGGGTAAAAGATTTCCCACATTCTCTGCATTTATAAGGCTTTTCTCCTGTATGAAGTCTGTGATGATAACGAAGTTCAGTGCTCTGGATAAAAGACTTCCCACATTCACTGCATTTATAAGGCTTTTCTCCCGAATGAATTCTCTGATGTTGACAAAGGATGGTCTTAGAGGTAAAAGATTTTCCACATTCACTGCATTGATAAGGCTTTTCTCCAGTGTGTACTCTCTGATGATATTGTAGACCATTGCTCGTTTTAAAAGATTTCCCACATACAGTGCATTTATAAGGCGTTTCTCCTGTATGAACTCTCTGATGAAAACGAAGGTGAGTGCTCCGGGTAAAAGATTTCCCACATTCACGGCACTGAAAAGGCTTTTCTCCTGTATGAACTACCTGATGATCACGAAGGCCAGTGTTCCGCGTAAAAGTTTTTCCATATGCACTGCATTTAAAAAGCTTTTCTCCCAAATGAAGTCTCAGATGTCGATGTAGGTGGGTCTTAGCGGTAAAAGCTTTCCCACATTCACTGCATTGACAGGTCTTTTCTCCAGTGTGAACTCTCTGATGATATTGGAGAACATGGCTACTTGTAAAAGATTTCCCACATTCACAGCATTTATAATGCTTTTCTCCAGTGTGACCTCTCTGCTGAAAATGAAAACCAGAAAATTTGGTAAAATATTTACCACATTAAGAGCACACACAATAACCACTTCCAAGATGGAGACCATTTTGCTGAATAAACGTGTGGGAGCAATTAATGGCTTTCTTATATTCTTTTCTGCTGAAATAATTTTTTTCTCTTTTGAAATGCCAGCCCACGCATCAAAATAGCATTTGAACTGTCCCAGGTTTGAGTATGAGTAGCCTTTAGGTGGAGATGTCCTGACCCAGTAAGGAGAACCTGCCCAACATCCCTGCATGTGAAATATACTGGGACACACTGAACTTCCAGCTGTTTGCAAGTGACAGCCTTTCCACACATCTAACGAAAGTCTTCTCTCTCACAAGCTGCTGGTGAAATTTTGCACGCGAAAATCTTTTTGCACATGTCCCACACCTCAACAGTATTTGTCTGTGTTGTGTTCCCTGGAGTTTCATAACGTGGAAAATGCTTCCCAGGACTAGCCCACAACTCTCACAGGGGTGGCTCTTCTGGGAAGACAAGGGTAAATTGGGATTCCTTGCCTGTGACAATCTTCCAGAACCCTTTTGTTCAGTCGGGACCTCCACATTTTCTTCTCTACAGGAGCAACCTGAACAAAAGGAAATGTAGGTGAAGTGCATGTTGACCTGATAAAAACAGAATATCTTCAACACAGATGTTTATCTGTCATGACTAGACACGATTTCCTACAATGAATTTCAAGACAAGTGAGTCAGACTCTCAGGATATGGCTGTTATATATAACATGGCCCAAAAGGTCACTGGATGAGGAAAATATCACCAAGGGAGGACAGAATCATGGGCTGGCACAAAAAGAAGAGAGGCAGGGTCTGCTCGTTATTATTCCACAAATGGCATCCTTTAGGACCTGTCATGCTGGCGATATGAGTCTGTGTAGAATAATTCCAATGTGTTCAAAACCATAAATGATCAATCATATTATAGTACATGATGTTCAGCACCAATATAATAATACATGTGCACTCTAAGGCCTGACGGCATGGAACAATATTGGAGTGCAATAAAGAGAGATTTGTGAAAGAGGTAGAGGTGCAAAGTTTAGAGAGGTTAAGGTTATCCATGGGCTGGGAATCCTAGTAGAATGATCAGTATTAAAACTGAAAAGTGTCAACATTAAGCACGAAGAAGTAGAATTGGGTGAGGAGTGGGCAATCGTAAGAAAACATTGTTGAACAAAATGGGTTCCTAGTTATGAATGTAACAAAGCCCAGGCGTGAAAACTGCGCCTACAGCCCTTCACCAAGGCAAGACTGCCTCTGGGTCTAGCCCAGAGGTCCTCAAACTACTGCCTGCCGACCACATGCAAATACAAACATTGTATTTGTTCCCGTTTTGTTTTTTTACTTCAAAATAAGATATGTGCAGTGTGCATAGGAATTTGTTCATAGTTTTTTTTTAAACTATAGTCCGGCCCTCCAACAGTCTAAGGGACAGTGAACTGGCCCCTTGTTTAAAAAGTTTGAGGACCCCTGTTCTAGCCTATCATTGATAAAGTCATGTTTCTCCTGTGATGCACAAAGGATTCTGCCTCTTAAATCCCAGTTGAGCCACCACATGGGATAAATGATGCAAATCTTAAAAGAAAAACTAAAAAGATGGATGGTCAGTGCTGTGGTAGAACAACAGAGCACAAAGGAGATCACAGACAAATGACCTATGAGAGTGACATCACCAAGATGGCAGAATGAGAGAGAAACTTTCCCCATCCCAGAGTAAGTAGACAGCTATCCATGAGAAAAAAATCCCACAGGAAATGGGAATAACAGTACCATGAAGACAAACAATAATAGTAAATACCAAATAGGGACAACTGCATAGAAAGGAGGAGAGGGAACTGGGTGAGGAAGCACGTTTGAGAATACCTAAGGTCAAACACAAGGGTTAAAAATAACTAACACCAAAACCGGTTTGGCTCAGTGGAAAGAGTGTCGGCCTGTGGACTAAAAGGTCCCAGGTTCGATTCCGGTCAAGGGCATGTACCTGGGTTGTGGGCACATCCCCAGTAGGAGATGTGCAAGAGGCAGCTGATCGATGTTTCTAACTCTCTATCTCTCTCCCTTCCTCTCTGTAAAAAATCAATAAAATATATTATAAAAATAAAAATAACTAACGAACTAATTAAATAAATAAATATAGCAAGGGTCAGCCCTAGCTGGTTTACTCAGTGGATAGATTATCAGCCTGGGGACTGAAAGGTCCTAGGTTCCATTCCAGTCAAAGTCACAGGCCGAGTGTTTTGTGGGTTCAGTTCTAGTAATGGGGCATGCAGGAGGCAGCTTACCAGTGGTACTCTCTCATCATTAATCTTTCTGTCTCTCTCTGTCTCTCTTTCTCTGTCTCCCTTCCTCTGAGAAATCAATAAAAATGTATTAAAACAAAAGTGTTAGCCCTAGCTGGTTTGCTCAGTGGATAGAGCATCAGCTTTTAGACTGAAGGGTCTCAGGTTCCATTCTGGGCAAGGGCACATGACCGGGTTGTAGGCTCCATCCCCGCTGGGGGGCGTGCAGGAGGCAGCCAATCAATGATTCTCTCTCATGACTGATGTTTCTATCTCTCACTCTCTCTCCGTTCTGAAATCAATAAAAACATATTCAAACAAATAAATAAAAATAAAGGGTTAGAATTACCACTATCAGCCACTGTGCTTCTATTCTCATTCATCCTAGTGGCCTGTTCTCTAAAAAAGTGGAAATTGTTTATTTTAAACACCGCAGAATGCCCTGGTCAGTGTGGCTCAGTTGGTTGGAGCATCCTCCAGCGTATCAAAGGGTGAAGGGTTCCATTCTCGGTTAGGGCACATATCAGAATGAGGCTTCCATATCTGGTTTGCATGTGTGCAGAAGGCAGCCAGCCGATTGATTTTTCTCCCCCACCTCTATCTCTCTCTCTCTTTCTCCATTTCTCTTCATCTCTATGTAAAAGGAATCTAATTATATAAACAGCTAGGGGCCCTGGCGGCCTAAATGACCCACCTGACAACCGAACACCGGAAGTCAATCCTGACCCAGCACTGACTGCCGAGGCTGGAGGGCCGGCAGCGCCAGGCGGGAGTCAGACGTGGGAGTCAGTCCCGGGAAGGAGTCAGTCCTGGGTCATGTAAGTGGGAGCCGTAAGATATAGAAAGAAGGAAGACCTATCCCTCCACCTGGGGAGATATTGGCAGAAGAATAGTAGGGAGCCAGAACTCCCACCATCTCACAACAAAACGATTAACCATCTCTCTACCCCACCCTCCCACCCCCGACCCACACACCTACAAACCTTGGACCAGGTGAGGAACTTGGACTTGTACTCTCTTCTTTTTTTTTTTAAAGAATATATATTTTATTGATTTTCTTACAGAGAGGAAGGGAGAGGGACAGTGAGCCAGAGACATCGATGAGAGAGAAACATTGACTCAGCTGCCTCCTGCATGTCCCCCACTGGTGATGTGCCCGCAACCCAGGCACATGCCCTAGACCGGAATCGAACCTGGGACCTTTGAGTCGGCAGGCCGACGCTCTATCCACTGAGCCAAACCAGCCAGGGCTGTACTCTCTTCTTAAAATAATGAGGTGGCATCTCACCCTTCCCTTACCAGAGCAGTAACAAAGCAAGTCAGATGAAACGGGATTGAAAGTATCTAGAGTTTCGTAATGCTCAAAATTTCTAGGTGTCAATTATGAAATTATTCATACAAAGAAGCAGAAAGATCTAAAACTGTATAACAAAGATAATAGAGACTAACACTATTAGTGATGATAGAGTTATTTGATAATAAGTTTAACATTGCCATCAAAACAATCTTTACATGAGTGATTTTGAACATCCTTAAAGGGGGGAAAAAGAAAGTTATGGCAAGTAAATAGAAAGTCTCAGCAAAGAAAATGAAGCTATAAAAAAAAAAACAGATGAAAATTATAGTACAGAAGACTATAATAACTGAAATAAATAACTCAGTGAATAGGCTCAAAGCAGAATGGATGGAACAGAGGAAACACTCAGGGAACTAGAAAATATAACCATAAAAATATCCAATGAGAATACAGAGAAAATGGGCTTGAAAACAGCAACAGAAAAAGATTAGAACCACAGGAACCAGTGGACTAGTAACAACAACAACAAAAACACCACAAAATAAAACTAACATTTGGAGTCCATGAAGAAATGAAAGAAGATGGAGCTGAAAGAGTACTTGAAGAAATAATGGCTGAAAACTCTTCCAATTGGTCAAAAGACAGAAACCCTCAATTTTAGATGAGCAAATACAATATGAGATAAACCCAAAGATATCAACACCCACATCATAGTCAAATTTCTGAAAAATAAAAACAAAGAAAAAAATCTTGAAAGTTCTGAATGACAAATAGCACTTCATCTATAAGGAAAAAGTAATTCTCATGACAATAGGTTTTCCATTAGAAACCATAAAGTCTAAAAATAAAAGAACTGTCAACAGAGTCCTATTTCCAGTGAAAATACCCTTCAGCAATATGGGGAAAATCAAGGCTCCTCAGGAAAGAGAACACAAATGTAAAGAAGAATTGATAAAGGATAATATCCACATCTCAAAAAATATATGAAATATTCAATATCATCTCTCCAGGTAAACTCAAATTTGTTCCTCCTGGACTTACTTACCAGGATAGCTAATATTAAATAGGTTTATAATATTAATTATTGGCAAGTATCTGCAGGATCTGGAACTCTCATTCACTGCTGGTGGTTGTATTATTTGGATAAAAGGATGTACAAAACTGCACCTTCTGCCCTAACCGGTTTGGCTCAGTGGATAGAGTGTTGGCCTGCGGACTCAAAGGTCCCAGGTCCAATTCTCGTCAAGGTCATGTACCTTGGCTGCAGGCACATCCCCAGTGGGGAGTGTGCAGGAGGCAGCTGATAGATGTTTCTCTCTCATAGATGTTTCTAACTATCCCTCTCCCTTCCTCGCTGTAAAAATTCAATAAAAATATATTTTTTAAAAAAAGATGAGGAGGAAGAAGAAAAAGGTAAAGATAAAAATTATGAACAACAGCCGAAACCGGTTTGGTTCAGTGGACAGAGCGTCGGCCTGCAGACTGAAGGGTCCTGGGTTCGATTCCGGTCAAGGGCATGTACCTGGGTTGCAGGCACATCCCCAATGGGGGATGTGCAGGAGGCGGCTAATCGATGTTTCTCTCTCATGGATGTTTCTGACTCTCTATCTCTCTCCCTTCCTCTCTGTAAAAAATCAATAAAATATATTTAAAAAAAAAATTATGAACAACAAATACATAGCTATCAACAAGTGAATCTAAAATCAAGTGAATAAAAAATCTGACTGGCGAAACCGGTTTGGCTCAGTGGATGGAGCATCGGCCTGAGGACTGAAGGGTCTCAGGTTCGATTCCGGTCAAGGGCATGTACCTGGTTTCGGGCACATCCCCAGTAGGAGATGTGCAGGATGTAGCTGATCGATGTTTCTCTCTCATAGATGTTTCAAACTCTCTATCTCTCTGCCATCCTCTCTGTAAAAAATCAATAAAATATATATTTTTTAAAAATCTGATGAACAGAGTAAACTGGTGAATATAATAGAATCAGGGGCATAGAAAGGGAGTAGACTGACAATTCTCAGGGGAAAAGTGGTGAGGGGGTGTGGGAAGAGACTGGACAAAAATCGTACATCTATGGATGAGGACAGTGGGGGAGGGGGTAGAGGATGGGGAGGGAACCAGGAGGAGGGGAGCTATGGGGGTAAAAAAGTGGAACAACTGTAATAATCTGAACAATAAAGATTTATTTTTTAAAAAATTGGGCACAAAAAGGTACAGATCTGTGTGTGCTGCCTCCCACAACAACATCGAAACTACAAACTATAAGACAAACAACTATCACTCGGAACCATAGGAAAGCTGGCCCAGTGGAAGCTCTACAACTGGAAGGAAAGAAAGAAGAGCATTGAGACTGAGTAGGATGTGCAGAGGCACCAAGTACAGAGCCCAACCCAACAAACTGTAGATTTCAACTCCTCCCATCCAAAACAGACACACTCAAGAAGCAGAATCAGGTTCGGAGGAAGCCGGAGCCGGACCAGGCTGGGTCGGCGACATGGAACCGCTGTACCAGCAAATGCACAAGCACGTCCACCAGTTCCAGTCTCACATGGGACGCTGGGAGATGTCACACAAGCAGTCTGTGCACTTAGTAGAAAACGAAATCCAAGCAAGCATACCAGATATTCAGCCACCAAGAACGCCTTGAGATTTTCTCCAGCAAGGCGCTGCCCAACAAAAGACAGAATGCCAAACTTTTTGTTGCCCCGGTGAGGCCCAGACGGCCCTGGTGAGGCCGAAATGGGCCTGGTGAGGTCTGGACGGTCCCGGTGAGGTTGAAACGACCCTAGTGAGGTTGGGATGGCCCCGGTGAGTCGGGACAACCCCGGTGTGGCCCTGGTGAGGTTGAAATGGCCCCCTGGGGCCGAAATGGTCCCGGTGAGGTCGGGACGGCCCTGGTGAGGTGGGGACGGTCCCAGTGCGGTTGAAATGGATAATAAAGACCAATATAAACTGATGAACAAAAATAGATGCAGAGGCAGAGCAGCATTGAACAGACTGTCAAACTACAGTGGGAAACCTGGGGAAGGGTTGGGAGGTGGGGAATTAAGAGATCAACCAAAAGACTTAAATGCATGCATATAAGAATAACCAATGGACACAAGACACTGGGTGGTAGGGGAGGCTGGGGGAATGTCAAGGGAGGGGAAAAGGAGATATATATAATATTTTAAGAAATAAAAATGATATATATATATATTTTATTTATATATATTTTATTGATTTTTTACAGACAGGAAGGGAGAGGGATAGAGAGTTAGAAACATCGATCAGCTGCTTCCTGCACACTCCCCACTGGGGATGTGCCCGCAACCAAAGTACATGCCCCTGACCGGAACTGAACCTGGGACCCTTGAGTCCGCAGGCTAACGCTCTATCCACTGAGCCAAACCGGTTAGGGCAAAGAAATAAAAATTATTTAAAAAAAAAAAGTATCTGGAAGGACATATACCAAAATGTTAATAGTGTCAACTCTAGGTGATGGAATTTTAGATTTTCATTTTACTTATCTGTGTTTTCTCCCATAATCCTATATTTGCTAACTATGTAATTGTTTTAAATTAAAAGAGTGACATAAAAAAAGAAATTGTAAAGTTACTCAAGAACATATATATCATAAAAAAAATCAATGAAATATATTTTAAAAAAACAACACATGAAAGAAAAGACACTATGCCTATCACGATGAACCACAATTCATCATTAAGAGATGTTGATGTGCCTTAACCGGTTTGGCTCAGTGGATAAAGCATCAGCCTGTGGATTCAAGGGTCCCAGGATCATGTACCTTGGTTGTGGGCACATCCCCAGTAGGGAGTGTGCAGGAGTCAGCTGATCGACATTTCTCTCTGTCGTCGATGTTTCTAACTCTCTATCCCTCTCCCTTCCTCTCTGTAAAAAATCAATAAAATATCTTTAAAAAAAAACCCCAAAACAACAGATGTTGATGTTAGCACATGACATGATCCTCCATAGAGAAATTTGTCAAGATCTTACTATGAGCTTCTGAAATTAATAACAAATTCAGAATCCTGTCCAGGTGGCGCAGTTGGTGAGTGTGCATTCCTGATGCACCAAGTTTGTGGATTTGATCCCCCATCAGAACACATGTAGGGGACAACCAATGAATGCACACATAGGTAAGAACAGCTGATCAGTGTTTCCCTCCTTTTCTCTGTCTCCTTTCCTTTCTCTCAAATCAATAAATAAATGCTACCAGTATATCTCACTGATTGAGCATTGACTAATGAACTAGGAGGTCACAATTAGATTCTTTGTTAGGACACCTGCATTGGTGCAAGCTCAATCACCAGTGGGGGTCGTGCAGGAGGCAGCTAATCAATGACTCTCTCTCATCATTGATGTTTCTATCTCTCTCTGCCCTTCCTCTACGAAATAAAAAATACATATATTTAAATAAATAAATAATTTAAAGAATAAAGAGCCCTAGCCAGTGTGGCTCACTGATGAACGTGCCAGCTTGTGCACTGGAAGACAAGGGTTCAATTCCCAGTCAAAGGCAGGTACTGGGTTGCTGGTCCCATCCACACTCTCAGTAGGGGCACATGTGGGAGGGAACCAATCAATTTTTCTCTCTCTCTCACTCTGACTCCCACACTCTATCTAAAAAAAAAAAAAATCGCCGAAACCGGTTTGGCTCAGTGGATAGAGCGTCGGCCTGCGGAATGAAAGGTCCCAGGTTCGATTCCGGTCAAGGACATGTACCTGGGTTGCGGGCACATCCCCAGTGGGAGATGTGCGGGAGGCAGCTGATCGATGTCTCTCTCTCATCGATGTTTCTAACTCTCATCTCTCTCCCTTCCTCTCTGTAAAAAATCAATAAAATATATTTTAAAAAAAAATCACTGCAGAAACTAAGATGGCCGCATAGATAAACACTGGAGACTGCTGCCTCGCACAACCACTTCAAAAATACAACTAAAAGACGGAAAAGGAAATCACCAAGAACCACAGGAAGGCTGGCTGAGTGGAAATTCTACAACTAGAAGGAAAGAGAAAAGCATACTGAGCCTCAGAGGAGGTGCAGTGCGGAAGTAAAATACTAAGGTACAGAGGCACACGCGGAGCGGGCTGGCAGCTGAGGGAGCAGTTGTTGTTTTCAATTGGGAGGGAGTCTCAGGCTCTGAGCTCCAGCTCCGGGCGAGTCTCTGGGGACCTAGACTCATACGAGAGAAGTGGGACTGTCTGGCATCGGTCGGAGCTTTCTCTCAGATGGGCTTGCAGCGATTGCTGAGACACTGAGAAGCTGGGCCTCTGAGAGCAGCCATAACTGCTAGCCCCGCCCTGTTTATCCCGAGGGACCTGCCCCGCCCAAACCTTGCATGGAGGCGGTTGCTGGATAGCCTCAGGCAGAGGCTAGATTAGCACCTCTCTAGAGCTCCAGGATAGAAGTTCTGCCACTGCAGACACAGCTGATTCTCACAGCCAATTGGCCTGTAGGCCAATCCCTCCCAGTGTTACTTACAACAATCAAGGCTTAACTACAACAAGACTGTGCACATAGACCGCAAGGGGGAGCACCAAGAGTGTCCTCTCAGGTAATTGGGGAGGCTGAACCACTGGGCCCCAGAAGACACTTAGCACAGAAACCCACTTTATCAACACAAGGAAGCATAAAAAATGCGGAGACAAAGAAACAGGACACAAATGACAGAAATGGAGGAAAGTAAACTGTTGGATATAGAGTTCAAAACCACACTTTTAAGGTTTTTCAAGAATTTTCTAGAAACGGCCGATAAATGTAGTGAGATCCTCAAGAACTCTAGTGAGACCATCGATGCTGTGATAAAGGACCAACTAAAAATTAAGCATACACTGACTGAAATAAAGAATATTATACAGACTCCCAACAGCAGACCAGAAGATCACAAGATTCAAGTCAAAAATTTGAAATACAAAGAAGGAAAAAACACCCAACTGGAAAAGCAAAATGAAAAAAGAATCCAAAAATACGAAGATAGTGTAAGGAGCCTCTGGGACAGCTTCAAGCGTACCAACATCAGAATTATAGGGGTGCCAGAAGATGAGAGAGAGCAAGATATTGAAAACCTATTTGAAGAAATGCTAACAGAAAACTTCCCCTACCTGGTGAAAGAAATAAACTTACAAGTCCAGGAAGCGCTGAGAGCCCCAAACAAAAGGAATCCAAAGAGGACCATACCAAAACACATCATAATTAAAATGCCAGGAGCAAAAGACAAAGAGAGAATCTTAAAAGCAGCAAGGGAAAAACAGTCAGTTACCTACAAGAAAGTACCCATAGGACTGTCAGCTGATTTCTCAACAGAAATTTTGCAGGCCAGAAGGGAGTGGCAAGAAATATTCAAAGTGATGAATAGCAAGAACCTACAACCAAGATTACTTTACCCAGGAAGGCTCTCATTCAGAATTGAAGGTGAGACAAAGAGCTTCACAGATAAGAAAAAGCTAAAGGAGTTCATCACCACCAAACCAGTAATATATGAAATGCTGAAAGGAATCCTTTAAGAAGAGGAAGAAGAAAAAGGTAAAGATGTTTCTCTCTCATCGATGTTTCTAACTCTCTATTCCTCTCCCTTCCTCTCTGTAAAAAATCAATAAAATATATATTTTTTAAAAAAGGTAAAGATACAAATTATGAACAACAAATACACATCTATCAACAAGTGAATCTAAAAATCAAGTGAATAAATAATTTGATGAACAGAATGAACTGGTGATTATAACAGAATCAGGGGCATAGAAAGGGAATGGACTATTTGTGGGGGGGAAAAGGTTGTGGGGGATGCGGGAAGAGACTGGACAAAAATCGCGCACCTATGGATGAGGACAGTGGGTGGGGAGTGAGGGCGGAGGGCGGGGTGGGAACTGGGTGGAGGGGAGTTATGGGGGAAAAAAGAGGAACAAATGTAATAATCTGAACAATAAAGATTTAATATAAAAAAAGTCACTGAAAAAAATATCCTCGCTATTTGGGTGAAAACAAGTATAAAGAATTAAATTCAGAAAGGTTACAGGATGCAACATAAACATATAAATACGAGTTCAATTTCTACACACTAACAATATATTCTTTGACAGAAAAATAGTGACGGAATCTGACCGGTCAGGCTCAGTGGATAGAGCGTCCGCCTGCGTACTTAATGTTCCCAGGTTTGATTTTGGTCAAGGGCATGTATCTTGGTTGTGGGCACATCCCCAGTGGTAGGTGTACAGGAGGCAGCTGATTAATGTTTCTCTCCCATCAATGTTTCTAACTCTCAATTCCTCTCCCTTCCTCTCTGTAAAAAACCAATAAAGAAAAAAAAAATCAATAAAGATATATTAAAAACAAATCAAAATAACAAAAAAACCCCTATAAAATTCGCAGGAATAAATTCAACCCAAATGTGAAACATCTGTACAGTGAGTCCTATAAGACAGCGAAGAAAGGAAGGGAAGAAAACACAAATAACTTCAAAGACAACCTGTGTTCATGGGTCTGGAAATGAAATATGGTGGAGACAGCTGTAATACACAAATCAATCTATAGATTAAATGCAATCCCAATAATTCCAATGGTATTTTACAAAGAAATGAATAGAGAATCTTGCAATGGAATCAAAACCTCCATTAACAAAATCAACCTTGAGGGAGAACAAAGGTGGTGGTATCACACTTCCTGACTTCAATTTATCACAAAGAGAAAGCAAGCAAACAGTGTGTTGCTGGAGAAACACAGACACATACATCCACAGAACAGAACAAAAAACACAAAAATAAGCCCAGGCACAGACTTTCAAGTATCTTTGACAAAGCAGCAGCCACAGAAGGAAGGGAAGATAGTTTCTTCAATGAATGGGGCTGGTAACAATCAACATTCACATGTAAAACAACAAAACTGGACACTGCTGATAAAATTTAACTCAACCTGCAGGACAGAATTAAATGTCAGCGCTAAAACTTAAAACTCCTCAGGACAACCTAGAGAAAAGTTCTGGAGGTTTGTTTTGGACAGAATTTTCTGAATGTGATACCAACCAACACACAAAATAAAAAACATAAACAGTCCACAATGCAACAAATAAAGAAAAATACCGTCTTCAATGTACAACAGCAATAAACAAAACGCAGTGAAAGGCAATCAAGAGGACGGGAGAAAATACTTGCAAATCATATGAAGGACTCTCTTTTTTTAAAAAAATATATTTTATTGATTTTTTACAGAGAGGAAGGGAGAGACGGAGAGAGATAGAGTTAGAAACATCGATGAGAGAGAAACATCGATCAGCTGCCTCCTGCACATCTCCTACTGGGGAGGTGCCCGCAACCAAGGTACATGCCCTTGACCGGAATCGAACCTGGGACCTTTCCGTCCGCAAGCCGACGCTCTATCCACTGAGCCAAACCGGTTTCGACATGAAGGAATCTCTTGGAGATATTGTGGATTCAGCTCTGATCAGCACAATAAAGGTAATATTGCGATATGGACAGACATTCACACAAATAGTTGGAGTTCCCTGGGAATAATGAAGGTATGTTAATACTATACTGCAGGCTACGAACAATGCAATGACTCTGCCTCAAAAGCAAAGTCTATATAACTTCATTAACAATATTTAATTGCTAAGCACTAGTAAAAAGCACCTGAGGTTGCTAGAAACATGGTGGCAATAGACCTGCAGAACGCAGGGTTGCCAAAAACATGGACTTTGAAGAAAAGTGGGTGTGGGAGAGCAATATCTGCAAAGCACAATTAAGCACATCAAAAATATGTGTTCCTGTATCAAATAAGCAATTAATATATAAAATATACAAGGTATTCCAAAGATTCTTTAACTAAAAAAAATTAGTTAATAAACTGGATAAGGATGTAGAGGCAATTTTTCAAATAATATTTACGCATGACAAATAGGAATAAAGAAAATGCTTTCGTTTTTTCTTTTTTTTTTCTTCAGAAAATGCTTCTTTCACTACTTAAGGTGGAATCCCTTAGATGTCTACAACACTACCAACCACAAGTCCTTTCCTGTGAATTTAGAGGAGCGGAAGTATTGGGACTTCAGGAATAGAAGGGAGCAGTGGAAACAGACCAACCCTCCCCAGGACAGCAAATACCTTGAAAACTGGAAAAAATAAGCAGTACTACACTCTACATGGGAGGACAGAGCACACCCTGGGGGATGGGGCCTGGGAAAACTCAAAGCCAAGTCCAGGTCACTGGTGAGAATGAGGGTCTTACCCAGCGAGGATAGAAGTTCAAAGTTCTCCAGCATCACATTCAGGTACAGCTGTCTCTGACCCTCATCAAGGAGGCTCCATTCCTCCCTGGAGAAGTACAGGGCAATGTCCTCAAAGGTCACGCCAACCTGTCAGAATGGAGACAATTCTAACCAGACCTGCCTTTCTGAGAACCAGTAATTCTACACCTTACACACCTTCCTGCCTTCAACCTCCTCCAGGGCACCCAGTTAGTGTGGACTCCAGGCCTTAATGGCAGTGCAAGCTGCTCTCTCATCACAGTCCCATTACTCACTGTGATGGCCCTCAGCAGAGCAGCTGGGTTGGATGGAAGGACTGGGAGAGGGTAGGGTAGAGGGCAACGCCATTTAAGGTGTGGGCGATGCCTGTAGGGCCCCAGCCTTCCTGCCAGGCAACACCACTGCAGTCTCCTAGATCCTGCCTCCAAGACAAAGCCAAGCGTCGGTTTATGCTTCGCCTTTAAGTCCCCACACCAGCTCCCGGGACCATCAGCTCACACTTCCTCCAGATGTGCACACCACTGGGTAATGTTTATCCCCTTCCCATGTTCAGACCCCAGGTTCACTCCCTCAGCTCTGCCCCCTTCCTGCTCCAATGCCACTGGATCTCGCTGCACTCACCCATGAACTTGGCATATGGCGTGTAGAGAGCTTGTAGTCCAGCCGGATGCAGGACCACCCCAGGCCCCGGATGGACCCACAGCCGGGAAAGCCCCGAATGAGGCTGTGCCGTCCTCCCTGCAGCCTCTGCTCTTTCCGTCAATACTCACAGCCACATCCTCAGGGACCTTCAGATGCAAGTCACCCCCGTCCTCTCTGCCCTGCACTTGCTGTGTCCTCAGAAGACACAACACTCCTCTCTCCCCTCCACCTTCCTCACGGTCCTCCACGCGGGACTGAGCTGCAGAACAGGCGCCTGCACACGGGCTGTGCTGTTCGGTGTAAGAGGCGGTGAGGGCCTGGGGGACACAAACTCACCTCAGCCCGTCTCCTCAGCAGCGGCGCCTCCATTGCACTCCGTAGTCGGAGCGGGGCGGGAGCAGAAGCCGCTGCAGGAATGGCGGTCCCTGTCCCGGCCTCGGGCGGGTCTGGTGGCGAGTCCGAGCTTCAATCCCACGTGTGCGCTGTGAGAACCACTGGAGGCTCCCCTACGGGCTGCGAGGCAGGGAGCACCACTCTCCAGCCTTCCCCACTGGACTCTGCGACCAGGTAGCGCCCACCGCTAAGACAAAATGGAGAAAAGAGTACCGGTCCGCACACCAAGACTTGAAAAACGGAAACGCCCTTTCTGAGATTCCATTGGCTCGGCCTGGAGACATTCCACGCGCGGCCTTCTGGGTAATGTAGTTCCTCGGCTCCACGGCCAGTATCCTATATTTTCTCAGCTGACTCCAGGAATGGTTTTGAGGGCAAATAGCCCAAGAAAACACCAAGTAGACTCAGGGCCATCCAGGGCCTTCAGGGGAGGGGATTTCTAGGGCAAGTTTGTTTCTGGGGCACCCGCGTGGCTTCCTTTAGCTGCTGGTTTTGCATATCTATCGCTTCTGAATGGCAGGCATTGTGTCTTTTTTCAGGCCATTAGGCATCTGTCTCCTTCAGGCTAAATGTAGCTTGCAGAGGTTGCTAAAGTGTCTAACTCATCTAACCTGCCTCCATTGAAGGAAGTTAATTTCTCAAAACAGACATCACTATTTAAGAGCATCTGCTTCTGGGACCATTCGAAGTGTCAGCTCTGCCTGGGCTGCAGTGCGGATAAGAGGGCCAAGAGACATGTGAAAAAATGGCGAAAGACGCTGATCATCAATGAGATGTAAATTAAAGCAACATTTAGATACCACCTCACAACTGTCCGCATGGCTACCAGTAACAAAGGACAAGTGCTGGCGAGGATATGGAAAAAAGGGAACCCTAGTACACTGCTGGTAGGAATGCAGACTGGTGCAGACATTATGGAAAACATAGGGAGTTTCCTCAAAAAATTAAATATGGAACTGCCATTTGACCGTGATCACACTTCTAAGAATATATCCTAAGAAACCTGAAACAGCCCTAGCCGGCTTGGCTCAGTGGATAGGGCATCAGCCTGCGGACTGAAGGGTCCCGGGTTCGATTCCAGCCGAGGGCACATGCCTGGGTTGCAGGCTCATTTCCCAGTAGGTGGTGTGCAGGAGGCAGCCAATCAATGATTCTTTCTCATCATTGATGTTTCTATCTCTCTCTCTCCTTCTCCCTTCCTCTCTGAAATCAATAAAGAAATTTTTAAAAAAAAGAAACCTGAAACAACAATCAGAAAGAATGTATGCACCGCTATGTTCATAGCAGCACAATTTACAATAGTTAAGATTTAAAAACAGCCCAAATGCCCATCAGTATAAGAGTGAATAGGAAAGCTATGGTACATTTATACCATGGAATGCTACGCAGCAGTAAAAAGGAAGTATCTCTTACCCTTTCACACAGCATAGAGGGACCTGGAGAGCATCATGCTAAGTGAAATAAGTCAGTCAGAGAAAGAAAAGCATCTCTTGATCTCACTCATAGATGAAACCTAATTAACAAAATTAACTGAAGAATGGAGTGGATCCAGAGACCTGGAAGCATGGGAGAGAGTGCAGAATCTCAGATGGAAGTCGAGGGAGGGTAAAAAAAAAAAGAGAGAGAGAGAGAGAATAAATATCTCTAGGTGAGGATTAAAGAAACACACACTCACTCAAACACAGATACCAAATAAACCCACATGCGCCTCGAGCATTTTCTTCTGTTCTCTGGCAGCAACAAGAAACCTCTAGCTTGCTGTGTTCTGGGTTGGCTCTAAATATGTGTTTGAAAATCTGTCTTCAGTCAATGCTGATACCCTGGAAACGCTGACACCCCTCCATGTAACTTGCACCTGCTTCACATGAGTCAATTGCTTTTGGTGTTCTTGTAAGGAATGTCCAAACCTGTGGGGAATTTTTCTGTTTCTTTGACCCAAGTGGGCAATATTTGCCAGGAAGCAAAATAACAACAGATTAAGTAATGGTAAGAGGTACGGCAGATTTGCACCTTTTTCATACATGAGACTCAAAGAAGACATATTGGGGTTACATGAAATTCACTGGTAAAAAATTAGAGTGGGGAGGACTGAGGAGGGAAATTTCTGGGATTGAGTAAGAAGTTAAAAAAAATAGACACAAACCTCTTTTTAAAATATTCTCCAAGCTGTAACCAGTTTGGCTCAGTGGATAGAGCATCGGCCTGCTGACTGAAAGGTCCCAGGTTCAATTCCGGTCAAGGGCATGGACCTTGGTTGCGGGCACATCCCCAGTAGGAGGTGTGTAGGAGACAGCTGATCAATGTTTCTAACTCTCTATCCCTCTCCCTTTCTCTATGTAAAAAAATCAATACAATATACTTTTCTTATTTTTCTTTTTTCTTTTAAATATATTTCATTGATATTTTACAGAGCGGAAGGGAGAGGGATAGTTAGAAACATCGATGAGAGAGAGACATCGATCAGCTGCCTTTTGCACATCCCCTACTGGGGATGTGCCCAAAACTATGATACATGCCCTTGACAAGAATCAAACCTGGGACCCTTGAGTCCGGAGGCTTACGCTCTATCCACTGAGTCAAACCGGTTGGGGCCAATATACTTTTCTTAAAAAAATGTTGTCCAATACTTAAGAGTTAATATTTAATACAACAACAATACTAATTCTAGCTCTGAGGTCTTCTGTGTTTGGAGATAGTGCCTTTAGAAGTCTGTAAAAAAGAAAATATTCCTGAAAATCCAAAGGTATGTTATCCTAGATGCAAAAAGGCAATAGACAGGCTTAATGAGGTAAAGATTGACCTTTACAAAGAAACAAAAAAGGAGGCTAGGACATAACTATCCCAGTGACTTGCTTTTACTTAGAAAGTTTTAATTTCAAACCATCATAGGTGGGTACTTTTGTCCTCGGAGTTTGTAGGATTCACCATGCCATGCCTGGCTACCTGAGCTCAGATCTTGCATTTCCTTATATTATTCCAATACAAAAAATGTTTATTTTTTAAAGTAAAAATGCACAAAATGAGTGAAATGCCAACATCCATCTTTGTTGTTCCACTGTCCTATTGTTAAAGAAAATTGCCAAAACTCACAGCACATTAAGCAGAACATATGGTAAGATGTTTTAACAAAGATACAGACTCAGCAAATACACTTCTGAGAAAAGGCTCACCGTAAATTCCTAGAAAAAATCCAATCGAACAGTGAAGTAACATGAGAAACTTACAAAATAAAATGTTTAAATAAATAATGATTGACCAAACAAAATATTCTCTAGGATGTGACAAATGTGAATCCCTCACACACCACTGGAAAAATGCAAAAAAGTACAATCAGTTAAGGTTTATTTTATTTATGTTTTAAAAACAATCTTTACTACTTATTAGCATACCATAGAGCTCAGCTATTGGTTGAGTCACTCCATTCTTAGTGAGACATGCTCATAGACACTGATGGTTTTTGTTTTTAAACATATTTTCTGAGCTCATAGATCTCATGTTGCCATAGCGTGAGGACCTGTGTGTGCTCAAGTCTTGGTTCCCAGCACGAAAGGAGCCAGCAGCCAAGGGCGCCCTCTACCGGTGCGTGTGTCAGCAAGCATTTCAGGGTGGATCCTTCCCAGCATCGGAGACCCATCAGGACCTGGTAAATAAACCCCCTGTGTGCTTGCATCTCAAAAAACATATTTTCTTATTGATGTCGAAAAGGGAGAGGGAGAGAGAATCACTGATTGCACCTCCTGCATGCCCACTACTTGGGATTCAGCCCCAAACCCAGACATGTGCCCTTGGCCAGAATCCAATCAGGGACCCTTTAGTTCACAGACTGACGCTCAATCCACTGTTCCAAATCAGCTACGGATAGGTTTATTTTTTATTTTTAAAGAATAGTTTATTTTTAGAGAGAGAAGGGAGAGAGAGAAACACTGATGGAAGAATGCCATATTGGCCAGTGACCTCCTATACACTCACTTCTGTGTATCTAGCCCACACCTTGGCACATATCCCTACCGGTAATCAAATCTACAATCCTGTGCTGCACGAGATGATGGCCAAGCACTGACCCACACCGGCCCCGGCGGTATATTCCATTTAGATCACAATTTGCTAATGTCGGAAAATTTAAACATTCATCTACTCAAAAACCACAGACTATGCACTGAAATTTTGACAAAGGCAAATAACACTTATATACATACAAGGAATTATACAGAAATGTGTGTACCAGCTTTATTAGAAATAACCAAATACTTACTAAATTGGACAAACTGATGGTAATATATCAATGATAAGAATATCTATCAGGAAAAAAGATGAGTTACTAGTGTAACTTTAATAAATCTCCAAGTATTTATGAAACATCAACTAAAGCAGAAAAATACTTAGAAAAATAAAGTTCTCTATGAAAATGGAATGTAAATCCAGGGAAACTAGGAAAGCTGTGAAGAACAGGGACAGATTAAAAAAAGTCATGAAGCAATTACACAGAGACAGATAGATATGGTCAGTTTCAGTTTCATGCACATGTCAAGATTTATGAAACACTATACTTAACACATGTAATTTATTCATTATAGCTGTTAAAAATGGTTCAATTATATTCTGGAAGAACAGGTTTGGCAACTCTATAGTCAATCTCTTATTTATGCCCTCTGGGGGAGAGTCTCATCTCAGTGACAGAAAATGTAATAAACAATGAAGAACTTTCACCCAAACCCACAGAAGCCACATTCCTGAACTAAAGACAGCCTTTGTCTCCATCTGTCTTTTTCTTTTTTTGTGCTGTATTTTCGTTTAAATTTTTTTTCCAATCTGTAATTTCTCCATCCTTCTTTTGATGCCAGCGCACCAATGGCTCTGATGGAAACTTCAAGAGAAACTACAGGAGCCACAACCCATCTTGATTATAATCAATGACAATGACTGTTCCCCAGAAGATAAACATGCCTGGAGTCCCTCAGATCTGTGTACAAACAGCTCTTGTAGTCTTTTCCTCAAAATAATTCCTGGATGCACAGTTAGATGAGGACCATTCCATTTAATGGGTTGCAGTCTCATCCAACAATTAGGTCAGTGTTTCTGTAGTGAAAGGGTTTCCCCTGAATACAACTGTGCTCAAACCAGTGACCATCACCCGTGATATTGTAGGTATTAGGGCACATGGGCCTCTGCAACTCCTGGGTAAGAGATTCCCTTCACACGTGTTGGCATCGCTTGCAAACAAGAAAAACAATTAATGTTCCCAGACATACTTGAGGTTGTCACATCTAACCCCTCTTTGGAGTGATCTCTATGTCTCAAAGCATCCAGCTTCACATGAGGACTAGAGTGGCCACAGTGTTTCCTAGGAAAAGATGGGCATCAGTGTAAATTAGCCAAAAACTGCTGAACTAATTTCTGAACCATACTGTTGCCCCAAGGGCAAAAATGTTTGAGACTCCGTAAGTTTTTCACCTCATCATGCTTGGAAAGCCCCTATCTCCTTATAAACTAACCTATAGAGTAAATAGAACATGCCAGATTAAAGAAGTCTTGCCGAAACCGGTTTGGCTCAGTGGATAGAGCGTCGGCCTGCGGACTGAAAGGTCCCAGGTTCGATTCCGGTCAAGGGCATGTACCTGGGTTGCGGGCACCCCCCCAGTGGGAGATGTGCAGGAGGCAGCTGATCGATGTTTCTCTCTCATCGATGTTTCTAACTTTCTGTCTCTCTCCCTTCCTCTCTGAAAAATCATAAAATATATTTAAAAAAAAAATAAGGAAGTCTTAAGAAAAAGCCTTCATTATTTTACAATCCAAAGAGACAAGAGACTGGCAGTTCTTCCATTGACGACTTAGGCACACAATAAACTCATCATTAGCATCTAGGGAAAGTGTGTCAATGAAAAAGGCAGTCCCTCTGCAATATGTTTACTGGGGCCAACTGTAATGAGGCCTATGTGGTAACACAAGACAGGGAAAAAGTAAGAACTAAGGGCTCAGGTATTCCTCATTTCCGTCAACAAATTAGAGAACAGACTTAGCTTCCCTGGGCACAGGAGGTTGGTGACTGATGCCATCTGCAGGGGCCTTATAGGTCGTTCAGGTGAAATACCTTCAGCAACAGAAATATGCAGTGATACAGATCTGGCAGGAGATCTCCGTATATTAGAATGGGCAAAAAATTAGTGTTCCAACATAAAAACACACAAACACAACAGCAAAAACACTTATGGGAACTTTACATAATGTAGGTGATTAAATGTATGATTCAGCCGAAGCCAGTTTGGCTCAGTGGATAGAGCGTCAGCCTGTGGACTGAAAAGTCCCAGGTTCAATTCTGGCCAAGGGTATGTACCTGGGTTGCGGGCACATCCCCAGTAGGAGATGTGCAGGAGGCGGCTGATTGATGTTTCTCATCGATGTTTCTAACTCTCTATCTCTCTCCCTTCCTCTCTGTAAAAAATCAATAAAATATATTTTTAAAAAAATGTATGATTTAATTCAGAAAAATGAGGGTTCACAAATTTTCTTGTACTATTGTTAAGTTCTAAGAAACTACATTTCCTACACATTTAAGAAATTTCTCACATTAGTATTCTTATGCGGAGAGGGAATTTAGAAATTTGGCTGGGATATACCTCACATTAATTGCACTAATAATAGCTTTCTCCAGTGTGAACTCTCTGATGATACTGAAGACCACTGCTCCTTTTAAAAGATTTCCCACATTCAGTGCCTTTTTAAGGCTTTTCGCACATATGAACTTTTTGATGTCGATCAAGGATGGTTTTAGTGGTAAAAGATTTTCCATATTCACTGTATTTATCAGGCTTTTCTCCAGTGTGAACTAACTGATGATATAGAAACCTTTTCTACCTTTAAATCTTTGAGACCCTATACAAGTTTCTCACCTCATCATGCTTGGAATGCCCAGATCTCTTTATAGACTAACCTATAGAGTAAATAGAACCCAGATTTTAAAAAGTCTTAGGAAAAAGCCTTCATTCGTTTACAAACCAGAGACAGGAGACTGGAAGATCTTCCATTGATGACTTAGGCAGGCAATAAGCTCATTATTAGCATATAGGGAAAGTGTGTCACTGAAAATGGCAGGCCCTTTGCAACATTATGTTTACTAGGGTGAACAGTATGAGTCCTATATGTCCTATGACAGGGAAATAAGATAGAACTAAGGGCTCAAAACTAATTTTCTTCAACAAATTAACAGAGTTCCCTTTGCTGGGCACAGGTGCAGGGTGATGGATTCCAAAGGTAGGGACCTTATCAGTGGTTCAGGTGAAATACCTTCAGCAACAGAAATATGCAGTGACATAGATCTGGCAGGACATCTCTGTATATTAGAACATGCAACATAATTACATAGTGCTCCAACATAAAAACACAAACACAACAGCAAAAACACTTTGGGAACTTTACATAATGTAGGTGATTAAATATATGAGATACAATTCAGAAAAATGAGGATTCACAAATTTTCTTATAGTATTTTTAAGTCCTAAGAAACTACATTTCCTACACATCTAAGAAATTTCTCACATTTGTACTCTTATGCAGGGAGCAAATTTAGAAATTTGGCTGAAAGATACCTCACATTAATTGCACTCATAAGGCCTTTCTCCAGTGTGAACTCTCTGATGACTACGAAGGGTACTTCTCTGGGTAAAACATTTCCCACATTCACTGCATTTATAAGGCCTTTCTCCAGTGTGCACTCTCTGATGACACTGGAGATGATCGGCTTGTGTAAAAGTTTTCCCACAGTCACTGCATTGATAAGGCTTTTCTCCTGTATGAAGACTTTGATGACGACGAAGGACAGTGGACGTGGTAAAAGACTTCCCACATTCACTGCATCTATAAGGCCTTTCTCCAGTGTGCACTCTCTGATGATATTGGAGACGATAGCCAGTTATAAAAGACATACCACATTCACAACATTTATAAGGCTTTTCTCCTGCATGAATTCTCTGATGACAACGAAGGGTACTCCTCTGAGTAAAAGACTTTCCACATTCACTGCATTTAAAAGGCTTTTCTCCAGTGTGAACTCTCCGATGACTACGAAGGCTGGTTTTACTGGTAAACATTTTCCCACATTCACTACATTGATGAGGCTTTTCTCCTATGTGAATTCTCTGATGACTACGAAGGTGGCTGTTAGTGGTAAAAGTCTTCCCACATTCACTGCATTTATAAGGCTTTTTTCCTGTATGAATTCTCTGATGACAACGAAGACCACTGTTCTGGGTAAAAAACTTTCCACATTCACTACATTTATAAGGCTTTTCTCCACTGTGAACTCTCTGATGACTACGAAGGTTGCTTTTAGTGGTAAAAGTTTTCCCACATTCACTGCATTGATGAGGCTTTTCTCCTGTGTGAAGTCTCTGATGACTACGAAGGTTGCTTTTAGTGGTAAAAGTTTTCCCACATTCACTGCATTGATGAGGCTTTTCTCCTGAGTGAAGTCTCTGATGACTACGAAGGTTGCTTTTAGTGGTAAAAGTTTTCCCACATTCATTGCATTGATAAGGATTTCCTACTGTGTGAAATCTCTGAGGATAATGAAGATGAGAGTTAGTTGTAAAAGATTTTCCAGATGCAGAGTACACAAAACATCGACTTCCAACATGGACACTCTTTTCCTGAATAAACATGTGGGTGCAACTAATGTCTTTTTTGCATTCTTTTCTGGCGTAACCATTTTTCCTCCTTTGAAATGTCATCCCACGTGTCGAAATAGCATTTGGACTGTCCCTGGTCTGAGTAGCCTTTACATGGAGATGTTCTGGTTCGGTAAGGACACCCTGCCCAACTTCCCTGTAGGTGAAACGATTCTGGGACACATTGAAATTGCAGCTGTTTTCAAGTGAGATCCTATCCACTCCTCTAATGAAAATCTCTCTCACATACTGCTGGTAAAATTTTACACTGAAGTAAAACCGTTTTGCACACGCCCCACACCTCAACAGTATCTGTCCTTGTAGTGTTCCCTGCAGGTCCATTACGTGGAAAATGTTTCCCAAGACTATCCCACAACTCTCACAGGGGTGGCTCTTCTGGGAAGACAAGGCTTTCTTGGGAACCCTTGCCTGTGACACTCTAAGAGAAACGTTCTGCTCAGTTGCTGCCTCCGCATTCTCTGCTCCACAGCAGCAACCTGTATTAAAGTAAATACTGGTGAGGTACATGTTGACCTTATGAAAACTGAATATCTTCACCACCAATGATTAACTGTCATTACTACGCGTGATTCCACAGAAAGATTTTCAAAATGAGTGAGACAGTGAGGAAATTGCTATTAAAAAAAACCTGACCCCAAAAGTCAGTCGATGATGGAAATCTCACCAAGAAAGGGACAGAAGCACAGCATAAGATACAAAGAAGAGAGGATTGGTCTACTCCTTGTTCTTACACAAACGGCTTCCTTTAGGATCTTACATTCTGACTACGTGACTCTGTGTGGAATAATTTCAAGCTGCTCAAAGACATAAAAATTGTGTTGGATCACAGGATATTCAGCTTCAATAAAATAACATGTGTGCTCTCCAAGGTGCTTTAGGCATGGACCAACATTGGCTTGCAGTAGAGAGAGACCTGTGAATGAGGCAGAGGTGCAAAGTCCAGAGTGGTTAAGGTTATCCGTAAGCTGGGAATCTAAGTAGCAATTATCACAATTAGAACTGAGTAGTTGGCAAAGTATCAACAATCAGCACAAACAAGCATAATTTGATGAGGAATGGGCAACTGTAACAAAACACTGGGGTTCTACCTGTGAATGTAACAAAGGTCAGCAGAGAGTTCCTCCCCAATGATCCTTCTCCAAGGCAAGACCGCCTGGAGGCCTACTGTGTCATTCATAAGTTCGTGTTTCTTCTGTGATGCACAAATGATTCTTCCCCTTCAATCCCATTTCAGGTATTACTTGAGAGAAATGATGCAAAGAACATGGATAGTCAGCACTGTGGTAGAATAACAAAGCACAAAGGAGATCACAGACAAAAGACGTATGAAAGTGACATCAGCAAGATGGCAGAATGAGAGATAGAGAATCTTTCCCATTCCCAGTGTAAGTAGACAGCTATCCATTAAATAGAATCCCATAGGAAATGGGAATAAGAGTACCATGAAGACAAACAGTAATACTGAATACCAAATAAAGATAACTGCATAGAAAGGGTGACAGGAAACTAACTAGGTGAGCAAACACATCTGAAGATACCTAAAGTCAAAAACATGGGTTAATTATAATTAACTGAGTAAGGAATTACATGAAGGAAGGGAGGGAGGGAGGGAGGGAGGGAGGGAGGAAAGGTCAGCCCTAGCTGGTTTGCTCAGTGGATAGAGTGTCACCCTGCGACTGAAAGTTCCCAGGTTACATTCCAGTCAAGGGCACATACTCAGTTTCCTGTGCAGTGGTTCTCAACCTTCCAAATACCGCGACCCTTTAATATAGTTCCTCATATTATGGTGACCCCCCCAACCATAAAATTATTTTCGTTGATATTTCATACCTGTAATTTTGCTAATGCTATGATTCGTAATATAAATATATGACATGAAGAATGTATTTTTGTTGTTACAAATTGAACATAATTAAAGCATGGTGATTAATCACAAAAGCAATATGTAATTATATATGTGTTTTCCGATGATCTTAGGGGATCCCGGTGAAAGGGTCATTCGACCCCCAAAGGGGTCGCGAACCACAGGTTGAGAACCGCTGTTCCTGTGGGTTCAGTACCTAGTAGGGGGTTGAGGGCAAAAGACAGGGTTGTGGGCTCGGTCTCTGCTGGGGGGTGTACAGGAGGCAGCCAATCAATGATTCTCTCTCATCACTAATGTTTCTCTCTTTCTCCCTATACCTTCCTCTCTGAAATCAATAAAGATATCTTTAAAAAAAATAAAAATAAAGGGTCAGCGTTACCACTATCAGCCACTGTGCTTCTCATTGATCCTAGCAACCTGTTCTCCAAAAAACTAAAATTTTTGTTTTTAAAAACCATAGAATGCCCTGGCCAGTGTGGCTCAGATGGTTGGAGCATCGTCCTGTGTATCCAAGGTTTGAGGGTTCAATTCCTGGTTAGGGCACATATCAGAATGTGGGTTCCATATCCGGTTTGCAAATGTGCAGAAGGCAGCCTATTGATATTTCTCCCCCATACCTATCTCTCTCTCTCTCTCTCTCTCCCCATTTCCTTTCCTCTCTATGTAAAAGGAATAATACATAAGAATTTCAGGGTAGCCGAAACCGGTTTGGCTCAGTGGATGGAGCGTCGGCCTGCGGACTGAGGGGTCCCGGGTTCGATTCCGGTTAAGGGCATGTATCTGGGTTGTGGGCACATCCCCAGTGGGAGATGTGCAGGAGGCGGCTGGTCGATGTTTCTCTCTCATCGATGTTTCTAACTCTCTATCTCTCTCCCTTCCTCTCTGTAAAAAAATCAATAAAATATATTTAAAAAAAAAAAAAAAAAGAATTTCAGGGTAGCCAAAAATAAACAAAAGAAAACAGAGATCTCAAAAAAGTCTAGAGGCAAAGTAAATAACAAGACAACCTACCAAAGCTTATGTATAACATTCAGAAAATGTAATTATAAGGAGAAATTTTATAGAGATAAATGCCTCTATTGTCATAAATAATAATAGAGAAACATGGTAATTAGCTGTACCTCCGCTACCCTTCCCATTGGCTAATCAGGGTGATATGCAAATTAACTGCCAACCAAGATGGCGGCCGTCAACCAGGCAGCTTGAAGCTAACAGGAGGCTTGCTTGCTTCAGTGACAGAGGAAGCCAACGTTCCCCACCTGCGGCTGCCAGCATCTTAGCTTGCAGTTTGAAACATTGGTACAAATATAGAAGCTAAACAAAACCCCAGGACCTGCTTTCAGCCAGCCGGGATCTCAGAGCTGGAGTTGAAACAGTGTTTAGATTATAGAACCCAAACAAACCAGATACCTGCTTTCAGCAGTCAAGGCCTCAGAGCTGGAGCCAAGCCTCAGAGCTAAAGCTGGCCCAGAATAAAAAAAAAAGAAAAAGAAAAAAAGGGCAGGTTGGGAGCTTCAGTCTGAAAATGGCCCTCAGCACCTCACCCAGACTGGCCAGGCACCCCAATGGGGACCCCCACCCTGAAGGGGGTGTGACCAGATGCAAACAGCCATCCTCCCCTCATCCAGGCTGGCCAGGCACCCCAGTGGGGACCCCCACCCTGATCCAGGACACCCTTCAGGGCAAACCAGACGGCCCCCTCCTATGTACCAGGCCTCTATCCTATATAGTAAAAGGGTAATATGCCTCCCAGCACCGGGTTCAGTGGGGCTGCAAGGCCTCCAGGCACCGGGATCAGCATGACAGGGGGCAGCGACCAATCCCCCTGATCCTCTGTGTGTGACAGGGGCGGGGCCAAAACCTCCCTGTCCGCCCTGCTCTGTTCGTGACAGGGGAAGGTGCCCCAACCCCCGGATCAGCCCTGCTTTCTGCCTGATAGGGGGGAGCTCCCCAACCCCCTGATCGCTCTGCGGCTCTGTGTATGACAGGCTGCAGCGCCCTAACCCCCTGATTGGCCCTGCTCTGTGTGTGACAGGAGGCGGCGCCCCAACTCCCCAATCGGCCCTGCTCTGAGCCCGACCAGGGGCTGCACCTAGGGATTAAGCCTGCGCTCTGCCACCTGGGAGCAGGCCTAAGCCAGCAGGTCGTTATCTCTCAAGGGGTCCCAGATTGCAAGAGGGCACAGGCTGGGCTGAGGGACCCCCCCTCCCCACTGAGTGCACAAATTTTTGTGCACCGGGCCTTTAGTTGTCATAAAAGATCTCAAAGAACCTAACATGAGACCTCAGGAAACTAGAACCAAACAGGAAACCAAACCCAAAGGTTTCAGAGGAAAGAAACCATAAATATTGGAACAACCATAAATAAAAGACAAGAAAAAAGAAAGGAATACCTAAAAGGTATATTTTTAAAAAGGATATGAAAATGTGCAAGACTTTAGCTACACTAAAGCAAAAACAAAACAAAAACCAAGACTCAAGTAAAAAAAAGAAATGAAAGATAAGAAATTACCCCTGTCACTATGAAGCACAAAGCATCATAAGAGATGCTGATGACGACATGACCCTCCACAGAGAAATTTGTCAAGATCTGACTATGAACTCCTGAAATTAATAAACAAGTTCAGAATCCTGTCCAGATAGCTTGGTGGTTGAGAGTGTGGCCCTGATGCCCCAAGGTTGTGGGTTTGATCCCCCATCAGGGCACATGTACGGGACAACCAATGAATGCATAGATGGGTACAACAGCACATCAATGCCTCACTCTCTTTGTTTCTCTATCTCCCTTCTTGTCTCTGAAATCAATAAATAAATGCTGCCCGGTATGTCTCACTGACTGAGCATTGACTCATTAACTAGGAGATCACAATTCAATTCCTTCTAAGGACACCTGCACTGATTGCGAGCTCAATCACCAGTGGGGGTTGTGCAGGAGGCAGCTGATCAATGACTCTCTCCTTCTCATCACTCATGTCTTTCTCTCTCTTCTTCCTCTAGGACCATGGTGGGCAAACTGCGGCTCGCGAGCCACATGTGGATCTTTGGGCCCTTGAGTGTGGCTCTTCCACAAAATACCACGTGTGGGTGCGGACGTACAGTGCAATTGTAACTTTGTCACCCATGTGCTGAAGTCAGTTTTCGATTTGGGTGAGTCTATTTTGAAGAAGTACTGTTGATATTTGGCTCTGTTGACTAATGAGTTTGCTGACCACTGCTCTAGGAAATAAAAAATACATATATTTAAATGAATAAATAAATCCAAGAATAAATAAATATCCCTAGCCACTGGGCTTCACTGATGACAGCGCTGGCTTGTGCACTACAGGGCTAAGGTTTGATTCTCAGTCAAGGGTAGATACCTGGGTTCCAGGTCCCATCCTCACTCACAGTAGAGACACATGTGAGAGGCAGCCAATTGATGCTTCTCTTTCTCTCTCTCTGTCTCCCACTCTCCTTAAAAAAAAAAAAAAAAATCAGTGGAAAAAAATATCCTCACTATTTGGGTGAAGATGAAAGAAGAATAAAGAATTAAATTCAGAAAAGTTACAGGATGCAAAATAAACACACAACCATTAGTTCCATTTCTACAACCTAATAATAAATTCTTTGATGGAATAATGAAGAATGTAATCAAATTTACAAAAGAATCAAAAACAATAAAACCCAAAGGAATAAATCCAACCAAAATGTGAAACATCTGTACAGTGAGTACTATAAGATAGTGAAGAAAGCAATGAAAGAAAACCCAAATCAGTTGAAAGACAACCTGTGTTCATCGATCTGAAAATGAAATATGGTAGAGATAGCTATAGTACACAAACAAACTACAGATTAAATGCATTCCCAATAACTCCAATGGTATTTTACAAAGAAATGAATAGAAAATCTAGAAATGGAACCAAAAGACCTCCATTAACAAAAGCAATCTTTTTAAAAAAATATATTTTATTGATTTTTTACAAAGAGGAAGGGAAAGGGATAAAGAGTTAGAAACATCAATGAGAGAGAAACAACAATCAGCTGCCTGCTGAACACTCCATAATGGGGATGTGCCTGGAACCAAGGTACCTGCCATTGACAAGAATCGAACCTGGGCCCCTTGATCCACAGCCGATGCTCTATCCACTGACCCAAACCAGACAGGGCGACCAAGCAAATTTGAGCAAGAAGAAAGATGGTGGCATCACAATGTTTGACTTCGATTTATTACAAAGAGAAAGCAAACTGTGTGTTGCTCAAGAAACACAGACCCATACATCAACAGAACAGAACAAAAAACACATAGAAATATGCCCAGGCACATACTTTTAAGTAATATTTGACAAAGCAGTAACCACAGAAGAAGGGAAAGATAGTTTCATCAATGAATGGTGCTGGTATAAATCGACATTCACGTGTAAAACAAAAAAACTGGACACCACTGATAAAATTTAACTGAGCCTGTAGGAGAGAAATGAGTATCAATGCTAAAACTTAACACTCCTTAGGACAACCTAGAGAAGTTTTCCAGGTTTGTTTTGGACAGGAGTTTCTGAATGTGACACCAACCACCACACAAAATAGAAAACCTAAACAGTCCACAATGCAACCAATAAATAAAAATACCGCCTTCACTGTACAACAGCAATAAACAAAATGCAATGAAAGGCAATCTAGAAAACAGAAGAAAATACTAACACACCATATAAAGGAATCCCTTGGAGATATTGTGGATTCGGCTATGATCAGCACAAGAAAGCGAATATTGTGATATAGACAGAAATTCACACAAATAGTTGGAGTTCTCCGGTAATAATGAAGGTATGTTAAAAGTATACTGCAGGCTAATACCAATGCAGTGACTCTGCCTCAGAAGCAAAGTCTATATAACTTCATTTACAATATTTAATTGCTAAGAACTAATAACAAGCACCTGAGCTTGCTAGAAACATGGTGGCACTAGACCTGCTGAACGCAGGGTTGCCAACAACATGGACGCTGTAGAAAAGTGTGTGTGGGGAGCAATATCTGCAAATATCTATTAAGCACATGCAAAAATATGTGTTCCTGTATGTCATAAGTAATTAATGTATAAAATCTACAAGGTATTCAAAACACTCTAATAAAAAAATACAGTTAATAAACATAAGGATGTGGAGACAACTTTTTAAAAATATATACACGTGACCAATAGGAATATAGAAAATTCTTTTCTTACCAATCAAAGTGGAATCCTTTAAGCTTCCTACAATACTACCAACTACAAGTCCTTCCCTGTGAATTCAGTGCAGCGGGGAGTATTGGGACTTCAGGAATAGAAGGGAGCAGCGGAAACAGACCAACCGTCCCCAGGAGAGCAACTACCCAGGAAACTGGAAAAATCAAGCAGTACCACAGTCTACCTGGGAGGACAGAGCACACCCTGGGGGCTGGGGCCTGGGAAATGGCAAAGCCAAGTCCAGGTCACTGGTGAGAGTGAGGGTCTTACCCAGGGAGGACAGAAGTTCAAAGTTCTCCAGCATCACATTCAGGTACAGCTGTCTCTGACCCTCATCAAGGAGGCTCCATTCCTCCCTGGAGAAGTACAGGGCAATGTCCTCAAAGGTCACCCCCACCTGTCAGAATCAAAAGAATTGAAACTAGAGCAGCCTTTCTGAACCAGTAATTCTACTCCTTACACACCTTACCTGCCATCAACCTCCTCCAGGGCACTGGTAACTGTGGACACGAGGCCCTAATGCCAGTGCAGGCTGCTCTCCCATCACAGTCACATTACTCACTGTGATTGCCCTCAGCAGAGCAGCTGGGTTGGGTGGGAAGGTTTAAGGGAGGGGAAAGGAGGGGGGGGGTGGGGGAGGGGAGATGAGGAATGGGAGGGGAGGGTAGATAGCAATGGCATTTATGGTCTGGGCAATGCCTGCAGGGCCCCAGCTTTCCTGCCAAGCAACACCACTGCAGTCTCCTAGATCCTGCCTCCAACACAAAGCCAAGCGTGGGTTTATGCTTCCCCTTTAAGTCCCCACACCAGGTCCCGGGGACCATCAGCTCACACTTCCTCCAGATGTACAGACCACTGTGTAATGTTCATCTACTTCCCATGTTCAGACCCCAGGTTCAGTCCCTCAGGTCTGCCCGCTTCCCGCTCCAATGCCACTGGATCTCGCTGGACTCACCCATGAACTTGGCATATGGCGTGTAGAGAGCTTGTAGTCCAGCCGGATCCAGGACCACCCCAGGCCCCTGATGGACCCCACAGCCGGGAAAGCCCCGAATGAGGCTGTGACGTCCTCCCTGCAGCCTCTGATCTTTCCGTCAATACTCACAGCCACATCCTCAGGGACCTTCAGATGCAAGTCACCCCCGTCCTCTCTGCCCTGCACTTGCTGTGTCCTCAGAAGCCACAACACTCCTCTCTCCCGTCCACCTTCTTCACGGTCCTCCACGCGGGACTGAGCTGCAGGACGGGACAGGAGCCCTCCCCAGGCTGTGGTGTGTGTGTGAGGAGGCGGTGATGGCCCGGGGGACTCAACTCACCTCTGCCCGTCTCCTCAGCGGGGGCGCCGCCATTGCCCTCTGTGGGCTGAGCGGGGCGGGAGTAGAAGCCGCTGCAGGAATGGCGGTCCCTGTCCCGGCTCTGGCTTGGATTCGGGCGGTGACTCCGAGCTTCAATCCCAAGTGTGAGCACCACTGGCGGCTCCCACCACTGGCTGTGAGGCTGGGAGCACCGCTCTCCGGCCTTCTCCACAGGACTGAGCCCAACAGCTCGCGACTGCCTGAGACAAAAACGTGAAAAGACAAAATCTGCCAGGAGGACTACCGGTCCCGCCCTACAGAAGCGGCCAAACGGAAATGCCTTCTCTGAGCCCCCATTGGCTCAGCTTAGTGGCATTCCACGCTTGGCCTTGTGGGTAATGTCGTTTTTCCGCTTCAAGGGCAGGGTGCCATATGTCTCAGTTGACTCCAGGACTTGATTTAGGGTCAAAGAACCCAAGAACACACCAACTACACTAGGGATCCTCTAGAGCCTTCAGTGGAGGTGATAACAGGGGAAAGTGTTTTTCCACAACTTGCATGGTTGGTTTTCCATCTCTTTCTTCAGGACCTGCTCTTTCCGAATGGCAGGCATTGTTTTTTCATTCAGGACATTTGAGATGTGTCTCCTTCAGGCCATATGTAGCTGAGGGAGGTGGCTCAATTCTCTAACTCGATCTAACCTGACTCCATTGAATTCATTATACAAAGTTCATGTCACAAAATAGACACTCATACTTAAGAGCATCTGCTTCTGATGCCATCCAAAATGTCAGCTCTAGCCCTAGCCAGTTTGGCTCAGTAGATAGAGTGTCAGCCTGCGGACGGAAGAGTCCCTGTTTCGATTCTAGTCAAGGGCACATGCCTTGGTTGCAGGCTCAATACCCACTGTGGGGCATGCAGGAGGCAGCCAATCAATGATTCCCTCTCATTATTGATGTTTCTATCTCTCTCTCCCTCTCCATTCCTCTCAGAAATCAATCAATATATATATTTTTTGAAAAAAGTGTCAGCTCTGCCTGGGCTGCAGTGTGGATAAGATGGCCAAGAATGCCGAAGCCGGTTTGGCTCAGTGGATAGAGCGCCGGCCTGCGGACTGAAGGGTCCCAGGTTCGATTCCGGTCAAGGGCATGTGCCTTGGTTGCGGGCACATCCCCAGTGGGGGGCGTGCAGGAGGCAACTGATCCATGTTTCTTTCTCATCAATGTTTCTAACTCTGCCCCTCTCCCTTCCTCTCTGTAAAAAATAAATATATATATATTTTAAAAAGCTTCTAGGTGCAGGTTTAGATGAAAATCATTCCATCGAATAGGCTGCAGTCTGGTCCAAGAGGAATTGGGTCAGTGTTTCTGCAGAGAAACTGTTTCCCCTCAGTGCAATGGTCCTGAAACCAGTGCCCATCACCCATGCAACTGTAGGCATTATAGCACATGGCCCTCTGCAAGACCTGGACAGGAGGTTCGCTTCAAATGTCGTAGCATTCCTTGAAAACAAGGAAAAATTTCAAGTTGCTAGAAAACATACTTGAGGTAGTCAAAACTACCTCCTCTTTGGAGTGATCTCTGTGTCTCAAGGTATCCAGCTTCAAATGAGGACTAGAGAGACTACAGTGTTTCCTGGGAAATTATGGGCAGCAATGTAAATTTGGCAAAAACTGCTGAGCCAATTTCTGCACCATAGTCTTCCCTCAAGGGCAAAAATGTTTGAAACCCCGTATAAGTTTTTCACAGCATCATGCTTGGAGAGCCCGTATCTCCTTATTAACTAACCCATAGAGTCAATTGAACATCCAACATTAAAGAAGTTTTACAGCCGAAACCGGTTTGGCTCAGTGGATAGAGCGTCGGCCTGCAGACTGAAAGGTCCCGGGTTCGATTCCGGTCAAGGGCATGTACCTGGGTTGCTGGCACATCCCCAGTGGGAGATGTGCAGGAGGCAGCTGATCGATGTTTCTCTCTCATCGATATTTCTAACTCTCTCTCTCTCTCTCTCTGTAAAAAATCAATAAAATATATTTTTTAAAAAAAAGAAGTTTTAAGGAGAAGCCTTCATTATTTTGCAAGGAAAGAGCCATAAGACTAGGATTTCTTTCATTGGTTAGGAACTCGATAAATTCATTAATGGCATCTAGGGTAAGTTTGTCCGTGAAAATGGCAGGTCTTCTGCAAGATTATGTTTACTGGGGCCAACAGTAATCAGTCCTATGTGGCAACTCACGACAGAGAAACAAGACAGACCCAGGTATTCCTCATTTTCTTCAACAAATTAGATAACAGAGTTAGCTTCCCTGGGCCCATGAGGATGGTGATTGAGGCCATCGGTAGGGGCCTTTATAAGTGGTTCAGGTGAAATACCTTCAGCAACATAAATATGCAATGACACAGACCTGGCAAGACAGCTCTGTATGTTTAACAGTCCAACATAGATACATACGGTTACAACATACAAACAAGAAAACAGAAGAGCAAAATCAGTTGCGGGCATGTTACATAATGTAGGTGATTAAATGTATGAGCTAAAATTCAGACTAACAAGACTTCACATATTTTCTTATACAACTGTTAAGTCCTAACTAAAAAAAAAAGACTGTGCCCTTTTATGTAATGATGTTTACTTTGAATTTATATTAGTTCACACAAACACTCCATCCATGCTTTTGTTCCGGCCCTCCGGTCCAGTTTAAGAACCCATTGTGGCCCTCGAGTCAAAAAGTTTGCCCACCCCTGGTTTAGACCATAGGTTCAAGCTTACAATTATAGCTGTTGGGTATATTTGTGCTGGGAAGGCTCTGCCCTCCAGCTATGACTTGCACGTGGCCATGAGAGAACTGTGGCCTCTCATTAGTCCGAGGCTTGAACCTGTCCAAAACACTGTAGCTGAGCCCCATTCATCCCCCTTTACTTTTGTTTTTAAACACGTCTATTTACATTATCCAAAAACTCTAAATTATTCAGCATAAGCAAAACATCAAAACAAACTTCTGGCTGTTAACAAAACTACAGACACAGCAATCTTAACAAGAGAACAAAACTCTGGCTAATAACAAAGCAATACCAATGCAAAACCAAACTATAAACATGTTAACGTTTTCAGGATATCTAACTTAGAGTCTTTAGATTTAGCTACACAGGATTTTACAGAAAACTGGCAGTTTACCAATGCTAGCATAGCTTTCACTTGCTTTTCCAACATCTGCTTGGCCTCAGTCACCATCTTCTTCAGCTGACTCCATGTTGATATTCCGCTGATAGAAAGATGTCATTGGTCCTGACCGGTTTGGCTCAGTGGATAGAGCATCGGCCTGCAGTCTGAAGGGTCCCAGGTTCGATTACAGTCAAGGGCATGTACCTTGGTTGTGAGCACATCCCAAGTGGGGAGTGTGCAGGAGGCAGTTGATTGATGTTTCTCTCTCATCAATGTTTCTAACTCTCTATCCCTCTCCCTTCTCTGTAAAAAAAAAAAAAAAAAAAAAAAAAAAGATGTCATTGATGCAAAACTAGTCCCCTGGATTAGGCTGTTTGGATGGTTGACCTTGGCACTGAGTCCACACCAGTCCCAGTCAAACCAGCCCCGTCTGCACAGCTGTAAGTCTGGTCCCTTCTCAGCCTCTTTCTCTAGCCGCTGCTGCATGAAAATGAGCAGCCCTAGGTCCTGCAGAGCTGGAGACCTCCAACTCTGAGTCTGGCGTGTCACACAGACCCAAATTCCCTGGGAGCTATCCGGTCACACAAGCAAAGATAACCAAAGCTCAGAAACAATGCAACTGCCGCCAGAGCTAACAATCTAGATCAGAAATAAAAGTTACTTCCATAAGCAATATCAACCACAGCCATCTTTTGCTTTACAGTGGCTTAAACAAAACCTAGGAGATTTCTACCTTATTTTGTATCTCCTAATGACTTTCTTATTTTCACAATTGTCGGCATTACGGCACATGGCCCTCTGCAAGACCTGACAGGAGGTTCGTTTCAACTGTCTTAGCATTCCTTGAAAACAAGGAAAAATTTCAAGCTGCTAGAAAACATACTTGAGGTTGTCGCAACTACCCCCTCTTTGGAGTGATCTCTGTGTCTCAAGGTATCCAGCTTCAAATGAGGACTAGAGAGACTACAGTGTTTCCTGGGAAATTATGGGCAGCAATGTAAATTTGGCAAAAACTGCTGAGCCGATTTCTGCACCATAGTCTTCCCCCAAGGGCAAAAATGTCTGAAACCCCGTATAAGTTTTTCACAGCATCATGCTTGGAGAGCCCATATCTCCTTATAAACTAACCCATACAGTCAACGGAACACCAACATTAAAGAATTCTTACAGAAAAGCCTCCATTATATTGCAATGAAAGAGCCATGAGACTGAGAGTTCTTTCATTGGTTACTTAGGCACGCAATAAATTCATCAATGGCATCTAGGGAAAGTTTGTCTGTGAAAATGGCAGATCTTCTGCAAGATTATGTTGACTGGGGCCAACAGGAATCAGTCCTATGTGGCAACTCACAACAGAGAAACAAGAAAGACTAAGGCCCCAGGTATTCCTCATTTTCTTCAAAAAATTAGACAACAGAGTTAGCTTCCCTGGGCCCATGAGGACAGTGATTGATGCCATCTGTAGGGGCCTTTTATAAGTGGTTCAGGTGAAATACCTTCAGCAACAGAAATATGCAGTGACATAGACCTGCAAGACAGCTCTGTATGTTAAAAAGTCCAACATAGATACATATGGCTACAACATACAAACAAGAAAACAGAACAGTAAAAATAGTTGTGGATATGTTACATAATGTAGGTGATTAAATGTATGAGAAAAAATTCAGAGTAATGAGACTTCATATATTTTCTTATACAATTGTTAAGTCCTAAGTAAGAAACTACATTTTCAACACATCTACGAAATTTTTCACATTCGGACTTTTGTGCAGAGCAAATTTACAAATTAGGCAGACAGATATCTCCCGTTAATTACGCTGATAACGACTTTATCCTGTGTGAACTCTCTGGTAACAATGAAGGTGAGAATTTGTTGTAAAAGACTATCCACATTCACTGCATTTATAAGCATTTCTCCTGTATGAACTCTCTGATGACAGCGAAGGTTGGTGCTACTGGTATAAAATTTCCCACAGTCACTGCATTTATAAGGCTCTTCTCTTGTATGAACTTAGATGATATTGGAGACCATAGCAACCTGCAAAATATTTCCCACATTCGCTACATTAATAAGGCTTTTCTCCAGTGTGAACTCTCTGATGACTGCGATGGTGGGACTTAGTGGTAAAAGAATTTCCACATTCAATGAATTTATAATGCTATTCTGCAGTGTGATGTCTCAGATGTCTGTGAAGGTGGGCCTTAGTGGTAAAAGATTTCCCACATTCACTGCATTTATAAGGCTTTTCTCCAGTGTGAAGTCTCTGATGACTGTGAAGGTAGGTCTTAGTGGTTAAAGATTTCCCACATTCACTACATTGATAAGGCTTTTCTCCTGTATGAACTCTCTGATGACGACAAAGTTTACTGTTGGTGATAAAAGATTTCCCACATTCACTACATTGATAAGGCTTTTCTCCAGTGTGAAGTCTCTGATGACTGTGAAGGTGGGCATTAGTGGTAAAAGATTTCCCACATTCACTACATTTATAAGGCTTTTCTCCTGTATGAACTCTCTGATGACGATAAAGTATACTGCTGGTGATAAAAGACTTTCCACATTCACTGCATTTAAAAGGCTTTTCTCTTGCATGAACTCTCTGATGACAGCGAAGGTTGTTGCTACTGGTATAAAATTTCCCACAGTCACTGCATTCATAAGGCTTTTCTCCCCTATGAACTCTTAGATGATATTGGAGACCACTACGACCTGAAAAAGACTGTCCACATTCACGGCATTTATAAGGCTTTTCTCCGGTATGAACTCTTAGATGATATTGGAGACCACTGCTACTTGCAAAATATTTCCCACATTCGCTACATTGATAAGACTTTTCTCCAGTGTAAATTCTCTGATCACTGTGATGGTGGAACTTAGTGCTAAAAGATTTCCCACATTCACTGCATTTATAAGGCTTTTCTCCTGTATGAACTCTCTGATGACGACCGAGATTACTGCTGGTGATAAAACACTTCCCACATTCACTGCATTTAAAAGGCTTTTCTCCTGTATGAACTCTCTGATGACGACAGAGATTACTGCTGGTGATAAAACACTTTCCACATTCACTGCATTTAAAAGGCTTTTCTCCTGTATGAACTCTCTGATGAGTACAAAGTTCGGTTTTACTGGTAAAAGATTTCCCACATTCAGTGCATTTATAAGGCTTTTCTCCTGTGTGAACTCTCTGATCACTGTGAAGGTGAAACTTAGTGGTAAAAGATTTCCCACATTCAGAGCACACAAAACATCGACTTCCAACATTGACATCCTTTTCCTGAATAAACGTGTGGGTGCAAATAATGTCTTTCTTACATTCTTTTCTGGTGTAATAATTTTTTGTCCTTTGAAATGTCATTCCATGTGTCAAAATAGCATTTGGACTGTCCCTGGTCCGAGGAGCCTTTACGTGGCGATATCCTGATTCTGTAAGGACACCCTGCCCAACCTCTCCACATGAGAAACGATTCTGGGACACATTGAAATTGCAGCTGTTTGCAAGGGAAATCCTGTCCACACCTCTAATGAAAGTCTTCTCTCTCACATGTTGCTGGTGAAATTTTACACTGAAATAAAACTGTTTTGCACATGCCCCACATCTCAACAGTATCTGTCCGTGTTGTGTTCCCTGTGGCTCCATCACGTGGAAAATGTTTCCCAAGACTAGTCCACAACTCTCACAGGGGTGGCTCTTCTGGGAAGACAAGGCTATCTTGGGATTCCTTGCCTGTGACACTCTTACAGAAACGTTCTGTTCAGTCGCAGCCTCCACATTCTCTGCTCCACAGCAGCAACCTGAACAAAAGGAAACACTGGTGAAGTATGTGTCGATCCCATCAAAACAAAATATGTTCATCACCGATGTTCATCTGTCATGACTAGGCATGATGGCATATAAAGATTTTAAGGACCAGTGAGGTATTCTCTGAGGAAATCGCTGTTATATATATCGTGGCCCCAAAAGTCAGTCAATGATGAAAAGCAAACCAAGAGAGGGACAGAAGCACAGGACGGGATACAAAGAACAGAGGAAGACGCTACTCATTGTTCCTGCACAAATGGCTTTTATTAGGAGCTTACATGCTGGCCATGTGAGTCTGTGTAGAATAATTTAAAGATGCTCAAAGTCATAAAAATTAATATTAGAGCACATGACATTCTATGCCAATATAATAACACGTGTGCACTCCAAGGTGCTGCAGGCATGGACCAACATTGGCTTGCAGTAAAGAGAGACCAGTGAAAGAGGCAGAGGTGCAAAGTCCAGAGAGGTGAAGGTATTGGTGGGCTGGGAATCCGAGTAGAAAGGATCACCATTAGAACTGAGTAGCTGGCAAAATATTAACAACAAGCACAAACAAGCATAAAATTGGATTAGGAATGGGCAACCGCAAGAAAACATTGGGTTTCTAGCTATGAATGTAACAAAGGCGAGCAGAGAAATCCTCCCCAAAGAACTTCACCTAGGCAAGACCACCTCAGGGGTCATTAATAAAGCCCTGTTTTGCCCTATCCGGTTTTGCTCAGTGGATAGAGCGTCGGTCTTTGGACTGAAGGGTCCCAGGTTTGATTCTGGTCAAGGGCATGTACCTTGGTAGCAGGCACATCCCCAGTGAGGAGTGTGCAGAAGGCAGCTGATTGATGTTTCTCACTTGTGGATGTTTCTAAGTCTCTATCCCTCTCCCTTTCCCTCTGTAAAAGAATCAATAAAATACATTTAAAAATCAATAAATAACATCATGTTTCCTCTATGATGCAAAAATGATTCTTCCCCTTAAATCCCATTTGAGCCATTGCATGTGATAAGTGATGCAAATCTGCAAGGAAAAACAACAAAGTTGGATGGTCAACACTGTGGTAGAACAACAAACGACAAATGAGATCACAGACAAAACACCTATGTGAGCCCTAGCCGGCTTGGCTAAGTAGATGTAATGTCTGCCTGTGGACTGAAGGTTCCTAGGTTTGATTCTGGGGAGGGGCACGTGCCTGGGTTGCCCCAGGAGGGGGTGTGCAGGAGGCAGCCGATCAATTATTCTCTCTCATCATTGATTTTTCTATTCCTCTCCCTCTCCCTTCCTCTATAAAATCAATAAAAATATATTTAAAAAAATAGACCTATGTGAGTGACATCAGCAAGACGGCAGGATCAGAGATATCAGTATCTGCCTTTTCCTAGTGTAAGTAGACAGCTATCCATGAACAAACACCATATAGGAAATGGGGATAAGAGTACCATGAAGACAAACAGTATAAGAGACAGAAATAAAGGAAAACTATATGGAAAGAATGACGGGAAAGACTGGGTAAACAAACATATTTGAAGATACCTAAAGTCAAAAACGAGGGTCATCGTTACCTCCAGCAGCCAGTGTGCTTCCACTATCATTGATCATAGTGGCCTGTTCTTCAAAAAATACTGGAAATTTGTGTGTTTCAAATCCACAGAATGGCCCTAAGCGGTTTGGCTCAGTGGATACAGCGTCCGCCTGCGGACTGAAGGGTTCGATTCTGGTCAAGGGCATGTACCGTGGCTGCGGGCACATCCCCAGTAGGGGGTGTGCAGGAGACAGCTGATCAATGTTTCTCGCTCATCGATGTTTCTAACTCTCTATCCCTCTCCCTTCCTCTCTGTAAAAAATTAATAACATGTTTTTAAAACAAACAAACAAAATACCCACAGAATGCCTTGGCCAGTGTGGCTCAGTTCGTTGGAGCATCGTCCTGTGTACCAAAGGGTGGAGTATTCAATTCCCAAGTCAAGGTAGATATCAGTATATGGGTTCCATTTCTAGTTACCCTGTGTACAGAAGTCAGCCAATTGATGTTTCTCCCTTACACTGATGTTTCTCTCTCTCTCTCTTTCTCTCTCTCCCTGTTTCTCTTTCTCTCTCTCCATCTCTCTTCCTCAAATATTTGAAGAAGCATCAGTAAAAGCGAGATAAGGCAAAATAAAAGAATACAAATATTAGCTACCCTTGAGTTAGACTAAAGCAAAACACAAGACTAAAGCAAAACACAAAAACCAACAAACAAAAACTAGCTTCAGAGGGGTAGGGGATCCTAGGGAAAGGTAAACTGGGGGACAAAAAAAAACACACTTCAAAGAAATGAAAGATAGGACATTACAACTGACACTAGGAACCACAAAGCATCATAAGAGATGTTGATGTTAGAAGACGAAATGACCCTCCATAGAGAAATTGGTCAAGATCCCATACGAGCTTCTGAAATTAATAAACAAATTCAGAGCCCTGGCCATGTAGGTCTCTTGTTGAGTGTGTGGTCCCAATGCACCACGGCTGTGGGTTTGCAGGGTACATGTAGGGGGACAGCCAATAAATGCTTACATGGGAAAAAACAGCAGATCAATGTTTCCCTTTTTCTCTGTTTCCCACACTCAAGGGGCCAAAGAACCGCATGTGGATCGCGAGCCGCAGTTTGCCGACCACGGACCTAGGAAATCACAATACCATTCCTTGTCAGAAGACATGCACAGGTTACAGGCCCAATCTCCAGGGGGGCTGTGCAGGAAGCAGCTGATCAATGACTCTCCCTCATTATTCATGTTTGTATTGCTCTGTCCTTCTTTTCCTCTCTGAAATCAATAAAATATAGTTTAAAAATAAATAGAAAAATAATTTAAGGAATAAATAAATAGCCGTGGCCCATGGTGCTCAGTGCTGAGAATGCCTGCTTGCACAGTGGGAGGTCATGGATTTGATTCTCCGTAAGAGGCAGGTATGTGTGTTTCAGGTTCAACCCCCCTCCTACTCAGAGCACAAGTGGGAGGCAACCAATTGATATTTCTCTCTCTCTCTCTCTCTCCCTGCCTCTCCCTTTCTCTCTCTTCCTTAGAAAGAAAATCAATGGAAAAAATATTATCACTATTCAGGTGAAGATAAAAGAAGAAAGAATAGAATTCAGAAAAGTTACGAGAGAGGAGATCCAAGATGGCGGTGTTGGCAAAGGCCTATACTTGCTGCCTCCCACAAATACCTCAAAATTACAAATAAAATACAGAAAAACCATCAGCCAGAACTCCTGGAAAGCTGGCTGAATGGAGGTCTAGAGAGGTAAAGTAGAAAGCACCCTGAGACTGGTAGGAGGTAAAGAGGCTCAGAAGGTGATGGTCCTCTACCCATTTGGGCCACGTTTTTAATTGGGAAGGAGATCGTCTCTGCAGAGGTCACCTGGAGGAGCAAAGAGTCCCAGTACCACACCAGACGCCCAGCACAAGGTCGCAGACTGGGGAAAAGAGACCCTAATGGCAGTAAGAATTATGGGCTGTAAAAACCAGTGTGGACTTGGGTTCAGTGACACAAAGGCTACAGGAGACCCAACTGCTCCTCTTACAATGTCAGTACCACGAACTGAACATATAAGCTCCTGCTTCTTCCAACCTCCAGGGCCTGGTGAACCTGGGGTAGGGGGGTGGATCAAGACACATATGAGAAAAAACTGGACTAACTGGCATTGGGGCAGGAATTCGGGGGCAGTTTTCTCCAAGACAGAGGTGCTTGCATTGGTCATTATACCTATTCTGGCACATCCCAGGTCATAGGTCTGTGTGACAACCATTTCTGTGTGCTCCGACCTGGTGATTCCCTGAGACCTCACCCCATCCAATATACAACTTCACCCAAGTTGTGTGCAGTAGTGTTTGTATATGAATTGCCTGTCTTTGCACATGCTAAAATCTGTCAAACAAGTTGCAGTTGGGTCAGGGAACAGCAAATCTATCTATAAAAGGCCTATACCTGGCACAAGCACTAGCCTTCCTTGCTTCACAGCTGGGCCTCATTAGGGCACTTCCAAACTCAATACAAAGAGGAGAATCTGCAGATCTCTCTGTAGATGCTGCTCGGTGGCTCCAGGAAGAGGCTGACTTTAAACCTCCCAGGAGACCCAAGAGCCAGTGTACCCAGTGATCAGTGTCATACCATACCACCTTACAACTCTTCACATACATAAGCGACACACTCAAGGGGCAGACTCACTGACCACCAAAGCCCCACTGATACAGGTCATGGTCCATAGGGGTGTCTCCTGCACAGCAGCTCTACCACTGTAGTCATAGTAACACCCATCAATCCTTAAAGACTCAGGAAAATTCTGGAAGATCGGATCCAGCAATACATTAGAAAGATCATATACCATGACCAAGTGGGATTTAATCTTGGGATGAAAGATTGTACAATATCTGCAAATCAATAAATATGATACAACATATAAACAAATTGAAAGACAAATATCATATAATCATATTAATTGATGCAGAAAAAGGATTTGACACAATCTGACACACTTTCTTGATAAAAACTCTCAGCAAAGTGGGAGTCCAAGGATCATACCTCAGCATAATAAAAGACTTATATGACAAACCTACAGCCAATATCAGACTCAATCAGCAAAAACTACAACCATTTTCTGTAAGAACAGGACAAGACAGGGATGTCCACTTTCACCACTCCTGTTTGATATAAAACTGGAAGTGCTAGCCACAGCTATCAGAAAAGAAGAAATAATTAAATGCATCATAATTGGAAAAGAAGAAGTAAAAAGGTCATTATTCCATCAAAAAACTACTAAATTTAATAAATGCATTCAGAAATGTAGCAGGATACAAAATTAACACTCAGACATCTATGACTTCCTTATACACCAATAATGAACGCAGAGAAAGAGAAACAAACAAACAAACAAAAAATCTTATCTACCGTTGCAACAAAAAAATTAGGATACCTAGGAATAAACTTAACTAACGAGGTAAAAGACCTGTACTCTGAAAACTACAAGAAGTTGAAAAAAAGAGATAGAAGAAGATATAAACAAATGGAAACATATACCGTGTTCATGGATTGCTAGAATCAAGATCATTAAAATGTCTATGCTACCCAAAGCAATCTGCATATTCAATGCAATCCCCACTAAGATATCAACTGCATATTTCACAGATATAGAACAAACGTTCCAAAAATTCATCTTGAATAAAAAAAGACATCGAATAGCTGCAGCAATCCTGAGAAAGAAGAACAAAGTCGGTGGGAACTCAATACCAGATATCAAACTGTATTACAAAGCCACTGTACTTAAAACACCTTGGTACTGGCATAAGAACAGACATATAGATCAATGGAATAGAATAGAGAATCCAGAAATCGACGCAAAACACTATGCCCAATTAATATTCGACAAAGGAGGCAAGAGCATACAATGGAGTCAAGACAGTCTCTTCAATAAATGGTATTGGGAAAATTGGACAGATACATGCAAAAGGATGAAACTAGACCACCAACTTACACCATACAAAAAAATAAACTCAAAATGGATAAAAGGCTTAAACGTAAGACGTGAAACCATAAAAATACTAGAGGAATCCACAGGCAGCGAAATCGCAAACATATGCCGAAGAAATTTCTTCTCTGATACTGCTCCTAGGGCAATTAAATCTAAAGAGAAAATAAACAAATGGGACTACATCAAAATAACAAGCTTTTGCACAGCAAAGGAAACCATTAACAAAACAACAAGAAGACCCACTGCATGTGAGAACATATTTACAAATGATATCACCGATGATGGTTTAATCTCCAACATTCACAGAGAACTCATGCAACTTAACAATAGAAAGATAAACAATCCATTCAAAAAATGGTCAATGGACCTAAATAGACACTTTTCAAAAGAGGGCATACCGAAGGCCGAAAGACATATGAAAATATTCTCCAAGTCACTAATTATATGAGAGATGCAAATCAAAACAACAATGTGGTATCATCTCACACCTGTCAAAATGGCTATAATCAACAAATCAACAAACAACAAGTGCTGGAGAGGATGTGGAGAAAAGGAACCCTTCTGCACTGCTGGTGGTAATGTAGACTGGTGCATTACCAGTGGAGAACAGTATGGAGCTTCCTCAAAAAAGTAAAAATGGAACTCCCATTTGACCCACTTCTAGGAATATATCCCAAGAAAACAGAAACACCAATCAGAAAGGATATATGCACTCCTATGTTCATAGCAGCACAATTCACCATAGCTAAGATTTGGAAACAGCCTAAGTGCCCATCAACAGATGAGTGGATTAAAAAACCGTGGTATATCTACACAATGGAATTCTACACTGCGGTAAAAAAGAGGGAACTCTTGCCTTTTGCAACAGCATGGATGGACCTGGAAAGCATTATGCTAAGTGAAATAAGCCAGTCACAGAAATATAAATACCTCATGATTTCACTCATTTGTGGAATATAGAGAACAACATAGACTGATGAACAGGGACAGATCCAAAGACAGAGAAACAGCAATCAGACTATTAATCCCCAGAGGGAAAGTAGGGGAGGGAGAGGGTACGGGGAAGAGATCAACCAAAGGACTTGTATGCATGCATATAAGCCAAACCAATGGACATGGACAACAGGGGGATGAGAGCATGAGTGGTGGGGAGGAGGATGGGGATTTAATGAGGGGGATGAGGACACATTCGTAATACCTTAACTAATGAAGAATTAAAAAAATAAGTAAATAATATTTCCATTAAAAAAAAAGATATCAACTGCATATTTCACAGACCTATAATAAGCTCTCCAAAAATAAATATGGAATAATAATAATAAAATAGCCATAGCAATTTTAAAAAATATATATTTTATTGATTTTTTTACAGGGAGGAAGAAAGAGGGATAGAGAGCTAGAAACATCAATGAGAGAGAAACATCGATCAGCTGCCTCCTGCACACCCCTTACTGGGGATGTGCCCGCAACCAAGGTACATGCCCTTGACTGGAATTGAACCTGGACCCTTCAGTGCGAAGGCCAACGCTCTATCCACTGAGCCAAACCGGTTACGGCCATAGCAATCTTGAAAAAAAAAACAAAGTTGGAGGAATGACAATACCAGATACCAAGGTATATTGCAAAAATGCCTGGTACTGGCACAAAAACAGACATATAGAACAATGCAACAGAGTGGAGAGAATCCAGAAAACCACCCAAGACATTTAGCTCAATATTTGAAAGGAGGCGAGAGCTTACAATGAAGTTAAGATAATCTCTTCAGTAAATGGTGTTGGGAAAATTGGATAGATACATGCAAAAAAATGAAACTAGACCACCAACTTACTCCATACACAAAATAAACTAAATATAGATAAAGTCCGTAAACGTAAGACGGGAAAGCATAAAAATCTTAGAAAAATCCACAGGCAGCAAAATATCAGACATATATCCTAGCAATGTATTACAGATACAGCTTCTAGGGTAATGGAAACTAAGGAAAAAATGAACAAATGGAAATATGTCAAGATAAAAAGCTTCTGAACAGCAAAAGAAACCATCAACAAAACAACAAGAAAGCCCACTGAATTGGAGAACATATTTACCAATGTTATATCTTATAAGGGTTTACTCGCCTAAATTTACAGGGAACTCATACATCTTAACAAAAAGAAGATAAACAATCCAATCAAAAAATGGGCAAAGGACTTAAATACACACTTTTCGAAGGTGGATATATAGAAAGCCAAGAGACATAAAAAAACATGTTCAAAGCCACTTATCCGAGAGACACAAATCAAAACCACAATGATATATCATCGCACACCTGTCAGGATGCCTATCATCAACTAATCAACAAACGACAAGTGCTGGCAAGGATGTGGAGAAAAAGGAACCCTTGTGCATCGCTGGTGGGAATGCATATTCGTACAGACACTGTGGATTATATTATAGAGTTTCCACAAAAATTAAAAATGGAACTCCGATTTGACCCAGTAATCCCACTTCTAGGAAACTGTCCCAAGAAATCACAAACAGCCTTAGCCAGTTTGGCTCAGTGGATAGAGCATCGGCCTGTAGACTTAAGGGTCCCAGGTTCAATGCTGGTCAACGCAACATGCCAGGTTGGGGGCTTGATTACCAATAGGGTGGGTGAAGAACGCAGCAATCAATGATTCTCTCTTATCATTGATGTTTCTATCTCTCACTCTCCTTTCCTCTCTCTGAAATCAATAATGAAATATTAAAAAAAAGAAATCAGAAACACCAATCACAAAGGACATATGTTCATAGCAGCACGATTGACCATAGCTAAGATTTGGAAATAGCCTAAGTACTCACCAGTAGATGAGTGGATTAAAAAACTGTGGAGCATGTACACAATGGAATACTACCCTGCTGTAAAAAAGGAGGGACTCTTACTATTTAAAACAGCATGGAGGGAACTGGAAAGCATTATGCTAAGCAAAATAAGCCAGTCGGACAAAGATAAATATCACATGATCTCACTCATTTGTGGTCAATGAGGCAAAAAGGACACATGTGTAATATAACATATATAACTTTAGCCAAAACCGCTTTGGCTCGGTGGACAGAGCGTCAGCCTGTGGACTGAAGAATCCCGGGTTCGATTCTGGACAAGAGCATGTACCTTGGTTGCAGGCACATCCCCAGTAGGAGGTGTGCAGGAGGCAGCTGGTCAATGTTTCGCTCTCATCAATGTTTCTAACTCTCTATCTCACTCACTTCTTCTCTGTAAAAAATCAATAAAATATATTTTTTTAAAAAATACTTTATTGCTGCCATAACTAGTTTGGCTCAGTGGATAGAGCATCGGCCTGTGGACTGAAGGGTCCCCGGTTCAATTCTGGTCAAAGGCATGTACCTTAGTTATGGCACATCCCCGGTGGGGGGTATGCAGGAGGCAACTGATCGATGTATCTCATCAATGTTCCTGACTCTCTATCCCTGTCCCTTCCTCTCTGTAAAAAATCAATAAAATTTATTTTAAAAAAATATTGTATTGCTAAGGACTAGTAAGAAGAATCTGAGCTTGCTAGAACCATGGTGGCACTAGACCTGCTGAACGCAGGGTTGCTAAAAATATGGCCTTTCTAGAAACGCCACTGTGGGGGAGCGATATCTGCATCTGCAAAGCGCAATTAAGCACAGGCAAAAGTATGTGTTCCTGTATGTCCTAAGCAATTAATATATAAAATATACCAGGCAGTCAAAAAAACCTTTAACCAAAAAATACAGTTAATAAACGGGATAAGGAAATAGAAACAATTCTTCAAAAAATATAGGTACAAATGACCAACGGGAATATAGAAAATGCTTTCCTCCCTGATCAAGGAGGAAACCCTCAGGCTTCCAGCAACACTACCAACCACAAGTCCTTCCCTGTGAATTTAGTGCAGCAGGGAGTATTGGGACTTCAGGAATAGAAGGGAGCAGTAGAAACAGAACAACCCTCCCCAGGACAGCAACTCCCCAAGAAACAGGAAAAATCAAGCAGTACCGCAGTCTATGTGGGAGGAAACAGCACACCCTGGGAGTTTCGGCCAGGGAAATCCCAAAGCCAAGTCCAGGTCACTGGTGAGAGTGAGGGTCTTACCCATGGAGGACAGAAGTTCAAAGTTCTCCAGCATCACATTCAGGTACAGCTGACTCTGACCCTCATCAAGGAGGCTCCATTCCTCCCTGGAGAAGTACAGGGCAATGTCCTCAAAGGAGACTCCAACCTGTCAGAAATGAGACAATTAAATGCAGAGCTGACTTTCTTAGAACCAGAAATTCTACTCCTTACATATATTTCCCCCTTCAACCTCCTCCAGGGCACCCGGTTAGTGTGGACACCAGGCCCTAATGCCAGTGCAGGCTGCTGTTTCATCACAGTCTCATGACACATTGTGATGGCCCTCAGCTGAGCAGCCTGATTGGGTGGGAAGGATTGGGGGAGGGCAGGGGAGAGGGAAATGCCATTTAAGGTCTGGGCGATCCCTGCGGGGCCCCAGCCTTCCAGCCAAGCAACACCACTGCAGTCTCCTAGATCCTGCCTCCAAGACTAAGCCAAGCCTCGGTTTATGCTTCCCCTTTAAGTCCCCACAGTAGGTCTTAGGGACCATCAGCTCACACTTCCTACAGATGTGCACACAACTGGGTAATGTTTATCCCCTTCCCATGTTCAGATCCCAGGTTCACTCCCTCAGCTCTGCCCCCTTCCTGCTCCAATGCCACTGGATCTCGCTGGACTCGCCCATGAATTTGGCATATGGCGTGTGGAGAGCTTGGAGTCCAGCCGGATCCAGGACCACCCCAGGCCCCGGATGGACCCACAGCCGGGAAAGCCCCGAATGAGTCTGTGCCGTCCTCCCTGCAGCCTCTGCTCTTTCCGTCAATACTCACAGCCACATCCTCAGGGACCTTCAGATGCGAGTCACCCCCGTCCTCTCTGCCCTGCACTTGCTGTGTCCTCAGAAGACACAACACTCCTCTCCCCTCCACCTTCCTCACGGTCCTCCAGGCGGGACTGAGCTGCAGGACGGGACAGGCGCCCTCCCCAGGCTGTGGGGTGTGTGTGAGGAGGCGGTGAGGGCCCAGGGACAGGAATTCACCTCAGCCCGTCTCCTCGGCGGGGGCGCCGCCATTGCCCTCTGTGGGCTGAGCGGGGCGGGAGTGGAAGCGGCTGCAGGAATGGCGGTCCCTGGCCCGGCCCTGGCGTGGGTTCCCGTGGCGACTCTGAGCTTCAATCCCACGTGGGAGCTGTGAGCACCACTGGAGGCTCCGACCATTGGCTGTGTGACTGAGAACACTACTCTCCGGCCTTCTCCACGGGAGTGCGGATAGGGAAAACCTCACCGCCTGAGACAAAAACCTGAGAAGTTGGAATCCCGCCACAAGTACCACTGGTCCCGCCCTACAGAAGCTGCCAAACGGAAATTCCTTCTCTGACCCTCTATTGGCTCAGCTTGATGCCATTCCATGCATCGCCTTCTGGGTAATGTAGTTTCTAAGCTGCAAGGCCAGGATCCAGTATTTCTCAGTTGACTGTAGGACTGGATTTAGTGGCAAATAGCCCAAGAACACACCAGGTACATTAAGGGTCCTCTAGCGCCTTCAAGGGACGTGATTTCCAGGACAAGTTTGTTTCTCCTGCACCTGCAGAGCTTCCTTTAGGTGCGACTTTTGCATATTTTTGTTCAGGACTTGCTCTTTCTGACAGGCGTTATTTCTTCATTCAAGACTTTTGGCATGTGTCTCCCTTAGGCCATATGTATCTGGAGGAGGTTGTTCAAGTCTCTAACTGCCTTAACCTGCCTCCATTGAATTCATTATACAAAGTTAAGGTCACAAAACAGATGCTCATACTTAAGGGCATCTGCTTCTGATGCCATCCAAAGTGTCAAATCTGACTGGGCTGCAGTGTGGATAAGATGGTCAAGAAACATATGAAAAGATGCTTAAAGTCACAGATCACCAGAGAGATGGAAATTAATGCAACTATTACGTGTCACCTCACCGGTTTCACAATTGCTGCCATCAACAAATGAACAAAACACAAGTGCTGGGGAGGATGCGGAAAAAAGGGAACCCTAGTACACTGCTGGTAGGAATGCAAACTGGTGCAGCCATTATGAAAATCAGTATGGGCTTTCCTCAAAAAATTTAGTATGGAACTTCCATTTGATCCAGTGATTCCACTTCTAGAAATATATCCTAAGAAAGAATAAGATAGAATATATACTCCCTTCTGTTGATAGCAGCAGAATTTACAATAGCAAAGATGTGGAAACAGCCCAAGTGCCCATCAATAGATGAGTGGATTCAAATGCTGTGATACAGCCTTAGCCAGTTTGGCTCATTGGATAGAGGGTCACCCTGCAGACTGAATGATGCCAGGTTTAATTCAGGCCAAGGGTACATGCCAAGGTTGCAGGCTTCATTCCCAGTATGGAGTGCACAAGAGCCAGCCAATCAGTAATTCTCTCTCATCATTGATGTTTCTCTCACTCCCTTTCATTTCTTCTCTGAAATAAATACTTAAAAAAACCATTTTAAGTATATTGAATATTTATACCATGGAATACTCTGCAGCAGTAAAAAAGAAGAATCTTGGGAGAAACCAAGATGGCGGCATAGGTAAACAGTGGAGTTTGTGCCTTGAAAAACCACTTCAAAAATACAACTAAAAGACGGAACGGACATCATCCAGAACCACAGGAAGGCTGGCTGAGTGGAAATTCTACAACTAGAAGGAAATAGAAAAGCATACCAAGACTCAGAGGAGGCGCAGTACGGAAGTAAAATAGTAAGGTGCAGAGTTGCATGCGGAGCGGGCTGGCGGCTGAGGGCGCGGTTGTCGTTTTCAATCGGGAGGGAGTCTCAGGCTCATATTCCAGTTCCGGGCGAGTCTCTAAGGACCCAGACTCATACAGGAGAAGCAGGACTGTCTGGCATCAGTCTGAACTCGAGGGCAGCTTTCTCTTGTAGTGGTTTGCAGCGATTACCAGGACACTGAGAAGCAGAACCTTTGAGGGCTGGAATGACAGCAGCCATAACTGCTAGCCCCGCCCTGTTGATCCCGAGGGACCCGCCCTGCCGAAGCCCTTCAGGGAGGCTTTTGCTGGATAGCCTCAGGCAAAGGCTAGATTAGCACCACCCTAGAGATGAAGGAGCCAGGAAACCCAGAGGTCAGAGTGGGACCATCCAGTTTGCAGCTCCGTGGAAACATAAAGGACACACTCAGTGAGCACCAAAGCCCCATTGAAGCAAGACTTGCCCAAGAGGGGGTCTCCAGCACAGAAGTTCTCCCACTGCCGACACAGCTGATTCTCAGCCAATTGCCCTGGAGGTCAATTCCTCCCAGTGATAACTACAACAATCAAGGCTTAACTACAACAAGACTTTGCACAAAGACCAAAAGGGGGTGCACCAAGAGTGTCCTCTTCAGGTAATTGGGGAGGCTGAACTACTGGGCCCTATAGGACACTTAGCACAGAAAACCACTTTATCAACAAAGGGAGGCATAAAAAATTCGGAGACAAAGAAAAAGGACACACATGACAGAAACGGAAGAAAGCAAACTACTGGATATAGAGTTCAAAACCACACTTTTAAGGTTTTTCAAGAATTTTCTAGAAACTGCCGATAAACTTAATAAGACCTACAAGAAATCTAATGAGACCCTCGAGGTTGTGGTAAAGGACCAACTAGAAATTAAGCATACACTGACTGAAATAAAGAATATTATACATACACCCAATAGCAGACCAGAGGATCGCAAGAATCAAGTCAATGATTTGAAATACAAAGAAGCAAAAAACACCCAACCGGAAAAGCAAAATGAAAAAAGGATCCAAAAATACGAAGATAGTGTAAGGAGCCCCTGGGACAGCTTCAAGCGTACCAACATCTGAATTATAGGGGTGCCAGAAGAGAGAGAGCAAGATATTGAAAACCTATTTGAAGAAATAATGACAGAAAACTTCCCCTACCTGGTGAAAGAAATAGACTTACAAGTCCAGGAAGCGCAGAGAACCCCAAACAAAAGGAATCCAAAGAGGGTCACACCAAGACACATCATAATTGAAATGCCAAGAGCAAAAGACAAAGAGAGACTCTTAAAAGCAGGAAGAGAAAGAAAGTCAGTTACCTATAAGGGAGTACCCATATGACTGTCAGCTGATTTCTCAACAGAAACTTTGCAGGCCAGAGGGAGTGGCAAGAAATATTCAAAGTGATGAATGCCAAGAACCTATAACCAAGATTACTTTATCCAGCAAAGCTATCATGCAGAATTGAAGGTCAGATAAAGAGCTTCACAGATAAGGAAAAGCTAAAGGAGTTCATCACCACCAAACCAGGATTATATGAAATGCTGAAAGGTATCCTTTAAGAAGAGGAAAAAGAAGAAAAAGGTAAAGATACAAATTATGAACAACAAATACACATCTATCAACAAGTGAATCTAAAAATCAAGTGAATAATCTGATGAACAGAATGAACTGGTGATTATAATAGAATCAGGGACATAGAAAGGGGGTGGACTGGCTATTCTTGGGGGTGGGGGATGGGGGAAGAGACTGGACAAAAATCGTGCATCTATGGATGAGGACAGTGGATGGGGACTGAGGGTGGGATGGGAACTGGGTGGAGAGGAGTTATAGGGGGAAAAAAGAGGAACAAATGTAATAATCTGAACAATAAAGATTTAATTAATAAAAAATAAATAAAAAAAGAAGAATCTTTACACTTATAAACGGCATAGAGGCACCTGGAAAGCATCATACCAAGTGAAATCAGTCAGTGAGAGAACAAGTATCACTTGATCTCACTCATATAGGAATTCTAATTAACACAATAAAGTGTTGGATGGAGTGGATTCTGAGACATGGAAGCACGGGAGTACAGAATATCAGAGGAACGGAATAGGAGGGGGAAAAAAAAAACAGCTTCTGATAAGAAACACACACACACACACACACACACACACACACAACCAAGTCACCCAAGCATTGAGCATTTTCTTCTCTTCTCTGAAAGCAATGGGAAAACACTAGCTTGCTGTGTTCTGAGTCTGCTCTAAATTTGTGTTTATTAATTTGTGTTTAGTCAGTTGAGTTTCTGGAAATGCTGATAACCCTCCATGTAACTTTCTCCTGCTTCACATGAGTCAATTGCTTTTGGTGATGTTGTAAGTAATGTACAAACTTGTGGAGAATTTTCCTACGTTTATGTGACCCAAGCCGGTAACAGTGCCAGGAAGCAGAATAAAAATAAATTGTTTGGGAGAATGGCAATTTTGCACCTTTTTTATACATGAGACTAAAGAAGAAGACATAAATGGTTTACATGACATTCACTGGTGATAAAATGGGGGGGGGGGCTAAGGAGGGAAATCTCTGGGATTGGATAAAAAGTAAAAAAAAAGACAAACTTCTTTTTAAGTTTATGTGATTGGTAACAGTTAATATTTAACACAATAACAATAATTGGGGCTCTGTGATCTTCTGTGTTCAGAGATTGTGCTCTTAGGAGTCTGTGAAACAGAAATGTCCCTGAAAATCCAAAGGCATGTTATCCCAGATGCAAAAAGACAAGACAGGCTCACTAAGGTGAAATTTGCAACTTGAAAAAAATTAAAAAACCACACACACACACACACACACACACACACACACACACACACAAAACAAAACAGACTAGGACATAAATACCCCTGTGACTAGACTTTACTTGGCAAGTTTTAACTTCAAAGCATCCTATATGGGTACTTTTAGCCTCCGAGTTTGCAAGATTGGCTATGCTATGCCAGACTCCCTGAGCTTGCTAGGTTTACTGTGTGCCATCATTTTTGTCCATACTGGGAAGTTAGAATCTGTGGGTTGAGGAGAAAATTCAATGAGTGTTTATTAACTCAGGGACCCATTGCTCATTTCCTCCTAAACACAACGACCCCAGTATTGCTGGTGTACCTTTATTTGGTCTTCTAGAAGTAGTCACTCTTTAGGTCACTAAAGCCTTAGGTTCTAAAGCAGTGGAGGTATTTGTAAGGACAACAAAAAGGTCTGTTTCTTTGCTGTGGCCTTCCACAATTTATGAGAAGCACCTGCTAATTAAATCCCAAGTAGTTTATTTTCTGCCGGACCCATTGTTCACATCCTTCTTAACAGAATGTCCCAAGTATTTCTGGTGTCCCTTTATTTCATCTCCTAGAAGTATTCATTCTTCAGGTCACTAAAGCCTTAGGTTCTAAATGTGGTGGAGATATTTTTAAGGACAAGAAAATGGTCTTTATTTTCTTTGCTGTGGCCTTCCACAACTTATGAGAATCACCTGGTAATTAAACCCCAAGATTGTTGACTCCTCTGATCCAACAACTCCTCTGTTCAAACTGCTGAACAAGAGAAGTTACTTTCAAGGATACATTCTTGATACCCCTCCTGCCTGCTGTTGTCACACCTAAGAGATCATTTGCACCACAGAGTCTCTAGTCAATAGAAAGTTTCCTTCCCTCCACTCCTTCAAACAAGCCTTTTGAACTCTTCATAACTTCCTTTCTAGTCATATTTTATAGGCTTGGGAAAAATACTGACAGCACAACTACTTATACATCTGTCAGACTGTCTTCAGGAATGCAAAGTAACTGTAAATTAAATGGCTCAAGATAAAAGAAATGTACATTCACCTATTTTGGAAAAACATATTTTTCAACTCTATATTCAATCCACATTCTTTTTTCTCCCAATATATTTTTATTGATTTATTACAGAGATGAAGGGAGAGGGATAGTGTTAGAAACATCGATCAGCCGTCTCCTGCACACGCCATCTAGGGATGTGCCTGCAACCAAGGTACATGCCCTTGACCAGAATGGAACCTGGGAACCTGGAGTCCGCAGGCTGACAATCTATCCATTGAGCCAAACCGGTTAGCACTCAAGAAACATTCTTATGCCCTCTGGGCCAATCTCATCTCAGTGATAGAAAATGTAACAAACAATGAAGAACTTTCACCCAAACTACTGGAATGTTGACGGGGTCACAAAAGCCAGATCTCCGGCCTAAAGACACTATTTTCCTCTTAGTTTTGCTGCCAGAGCACCAATGGCTCTGATGGGAACATCTGAGAATCTACTGGAAGCCACAGAACCTCTTGATTATAATCAATGACAATGACTGCTGCACACAGGATAAACATGCCAGGAGTTTCTCAGATCTGTGTACAGACCGTTCCTGCAGTCTTTTCCTCAAAAAAATTTCTGGGTGCAGGTTTAAATGAAGTCCATTTCTTGTAGTAGAATTAGGTCAGTATTTCTGCAGTGAAGTGGTCCCCCTCACTGTGATGGTCCTCCAACCAGTGCCCATCACCCATGGAATAGAAGGTATTAGGGAACATAGCCCTCTGCAACACCTGGGGGAAAGAATCCCTTCAAATGTCTTAGCATCCCTTGAAAACAAGAAAAAAATTCATGCTGCTCCCAGACATACTTGAGGTTGTCACAGCTACCCCTGTTTTGAGTGACTTCTATGTCTCAAAACATCCATTTTGACAGGAGGACTAAACAGTGCATATTGTTTCCTGCAAAATTATGGGCAGGAATGTAAATTTGGCAAAAACTGCTGAGCTAATTTCTGCACCATAGTCTTCTCCCAAGAGTAAAACTGTTTGAGACCACATAAAATTTTCCCCATCATCATGCTTGGAGAGCCCAGATCTACTTATAAACTAACCCACACAGTAAATAGAACACCCAGCATTAAAGAAGTTCTAGTAAAAAGCCTTCATTATTTTGCAAAGAAAGACACCAGAGATTGGCAGTTTTCACCTTGATGACTTAGGCCAGTGATGGCGAACCTTTTGAGCTCGGCGTGTCAGCATTTTGAAAAATTCTAACTTAACTCTGGTGCTGTTTCACATATAGAAACTTCTTGATATTTGCAACCATAGTAAAACAAAGATTTAAATTTTTGATACTGATGTTATATATTTAAATGGCATTTAACAAAGAAAAATCAACCAAATAAAATGAGTTCGCACGTCACCTCTGACACGTGTGTCACAGATTCACCGTCACTAACTTACCCACTCAAATAAAGTCAACATTAGCATGTAGGATAGTGTGTCCCTCAAAATGGCATTTCTTCTGCAACATTATGTTTACTGGCACCAAGGGTAATCAGTCCTATGTGGCAACTCGTGGCAGGGATACAAGTAAGAACTAAGGGATGAGGTATTCCTATTTTCTTCAACAAATTAGACAACACAGTTAGCTTCCCTGGGCCCATGAAGATGGTGATTGATGCCATCTGTCGGGACCTTATAGGACGCTATAATATAGGGGGAAATAGCTTCAGCAACAGAATTATGCAGTGACATAGATCGGGCAGGACATCTCTGTATGTTAGAAAGTGCAACATAGATACATATACTTCCAATATAAGAACAAAGAAATAGAACTGCAGAAACAGTTGCGGAGAGGTTACATAATGTAGGTGATCATATGTATGAGATATAATTCAGACTAATGAGACTTCACTAATTTTCTTTTACAATTGTTAAGTCCTAAGTAAGAAACTACATTTCCTATACATAAAAACCTTATAACATGTGGACTGTTTTGTGCAGCGCTAATTTACAAATGAGACTGACAGATAACTCACATTAATGGCACTCAAAACAGCTTTCTCCAGTGTCGGCTCTGTGATGATATTGAAGACCCTTGCTACTTGTAAAAGATTTCCCACATTCCCTGCATTTCTAAGGCTTTTCTCTTGTGTGAACTCTCTGATGATATTGGAGACCAGTGGGACTGGTATAACACTTTCCACATTCACAGCATTTATAAGGATTTTCTGCAGTATGAATTCTCTTGTGATGACGAAGATCACTGTTAAAGGTAAAAGATTTCCCACATTCACTGCATTTGTAAGGCTTTTCTCCTGTGTGAACTCTCTGATAACGAAGGTAACTGCTCCCGGTAAAAGACTTTCCACATTAACTACATTTGTAAGGCTTTTCTCCTGTGTGAACTCTCTGATGATACTGGAGACCAAGGGGTCTGGTAAAAGACTTTCCACATTCCCTGCATTTATAAGGCTTTTCTCCTGTATGAACTCTCTGATGATAACGAAGAGAATTGCTCCAGGTAAAAGACTTTCCACATTCTCTGCATTTATAAGGCTTTTCTTCTGTATGAACCCTTTGATGACTACAAAGGTGCGTGTTCTTGATAAAAGCTTTCTCACACACACTGAATTTATAAGGCTTTTCTCCAGTGTGAACTCTCTGATGATAACGTAGGTCAGAGTTAGTGGTAAAAGATTTCCCACATTCACTACATTGATAAGGCTTTTCTCCTGTGTGAATTCTCTGATGATACTGGAGGCCAAGGGGTCTGGTAAAAGACTTTCCACATTCACTGCATTTATAAGGCTTTTCTCCTGAGTGAACTCTCTGATGATACTGGAGAGCAGCGTGACTGGTAAAAGACTTTCCACATTCACTACATTTATAAGGCTTTTCTCGAGTGTGAACTCTCTGATGATACTAGAGACTACCAGCTTGTGTAAGTTTTCCCACAGCAAATGCATCGATAAGGCATTTCTCCTGTATGAACACACTGATGATAACGAAGGGAATTGCTCCAGGTAAAAGACTTTCCACATTCCCTGCATTTATAAGGCTTTTCTCCTGTATGAACCCTTTGATGACGATAAAGGTGCGTGTTCTTGATAAAAGCTTTGTCACACACACTGCATTTATAAGGCTTTTCTCCAGTGTGAACTCTCTGATGATAACGTAGGTTAGAGTTAGTGGTAAAAGATTTCCCACATTCACTACATTGATAAGGCTTTTCTCCTGTGTGAATTCTCTGATGATACCGGAGACCAAGGGGTCTGGTAAAAGACTTTCCACATTCAATGCATTTATAAGGCTTTTCTCCTGTATGAACTCTCTGATGATAATGAAGGTGAGAGTTAGTTGTAAAAGATTTCCCACATTCAGAGCACACGAAACATTGATTTGTAACACCGTTTTTCTGAATAAACATGTCGGTGCAACTAATGTCTTTCTTACATTCATTTCTGGTGTAACAAATTTCTCTCCTTTGAAACATCATCCCAGGTGTGGAAATAGCATTAGGACTGTCCCTGATCGGAGTAGCCTTTAGGTGGAGATATCCTGACCCAGTCAGGACACCCTGCCCAACCTCGCCACATGTGGAACGATTCTCGGACACATTGAAACTGCAGCTGTTTGCAACTGAGATCCTGCTCACCCCTCTAATGAAAGTCTTCTCTCTCACATGTTGCTGGTGAAATTTTACAGTGAAATAAAATTGTTTTGCACATGCCCCACACCTCAACAGTATCTGTGGGTGTTGTGTTCCCTGCTGCTCCATCACGTGGAAAATATTTCCCAAGACTAGCCCACAACTCTCACAGGGGTGGCTCTTCTGGGAAGACAAGGCTACCTTGGGATTCCTTGCCTGTGACACTCTTACAGAAACCTTCTGTTTTGTCAGTCCCTCCACATTCTCTGCTCCACAGCAGCAACCTGTATAAAAGGAAATACTGGTGGAGTACATGTTCATCTTATGAAAACAGAGTATCTTCACCACGAATGTTTATCTGTCATAAGTAGGCATGATTCCATGGAAAGCTTTTCAAGGTGAGTGAGTTAGACATTGAGGAAATTGTTGTAAATAACGTGGCCCCAGAAGTGAGTTGATGATGGAAATCTCATCAAGAGAGGGACAGAAGCACAGGAGTACATACAAAGAGGAGAGGAAGGCTCTACTCATTGTTCTTGCACAAACGGCCTCCTCTAGCACAGTGGTTCTCTACCTTGGCTGTACATTAGGATTACCTGGGAATCTTTTTAAAATCCTGATTTCTGGGCCTCATCCTCTGGAAATTCTGTTTGTTACTAATGTTGTGGCCCAACCCCATAACAAAGAAACAGAATTTCCTGAGCATGAGGCCCAAAAATCAGGATGTTAAAAGATTCCCAGGTGATTCTAATGTGCAGCCAAGGTTGAGAACCACTGCTCTAGGACCTTACATTCTGACCATGTGAGTCTGTGTGGAATAATTTCAAGCTGCTCAAAGCCATAAAAATTAATTGTATTAGAGCACAGGATATACAATGTCAATATAATAACATGTGTAGTCTGCAAGGTACTGCAGGCATGGACCAACGTTGGTTTGCAGTAAAGAGCGACCTGTGAAAGAGGCAGAGGTACAAAGTCCAGAGAGGATAAGGTTATCCGTGAGCTGAGAATCTAAGTAGAAATAATTAAAATTAGAACTGAAAAGTTGGCAAAGTATCAACTATAAGCACAAACTAGCATAATTCCGTGAGGAATGGGCAACTGTAACAAAACACTGGCTTTCTAGCTATGAATGTAACAAAGGCCTGTTGTGAATTCCTACCCAATGACCCTTCCCCAGAGAAAGACCGCCGGGGGGTCCACTGTGTCATTCATAAAGTCATGTTTCTTCTGTGATGCACAAATGATTCTTCCCCTTGAATCCCATTTGAACCATTGCATGCGATAAATGATGCAAATCTTCAAAAAAAGAGAAAAGGTGGGTAGACAACCCTGTGGTCAACAAAGGACAAATGAGATCACAGTCAAAAGACCTATGTGAGTGACATCAATAAGTGGCAGGATCAGAGAGATGAGCTTCTTCCCCCTTCCCAGTATAAGTAGACAGCTTTCCACGAACAAAAACCCATAGGAAATGGGAATAAGAGTACCATTAAGACAAACAGTAATACAGACAGAAATAAAGGAGAACGGTACAGAAAGGATGACTGGAAAGACTGGGTGAACAAATATATTTGAAGATACCTACAGTCAAAAACAAGGGTCAGAGTTACCTCTAGCAGCTACTGTGCTTCTACTATCATTGACCCTAGTGGCCGGTTCTACAACAAAACCTGGAAATGTGTGTGTTTAAAAACCACAGAATGCCTTGGCCAGTATGGCTCAATTGGTTGGAGCATCGTCCTGAGTACCAAAGGGTCGAGGATTCAATTCCCAGTCAAGGCACATAACAGTATGTGGGATCCATTTCCAGTTAGCTTGGGTAGAGAAGGCAGCCAATTGATGTTTCTCCCTGACTCTGATGTTTCTCTCTCTCTTTATCCGTCTCATCCTCTCTATCTGAAAGCCATAATATATAACTAAGAATTTCAATTTTTTGGTGTGATGGTAAATGGGATTGCTTTTTTAGTCTCCCTTTCTGTAAGTTCACTATTGGTGTATAGAGATGCCATAGATTTCTTGGCGTTAATGTTGTAAACTGCTACCTTGACGAATTCATTTATTACATCTAATAGTTTTTTGATGTAGTCTTTAGGATTTTTTACCATGTACAATATCATCTCATCTGCGCATAAGGACAGTTGTATTTCTTCTTTTCCAATTTGGATGCCTTTTATTTCTTCTTCTTGTCTAATCGCAATGGCTAATACTTCCAGTACTATGCTGAACAGGAGTGGTGAGAGTGGGCATCCCTGTCTTGTTCCTGTACTTAAGGGAAATGGTTTTAGTTTTTACCCATTGAGTATGATGTTGGCTGTGGGTTTGTCATATATGGCTTTTATTATGTTGAGGTATGATGCTTCTATTCCCACCTTGCTAAGAGTTTTTATTAAAAATGGGTGTTGGATTTTATCAAATGCTTTTTCTGCATCAATTGATATGACTATGTGGTTTTCATCTCCCAATCTGTGTATGTGATGTATCATGTTTATCAATTTGAGGATACTGTACCATCCCTGCACCCCTGGGATAAATCCTATTGGTCATGGTGTATGATCCTTCTGATGTACTGCTGGATCCGTTTTGCTAAGTCCAGGTCACTGGTGACAGTGAGGGTCTTACCCAGGGAGGACAGAAGTTCAAAGTTCTCCAGCATCACATTCAGGTACAGCTGTCTCTGACCCTCATCAAGTAGGCTCCATTCCTCCCGGGAGAAATACAGGGCAATGTCTTCAAAGGTGACTCCAACCTGTCAGAATTGAGACAATGGAAACCAGAGCTGTCCCTCCGAGAACCAGTAATTCTACTCCTTAAACAGCTTCCTCATCCGCAACTTCCTCCAGGGCCCCTGGTTGGTGTGGACCCGAGGCCCTAATGCCAGTGCAGGCTGCTCTCTCATCACAGTCCCATTACTGACTGGGATGGCCCCCAGCAGAGCAGCCTGATTGGGTGGGGAGGGAGGGTAGACAATAATGCCATTTAAGATCTGGGCAATGCCTGCAGGGCCCCAGCCTTCCTGCCAAGCAACAGCACTGCAGTCTCCTAGATCCTGCCGCCAAGGCAAAGCCAAGCGTGGATTTATGCTTCACCTTTGAGTCCCCACACCAGGTCCCGGGAATCATCACCTCACACTTCCTCCAAATGTGCACACCACTGGGTAATGTTTATCCCCTTCCCATGATCAGACCCCAGGTTCACTCCCTCAGCTCTGCCCCCTTCCTGCTCCAATGCCACCGGATCTCGCTGGACTCACCCATGAACTTGGCATATGGCGTGTAGAGAGCTTGTAGTCCAGCCGGATCCAGGACCACCCCAGGCCCCTGATGGACCCAGAGCCGGGAAAACCCCGAATGAGGCTGTGCCGTCCTCCCTGCAGCCTCTGATTTTCCCCTGTACTCACAGCCACATCCCAGGGGAACTTCAGATGAGAGTATTCCCTGTCCTCTCTGCCCTGCACTTGCTGTGTCCTCAGAAGCCACAACACTCCTCTCCCCTCCACCTTCCTCACGGTCCTCCACGCGGGACTGAGCTGCAGGACGGGACAGGCGCCCTCCCCAGGCTGTGGTGTCTGTGTGAGGAGGCGGTGAGGGCCTGGGGGACTCGACTCACCTCAGCCCGTCTCCTCCGCATGGGCGCCGCCATTGCTCTCTGTGGGCTGAGCGGGGCGGGAGTAGAAGCCGCTGCAGGAAAGGCGGTCCCTCTCCCGGCCCTGGCGTGGGTCCGTGTGGCGATTCCGAGCTCAATCCCAAGTGGGAGCTGTGAGCACCACTGCAGGCTCCCACCATTGGCTGTGAGGCGGGAGCACCGCTCTCAGGCCTTCTCCACGCGACTGTGAGACCAGGAACTCCTCACCGCCGGACACAAAAACCTGAGAAGGCAAAATCCCGCCAGAAAAACTACCGGTCTCGCCCTACTGAAGCGGCCGAAGGGAAATGCCTTTTCTGAGCCTCCATTGGCCGAGCCTGGTGGCATGGCTTGCATGGACTTCTGGGTAATGTAGTTTCTCCGTTCCAAGGCAAGGAACCTACATCTTCTCAGTTGCATCCAGGACTGGATTTAGGGGCAAATAGCCTAAGAACACACCAAATACACTAAGCGTCCTCGAGCGCCTTCAGGGGAGGTGATTTCCGGGGCGAGTTTGTTTCTGGGGCACATGACTGGCTTCCTTTAGCGGCTGGCTTTGCATATCTTTCTTCAGGACCTGCTCATTCTGAATGGCAGGCATAGTTTCTTCATTCAGGACATTTGGCATGTGTCTCCGTCAGGTCCACTGTAACTTGCAGAGGTTGCTCAAGTCCCTAACTCGCTGTAACCTGCCTCCATTGAATGCACTGTACAAACTTTACGTCACAAAACAGACACTCATACTTTAAAGGCATCTGCTTCTGATGCCATCTGAAGTGCAGCTCTGCCTGGGCTGCACTGGGGATAAGATGGCCAAGAGACAGGTGAAAAAAATGCTCAAAGTGACGATCATCAAAGAGATGAAAATTCAAACAACAAATAGGTATCACCTCACAACTGTCAAAATCGCAGCCATCAACAAGTCAACAAATGGAAAGTGCTGGTGAGGATGTAGTAAAAAGGGAACCCTAGTACACTGCTGGTAGGAATGAAAACTGGTGCAGCCATTATGGAAATCTGTATGGAGTTTTGCAAAAAAAATTAATATGGAACTGCCATTTGATCCAGTGATTTGACTTCTAGGAATATATCCTGTGGGTAACCCCCTATTGTCTTCACTAGCAGAGAGGTGTGGACAAGGAGCCTGGAAGGCTGGTGACCCTTGAGCCCTGGCAAAGGTTAGAGCTATGCACCCACTGTTTACTCCAGACAATGGTAGCTGAAGCAACTTTCCCACCTATAGTCATGTAAATCCTTACTGACAAGATAGTCTGCCTGAGTGGAGGCCAGGGGATTGTCAAGGGCGGGGGTGGGGGACACAGATGTAATACCCTTTGTAATATTTTAAGCAATAAAAAAAAATTAAAAAAAAAAAGATAGTCTGCCTGTTTCTGGAACTTGCCTGCCTAAGGGTTATGGGTATATCCAAAATGAATAAAAAGATGGCAACTCCTGAGCACAGGAGGAGTCCATTCTCTTGGGATGGGCTCTTGCCTGCCCAACCCCCACCCCCTGGCAATGTCAAAATTATTATCTCTTGTCTATTCTCTTTCATTTGAGTGCAGCCCCTCTTCCAGATGCTGAATCCTGAACCAGGAAGGACGTGGGGGAAACACATCACACATCCAAAGAAACCTGAAACAATCAGATAGAAAGTAACAACCCCTCTCTTCATAGCAGCACAATTTGCAATAGCAAAGATCTGGAAAGAGCCCAAGTACTCATCAGTAGATGAGTGGATAAAAAACTGTGGTACATTGATACTATAGAATACCATGCAGCAGGAAAAATGATGACTCTCTTACCCTTTCACACAGCATGGGGGGTACCTGGAGAGCATCATGCTAAGTGAAATAAGTCTGTCAGAGGAAGAGAAGTATCACTTCATCTCACTCATATATGGAATCTAATTAATAAAAATACCCTGATGAATGGAGTGAATTCAGAGTGCAGAATCGCAGAAGCGAAGCCATGGGAAGGTAAAAGAAAAAGAAAAAACATCCTTCAGTGAGGATTAAGCAAACACACACAAATAATAAAAACAAAGTCACCTGAGACTTGAGTATTTTCTTCTGTTCTCTGTAAGCAATGTGAAAGCACTAGCTTGCTGTGTTCCGAATCTGCTCAAAATTTGTGTTTATAAATCTCTCTTCTGTCAGTTGTGTGCCTGGAAATGCTGATACCCCTCCATGTAACTTCCTCCTGCTTCACATGAATCTACTACTTTTGGTGTTGTTGTAAGAAATGTCCAAACCCGTGGAGAATTTTTCTCAGTTTATTTGACCCAAGCTTAGGACACTGCCAGGAAGCAAAATAACAACAGATTGACTTGGGGGAATGGCAGTTTCATACCTTTTTATACATTAGACTCAAAGGAGAAGACATAAAGGGGTTACATTAAATTCTCTGGTGATCATTTGGAGGGTGGGGGAGAGTTAAGAAGGGAATTCTCTGGGATTGGATTAAAAGTTAAAAAAAAAAAAATAGCCCTAACCGGTTTGGCTCAGAGGATAGAGCGTCGGCCTGCGGACTAAAGGGTCCCAGGATCGATTCTGGCCAAGGGCATGTATCTTGGTTGCGGGTACATCCCCAGTAGAGGGTGTGCAGGAGGCAGCTGAATCGATGTTTCTAACTCTCTATCCCTCTCCCTTCCCTTCTGTAAAAAATCAGTCAAATATATATATTTTTAAAAAGTAAAAAAAGACACAACTTCTTTTAAATATTATAGAATAATTAACACTTAATATTTAACACAACAACCATAATAATTGGGGCTGTGTGGTCTTCTGTGTTTGGAGATTGTGTCGTTAGGAGTCTGTAAAATGAAAATTTTCCTGAAAATCCAATGGTATGTTATTCCATATGCAAAAAGACTATAGACAGGCTCAAAAAGATAAAAATTGACTTTTGCAAAACAGAACAAAGCAAAACAAAACAAAAGCCAAAAACAAGTCTGCGATATAATTATCCGCGTGACTCACTTTTACTTAGAAAGCTTTACATTCAAACTATCGTATATGGTTACTTTTGGCCTCTGAGTTTGTAAGATTGGCCATGCCATACCAGGCTCCCTGAGCTTGCTAAGTTTAGTATCTGCCATCATTTTCATCCATACTGGAAAGGTAGAACCTGTGGGTTGAGAAGAAACTTCAATGAGTGGTTTATTTCCTGATGGACCCATTGTTCACATCCTTCTTAACAGAATGCTTTGTAGTGCTGGTGTCCGTTTATTTGGTCTCCTAGAAGAATTCACTCTTCAGGTCACTAAAGCCTTAGGTTCTAAATGTAGTGGAGATATTTGTAAGGACAAGAAAAAGGTTTCTTTTCCTTTGCTGTGCTCTTCCACAATTTATGAGAAACACCTGCTAATTAAACCCTAAGATTGTTGGCTCCTCTAATTGAACAACTCCTTTGTTCAAACTGCTGAACAAGATCACTTATTTTCAAGGCCACATTCTTGCTACCTCTGCTCCCTGCTGTTGTCGCACCTAAGAGATAATTTGCACCAAAAAGTCTCTAGTTAGTAGAAAGTTTCTTTCCCTCCGCCCCTTCAAACAAGCCTCTTTTGAACTCTACATAACCTTGTCTCTAGTCATATTTCCTAAGCTCGGGAAAAGTACTGAGAAGTCACCTCCCTATACATCTGCCAGACTGTCTCCTGGAAGGCAAACAAACTTTAACTTTTAAAACAGCCCCTCGCCGAAACCGGTTTGGCTCAGTGGATAGAGCGTCAGCCTGTGGGCTGAAGGGTCCCGGGTTCGATTCCGGTCAGGGGCGTGTACCTGGGTTGCGGGCACATCCCCAGTGGGAGATGTGCAGGAGGCAGCTGATCGATGTTTCTCTCTCATCGATGTTTCTGACTCTCTGTCTCTCTCCCTTCCTCTCTGTAAAAAATCAATAAAATATATTTTTTAAAAAATAATAAAAAAATAAGAACAGCCCCTCATATCTACTCAATTTAAGCACAACCCAAGGCCCCTCCATTCCTGGTCCCTTAACAACAGACACTGCTGAAAAGCAGAAGCCACCCTTTATCCCTGCCTTATATTGACTAGACTGAAAGGAGTCTATTTCTTCTTTTGGAAAGTAAAAGAAACTTTCCCTCTTCATGTATCTTTTAGCTCTGAGTTCTTTCAAAGCCTGCACCTTCAGTCAAACCTGAACAGTATTTCTTTATTCTGAGGAGTTCCGTAGGTCAAAATGAGGAAAACAATATTGTAGAGGCAACATAATTTTTCCTTCTTTTTTAGGCTCTTTGGTTGGCCTAGGAATTAAATTGATATAATATAGATTAACAGGGGGAAAACAACCAAAAAGTTATTAACATGTATACCTCCACATACATGGAAATAACTCAGAAAAACGGAGTAATGAACCAAACTGGCAAATACCATCATCTGAAAAGCCACCTTCACTTATAGTCAGAAAATGTTGTGTGTGGAGAGTCAGTTAGGGTAGGTGTTCAGGAAAAGCACAGTAAAAACCTCAGTTGTGGCCCAGTGTGCTGTGCACTGGGCTTGTATTCAATAGGACTCTGTTCCATCCCAAAGATCCATGGTGCAGACACAGGAGAATGGGAAGGAAGACTTGAGTCCAGAACATGACCTGCGCTGCAGGGAAACCACGGTGAGAGCCATGGTGTCATTTAACCAGTAGGGCAATACAGGACAGAATCACATGGGCCTGTTGGTCCTATCCAGGAATAAGAGATGAGCACCTGTCCAATGAGACCAGAATCATGTAGAAGTACAGCATCACTTCTGAATGTTATGTCCCAGAATTGGTGTCCAATTGTATCCACTCCTGCACGGTGAATGTCACTGCCACGTAGGAACATCATTTGAAGGGTCAAACTGAGGCATGAAATTCATCACAGTCGATGTGATGACAGCGGGACACAAAATGTAGGTGAAGGTGCAGAGACCCAACCCTTATTTATGGAGGTCCCCTGTGGGTCCAACTCTGTGCTGGGATCAAAGGGGAGGTACACAAACAGCAACTCACTCTGAAAGAAGTTTCCCCTGGAGAAACCACTGCAGCTGAGAAATGATGGCGTTCCGCTGAACATGGGGAGGCCAAGGGTAAGTGCTCTGAGGTGTAAAGCGAATGGGAGGAAACGCATAACTGCAACCATGGGAACAGTAACTGCAGCTGAGCCACCCTGGTCCTCAGACTGTAACTACTCCAGTGAGGGCTGCACATCAGTGGGAGAGACTGTGTCTGACGCTGAGAAAATAATGGTTAAAATCCAGTGCCTTGAATCTGACACTTGTCTGTGCTGTAAACTTGGGGAGCTGACTTCATTTCTCAGATACTGAATTTTTTTCAGCAATTTGATGTTTCCACTGACCCAGGTTATTGTGAGAATTACAAGAGAAATGCTCAAAAATCTAACCCTGGAACTCTGGCAACAAGTACTCACCTTGTTACTTTTATTGATCTTGGAAGGAAAAAGTAAGCGCCATCAATCATCTGCATGTCACAATCAGCCACCTGAGATTCAGGGAGTTGTAGCGAGTCTGCTGGACATTCCCAGGTGGGGCCCACCACAATGAGACCTGACTGCCCACAGGACCTGCCTCCCTGCCGCAGGGTCAGTGGCTACTTATAGGTCCCATTTCTCACTAAAACGCACCCCCCAAAAAAGGTGCTGTGGGCATCAGGGGAGTGAGAAGTGCCTGGCATGGGAATATCCCTGTAGGGAGACGCTGGAGTTGCCTGGAGAGGGAGAGATAGAAACATCAAAAATGAGAAAGAACCATTGATCAGGTGCCTCCTGCTTGCCCCACACTGGGAAAATACTTTCAGGCACAGGCATGTACCCTGACCAGGAATTGAACCGTGCCCTCCTGATTCATAGTTCCACCTGGAAGCACTGAGTCACGCAGGCTGGCCTCTCATCATTGATATTTCTATCTCTGTCTCCCTCTCCCTTGCATGATGAAATCAATAAAAAGGTTTTAACAATCAATTAAGATATTTGTTAAAAATAAAAATATTAAAACATACTATTTTAATATGAAAAACACATTTATTTCCTAAAGTGCAAAAGACACAAAATGAGTAAAATTCCAACATTCATGTTTGCTGCTCCACTGTCTTTTTCTTAAAGAAAATTGCCAAAACTCATACCACATCAGGCAGAACATAAGATGTTTTAAGAAAGATAGACTCAACAAATGCACTTCTGAGGAAAGGGTCAACATACATTCCTACACTGAGGTAGAACGACAAAATTACAAAAGTTTACATAAAGAATAAGTGACCAAACAAAATGTTCTCTAGAATGTGTAGAATGTGAATACCTCGCACAGTGGAGGAAAAATGGCAAAAGGTACAATCAGTTTACTTTTCTTTTTAAAGAATAATTGATTTTTAAAATATATATTTATTGACTTCAGAAAGGAATGGAGAGAGAGACAGAGAGAGAGAGAGAGAGAGAGAGAGAGAGAGAGAGAGAAGAGAGATGCACCAATGATGAGAGAGATTCATTGCCTGGCTGCCTCATGCACACCCCACACTGGCGTTTGAGCCGGCACCTGGGAAATGTGCCCTGTTCTGGATCAAACCATGACCATCTAATTCATAGGTCAAAGCTCAATGACTGAGCCATTCCAGAAAGGAAATTTTATTAATTTTTGGAGAGAGAAGAAGGGACAGGGAGAGAAACACAATGCAAGTGTGCAACATGGACAAGCCACCTCCTGCACACCCCATTCTGGGAGGGTAGCCCACAAACCAGACACACGCCAAGCAATTCAACTGGTAACCCTTCAGTGCATGGGATCACACCCAACCAACTGAGCCACAACACCCATATTCAGCTTGGATCACAATTTGGTAACCCTTGTTAATTTAAACATTCAAATACTCAAAGATGTGGATTGTAAACTGATTTTTTTTTTCTACCAAGATTGAAATTCTGTCTTTTTTAATTTTATTTTTTAATTTTAATTTTTTTATTGCTAAAAGTATTACAAAGGGTATTACATATGTGTCCATTTTTCCCCCCCGCCCTTGACAGTCCCCTAGCCTCCCCTATCCCTCAGTGTCTTATGTCCATTAGTTATGCTTATATGCATGCATATAAGTCCTTTGAATTTTTAACAAAGGTAAATAACACTTATATCCATATAAAGAATTATACAGAAATTAGAGGCCCAGTGCACAAAATTGCTGCACAGGCGGGGGGAGAGGGGGTGTCCCTCAGCCCAACCTGCACTCTCTCCAATCTGGAAGCTCTCAGTGGGAGTGGGCCTAACAGGCAGTCTGACATCCCTCTCACAATCCAGGACTGCTGGCTCCCAACCGCTCATCTGCCTGCATGCCTGATAGCCCCTAAGCACTCCCCTGCCAGCCTGATTGATGCCTAACTGTTCCCCTGCAGGCCCAAATTCCCCTAACTGCTCCCCTGCTGGCCCAATTGCCCCTAATTGCCCTCCCCTGACGTCCTGGTCACCCCCAACTGTCCTCCCTTGCCAGCCTGGTTGCCGCTAAGTGCCCTCCCCTGTCAGCTTGGTCTCCCCTAACTGCCCCCCTCTGCCAGCCTGGTCACCCCCAAAGTGTCGTCCCCTGCAGGCCTGATTGGCCCTTACTGCCCTCCTTTGCAGGCCTTGTTGGCCCTAACTGCCCTCCCCTGCTGGCCTGGTCCCCCCTTCACTGCTCTCCCCTGCTGGCCTGGTGGCCCACAAGTGCCCTCCCTTGGAGGCCTGGTCCCCCCTAACTGCCGCCCTCTGCAGGCCCGGTCACCCCCAACTGGCCTCCCGTGCTGGCCTGACTGCCCATAACTGCCCGCCCCTGACGGCTATCTTGTGGCAGCCATCTTATGTCCACATGGGGGTGAACATGTGTTGGAGTGATGGTCAATTTGCATATTACTCTTTTAGTAGATAGGCTGTTAGTACCAGCTTTATTAGAAATGACCAAATATTAATAAAAATAGATAAACTATTGGTGATATATTCCAAGTTATGAATATTTATCAGAAACAAAGATGAGTTACTAATATATCTGTAATAAACTACAAGGTATTTATGCAACACAAATTAAAGCAGAAAAATATTCAGAATATTCACTGTGATCTATTAAAATGGAATATAAATCATGGCTACTTGGAAAGTTATGAAGAACAGGAATGTTACGGCAAAATTTCCAAGCGGAGGAAAGACAAACACCATGCGCTGGGAAGATTTGCAAAATAACCTTTTATTGCAGGAGCACCATGGCTGTGACTCTGGGGATTTGTTTCCCAAAGCTGAGCACTGGTCCCAGCGGGCACTAAGTTCTTGGGTCCCAGTTCCCTTGGTTTTTCAGCGGGTCTCGCAGCCACCCTCATGATGGTGGTAAGGGGGAGGTGAGACTAGATCAAAGGGCCCCAGCTGATGCCCAGTCAGCCCTCTTATGGGAGCTGGGGGTGAATCTATGGCCCCTGTAAGACAGGCTTTCAGGGAAAATGGTTTTTCAAGGCTAGAGCACAGCTGGAAGGGGGTTGGGGCTGGGAAACAGGTTTGTCAAGGCTATTCTTCAAGTTGGGAGGACGTTGGGGCTTAGGAACATATGCCTTGGAAAGCAGGTTTGAGGCTTCTAACCTAAGTTACCTTCACAGGAACAGATTAAAAAAGATCATGAAGCAAGTTCACAATGACAGATATGGTCAGTGTAATGAGTATAATGATGGTTTCAGTTTCATGCACACGTCAAGATTTATGAAATACTATACTAAACACACGTGTTTTACTCATTACAGCTTTCAAAATTGGTTCCAGATTTAAAGAGTGTGTATATGTTCAACTATATTGGAAAAATAGGTTTGGCAAATCTATATTTAATCCACTTTCATATGCTCCCTGGGCAAGAGTCTTGCCTCAGTAATAAATAATGCAACAAACAATGAAGAACTTTCACCCAAACCATCAAGAATGCTGGCTGTGCCCTGATCAGTTTGGCGCAGTGGCTGCAGCCATGGGCAAACTACGGCCCACGGGCCGGAAATGAATAAAAAAAACAAAATAAAAGACCGTACCCTTTTATGTAATGATGTTTACTTTGAATTTATATTAGTTCACACAAACACTCCATCCATGCTTTTGTTCCGGCCCTCCAGTCCAGTTTAAGAATCCATTGTGGCTCTCGAGTCAAAATGTTTGCCCACCCCTGGCCCAGAACTTTTTATAAACTACCCCACAGGATCAATAGAACACATTAAAGAAGTCCTAGGAAAGAACCATTATTTTGCAAAGAAACATCTGAGACTGGCAGTTCTCCCATTGATGACTTAGGCACGCAATAAAAAAACTCAACATTAGCATATAGGGAAAATGTGTCCCTCAGAATGGCATTTCTTCTGCAACATTATGTTTACTGGTGCCAAAAGTAATCGGTCCTATGTGGCGACTCATAACAGGGAAACAAGGAAGACCTAAGGGCTCAGGTATTTTTTTTTTAAATATATTTTATTGATTCTTTACAGAGAGGAAGGGAGAGAGAGATAGAGAGTTAGAAACATCAACGAGAGAGAAACATCGAACAGCTACCTCCTGCACACGCCCTACTGGGGATGTGCCCGCAACCCAGGCACATGCCCTTGCCCGGAATTGAACCTGGGACCCTTCAGTCCTCAGGCCGACGCTCTATCCACTGAGCCAAATCGGTTTTGGCAAGGGCTCAGGTATTTTTTATTTTCTTCAACAAATTAGACGACAGAGTTAGCTTCCCTGGGCACATGAGGATGGTGATTGTGGCCATCTGTAGGGTCCTTATAGGTGAATCTGGGGAAATAGCTTCAGCAACAGAAATATGCAGTGACATAGATCTGGCAGGAAATCTCTGTATGTTAGAAAGTGCAACATAGATACATATACTTCCAACATAAAAACGAACAAACAAAACAGCAGAAATAGTTGCAGAGATGTTCCACAATGTAGGCGATTAAATGTATGAGATGTAATTCAGACTAATGAGACTTCATTTATTTTTTTTACAGAATTGATCAATCCTTATTAAGAAACTACATTTCCTACACATCTAAGAACCTTATCATATCCGGCCTTTGTTGTGTAGAATTATTTACAAATTAGGCTGAGAGATAGCTCACATTAATTGCACTCATAACAGCTTTCCCCAGTGTGAGCTCTCTGATGATTTTGAAGACCATTGCTACTTGTAAAAGATTTCCCACATTCACTGCATTTATAAGGCTGTTTTCCAGTGTGAACTCTCTGATGAGTACGAAGGTTGTTGCTCCAGGTAAAAGATTTCCCACATTCACTGCATGTATAAGGCTTCTCTCCAGTGTGCACTCTCTTATGATTATGAAGGTCAGTTCTATAGGTAAAACATTTCCCACATTCACTGCACTTATAAGGCTTTTCTCCAGTGTGAACTCTCTGATGATATTTGAGACGAGTACTACTTGTAAAAGACTTTCCACATTCACTGCATTTGTAAGGCTTTTCTCCTGTGTGAACGCTCTGATGACATTGGAGACCAGGGCGATTTGTAAAAGACTTTCCACATTCACTGCATTTATAAGGCTTTTCTCCTGTATGAACTCTCTGATGATGACGAAGGGAACTGTTCCAGGTAAAATGCTTTCCACATTCACTACATTTATAAGGCTTTTCTCCTGTGTGAAGTCTCTGATGATACTGGAGACCAAGGCGACTGGTAAAAGTCTTTCCACATTCAGTGCATTTATAAGGATTTTTTCCTATGTGAACTTTCTGATGACAAAAGAGGGCACCTCCAAAGATAAAAGATTTCCCAGATTGACTGCATTTGGAAGGATTTTCTGCTGTATGAAGTATCTGATGACGACGAAGAGCAGTGTTCCAGGTAAAAGATTTCCCACATTCACTGCATTTATAAGGCTTTTCTCCAGTGTGAACTCTCTGATGATCCTGGAGACTAATGTGTCTGGTAAAAGACTTTCCACATTCCCTGCATCTATAAGGCTTTTCTCCTGTATGAACCCTTTGATGACTACGAAGGTGAGTGTTATTGATAAAAGCTTTCTCACACACACTGCATTTATAAGGCTTTTCTCCAGTGTGAACGCTCTGATGATATTGGAAACCAAAGCGACTGGTAAAAGTCTTTCCACATTCCCTGCATTTATAAGGCTTTTCTCCTGTATGAACCCTTTGATGACTACGAAGGCGCGAGTTATAGATAAAAGCTTTCTCACACACGCTGCATTTATAAGGCTTTTCTCCACTGTGAACTCTCTGGTGATACTGGAGACCAAAGAGTCGGGTAAAAGACTTTCCACATTCCCTGCATTTATAAGGCTTTTCTCCTGTATGAACCCTTTGATGACTACGAAGGTGCATGTTCGTGATAAAAGCTTTCTCACACACACTGCATTTATAAGGCTTTTCTCCAGTGTGAACTCTCTGATGATAAAGAAGGTGAGAGTTAGTGGTAAAAGATTTCCCACATTCACTACATTGATAAGGTTTTTCTCCTGTGTGAACTCTCTGATGATTCTGGAGACTACCAGCGTGGCTAAAAGTTTTCCCACAGTAAATGCATCGATAAGGCGTTTCTCCTGTATGAAGTCTCTGATGACAACGAAGGGAACTAATCCGGGTAAAAATCTTTTCACATTCACTGCATTTATAAGGCTTTTCTGCACTGTGAACTCTCTGATGACTACGAAGGTGGCTACTACTGGCAAAAGTCTTCCCACATTCACTACATTGATAAGGCTTTTCTCCAGTGTGAACTCTCTGATGAATACGAAGGTGGCTTTTAATGGTAAAAGTTTTCCCACATTCACTGCATTGATGAGGCTTTTCTCCAGTGTGAACTCTGTGATGAATACGAAGATGGCTTTTAGTGGTAAAAGTTTTCCCACATTCACTACATTGATAAGGCTTTTCTCCAGTGTGAACTCTCCGATGAATACGAAGTCTGCTGGTAGTGGTAAAAGTTTTTCCACATTCACTGCATTGATGAGGCTTTTCTCCTGTGTGAACTCTCTGATGATATCGGAGGTAAGTGCTCCTTGTAAAAGTTTTCCCACATTCACTGCATTGATGAGGCTTTTCTCCAGTGTGAACTCTCTGATGACTATGAAGTGTGCTGGTAGTGGTAAAAGTTTTTCCACATTCACTGCATTGATGAGGCTTTTCTCCTGTGTGAACTCTCTGATGATATTGGAGGCAAGTGCTCCTTGTATAAGACTTTCCACATTTACTGCCTTTATAAGGCTTTTCTCCTGTGTGAACTCTTTGATGATAATAAAGGTGAGATGTAGCTGGACATCTGTAAACAAGGATCTGAAGTCCTGCCAAGAAGAGGTGAACATTTTATTAGAAACAACTGCACACAATCTCGAGTTCCCAGATCATTTTCCTCCCTTAGAAAAGATAAGATTAAAAAGTCGCGGGTAGAGCAGAAAAGGGAACGCACAGCTGCAAGTGTCTTCAATGCGATATTATAATATAGATCAAAACAAAATTTTGTTGATTAACTACTGACGCACTAACCTCATGTGAAAGCCCAATAAAAGCAATGGTTGAGGGTACAGAGCTTACTACATGCCTGAGCAAACTGTAGTCCTCTGCCCAGCATCAATTACCTCTGCGTCTTCGGTTCATTAAATATCCCTCAACACTTGGCTCCTGAACGTGGGACCTTAAGGTAAGTGCGGGGAACGCACAGGACCTAAAGGGAAAAAGTGTGCAGGGTCTACGCAAAACTTTCGGCAAGCCAGGCAGAGCAATGGGGAACTCCCCGACAGCAGAGAGTCTATATATGACTCTGCTGCGTTCAGTGCTTAAAAGCACTGGGGTTAGTGTGTCTCAAGACAATTTTAGGAAATTAGCTAGAGGAATAAGAAGGCATTGTTATTGGTTTTAGTCGACAGGCAGAAATCAGTTAAATCTAAAGGTTTGGAAACAGGCTGTTCATGCACTACGGCGTGCTCATCAGAATGGGGATCCTACAGGACATGAAGTTTGGTCCTTGTGTACGTTGATTACTATGGCTCTTAAACCTTTGCAATCAGAATCAGATTATGAGGCTGCTCCAGTTAAAGTTACTAGCTTTCGTTCTCGCTCCACTTGTGAAACTGATAAAGACATGCCTAATGGACCATTACCTTCTTTTCCTCATGAAAATAATACGGAGCAAAAAAGGAAAGATTTTGAACAGAAGTTGGAAGGATATAAAGATATAGAAGGGACTGATAAAGAGGGCATCCAGGATTTCTCAGAAAGTGAAACTAGTAGCACTGATTCTAGTGGTAGCGAACGGAAGAGATTATTAAAAAAAGAAAAGCAGCCGAAACCAGTTTGGCTCAGTGGCTAGAGCGTCGGCCTGCGGACTGAAAGGTCCCAGGTTCGATTTCGGTCAAGGGCATGTGCCTGGGTTGCGGGCACATCCCCAGTAGGAGATGTGCAGGAGGCAGCTGATCGATGTTTCTCTCTCATCGATGTTTCTAACTCTATCTCTCTCCCTTTCTCTGTGTAAAAAATCAATAAAATATATTTTTAAAAATTTTTTAAAAAATAAAAGCAAAACAAGGGATAACAAACAAGAGTTATTAAATGATTTGCTGGTTCATATGAAGGCTTTAATATGTGGTATCCCACCGCCTCATGTTAAACCCACTAATAAGTTACGGGAATTAATCAAAAATGCTTTTCCAGCTCAACAGCTGCTGTCGGAGGAGCTCAGAGTAACTCCCACCGCTCCTCCTCCAGACCCACCACATTATTCCACAGGGGCACATCAGCAATTACAGCTGCCCTTGCCTACTGAAATAAACAAAATATTATCAGATTTAGAAACTGGGGAAGAGATTGTTCCTCCCACATGGAAAAGAGAAAAAGATTTCCTTGCATTTCCAATACAGCAGCAGCAAATGCCACCGGATCTGCAACAATATCTCCAATATCCAAATGGTTAATGTAGAAAAAAGGGGCCATTGGCAGGGAGAGCAGGGAGAGAAAGTTCTTTGTTAATTTTTACTTACCTGAACTATGCTGGACTCAAGGCCGCAAGCTGCTACTAAGCACAACAAGATTTTCTCTGTCCCGTTTTGTTCTCTTTAACCCTTCCAATACTAAATTAGACTTGTCAGGCATATATGCATCAACCTTTAGAAATAGTCAGAAAAGATTTCCTAATGCTCTAATTTATCATTATATAGATGATATTTTAGTAGCTTCTGAAATTCAATCATAATTACAGGAGATTTACCAATACCTCCTTGAAAAACTCCAAGACTATGGATTAGAAGTAGCCCCAGAAAAGGCACAATGGCAGGAGCCATGGAAATATCTTGGGCAAAAATTTGAGACCCAGCCTTGGTACACCTACTTATCAACTGACTAATTTATTTCAAATCCTAGAGGGGCCATCTGAAGTAGATAGTCCCCGTGTTTTAACCCCTGCTGCAGAAAAAGAATTAACTTGGACAGAACAGCATGTACAACCAGCACAATTAGATAGAATTCTTTCCATGGACAATTTTAAATTATTAGTTTTCCACACTGAGCATTCTCCTACAGGGTTACTTGTTCAAGACAGTAATGTTGTTGAATGGATTTTCTTGCCTCATAAATCACAGAAAAAATTACAGACTTATATTCAAAAAATTTGCCACATTATTTACAAGGGAAGATTAAGATTAAGACAATTATGTGGTTTAGATCCAGAAGAAATTATAGTACCTTTTACTGTCAAGGAAATTCAAGAATTATTTCGAATATGCGATGATTGGCAAACTGCTTGTGCTCATTTTTTAGGGAAAATACATAATCATCATCCTACAGATAAAAGGATACAATTCCTTAAGAAAACTCAATGGATATTGCCTCGTATTGTAGCTAATGAACCAGGTTCAAGGTCCTATGATGGGGGAGAGGTTATGCTTATATTTCCACAGGTAAAGAAAAGTTCTGGGTTCCTGAGAGGTGTCTTAAGCTGAGACATGGGAACCAAAAGGAAGTTCTACGTAAGTGACCTGACCAAGGATTTCTCAGAGATGACGTTGACGGGGCCTCCTATCCGTATAGCTCTATGGTCAACGCAACATTCATCTATACCAACCTGGGGTCAGGTGAAGAAGCTTACCCAAGAGAGAGAACAACTGGTTCAGCGTCATGGTAAAGAAGTGACGCCATCTACTTTGTTCCTTGCTATGCTTGCACTAATAAGCCACTTGGGTAAATGCTGAGAATCATACATACTGGGCTTACATTCTTAATCCCCCACTGAATAGAGGTGTTTCTTGGTTAGATTCAAAGGTTTGAATTTATGTTAATGACTCAAATTGGTTACCCGGACCTTATGATGATGGAGGTCCATTAAAACCAGAAGAGAAAGGTAGAATCATAGAAAATTATACCACTGGAACTCAGGGAGTGCCAATATGCTTAGGTCAAGGAGACCATTGTTTAACAATACAGGCACAAGCCTGGCTGAGCATTTTAGGAAAACACTACTACTGCAACAAATAACATGCATTTGTTTCTTCTGAGTGACCATGGGTTTAAAAATGTTAGTTAGGAGAACAATAGTACACCTCCACCACTTCCACCATGTCATGTTCCTATGTTTACGCACTTGTCCAATTGGGTCCATTGGGAATCCTGTCGAGGAGAGACGGTTCAGGTTTTATCTAATACTTCCTATGGAAGTGTCATTGATTAGGGCCCTTCAGGTTCTGCCTGTTCCAAAGCCAATGGAGCTAATCTACGATGGCGTAGAGGAGAGAACAAGTCCATGTCCACACAAGCGAATGCAAGCACCCCCAACACCTCATCAAGAAAGACATCCTATTCGATCTGACTTATGGAAATTGGTATCCCCCTTACACTCTTTGAAAGCATGGACACGCGTCTATAAAAATAAATCTGGGAATTACACCCTACAATTTCATGTCAACAAAACTACCTTTGTATAGCCTGTGTTCAATTACCATTTTTTTAAAAAAAATTTTATTTTATTTTATTCATTTTTACAGAGAGGAAGGGAGAGAGATAGAGAGTTAGAAACATCGATGAGAGAGAAACATCGATCAGCTGCCTCCTGCACATCTCCCACTGGCGATCTGCCTGCAACCCAGGTACATGCCCTTGACCAGAATCGAACCTGGGACCCCTCAGTCCGCAGGCCGACGCTCCATCCACTGAGCCAAACCGGTTTTGGCACCATTTTTATTAATGAAAGGAGATGTTAAGTGGAATGCTACCTCGAGTGAAATTTCCTGTATTAACTGTTCTTTCTATACATGTCTAAATTCTTCTATTGCATTTAACCAACCAACGAGCTAATAGAAAAGCAGCTGTGTTATCTCTGATGCTCCATCAAATGAAGCAAGGGGAAAAAGGAGGAATTGTAGCTGGACATTTGTAAACAAGGATCTGAAGTCCTGCCAAGAAGAGGTGAACGTTCTATTAGGTACAACTGCGTGACTTGCAAGCGAGTCACGCTGGGTCAAGATTGCACACAATCTTGAACTCCCAGAACATTTACCTCCCTGAGAAAAGATAAGATTAAAAAGTCGTGGGTAGAGCAGAAAAAGGAATGCACAGCTGCAAGTGTCTTCAATGGGCTATTATAATATAGAACAAAACAAAATTTTGTTGATTAACTGCTGACCCACTAACTTCGTGTGAAACCCCAATAAAAGCAATGGTTGAGGGTACAGAGGTTGCTACATGCCTGAGCGAGCTGTAGCCCTCTGCCCGGCATCAATCGCCTGTGTGCTCGTCTTACCTCTGCGTCTTCGCTTCATTAAACATCCCTCATCAGTGAGAGTTACCTGTAAAAAATTTCCCACATTCAGAGCACATAACACATCGACATCTAAGACCCTTTTCCTGACTAAACATGTGGGTACAACTAATGTCTTTCTTACATTCCTTTCTGGTGTAACAATTTTCTCTCCTTTGAAACATCATCCCAGGTGTTGAAATAGCATTTGGACTGTCCCTGGTCTGAGGAGCCTTTAGGTGGAGATGTCCTGACCCGGTAAGGACACCCTGCCCAACCTCCCCGCAGGCGAAACGATTCTGGGACACATTGAAATTGCAGCTGTTTGCAAGGGACATCCTGTCTACCCCTCTAATGAGAGTCTTCTCTCTCACATGCTGTTGGTGAAATTTTACACTGAAGTAAAACCGTTTTGCACATGGCCCACACCTCAACATTATCTGTCCGTGTTGTGCTCCCTGCAGGTCCATCATGAGGAAAATGTTTCCCAAGGCTAGTCCACAACTTTCACAGGGGTGGCTCTTCTGGGAAAACAAGGCTACCTTGGGATTCCTTGCCTGGGACACTCTAACACAAACCTTCTGTTTTGTTGTTGCCTCCACATTCTCTGCTCCACAGCAGCAACCTGTATAAAAGTAAATACTGGTGAGGTACACGTTGACCTTAAAAAACAGAATATCTTCACTACGCAAGATTAACTGTCCTGACTAGGCATGATTCCATAGAAAAATTTTCAAGATGAGTGAGCTAGACAGTGAGGAAATTGCTGTTATAAATAACCTGGCTCCAAAAGTCAGTTGAGGATGGAAATCTCACCAAGAAAGGGACAGAAGCATAGGAGCAGGTACAAAGGAGAGAGGAAGGTTCTACTCCTTGTTCTTGCATAAACGGCTTCCTTTAGGACCTTACGTTCTGACCATGTGAGTCTGTGCGGAATAATTTCAAACTGCTTAAAGACATAGAAATTAATTGTATTGGATCACAGGATATACAATTTCAATAGAATAACCTGTGTGCTCTCCAAGATACTGCAGGCATGGACCAAAGTTGGCTTGCAGTAAAGAGAGACCTGTGAAAGAGGGAGAGGAGCAAAGTCCAGAGAAGTTAAGGTTATCCGTAAGCTGGGAATCTAAGTAGAAATGATCACAATTAGAACTGAATAGTTGGCAAAGTATCAACAATAAGCACAAACAAGCATAATTCGGTGAGGAATGGGCGACTGTAACAAAACACTGGCTTTCTAGCTATGAATGTAACACAGGTCTGTCCTGAATTCCTCCCCAATGACCCTTCTCCAAGGCAAGACCGCCTGGGGGTCCACTGTGTCATTCATAAAGTGGTGTTTCTTCTGTGATGCAAAAATGATTCTTCCCCTTCAATCTCATTTGAGGCATTGCTTGGGATAAATGATGCAAAGAACATGGAGGGTCAATACTGTGGTGAACAACAAAGAGCAAATGACATCACAGTCAAAAGACCAATGTGAGTGACATCAGCAAGATGGAGGGATCATGGATATGAGCTTCATCCCCCATCCCAGTGTAAGTAGACAGCTTTCCATGAACAAAAACCCCACAGGAAATGGGAATAAGAGTACCATGAAGACAACAGTATAACAGACACAAACAAAGGAGAACTGTACAGAAAGGATGACTGGAAAGACTGGGTCAACAAACATATTTGAAGATACATGCAGTCAAAAACAAGGGTCAGAGTTACCTCCAGCAGCCACTGTGCTTCTGCTATCATTGACCCTAGTGGCCTGTTCTTCAAAAAATATTGGACAAGATTAACCGAAGGACTTGTATGCATGCATATAAGCATAACCAATGGACATAAGACACTGGGGGGTAGGGGAGGCTGGGGGATTGGTAAGGGCGGGACAAAAAGGAAACATATGTAATACTCTTTGTAATACTTTAACAATTAAAAAAAAATTGGACATTTTTGTGTTTCAAAAAGCACAGAATGCCTTGGCCAGTATGGCTCAGTTGGTTGGAGCATCGTCCTGTGTACCAAAGGGTCCAGGATTCAATTCCCAAGTCAAGGCACATATCAGTATGTGGGTTCCATTTCAAGTTAACTCATGTGTAGAAGAGAACCAACTGATGTTTCCCCTCACACTGATGTCTCTCTCTCTCTCTCTCTCTCTCTCTCGGTCTCTCTCTTTTTTCCATCTCTCTTCCACTCTATCTGAAACCAATAATAAATAAAAAGAATGTCAAGGTAGCCAAACAAAAAACAGAACTCAAAAAAGTCTAGAGATAAAGTAAATAAAAAGACAACCTATAAAAAACCATGTATAAAATTCATAAAATGCATTTCTAAGAAGAAATTTTATAGGGATAAATGCCTACATTATAAAAATAAATCTGAAAAAACCTGACCTGCCATCTCAGGAATACAGGCACAAAATGAGACAGTAAATCCAAAGGTTGCAAAGGAAGGAAACAATAACTATTTGAAAAAGCATCAATAAAAGGGAGATAAGACAAAATAAAAGAATACGTTACAGATACTTTGCTAAAACATACAAAAATTGGCAAACCTTAAGCTAGAATAAAGCAAAAAACAAGCCTCAAATAAACGAAAAAAGAAATGAAAAGTAAGACATTATACCTGACACTATGAATCACAAAGCATCATAAGAGATGCTAATGTCAGGAAACCACAGGACCCTCCATAGAGAAATTTGTCAAGATCTCATATGAGCTTCTGAAATTAATAAACAAATTCAGAGCCCTGGCAGGCAGCTCAGCTATTGAGTATGTGGTCCCCATGCACCACGGTTGTGGGTTTGATCCCCCATCATGTAGGGAACAGCCAGTAAATGCTTAGATGGGTAGGATAGCAGATCAATGTTTCCTTCTCTATCTCTGTCTTCCTACCTGTCTCGAAAATCAATACATACAGGCTGTGCAGTGCAGTTCAATGATTGTGTAACAGTCCATTACCTAGGAGACAAAAATTCTATTTCTTGTAGGGGACATGCACAGGTTGCCAGCCCAATATCCAGTGTGCAGGAATAAGCTGATCAATGAGTCTCTCTCATGACTCATGTTTCAACTGCCTTCCTTCTCTTCCTCTCTGAAACCAATCAATACCTTTAAAAATAAGTAAATAAATAATTTAAAGAATAAATAAACAGCCGAAACCGGTTTGGCTCAGTGGATAGAGCGTCGGCCTGCGGACTAAAAGGTCCCAGGTTCGATTCCGGTCAAGGGCATGTACCTGGGTTGCGGGCACATCCCCGGTAGATGTGCAGGAGGCAGCTGATCGATGTTTCTCTCTCATCGATGTTTCTAACTCTCTTATAATGTCCGCACCACGATGTGAAGTTACAAGCTCCCGCTTCATCTGACCCTCCTGGGCCTGGAGAGCCTGTGGGGGAGGAGCGGATGAAGACACAGACTAGGAGAAACTGGACTGACTGGCATCGGGGCAGGAACTTAGGGGCGGCTTTCTCCCAGAGAGAGGTGATCGCAGCGGTCATTATACCTATGCTGGGACATACCACTAGGTTGGGACGGCCCCGATAGATGCTAAAATCCTCAACAAAATTCTAGCAAATCGGACCCAGCATTACATTAGAAAGGTCATACACCATGACCAACTGGGATTTATTCCGGGTATGCAAGACTGGTACAATACCTGCAAATCAATAAACATGATACATCACATAAACAAACTGAAAACCAAAAATCACATAATCAGCCCTGACCGGTTTGGCTCGGTGGATGGAGCGTCGGCCTGCGGACTCATGGGTCCCAGGTTCGATTCCGGTCAAGGGCATGTGCCTTGGTTGCGGGCACATCCCTAGTGGGGAATGTGCAGGAGGCAGCTGATCGATGTTTCTCGCTCATCGATATTTCTCGCTCATCGATGTTTCTCTCTATCCCTCTCTCTTCCTCTCTGTAAAAAATCAATAAAATATATTTAAAAAATCACATAATCATGTGAACTGAGGCAGAAAAACATCTTACAAAATCCAACACCCTTTACTGATAAAAACTCAGCAAAGCGCGGAGTACAGGGATTATACCTCAAAATAAAAATAAAAAGCCTTATATGACAAACCTACAGCCAAAACCATATTCAATGGGGAAAAACTAAAACCATTTTCCCTAAGAACAAGAAGAAGACAGGATGCCCGCTTTCACCACTCCTGTTTGATGTAATACTAGAAGTGCCAGCCATAGCGATCAGAAAAGAAGAGGAAATGAAAGGCATCCAAATTGGAAAGGAAGAAGTAAAACTGTCATTATTTGCAGATGATATGATATAGTACATAGAAAAACACTAAGGACTCGGTCAAAGAACTATTAAATACTAGAGTCTTGGTGCACAAAAATTTGTGCACTCGGGGGAGGGGGTTCCCTCAGCCTGGACTGTGCCTTCTCCCAGTCTGGGACCCCTCGGCGGATGTCCACCTGCTGGCTTAGGACCGCTCCCTGGGGGATAGGGCCTAAGCTGGCAGTCAGACATCCCTCTGGCAGCCCAGGAGCCCTCAGGGGATGTCCACTTGCCAGCGGGGAACAGGCCTAAGCTGCAGTCGGACATCCTTAGCACTGCTGAGGAGGCGGGAGAGGCTCCGGTCACCACCACTGTACTGGCAGCTGTCAGCCTGGCTTGTGGCTGAGCAGAGGTCACCCTGTGGGAGTGCACTGACCACCAGGGGGCAGATGCTCAATGCAGATGCCCCCTGGTGGTCAGTGTGTGTCATAGTGACCAGTCATTCCCAGTCTTTCTGCTGTTAGGGCCAATTTGTATATTACCCTTTTATTATATAGGATAATAAGTGCATTCAGCAATGTAGCAGGATACAAAATTAACACCCAGCGATATCTAGATTCAATGCAATCCCCATTAAGATACCAACGGCCTATTTCAAACTCCCCCCAAATTCATATGGAATAAAAGAAATAAAAAGAACACACAACCGAATAGCCACAGCAATCCTGAGAAAGAAGAACAAAGTTGGAGGGTTCACAATACTACATATCAAGCTATATTACAAAATGCCTGATACTGGCACAAGGACAGACTTATAGAACAAGGCAACAGAACAGAGAATCCAGAAATCGACTCAAGCCATTTTGCTCAATATTTGACAAAGGAGGTAAGAGCACACATAGGAGTCAAGAAAGTCTCTTCAATAAATGGTGTTGGAAAAATTGGACAGGTACATGACCCAGTAATCCACTCCTAGGAATATACCCCAAGAAATCTGAAAGGACATATGAACCCGTATGTTCAGAGCAGCACAATTTACCATAGTTAAGACCTGGAAACAACTGAAGTGCCCATCAGCAGTTTAGTGGATTAAAAGCCTGTGGTACCGCTACACAATGGAATACCATGCTGTGGTAAAAAAGAAGAAACTCTTACCATTTGAAACAATGACGAACCTGGAGAGCAATATGCTGAGCAAAATAAGCCCATGAGAGAAAGATAAATTATCACATGATCTCACTCATTTGTGATCAATGGGGGAAACAGGAGACATATGTAAGACGACACATAATACTTAAAACAATAAAGAATTTTTAAAAAAGAAATATCGTGCATTTTTACTAAATATCCATAGTACACAAGGCAATCTACAGATTAAATACAATCCTGAGGATAATTCCTACGGTATTTTACAAAGAAATGAAAATAGAATCTTGAAATGTGTGAAACTAAAAACTCCAACAGCAAAAACAAACGTCAGTGAAAACAAAGCTGGTGGCATCACACTTCCTGACTTCAATTTCTTACAAAGACAAAGCAAGCAAACAGTGTGTTGGTGGTGCAAGCCAGAGAAGGGAAAGATAGTTTCTTCAATGAATGACACTGCGGAAAATCAATATTAACATCTAAACACAACAATACTGGACACCATTGATAAAATTTAACTCAACCTACAGGACAGAATTGAATATCAGTGCCAAAACGAAAAACTCCTCAAAACAACCTAGAGCCGAAACAGGTTTGGCTCAGTGGATAGAGCGTCGGTCTACGGACTGAAGGGTCCCAGGTTCAATTCCGGTCAAGGGCACATACCTGGGTTGTGGGCACATCCCCAGTGGGAGATGTGCAGGAGGCAGCTGATCGATGTTTCTCTCTCATCGATGTTTCTAACTCTCTATCTCTCTCCCTTCCTCTCTGTAAAAAATCAATAAAATGTATACATTAAAAAAAAAAAATACAACCTAGAGAAAAAGTTTTGGAGGTTTCTTTTGGACAGAATTTCCTGAATGTGGCACCAACCACCAGACAAAATAGAAAACATAGCCTCAACCGGTTTGGCTCAGTGGGTAGAGCGTTAGCCTGCGGACTCAAGGGTGCCAGGTTCGATTCCAGTCAAGGGTATGTACCTTGGTTGCGGGCACGTCCCCAGTAGGGAGCATGCAGGAGGCAGCTATTCGATGTTTCTCTCTCATCGATATTTCTAACTCTCTATCCCTCTCCCTTCCTCTCTGTAAAAAAATTCATAAAATATGTTTTAAAAAACAGAAAACAAACAGTCCAGATGGCAATAAATAAAGAAAAAAAGCTTCACTGCACAACGGCAATAATGAAATGAAAGGAAATCTAGAGAACAGAAGGAAATACTTAAAAACCATATGAAGAAATCGCTTGGAGAGATTGTGGATTCAGTTCTGATGAGCACAATAAAGCGAATATTGCAATATCGACAGAAATTCACACCAATAGGTGGAGTTCCCCGGGAATAATAAAGGTACAGTAGCGCCTTGACTTACGAGTTTAATTCATTCCAAGACTGAGCTCGTTAAGGAGCTTTTTAACTCAAATTTCTCTGTCAACTCAAAGCAAAAAATTGAAGGAGAGACAACTGGTATCTCAAAAAAATTCGTAAGTCAAGGCCTCACTGTATGTCAATACCATAGTGCAGGATAATAACAATGCAATGACTCTTCTCAAAAGCAAACTTAATATAATTTCATGAAAAATACTTTATTGCTAAGCAATAGTAACAAGCATCTGAGCTAGCTAGAAACATGGTGGCACTAGACCTGCTGAACGCAGGGTTACCAAAAACATGGACTTTGTAGAAAAGCGCAATTAAGCACATGCAAAAATATGTGTTCCTGTATGTCATAAGCAATTAACATATAATATATACAAGGTAGTCAAAAGAATGTTTAACCAAAAAATATAGTTATTAACCCAGATAACGATATAGAAACAATTCTCCAAAAGCTATGAACAAATGACCAACAGAAATACAGAAAATGCTTTCCTCAATGATCAAGGTGGAATCCGTTAGGCTTCCTGCAAACCTACCAACCACAAGTCCTTTCCTGTGAATTTAGTGCAGCGGGGAGTATTGGGACTTCAGGAATAGAACGGAGCAGTGGAAACAGAACAACCTTCCCCAGGACAGCAGCTACCCAGGAAATTAGAAAATCAAGCAGTACCACAGTCTACATGGGAGGACAGAGCACACCCTGGGGGCTGGGCCCTGGGAAATCGCAAAGGCAAGTCCAGGTCACTGGTGAGAGTGAGGGTCTTACCCAGGGAGGACAGAAGTTCAAAGTTCTCCAGCATCACATTCAGGTACAGCTGTCTCTGACCCTCATCAAGAAGGCTCCATTCCTCCCTGGAGAAGTGCAGGGCAATGTCCTCAAAGGTCACGCCAACCTGTCAGAATCGAGACAATTCAACCCAGAGCTGTCTCTGTGAGAACCCAAACTCCTGCTCCTTATACACCTTCCACACCTCAACCACCTCGGGGACACCTGGTTAGTATGGACAGGAGGTCTTAATGCCAGTGCAGGCTGCTCTCCCATCACAGTCCCATTAATCCCTCAGTAGAGCAGCTGGGTTGGGCGGGAAGGATTGGGGGAGGGGACTGTAGAGGGCAATGCCATTTAAGGTCTGGGCAATGCCTGCAGGGCCCCAGCCTTCCAGCCAAGCAACACCACTGCAGTCTCCTAGATCCGTGGTCGGAAAACTGCAGCTCGCGAGCCACATGCGGCTCTTTGGCCCCTTGAGTGTGGCTCTTCCAAAAAATACCACGTGGGCTCGGGCACGTACAGCGCGATTGAAACTTCATGGCCTGGGCGAGTCTATTTTGAAGAAATACTCTTGATATTTAGCTCTGTTGACTAATGAGTTTGCCGACCACTGTCCTAGATCCTACCTCCAAGACAAAGCCAAGCGTGGGTTTATGCTTTGCTTTTATGTCCCCACACCAGTTCCCGGGACCATCAGCTCACACTTCCTCCAGATGTGCTCACCACTGGGTAAAGTTTATCCCCTTCCCATGTTCAGTCCCCAGGTTCACTCCCTCAGCTCTGCCCCCTTCCTGCTCCAATGCCACCGGATCTCGCTGGACTCACCCATGAACTTGGCATGTGGCGTGTAGAGAGCTTGTAGTCCCCCCGGATCCAGGACCACCCCAGGCCCCGGATGGACCCACAGCCGGGAAAGCCCCGAATGAGGCTGTGCCGTCCTCCCTGCAGCTTCTCTCCCCTCGACCTCCACGCGGGACGGAGCTGCAGGCCGGGACAGGCGCCCTCCCCAGGCTGTGGTGTGTGTGTGAGGAGGCGGTGAGGGCCTGGGGGACTCGAACTCACCTCATCCCGTCTCCTCGGCGGGGGCGCCGCCATTGCCCTCTGTGGGCTGAGCGGGGCGGGAGTAGAAGCCGCTGCAGGAATGGCGGTCCCTGTCCCGGCCCTGGCGTGGGTCCGGGCGGTGACTCCGAGTTCCAATCGCACGTGGAAGCTGTGAGCACCACTGGAGGCTCCCACCGTTGGCTGTGAGGTGGGGAGGGCCACTCTCCGGCCTTCTCCACGGGACTGTGGACTTGGAAAACCTCACCGCCTCAGACAAAAACCTGAAAAGACAAAATCCCGCCACAAGGACCACCGGTCCCGCCCTACAGAAGAGGCCAAATGGAAATGCCTTCTCTGTGCCTCCATTGGCTCAGCCTGATCCCATTCCTTGCAAGGCCTTGTGGGTAATGTAGTTTCTCCGCTCCAAGGCCAGGATCCTGTATTTCTCAGTGGACTCAAGGACTGGATTTCGGGGCAAATAGCCCAAGAATATGTTAATTGCTTATGACCAACTACACTAAGGGTCCTCTAGCGCCTTCAGTGGAGGTGATGTCTGGGGCAAGTTTGTTCCTCGTGCTCCTGCCGTGGCTGCTTTTGCATATCTCTCTTAGAGGACCTGCTGTTTCTGAATTGCAGGCATTGTTCCTTCATTCAGGACTTTTGGCTCCTGTCTCCTTCAGGCCAACTGTAGCTTGCAGAAGTTACTCAAGTCTCTCACTGCCTCTAACCTGCCTCCATTGAATCCACTACACAAAATTAATGTCACAAAACAGACACTCATACTTAAGAGCATCTGCTTCTGATGCCATCCAAAGTGTCAGCTCTGCCTGGGCTGCAGTGTGAATAAGATGGCTAAGAAACCTTTGAAAAAATGCTCAAAGTGACTGATCACCAGAGATCCCAATTAAAGCAAAAATTAGGTATCACCCCACCAAGGTCAGAATGGCTGTCATCAACAAATCAACAAATGACGAGTGCTGGGGAGGATGTGGAAAAAAGGGAACCCTAGTCCACAGATGGTGGGAATGCAAACTGGTACAGTCATTATGGAATCAGTTTGCAGTTCTTGCCAAAAATTAAACATGCAACTGCCATTTAATTCAGTGATTCGACCCATGAAACAATCACATGGATAGTATGCATCCCTATGTTCACAGCAGCACAATTTATAATAGCAAAGATCTGGAACTGGCAAGTGCCCAACAATAGATGGGTGGATAGAAAACTATGGTATATTTATACCATGGAATACTTTGTAGCAGTAACAATGAAGACTCTCTTATCCTTTCACACAGTATGGAGGGACCTGGAGAGCATCATGCTAAGTGAAATAAGTCAGTCACAGAAAGAGAAGTATCACTTCATCTCACTCATATACGGAATCTAATTAATAAAAATACCCTGGTGAATGGAGTGAATTCAGACTGCAGAATCACAGAAGGGAAGCCATGGGAAGGTAAAAGAAAAAGAAAAAAACATCCTTCAGTGAGGATTAAGCAAACACACAAATAATAAAAACAAAGTCACCTGAGACTTGAGTATTTTCTTCTGTTTTCTGAAAGCAATGGGAAAGCACTAGCTTGCTGTGTTCCGAATCTGCTCAAAATTTGTGTTTATAAATCTCTCTTCTGTCAGTTGTGTGCCTGGAAATGCTGATACCCCTCCATGTAACTTCCTCCTGCTTCACATGAATCGATTGCTTTTGGTGTTGTTGTAAGAAATGTCCAAACCCATGGAGAATTTTTCTCAGTTTATTTGACCCAAGCCTAGGACACTGCCAGGAAGCAAAATAACAACAGATTGAGTTGGGAAAATGGCAGTTTTACACCTTGTTTATACATTAGACTCAAAGGAGAAGACATAGGGGGGTTACATTAAATTCTCTGGTGATAATTTGGGGGTGGGGGGAGTTAAGACGGGAAATCTCTGGGATTGGATTAAAGGTAAAAAAAAAAAAAAAATAGCCCTAACCGGTTTGGCTTAGAGGATAGAGCATCGGCCTTTGGACTACAGGGTCCCAGGTTCGATTCCGGTCAAGGGCATGTATCTTGGTTGATGGTTCATGCCCAGGAGGGAGTGTGCAGGAGGCAGTTGAATCGATGTTTCTCTCTCATCGATGTTTCTAACTCTCTATCCCCCTCCTTTCCTCTCTGTAAAAAAATCAATAATATATATATTTTTTTAAAGTAAAAAAAATAGACACAACTTCTTTTTAAATGTTATAGAATAATTAACACTTAATATTTAACACAACAACAATAATAATTGGGGCTGTGTGGTTTTCTGTGTTGGGAGATTGTGTCGTTAGGAGTCTGTAAAATGAAAATTTTCCTGAAAATTCAATGGTATGTTATTCCATATGCAAAAAGACTATAGACAGGCTCAAAAAGATAAAAATTGACCTTTGCAAAACAGAACAAAGCAAAACAAAACAAAACCCAAAAACAAGTCTGGGATATAATTATCCGCGTGACTCACTTTTACTTAGAAAGCTTTACATTCAAACTATCATATATGGTTAATTTTGGTCTCTGAGTTTGTAAGATTGGCCATGCTATGCCAGGCTTGGATTGTACACTGAAATTTTTTTTTTCTGCCAATATTGAAATTCTGTCTTTTTTTAATTTTATTTTTAATTTTTATTTTTTTTATTGCTTAAAGTATTACAAAGGGTATTACATATGTGTCCATTTTCCCCCCCACCCTTGACAGTCCCCTAGCCTCCCCTATCCCCCAGTGTCTTATGTCCATTGGTTATGCTTATATGCATGCATACAAGTCCTTTGAATTTTTAACAAAGGTAAATAACACTTATATCCATATAAAGAATTATACAGAAATTAGAGGCCCAGTGCACAAAATTGCTGCACAGGCGGGGGGGTTGGGGGGGAAGTCCCTCAGCCCAGCCTGCACTCTCTCCAATCTGGAAACCCTCAGTGGGATCGGGCCTAACAGGCAGTCTGACATCCCTCTCACAATCCAGGAATGCTGGCTCCCAACCGCTCATCTGCCTGCATGCCTGATTGCCCCTAAGCACTCCCCTGCCAGCTTGATTGATGCCTAACTGTTCCCCTGCTGGCCCTAATTCCCCTAACTGCCCTCCCCTGACGTCCTGGTCACCCCCAACTGTCCTCCCTTGCCAGCCTGGTTGCCGCTAAGTGCCCTCCCCTGTCAGCTTGGTCTCCCCTAACTGCCCTCCCCTGCCAGCCTGGTCACCCCCTAAGTGCCGTCCCCTGCAGGCCTGATTGGCCCTTACTGCCCTCCTTTGCAGGCCTTGTTGGCCCTAACTGCCCTCCCCTACCAGCTTGGTCCCCCCTCACTGCTCTCCCCTGCTGGCCTGGTCGCCCACAAGTGCCCTCCCCTGGAGGCCTGGTCCCCCCTAACTGCCGCCCTCTGCAGGCCTGGTCACCCCCAACTGGCCTCCCGTGCTGGCCTGATTGCCCATAACTGCTCACCCCTGACGGCTCTCTTGTGGGAGCCATCTTATGTGAACATGGGGGTGAACATCTGTGTTGGAGTGATGGTCAATTTGTATATTACTCTTTTAGTAGATAGGCTGTTAGAACCAGCTTTATTAGAAATGACCAAATATTAATAAAAATGGATAAACTATTGGTGATATATTCAAAGTTATGAATATTTATCAGAAACAAAGATGAGTTACTAATATATCTGTAATAAACTACAAGGTATTTATGCAACACAAATTAAAGCAGAAAAATATTTAGAATATTCACTGTGATCTATTAAAATGGAATATAAATCATGGCTACTTGGAAAGTTATGAAGAACAGGAATGTTACGGCAAAATTTCCAAGCGGAGGGAAGACAAACACCATGCGCTGGGAAGATTTGCAAAATAACCTTTTATTGCAGGAGCACCATGGCTGTGACTCTGGGGATTTGTTTCCCAAAACTGAGCACTGATCCCAGCGGGCACTAAGTTCTTGGGTCCCAGTTCCCTTGGTTTTTCAGCGGGCCTCACAGCCACCCTCATGGTGGTAAGGGGGAGGTGAGACTAGATCAAAGGGCCCCAGCTGATGCCCAGTCAGGCCTCTTACGGGAGCTGGGGGTGAATCTATGGCCCCTGTAAGACAGGCTTTCAGGGAAAATGGTTTTTCAAGGCTAGAGCACAGCTGGAAGGGGGTTGGGGCTGGGAAACAGGTTTGTCAAGGCTATTCTTCAAGTTGGGAGGACGTTGGGGCTTAGGAACATATGCCTTGGAAAGCAGGTTTGAGGCTTCTAACCTAAGTTACCTTCACAGAAACAGATTAAAAAAGATCATGAAGCAAGTTCACAATGACAGATATGGTCAGTGTAATGAGTATAAAGATGGTTTCAGTTTCATGCACACGTCAAGATTTATGAAATACTATACTAAACACACATGTTTTACTCATTACAGCTTTCAAAAATGGTTCCAGATTTAAAGAGTGTGTATATGTTCAACTATATTGGAAAAATAGGTTTGGCAAATCTATATTTAATCCACTTTCATATGGTCCCTGGGCGAGAGTCTTGCCTCAGTAATAAATAATGCAACAAACAATGAAGAACTTTCACCCAAACCATCAAGAATGCTGGCTGTGCCCTGACCAGTTTGGCACAGTGGCTGCAGCCGTGGGCAAACTACGGCCTGCGGGCCGGAAATGAATAAAACAAACAAAATAAAAGACCGTACCCTTTTATGTAATGATGTTTACTTTGAATTTATATTAGTTCACACAAAACATTCCATCCATGCTTTTGTTCCGGCCCTCCAGTCCAGTTTAAGAATCCATTGTGGCTCTCAAGTCAAAAAGTTTGCCCAGCCCTGGCCCAGAACTTTTTATAAACTACCCCACAGGATCAATAGAACACATTAAAGAAGTCCTAGGAAAGAACCATTATTTTGCAAAGAAACATCTGAGACTGGCAGTTCTCCCATTGATGACTTAGGCACGCAATAAAAAAACTCAACATTAGCATATAGGGAAAATGTGTCCCTCAAAATGGCATTTCTTCTGCAACATTATGTTTACTGGTGCCAAAAGTAATCGGTCCTATGTGGCAACTCATAACAGGGAAACAAGGAAGACCTAAGGGCTCAGGTATTTTTAATTTTCTTCAACAAATTAGACGACAGAGTTAGCTTCCATGGGCACATGAGGATGGTGATTGTGGCCATCTGTAGGATCCTTACAGGTGAATCTGGGGAAATAGCTTCAGCAACAGAAATATGCAGTGACATAGATCTGGCAGGAAATCTCTGTATGTTAGAAAGTGCAACATAGATACATATACTTCCAACATAAAAACGAACAAACAAAACAGCAGAAAAAGTTGCAGAGATGTTCCATAATGTAGGCGATTAAATGTATGGGATGTAATTCAGACTAATGAGACTTCATTTATTTTTTTATAGAATTGATCAATCCTTATTAAGAAACTACATTTCCTACACATCTAAAAACCTTATCATATCCGGACTTTGTTATGTAGAATTATTTACAAATTAGACTGAGAGATATCTCACATTAATTGCACTCATAACAGCTTTCCCCAGTGTGAGCTCTCTGATGATTTTGAAGACCATTGCTACTTGTAAAAGATTTCCCACATTCACTGCATTTATAAGGCTGTTTTCCAGTGTGAACTCTCTGATGAGTACGAAGGTTGTTGCTCCAGGTAAAAGATTTCCCACATTCACTGCATGTATAAGGCTTCTCTCCAGTGTGCACTCTCTTATGATTATGAAGGTTAGTACTATAGGTAAAACATTTCCCACATTCACTGCATTTATAAGGCTTTTCTCCAGTGTGAACTCTCTGATGATATTTGAGACGAGTACTACTTGTAAAAGACTTTCCACATTCACTGCATTTGTAAGGCTTTTCTCCTGTGTGAACGCTCTGATGATATTGGAGACCAGGGCGATGTGTAAAAGACTTTCCACATTCACTGCATTTATAAGGCTTTTCTCCTGTATGAACTCTCTGATGATGACGAAGGGAACTGTTCCAGGTAAAAGACTTTCCACATTCACTACATTTATAAGGCTTTTCTCCTGTGTGAAGTCTCTGATGATACTGGAAACCAAGGCGACTGGTAAAAGTCTTTCCACATTCAGTGCATTTATAAGGGTTTTTTCCTATGTGAACTTCTTGATGACAAAAGAGGGCAGCTCTAAAGATAAAAGATTTCCCAGATTGACTGCATTTGGAAGGATTTTCTGCTGTATGAAGTATCTGATGACGACGAAGAGCAGTGTTCCAGGTAAAAGATTTCCCACATTCACTGCATTTATAAGGCTTTTCTCCAGTGTGAACTCTCTCATGATACTGGAGAACAAAGGGTCTGGTAAAAGACTTTCCACATTCCCTGCATTTATAAGGCTTTTCTCCTGTATGGACCCTTTGATGACTACGAAGGTGCGTGTTACTGATAAAAGCTTTCTCACACACACTGCATTTATAAGGCTTTTCTCCAGTGTGAACTCTCTGATGATTTTGGAGACCACGGCGACTGGTAAAGGTCTTTCCACATTCAGTGCATTTATAAGGATTTTTTCCTATGTGAACTTTCTGATGACAAAAGAGGGCAGCTCTAAAGATAAAAGATTTCCCAGATTGACTGCATTTGGAAGGATTTTCTGCTGTATGAAGTGTCTGATGACGACGAAGAGCAGTGTTCCAGGTAAAAGATTTCCCACATTCACTGCATTTATAAGGCTTTTCTCCTGTGTGAACTCTCTGATGATCCTGGAGACCAAGGGGTCTGGTAAAAGACTTTCCACATTCCCTGCATTTATAAGGCTTTTCTCCTGTATGAACCCTCTGATGACTACGAAGGTGCGTGTTATTGATAAAAGCTTTCTCACACACGCTGCATTTATAAGGCTTTTCTCCAGTGTGAACTCTCTGATGATACTGGAGACCAACAGGTCTGGTATAAGACTTTCCACATTCCCTGCATTTATAAGGCTTTTCTCCTGTATGAACCCTTTGATGAATACGAAGGTACGTGTTCTTGATAAAAGCTTTCTCACACACGCTGCATTTATAAGGCTTTTCTCCAGTGTGAACTCTCTGATGATCAAGAAGGTGAGAGTTAGTGGTAAAAGATTTCCCACATATACTACATTGATAAGGCTTTTCTCCTGTGTGAACTCTCTGATGATATTGGAGGTGAGAGTTAGTTGTAAAAGATTTCCCACATTCAGAGCACACAAAACATCGATTTGTAACACCCTTTTTCTGAATAAACATGTCGGTGCAACTAATGTCTTTCTTACTTTCTTTTCTGGTGTAACAAATTTCTCTCCTTTGAAACATCATCCCAGGTGTGGAAATAGCATTAGGACTGTCCCTGATCAGAGTAGCCTTTAGGTGGAGATATCCTGACCCAGTCAGGACACCCTGCCCAACCTCGACACAGGTGGCACGATTCTCGGACACATTGAAACTACAGCTGTTTGCAACTGAGATCCTCCTCACCCCTCTATTGAAAGTCCTCTCTCCGACATGCTGCTGGTGAAATTTTACAGTGAAATAAAATTGTTTTCCACATGCCCCACACCTCAAGATTATCTGTGGGTGTTGTGTTCCCTGCTGCTCCATCACGTGGAAAATATTTTCCAAGACTAGCCCACAACTCTCACAGGGGTGGCTCTTCTGGGAAGACAAGGCTACCTTGGGATTCCTTGCCTGTGACACTCTTACAGACACCATCTGTTTTGTCGGTGCGTCCACATTCTCTGCTTCACAACAGCAACCTGTATAAAAGGAAATACTGGTGAACTACATGTTGATCTTATGAAAACAGAGTATCTTCACCACGAATGTTTATCTGTCATGACTGGGCATGATTCCATGGAAACCTTCCCAAGGTGAGTGAGTTAGACACTGAGGAAATTGCTGTTGTAAATAACGTGGCCCCAAAAGTGAGTTGATGATGGAAATCTCATCAAGAGAGGGACAGAAGCACAGGAATACATACAAAGAGGAGAGGAAGGCTCTACTCATTGTTCTTGCACAATCGGCTTCCTCTAGCACAGTGGTTCTCTACCTTGGCCGTACATTAGGATTACCTGGGAATCTTTTTAAAATCCTGATTTCTGGGCCTCATCCTCTGGAAATTCTGTTTGTACCTAATGTTGTGGCCCCACCCCATCACAAGGAAGCAGAATTTCCTGAGGATGAGGCCCAGAAATCAGGATGTTAAAAAGATTCCCAGGTGATTCTAATGTGCAGCCAAGGTTGAGAACCACTGCTCTAGGACCTTACATTCTGACCATGTGAGTCTGTGTGGAATAATTTCAAGCTGCTCAGAGCCATAAAAATTAATTGTATTAGAGCACAGGATATACAACGTCAATATAATAACATGTGTGCCCTGCAAGGTGCTGCAGGCATGGACCAACGTTGGTTCGGAGTGAAGAGAGACCTGTGGACAGAACCTAGACACAGAACCTAGAGACAGAACCTAGCGAGAGAACATGGCTAAAGAACCTAGAGACAGAACCTGGCTACAGAACCCGGATAGAACATGGCAAGAGAACCTGACTAGAACCTGGTGACCGAACCTGGCTGGAGAACCTAGCGAGGGAACATGGCTACAGAACCTGGCTGGAGAACCTGGGTGGAGAACCTGGGTGGAGAACCTAGCAAGAGAACATGGACACAGAACCTGGCTGGAGATCCTAACCAGAACTTGCCTAGAGATCCTGGCTAGGCTGCTGATCACCTGAATGCTGTCTCCGTGTCATTCCTTCTTCGCCGACTGCGTCCACACCTTTGGCCACCCCTGGACCTGCTGGGGTTGGACCCCAGCACCCAGGGAACTGGGCCGAGAGGTGCAGGCACCACTCTGCAGAGCCAATACAGCTCCGCCGAAACAGCGCTGCAGGAAAATACCCGTTGCTGCTTGTTCCAAACTCCACGGTCAAGCTCGCCATTCCTGGCAGGTCAGGAGGTGCTCAATGCAGGAGAGTTTAAAGACCTGGACCCTAAAGGCAAACAGCGGCCATGCCTACAAGGCTGGGGCAAGGACTCAGCTACATGTAAAAGATATGCACCATCTGTTGAGCTTTTAGTACATGTCTCATGTAATATTTACAAGTTCCTGAGTCGGCTATTACTATCCCAATTTTACAGATGATCATTTTGAAGCTTAAAGAGGCTATGTCAGTTGCCTTATGTCAATCAGATCATTAGTGGAGAAGTAAAGATTAGAGCCGGAAGTCGGCGTAACTCCAAGATCATCCCCTTCGTGGCCTTATTTCACCAAAGCCCCCAAAAGGCACACCATGGGCCACACAGTTCACCTGCCTGCCAGAGCAGCCCTGTTGGGTAGTACTTTTGGCGACGCCTGGCATGTTTCCCAGCTGGACTGTCCAACAATAGCCACCAGCCACGTGTGGCCACCAAGCTCTGGAAGTTGGCTAACGTGACTATGAAATTAAATTTATTCTTTTATTTCAAAAAAAAAAAAAAAAAAAAGAGAGACCTGTGAAAGAGGCAGAGGTACAAAGTCCAGAGAGGTTAAGGTTATCTGTGAGCTGGGAATCTAAGTAGAAATAATTAAAATTAGAACTGAAGAGTTGGCCAAGTATCAACTATAAGCACAAACAAGCATAACTGGGTGAGGAATGAGCAACTGTAACAAAACACTGGCTTTCTAGCTATGAATATAACAAAGGCCTGTCGTAAATTCCTCCCCAATGTCCCTTCCCGAGAGAAAGAACGCCGGGGGGTCCACTGTGTCATTTATAAAGTCATGTTTCTTCTGTGATGCACAAATGATTCTTCCCCTTTGAATCCCATTTGAACCATTGCATGAGATAAAAGATGCAAATCTTCAAAAAAGAGAAAAGGTGGATAGACAACCCTGTGGTCAACAAAGGACAAATGAGATCACAGTCAAAAGACCTATGTGAGTGACATCAGCAAGATGGAGGGATCAGAGAGATGAGCTTCTCCCCCCTACCCAGTGTAAGTAGACAGCTTTCCACGAACAAAAACCCATAGGAAATGGGAATAAGAGTACCATTAAGACAAACAGTAATACAGACAGAAATAAAGGAGAACTGTACAAAAGGGATGACTAGAAAGACTGGGTGAAAAAATATATTTGAAGATACCTACAGTCAAAAACAAGGGTCAGAGTTACCTCTAGCAGCTACTGTGCTTCTGCTATCATTGATCCTAGCGGCCAGTTCTACAACAAAACCTGGGAATGTGTGTGTTTAAAAACCACAGAATGCCTTGGCCAGTATGGCTCAATTGGTTGGAGCAATGTCCTGAGTACCAAAGGGTGGAGGATTCAATTCCCAGTCAAGGCACATAACAGTATGTAGGTGCCATTTCCAGTTAGCTTGGGTACAGAAGGCAGCCAATTGATGTTTCTCCCTGACTCTGATGTTTCTCTCTCTCTTTATCCGTCTCATCCTCTCTATCTGAAAGCCATAATATATAACTAAGAATTTCAATTTTTTGGTGTGATGGTAAATGGGATTGCGTTTTAGTCTCCCTTTCTGTAAGTTCACTATTGGTGTATAGAGATGCCATAGATTTCTTGGCGTTAATTTTGTAACCTGCTACCTTGACGAATTCATTTATTACATCTAATAGTTTTTTGATGGAGTCTTTAGGATTTTTTACCATGTACAATATCATCTCATCTGCGCATAAGGACAGTTGTATTTCTTCTTTTCCAATTTGGATGCCTTTTATTTCTTCTTGTCTAATTGCAATGGCTAATACTTCCAGTACTATGTCGTACAGGAGTGGTGAGAGTGGGCATCCCTGTCTTGTTCCTGTACTTAAGGGAAATGGTTTTAGTTTTTACCCATTGAGTATGATGTTGGCTGTGGGCTTGTCATATATGGCTTTTATTATGTTGAGGTATGATGCTTCTATTCCCACCTTGCTAAGAGTTTTTATTAAAAATGGGTGTTGGATTTTATCAAATGCTTTTTCTGCATCAATTGATATGACTATGTGGTTTTTTCATCTCTCAATCTGCATATGTGATGTATCCTGTTTATAAATCTGAGGATATTGTACCATCCCTGCATCCCTGAGATAAATCCCATTAGTCATAGTGTATGATCTTTCTGATGTACACCTGGTTCCGATTTGCAAAGTCCAGGTCACTGGTGAGAGTGAGGGTCTTACCCAGGGAGGACAGAAGTTCAAAGTTCTCCAGCATCACATTCAGGTATAGCTGTCTCTGACACTCATCAAGGAGGCTCCATTCCTCCCTGGAGAAGTACAGTGCAATGTCCTCAAAGATGACCCCAACCTGTCAGAATTGAGACAATGTAAACCAGAGCTGTCTCTCAGAGAACCAGTAATTCTACTCCTTACACACCTTCCCCACCCTCAACCTCCTCCAGGGCCCCTGGTAGGTGTGGACACCAGGCCGTAATGCCAGTGTAGGATGCTCTCTCATCACAGTCCCATTACTGACTGGGATGACCCTCAGCAGAAGTGCCTGATTGGGTGGGAATGATTAGGGGAGGGGAGGGTAGACAACAATGCCATTTAAGATCTGGGCGATGCTTGCAGTTCCCCAACTTTCCCGCCAACAATACCACTGCCATTTAAGAGCGTTCCTCCAAGACAAACCAAGCGTCTGTTTATGCCTCACCTTTAAGTCCCCCCACCACATCCAGGGAATCGTCACCTCACACTTCCTCCAGATTTGCCACCACTGGATAAAGTTTTTCCCCTTCCCATGTTCAGATCCAAGGTTCATTCCCTCAGCTCTGCCCCCTTCCTGCTCAAATGCCACTGGATCTCCTGGACTCACGCATGAACATTGCATATGGCCTGTAGAGAGCTTGTCTTCCAGCCGGATCCAGGACCACCCCAGGCCTCTGACGGATCCCATGCCAGGAAAGCCCCGAATGAGGCTGTGCCGTCCTCCATGCAGCCTCTGATTTTCCCCTGAATACTCACAGCCACATCCTCAGGGGAACTTCAGATGCAAGTATTCCCTGTCCTCTCGGCCCTGCACTTGCTGTGTCCTCAGAAGCCACAACACTCCTCTCTCCCGTCCACCTTCCTCACGGTCCTCCACGCGGGACTGAGCTGCAGGACGGGACAGGCGCCCTCCCCAGGCTGTGGTGTCTGTGTGAGGAGGCGGTGAGGGCCTGGGGGACTCGACTCACCTCAGCCCGTCTCCTCCGCATGGGCGCCGCCATTGCACTCTGTGGGCTGAGCCGGGCGGGAGCGACGGGAGTAGAAGCCGCTGCAGGAAAGGCGGTCCCTCTCCCGGCCCTGGCGTGGGTCCGTGTGGCGATTCCGAGCTCAATCCCAAGTGGGAGCTGTGAGCACCACTGCAGGCTCCCACCATTGGCTGTGAGGCGGGAGCACCGCTCTCCGGCCTTCTCCACGCGACTGTGAGACCAGGAACTCCTCACCGCCGGACACAAAAACCTGAGAAGGCAAAATCCCGCCAGAAAAACTACCGGTCTCGCCCTACTGAAGCGGCCGAAGGGAAATGCCTTTTCTGAGCCTCCATTGGCCGAGCCTGGTGGCATGGCTTGCATGGACTTCTGGGTAATGTAGTTTCTCCGTTCCAAGGCAAGGAACCTACATCTTCTCAGTTGCATCCAGGACTGGATTTAGGGGCAAATAGCCCAAGAACACACCAAATACACTAAGCGTCCTCGAGCGCCTTCAGGGGAGGTGATTTCCGGGGCGAGTTTGTTTCTGGGGCACATGACTGGCTTCCTTTAGCGGCTGGCTTTGCATATCTTTCTTCAGGACCTGCTCATTCTGAATGGCAGGCATAGTTTCTTCATTCAGGACATTTGGCATGTGTCTCCGTCAGGTCCACTGTAACTTGCAGAGGTTGCTCAAGTCCCTAACTCGCTGTAACCTGCCTCCATTGAATCCATTGTACAACGTTTACGTCACAAAACAGACACTCATACTTTAAAGGCATCTGCTTCTGATGCCATCTGAAGTGCAGCTCTGCCTGGGCTGCACTGGGGATAAGATGGCCAAGAGACAGGTGAAAAAAATGCTCAAAGTGACTGATCATCAAAGAGATGAAAATTCAAACAACAAATAGGTATCACCTCACAACTGTCAAAATCGCGGCCATCAACAAGTCAACAAATGGAAAGTGCTGGTGAGGATGTAGTAAAAAGGGAACCCTAGTACACTGCTGGTAGGAATGAAAACTGGTGCAGCCATTATGGAAATCTGTATGGAGTTTTGCAAAAAGAATTAATATGGAACTGCCATTTGATCCAGTGATTTGACTTCTAGGAATATATCCTGTGGGTAACCCCCTATTGTCTTCACTAGCAGAGAGGTGTGGACAAGGAGCCTGGAAGGCTGGTGACCCTTGAGCCCTGGCAAAGGTTAGAGCTATGCACCCACTGTTTACTCCAGACAATGGTAGCTGAAGCAACTTTCCCACCTATAGTCATGTAAATCCTTACTGACAAGATAGTCTGCCTGAGTGGAGGCCAGGGGATTGTCAAGGGCGGGGGTGGGGGACACAGATGTAATACCCTTTGTAATATTTTAAGCAATAAAAAAAATTAAAAAAAAAAAGATAGTCTGCCTGTTTCTGGAACTTGCCTGCCTAAGGGCTATGGGTATATCCAAAATGAATAACAAGATGGCAAGTCCTGAGCACAGGAGGAGTCCATTCTCTTGGGATGGGCTCTTGCCTGCCCAACCCCCACCCCCTGGCAATGTCAAAATTATTATCTCTTGTCTATTCTCTTTCATTTGAGTGCAGCCCCTCTTCCAGATGCTGAATCCTGAACCAGGAAGGACGTGGGGGAAACACATCACACATCCAAAGAAACCTGAAACAATCAGATAGAAAGTAATGACCCCTCTCTTCATAGCAGCACAATTTGCAATAGCAAAGATCTGGAAAGAGCCCAAGTACTCATCAGTAGATGAGTGGATAAAAAACTGTGGTACATTGATACTATAGAATACCATGCAGCAGGAAAAATGATGACTCTCTTACCCTTTCACACAGCATGGGGGGTACCTGGAGAGCATCATTCTAAGTGAAATAAGTCTGTCAGAGGAAGAGAAGTATCACTTCATCTCACTCATATATGGAATCTAATTAATAAAAATACCCTGATGAATGGAGTGAATTCAGAGTGCAGAATCGCAGAAGCGAAGCCATGGGAAGGTAAAAGAAAAAGAAAAAACATCCTTCAGTGAGGATTAAGCAAACACACACAAATAATAAAAACAAAGTCACCTGAGACTTGAGTATTTTCTTCTGTTCTCTGTAAGCAATGTGAAAGCACTAGCTTGCTGTGTTCCGAATCTGCTCAAAATTTGTGTTTATAAATCTCTCTTCTGTCAGTTGTGTGCCTGGAAGTGCTGATACCCCTCCATGTAACTTCCTCCTGCTTCACATGAATCTACTACTTTTGGTGTTGTTGTAAGAAATGTCCAAACCCATGGAGAATTTTTCTCAGTTTATTTGACCCAAGCCTAGGACACTGCCAGGAAGCAAAATAACAACAGATTGACTTGGGGGAATGGCAGTTTCATACCTTTTTATACATTAGACTCAAAGGAGAAGACATAAAGGGGTTACATTAAATTCTCTGGTGATCATTTGGAGGGTGGGGGAGAGTTAAGAAGGGAATTCTCTGGGATTGGATTAAAAGTAAAAAAAAAAAAAAAAAAAATAGCCCTAACCGGTTTGGCTCAGAGGATAGAGCGTCGGCCTGCGGACTAAAGCGTCCCAGCTTCGATTCTAGCCAAGGGCATGTATCTTGGTTGCGGGTACATCCCCAGTAGAGGGTGTGCAGGAGGCAGCTGAATCGATGTTTCTAACTCTCTATCCCTCTCCCTTCCCTTCTGTAAAAAATCAGTCAAATATATATATATATATATTTTTTTTTTAATTTTTTTTTATATATTTTATTGATTTTTTACAGAGAGGAAGGGAGAGGGATAGAGAGTTATAAACATCGATGAGAGAGAAACATCGATCAGCTGCCTCCTGCACATCTCCCACTGGGGATGTGCCCACAACCCAGGCACAAGCCCTTGACCGGAATCGAACCTGGGACCTTTCAGTCCACAGGCCGACGCTCTATCCACTGAGCCAAACCGGTCTTTGCAAATATATATATTTTTAAAAAGTAAAAAAAGACACAACTTCTTTTAAATGTTATGGAATAATTAACACTTAATATTTAACACAACAACCATAATAATTGGGGCTGTGTGGTCTTCTGTGTTTGGAGATTGTGTCGTTAGGAGTCTGTAAAATGAAAATTTTCCTGAAAATCCAATGGTATGTTATTCCATATGCAAAAAGACTATAGACAGGCTCAAAAAGATAAAAATTGACTTTTGCAAAACAGAACAAAGCAAAACAAAACAAAAGCCAAAAACAAGTCTGCGATATAATTATCCGCGTGACTCACTTTTACTTAGAAAGCTTTACATTCAAACTATCGTATATGGTTACTTTTGGCCTCTGAGTTTGTAAGATTGGCCATGCCATGCCAGGCTCCCTGAGCTTGCTAAGTTTAGTATCTGCCATCATTTTCATCCATACTGGAGAGGTAGAACCTGTGGGTTGAGAAGAAACTTCAATGAGTGGTTTATTTCCTGCTGGACCCATTGTTCACATCCTCCTTAACAGAATGCTTTGTAGTGCTGGTGTCCGTTTATTTTGTCTCCTAGAAGAATTCACTCTTCAGGTCACTAAAGCCTTAGGTTCTCAAGAAAAAGGTTGAGGCGAAATACCTTCAGCAAGGGAAAGATGCACTGACATACACCTGGCAAGACATCTCTCTGTTAGAAAGTTCAACACTTCGATATTAGCTTAGACTTTCCAGGGTTTTATGACAATTAAAAGAGAAAATGCTCAAAAAGCAAAGTTTGGAACTCTGGCAGAGGCAAGTACTAAGTTCATCACTTTAATTGACCCTAAGTCCTAGGTAAGTCCCGTCATCACCTTCATGTCACATGTAGCCAAATGAGGTGCAAGGAGTTGTAGTGAATCTCCTGGAGATTCCAGGTTGGAGACCCAACAGTGAGACCTTAGTGCCCACAGTATTGCCTCCCTGTAGGTGGGTCAGCAGGTACAGAAAGGCCCCAGTTCTTTCTTTTTTTAAAAAAAAAAATATTTTATTGATTTTTTTTAGAGAGGAAGGGATAGGGATAGAGAGTTAGAAACATCGATGAGAAACGTCGATCAGCTGCCTCCTGCACGCCTCCTACTGGGGATGTGCCCACAACCAAGGTACAAGCCCTTGATGGAATCGAACCTGGGACCCTTCAGTACCCAGACCGATGCTCTATCCACTGAGCCAAACCGGTTAGGGCAGGCCCTAGTACTTTAAAAACAAAGGTGCACGTAGGCATTAGGTAAGTGAAGGATTCCTGTCCTGAGAATGTTTCTTAAGTTTGCTCTTCTGAAGGTGATGTGAATGTTAGTAGTGCGGGTTGTAATTAAAAGTGCTCACTGCATTGTGCATAGCATTTAAAAACTAAAAAATTCCCAGTGATTTTTATTTATTTATTAAAATGGCTCAGTGAGTTAGCATCGACACAGCAGAAAAAGGTCCCTCATTCGATATTGGGTCAGGGCACATGCCTGGGTTGAGGGCTCCATTCCCAGGAGCTGCGTGCAGGAGGTAGCCTATCAATGTTACTCTCTCGTCATTGATGTTTCTATCTCTCCCTATCCCTTTCTCTCTGAAATCAATACAAAAATATTTTTAAAATATCTCATACTCTGGTTTCTCTTCAAATCACATAAATCTTTCACCTTTTAAAAATACATATTTTTAAAGGTATAAAATTTTTTTTAAAATATATTTTATTGATTTTTTTACAGAGAGGAAGGGAGAGAGAGAGAGAGTTAGAAACATCGATGAGAGCCTCCCGCACATCTCCTACTGGGGATGTGCCCGCAACCCAGGTACATGCCCTTGACCGGAATCGAACCTGGGACCCTTCAGTCCACAAGCCGACGCTCTATCCACTGAGCCAAACCAGTTTTGGCTAAAGGTATAAAATATTTAAAAACATTATTCCAATCCAACAAAATATTTATTCCCTAAACCAAAAAAGGCACAAAATCAGTGAAATTCCAACATCCATCTTTGTCATCCCATTGTTTGTTTGTTAAAGAAAATTGCCAAAACTCATAGCACATTAGGCAGAACATAGGATCAGAGGTTTTAACAAAGATACAGACACAGCAAATATGCATCTCAGAAAAGACTCAATATAAACTTCTAGAAAAAAACAAAACAGTGAGGTAGCACAATAAACTAACAAAAAAAAAACAAAAACGAAAAACGTTTAAATAAATAATGATTGACCAAAATAAATATTCTCTAGGATTTGGAGAATGTGCATCTTTCATACACTGCTGGAAAAATGCAAAAACAAAGTACAATTAGTTAAGCTTTACATTTTATTTTTAAAGGATACTTTAGTAATTTTTAGAGAGAGAAGGAAAAGGGAGAGAAACAATGAAAGAGTGGCATATCAGCCAGCCAGCCACTTCTGTGGATCTAGCCCACACCGCAGCACATATCCCCACCGGCAACCAAATCCACAATCCTGTGCTGCAGGAGATGATTCCAAAGCAATAAGCCACACCGGATCTGGTGGTACATTCAATTTACATCACTATTTGGTAATCTCAGTAAAATTAAACATTCATCTACCCAGAAATCAGATTATGGCCTGAATTTTTAACAAAGGTAAATAACACTTATGCGATTAAATAAAAGCCTAATATGCTAAGTGTCCAGTTATCCAGTTGGCCATTCAACCAATCAAAGTGTAATATGCTAATGATATGCTAAGGCCGTCCAACTGCTCGCTATGACATGCCCTGACCACCAGGGGGTGCACAGTTGGACAGTAGCTATTACATGCACTGACCACCAGAGGGAAGATGCTCCCACAGGTAGGTTAGCTTGCTGCTGAGGTCTGGCCAATGGGCCAAACATGCCCTGGAGCCATTCCGTGGTCCCTCGCTGGCTGGCTAAACTCCGGCGATCCTTTCTGGCCCCATGCAGGAGCTGCCCCTGCCCCCTCGTGGTCAGTGCACTTCTACAGGGGGAGCATCACTTAGCCAGAAACCTGGCTCATGGCTGGCAGTTGCAGGCAGGTGGTAAGGAGAGAGGGGTCCCAGACTTCAAGAGCCCTGGACTGCAAGAGGGATGTCTGACTGCCGGCTTAGGCCCGATTTCCAGGGGGATTGACCTAAGCCAGCAGGTGGACATTGCCCAAGGTGTACTAAACTGGCAGAAGGAGCAGGCCAAGCTTAGGGAGCCTGCCCACACCCCCGCCACCCCAGTACACGATTTTTGTGCACCAAGCCTCTAGGAAACATAGAAAGAATTATACAGTAATGTTGATATAAGCTTTATTAGAAATAACCAAATATTTACTAAAATGGGCATCATGGTGATATATTCAAAGATAAGAATATCTACCAGGGCCCTAGCTGGTTTGGCTCTGGACAGAGCATAGGCCTGCAGACCAAAGGGTACCGGGTTCGATTCTGGTCAAAAGCACATACCTTGGTTGAAGACTCCTTCCAGGCCCGGGCCCTGGTCATGGCTGATGCGAGAGGCAAATGATCAATGTGTTTCCCTCATATCGATGTTTCTCTCTGTCTTTCCCTCTCTCTTCAATTCTCCAAAAAAAAAAATTAATGGAAAAATATCCTCTGGTGAGGATTAACAACAATGAAAAGAACATTTATCAAAAAAAAAAAAGAAGAGCTACTAATATATCTTCTTTTTTTTTTAAATATACTTTATTGATTTTACAGAGAGGAAGAGAGAGGGATAGAGAGTTAGAAACATTGATGAGAGAGAAACATCAATCACCTGCCTTCTGCACACTTCCTAATGGGGGTGTGCCTGCAACCAAGGTACATGCCCTTGACCAGAATCGAACCTGGGACCCTTCAGTCCGCAGGCTGACGCTCTATCCACTGAGCCAAAGCGGTTAGGGCATGAAGAGCTACTAATATATCTTTAATAAATCTCCAAGAATTTATGAAATATAAATTAAAACAGAAGCCAAAACCGGTTTGGCTCAGTGGATGGAGCTTCGGTCTGCGGACTGAAGGGTCCCAGGTTCGATTCCGGTCGGGGGCATGTGCCTGGGTTGCAGGCACATCTCCAGTGGGGGGTGTGCAGGAGGCGGCTGATCAATGTTTCTCTCTCATCGATGTTTCTGCCTCTCTATCTCTCTCCCTTCCTCTCTGTAAAAAATCAATAAAATATATTTTTAAAAAAATTAAAACAGAAAATACTTTGAAAAAGCAAACTTCTCTATTAAAATGGAATGTAAATCCATTGTTACAAGGAAAGCTGTGAAAAATAGGGACAGATAAAACGAGGTCATGAAGCAACTACACAGTGACAAATGATGATTTCAGTTTCATATACATGTAAAGACTTATGAAATACTATACTTAATACATGTAATTTACTCATTATAGCTGTTAAAAAATGGTTCAAGAGAAAAGAAATGTACAATCACCTACTTTGGAACAATGGGTTTTTTAATTGTATATTCAATGCCCATTCTTCTGCCCTCTGGGCAAGTCTCATCTTAGTGACAGAAAATGTAACAAACAATGAAGGACTTTCACCCAAACCCACTGGAATGTTGACTAGGTCACAAAAACCACATCTCTGGCCTAAGGACACCCTTTGGTATCCTCTTAGTTTTGCAGCCAGAGGACGAATGGCTCTAACGGGAAAATCTGAGAAGCTACAGGAAGCCACAAAACCTCGTGATAATAATCAATGACAATGACTGCTCCACAGAAGATAAACAAGCCTGGAGTCCCTCAGATCTGTGTATAAACGGATCCTGTAGTCTTTTCCTCTAAAAAAATTTCTGGGTGCAGGTTTAGATGAAGACCATTCCTTCTAATGGGCTGCAGTCTGGTCCAACAAGAATTAGGTCAGTGATTCTGCAGTGAAGGAGTCCCCCACACTGCGATGGTCCTCCAACAAGTGCCCATCACCCATACAATTGAACATATTAGGGCACATGGCCCTCTGCAACACGTGGGGAAAAGAATTCCTTCAAATGTCTTAGTATCCCTTGAAAACAAGAAAAAAAATTCACACTGCTCCCAGACATACTTGAGGTTGTCACAGCTATTCCCTCTTTGGTGTGATCTCTGTGTCTCAAAGCATCCAGCTTCACATGAGAACGAGAGTCCACAGTATTTCCTGGGAAATTATGGGCAGCAATGTTAATTTGGCAAAACTGCTGAGCTAATTTCTGCACCATAGTCTTCCACCCAGGACAAAAATGTTTGAGACCCCAGAAAAGTTTTTCACCTCATCGTGCTTAGAGAGCCCAGATCTTTTTATAAACTACCCCACAGAATCAATAGAACACATTAAAGAAGTCCCAGGAAAGAACCATTATTTTGCAAAGAAAGATATCTGAGACTGGCAGTTCTCCCATTGATGACTTAGGCACTCAATAAAAAAACTCAACATTAGTATATATGGAAAATGTGTCCCTCAAAATGGCATTTCTTCTGCAACATTATGTTTACTGGTGCCAAAAGTAATCAGTCCTATGTGGCAACTCGTAACAGGGAAACAAGGAAGAGCTAAGGGCTCAGGTATTCCTAATTTTGTTCACAAATTAGACGAAAGAGTTAGCTTCCCTGGGCACATGAGGATGGTGATTGTGGCCATCTGTAGGGTCCTTACAGGTGAATCCGGGGGAACAGCTTCAGCAACGGAAATATGCAGTGACATAGATCTGGGAGGACATCTCTGTATGTTAGAAAGTGCAACATAGATACATATACTTCAAACATAAAAACAAACAAAACAACAGAAAAAGTTGTGGAGACGTTACATAACTTAGGCGATTAAATGTATGAGATGTAATTCAGACTAATGAGACTTCATTTATTTTCTTATACAATTGATAAATCCTTATTAAGAAACTACCTTTCCTACAAATCTAAGAACCTTATCATAACCCGACTTTGTTATGTAGAATTATTTACAAATTAGACTGAGAGATATCTCACATTAATTGCACTCATAACAGCTTTCTCCAGTGTGAGCTCTCTGATGATTTTGAAGACCATTGCTACTTGTAAAAGATTTCCCACATTCACTGCATTTATAAGTCTGTTTTCCAGTGTGAACTCTCTGATGACTACGAAGGTTGGTGCTCCAGGTAAAAGATTTCCCACATTCACTGCATTTATAAGGCTTCTCTGCAGTGTGCACTCTCTGATGAGTATGAAGGTTAGTGCTACAGGTAAAACATTTCCCACATTCACTGCATTTATAAGGCTTTTCTCCAGTGTGAACTCTCTGATGATATTTGAGACGAGTGCTACTTGTAAAAGACTTTCCACATTCACTGCATTTATAAGGATTTTCTCCTGTATGAACTATCTGATGACGACGAAGATCACTGTTCCAGGTAAAAGATTTCCCACAGTCACTGCATTGATAAGGCTTTTCTCCTGTATGAACTCTCTGATGACTACGAAGGTTGGTGTTAGTGGTAAAAGATTTCTCACATTCTCTGCATTTATAAGGCTTTTCTCCAGTGTGAACTCTCTGATGATGACAAAGTTTAGTGGTAGTGATAAAAGATTTCTCACATTCACTGCAGTGATAAAGCCTGTCTCCATTGTGCACTCTCTGATGACGACAAAGTTTAGTGCTACTGGTGTAAGCTTTTCCACATTCAGTACATTTATAAGGCTTTTCTCCAAGATGAATTCTCTGATGATGACAAAGGTCAGTGAATATGGTAAAAGATTTCCCACAGTCACTGCATTTATAAGCCTTTTCTCTTGTATGAACTCTCTGATGTCTATGAAGGTGGGTCTTAGTGATAAAGGATTTCCCACATTCACTGCACTGATAAGGCTTCTCTCCAGTGTGAACTCTCTGGTGATATTGGAGACCACTGGGACCTGTAAAAGTTTTCCCACATTCACGGCACTGATAAGGCTTTTCTCCTGTGTGAACTCTCTGATGATATTGGAGACCAGTGCTCCTTGTAAAAGACTTTCCACATACACTGCATTTATAACGATTTTCTCCTCTATGTACTCTCTGATGACTAGGAAAGTGGGTCTTAGTGGTAAAGGATTTCCCACCGTCACTGAAATGATAAGGACTTTCTCCAGTGTGCACTCTCTGATGACGACAAAGTTTAGTGAAACTGCAGTAAGCTTTCCCACACTCACTACATTTATAAGGCTTTTCTCCAGTGTGAACTCTCTGATGACAATGAAGGTTACTGCTACTGGTAAAAGGTTTCCCACACTCACTGTACTCATAAGGCCTTTCTTCTGTGTGAACTCCCTGATCAACATGGAGGGCACTGCTTCTGGTAAAAGCTTTTCCACATTCACTGCTCTCATAAGGCCTTTCTCCAGTGTACAAAGCTTGGTGGTCATCTAGGCAGCAACTACTGCTAAAATATTTCCCACATTCACTGCACTGATAAGGCCTTTCTTCAGTGTGACCTCTCTGTTGATAATGAAAGCAAGAAAATTCGGTAAGATATTTTCCACATCCAGAGCACACGAAAGATTGACTTCCAACATGGACATCCTTTTCCTGAATAAACGTGTGAGGGCAACTAATGTCTTTCTTACATTCTTTTCTGGTGTAATAATTTCTTTGCCTTTGAAACGTCATCCCACGTGTTGAAACAGCATTAGGACTGTCCCTGGTCTGAGTAGCATTTAGGAGGAGATGTCCTGATTCGCTAAGGACACCCTGCCCAACCCCTCCGCATGTGAAATGATTCTGGGACACATTGAAATTGCAGCAGTTTGCAAGTGAGATCCTGTCCATCCCTCTAATGAAAGTCTTCTCTCTCACATGCTGCTGGTAAAATTTCGGACTGAAATAAAACCTTTTTGCACATGCCCCACACCTCAACATTATCAGTGCGTGTTGGGTTCCCTGCCCCTCCATCACGTGGCAAATGTTTCCAAATACTAGCCCACAACTCTCACAGGGATGGCTCTTCTGGGAAGACAAAGCTAACTTGTGATTCCTTACCTGTAACACCCCTACAGAAATGTTCTTCCCAGTCGGTGCCTCCACATTCTCTGCTCCACAGCAGCAACCTGAACAAAAGGAAAAGCTGGTGAAATACATGTTGATCTTGTAAAAACATAATATCTTTACCGCAAATGTTTATCTGTCATGACTTGGCCTGATGCCATGGAAAGATTTTCAAGACAAGTGAAGTAAACTCCGAGGAAATGGTTGTTAATACATAACCGGGCCCCAAAAGTCAGTCTATGATGAAAATCTCACCAAGAGGGGGACAGAAGCACAGGATGGGATACAAAGAAGAGAGGAAGGCTCTACTCATTGTTCCTGCACAAACGGCTTCCTTTAGGACCTTATATCCTGGCCATGTGAGTCTGTGTAAAAATTTAAGCTGCTCAAAGCCACAAAAATTAATTGTATTAGAGCACATGAAGTTCAACGTCTATATAATAATACGAGTGCTCTCCAAGTTGCAGCAGGCATGGACCAAAGTTGGAGTGCAGTAAAGGGAGACCTGTGAAATAGGCAGAGGTACAAATTACAAAAGTTAAGGTTTTCCTTGTGCTGGGAATCTGAGTAGAAATGATCACTATTAGAACTGAGGAATTGGCAAAGTATCAACAATAAGCACAAACAAGCATAACTGTGTGAGGAACAGGCAACTGTAACCAAACACTGGGTTTCTAGCTATGAATGCAACAAAGGCCAGGTGTGAATTCCTCCCCAATGACCGTTCACCAAGGAAAGACCGCCTGGGGGTCCATTGTGTCATTCATAAAGTCGTGTTTCTTCTGTGATGCAGAAATGATTCTTTCTCTTCAATCCCATTGGAGCCATTGCATGGGATAAATGATGCAAATCTTCAAAAAAAAAACCCGGAAAAGGTGGTCAATACCGTGGTAGAACAACAAAGGACAAATGAAATCACAGACAAAAGACCTATGTGAGTGACATCAGCAAGATGGCAGGATCAGAGATAAAAGCATCTTCCCCCATCCCAGTGTAAGTAGACAGCTATCCGTGAACAAAAACCCCATAGGAAATGGGAATAAGAGTACCATGAAGGCAAACAGTATTACAGACACAAATAATGAAGAACTGTACAGAAAGAATGACTAGAAAAGGCTGGGTGAATAAACATATTTGAAGATACCTAGAGTGAAAACCGAGGGTCAGCGTTACCTCCAGCAGCCACTGTACTTCCGCTATCCTTGTCTATAGTGACCTGTTTTTTAAAAAATACTGGACATTTTTGTGTTTAAAAACCACAGAATGCCTTGGCCAGTATGGCTCAGTTGGTTGGAGCATCGTCCTGTGTACCAAAGGGTCAAGGATTCAATCCCAGTCACGGCAAATATCAGTATGCGGGTTCCATTTCCAGTTAGCTTGTGTGCAGAAGGCAGCCAATTGATTTTTCTCCCTCACAATTATGTTTCTCCTTCTCTCCTTGTCTCTCTCTCTCTCCATCTCTCCTCCTCCCTATCTGAAACCAATAATACATAAATAAGAATATCAATGTAGCCAAACACAAAACAGAACTCAAAAAAGTCTAGACACAAAGTAAATAAAAAGATAATCTATCAAAAATTATGTATAAAATTCAGAAAATGTAATTCTAAGAAAAAATTTTATACGGATAAATGCCTCCATTATGAAAAAAGATCAAAAAAAACCTAACCTGCCATCTCTGAAATCGAGAGACACAACAAGAGAGTAAACCCAAAGGTTTAAAGGAAAGGAACAATAAATATTTGAACAAGCATTAATAAATGTGAGACAAGAAAAAATAAAAGAATACCTAACAGGTACTTTTCTAAAATATAAAAAAATTGGCAAACCCTGAGCCAGCCTAAATAAAATAAAACCAACCAACCAACCAAACAAACAAACAAAGAAGCCTCAAAGAAATGAAAATAGAAATGAAAGGTAAGACATTACACCTGATACTATGAACCACAAAGCATCATAAGAGATGTTGATGTTAGAAGACGACATGACGCACCACAAAGAAATTTGTAAACTTACCATAGGAGCTTCTGAAATTAATAAATTCAGAGCCCTGACCTGGTAGCTCTCCTATTGAGTGTGTGGTCCCCTGCATCGTGGTTGTGGGTTTGATCCCCCATCAGGGAACATGTAGGGGACAGCCAATAAACGCTTAGATGGGGAGAATAGCAGATCAATGTTTCCCTCTCTTTCTCTGTCTCCCTTCCTGTCTCTAAAATCAAAAAATAAAGGCTGCCCAGTATGCCTCAGTGAATAAGCATCAAACCATGACCTAGGAGATCACAATTCCATTCCTTGTCAGGGGACATGCACAGATTGCCAGCCAGATCTCCAATGGGAGGTGTGCAGGAAGCAGCTGGTCAATGACTTTATCTCATTATTCATGTTTCTATCTCTCACTCCTCTTCCTCAATGAAATCATAAAATATGTGTAAAAATAAATAAATGAATAAATTAAAGAATAAATAAATAGCTGAGGCCTGTGTCAATCACCACTGAGAGTACCTGCCTGTACATTGTAAGGTCATGGGTCCATTTCCCAGTAAGGGGCACGTATGTGGGTTTCAGGTTCACATGTGGGAGGCAACCACCTGATGTTTCTCTCTCTCTCTCTCTGCCTCGCCCTTTCTCTCTCTGGAAAAAAAAGTCAATGGAAAAAATATTCTCACTACTCAGGTGAACATAAAAGTAGAATAAAGAATTGAATTCAGAAAAGTTACAGGAGAAGAGATCCCAGATGGTGGTGTAGGCAAAAGGCTATACTCACTGCCTCCCACAACCACCCCAAAATTACAAGTAAAATACAGAACAACCATCAGCCAGAACTGCTAGAAAGCTGGCTGAATGTAAGTCTTATGACTAGAGAAGTAAAGTAGAAAGCTCACTTAGAATGGTAGGAGGTGCAGAGGCATGGAAAGTGCTGCTCCTGTACCCATGAGGGCCAATTTTTTAATTGGGAGGGAGATTGTCTCTGCAGAAGTCACCTGGAGGAACAAGAGGTCCAAGTCCCACAGCAGACGCCCATCTCAGGGTTCCAGAGCTGGGGAAAGAAGTCCCCTGGCAGTAAGAACTACGGGCTGTAAAAACCAGTGCAGATTGGAGCTCAGTGACACAGAGGCTACAGGATACCCAGCAGCTCCTCTTATAATACCAGCACCACCAACTGAACTTACAAGCTACCGCTTCCTGGGATATCCAGTGCCAGGCTCGGCTCGGTGGGGTCCCAGACACATATGAGGAGAAACTGGATTGACTGGAATTGGGGCAGGAACTCAAGGGCGGCTTTCTCCCAGATGGAGGTGCTCTCAGGGATCATTGTTCGTATGCTGAAACCTCCCCAGTCGTAGGGCTCACTGGCAGCCATTTCTGTTTGCCCCAACCTAGTAATTCCCTGACACCTCATCCCATCCAATATACAACCCCACCCAAGCTCTGTGCAGCAGCTTTTGTATATGCATGGCCTGTCCTTACTCAGGCTAAAACCTGTCAAACAAGTTGCAGTTGGGTCAGGGAACCACAAACCTATCAATAAAAGGACTAAGACATGGTACCAGCACTAGCCTTCCTTGCTTCACAGCTGGGCCTCATGGGGGCACTTCCAAACACTATACAAAGAGGAGAATCTGCAGATCTCTCTGTAGATCCTGTTGGGTGGCCCCAGGCAGTGGCTGACTTTACGCCTCCCTGGAGACCCAAGAGCCAGTATATCCAGTGGTCAGTGTCATACCATACCTGCTTACAACACTTCATATCCATAAGCGACACATTCAAGGGGCAGACTCACTGAGCACCAAAGCTCCACTGAAGCCATGCCTGTTCCAAAGGGGTGTCTCCTACACATAGCTCTCCCACTGTAGTCGCAATGGCCCCGATAGATGCTAAAATCCTCAGTAAATTTCTGACAGATCAATTCCAGCATTATATTAGAAAGATCATACACCATGACCATGTGGGATTTATTCTGGGGATGCAAGGATGGTACAATATCTGCAAATCAATAAACATGATACATCACATAAACAAATTGAGAGACCAAAATCACATAGTCTTAGCAATTGATGCAGAAAAAGCATTTGACAAAATCCAGCACCTTTCTTGATAAAAACTCTCAGCAAAGTGGGAGCACAGGGGTCATACCTCAACATAATAAAAGCCTTATATGACAAACCGATAGCCAACATCATACTCAGTGGGAAAACAGTAAAACCATTTTCCCTAAGAACAGGAACAAGACAGGGATGTCCACTTTCACCACTCCTGTTCAACATAGTACAGGAAGTGCTAGCCATACTGATCAGACAAGAAGAAATGAAAGGCAACCAGATTGGAAAAGAAGTAAAACTGTCATTATTCACAGATGACATGACATTGTACAAAGAAAACCGTAAAGGTTGCATCAAAAAACTACTAAATATAATAAATGCATTCAGCAATGTAGCAGGATACAAAATTTACACCCAGAAATCTATGGCTTTTTTATACACCAATAATGAACTCACAGGAAGAGAAACAAACAAATAACAACAACAAAAAACCACAATCTTATCTACCTTTGCAACAAAAAAAATTAGGAGACCTAGGAATAAACTTAACTAAGGAGGTAACTGACCTGTACTCCAAAAGCTACAGAAAGTTGAAAAAAGAGGTAGAAGAAGACGTAAACAAATGGAAGACTATAACATGTTCACAATGTGGCAGAATCAACATCAATAAAATGTCCACACAACCCAAAGCAATCTATAGATTCAATTCAATTCCAATTAAGATACCAAGGACATATTTCACAGACCTAGAACAAACTCTCCAAAAATTCATATGGAATAATAATTTAAAAAAACAAAAAAAGGGCACCAATCTTGAGAAAGAAGAACAAAGTTGGAGGGATCACAATACCACATACCAAGCTATATTACAAAAATGCCTGGTACAGGCACAACAACAGACATGTAGAACAATTCAATAGAACAGAGAACCCAGAAATCGACCCAAGCCATTATGCTCAATATTTGACAAAAAAGGAAACAGAATATAATGGAGTCAAGATAATCTCTTCAATAAATCATGTTGGGCCAGAACCGGTTTGGCTCAGTGGATAGAGCGTCGGCCTGCGGACTGAGGGGTCCCGGGTTCGATTCCGGTCGGGGGCGTGTGCCTTGGTTGCGGGCACATCCCCAGTGGGGGGCGTGTAGGAGGCGGCTGATCGGTGTTTCTCTCTCATCGATGTTTCTAGCTCTCTATCCCTCTCCCTTCCTCTCTGTAAAAAATCAATAAAATATATTTTTTTTAAAAAAAGAAAATATAGAATTCTTTAAAAAATAAATAAATAAATAAATAAATAAATCATGTTGGGAAAATTGCACAGAAACATGCAAAAAAACCAACAACAACAAAAAATAAAACTAGACCACCAACTTATACCATACACAAAAATAAACTCAAAATGGATAAAGGACTTAAACATAAGATGGGAAACCATACAAATCTTAAAAGAATCCACAGGCAGCAAAATATCAGACATATGTCCTAGCAATGTCTTTACCAATACAGCGTATAGAGCAATGCAAACTAAGGAAAAAATAAACAAATGGCACTTACATCAATATAAAAAAATTCTGCACAGCCAAAGAAACCATCAACAAAACAACAAGAAAGCCCACTGCATGGGAGAACATATTTGCCAATGTTAAATCTGATAAGTGTTTACTCTCCAAAATTTACAGGAAAATCAGACCTCTTAACAAAAAGATAAACAATCCAACCAAAACATAGGCAAAGGACTAAAAGAGACACTTTGTGAAAGAGGACATACATATGAAAACATGCTCAAAGTCTGAGAGATGCAAATCAAAACAACAATGAGATACCATCTCACACATATCAGAATGGCTATCATCAACAAATCAACAAAGGACAAGTGCTGGTGAGGATGTGGAGAAAAAGGAACCCTCCTGTACTGCTGGTGGGAATGCAGACTGGTGCAGCCACTATAAAAAATAGTATGGAGTTTCCTCAAAAAATTAAAAATGGAGCTCCCATTTGACCCAGTAATCCCAATTCTAGGAAAACATCCCAAGAAATCAGAAACACCAATCAGATGGGACATATGCACCCCTATGTTCATAGCAGCACAATTTACAAGAGCTAATATTTTGGAAACAACCTAAGTGACCATCAGCAGATGAGTGCATTAAGAAACTGTGTTACACCTACACAATGGAATACTACGCTGCTGTAAAAGAGAAAGACCTCTGACCATTTCCAACAGCATGGATGGACATAGAGAGCATTATACTAAGCTAAATGAGCCAGAAAGATAAATATCACATGATCTCACTCATTTGTGGTCAATGAGGGAAAGAGAAGTCATATGTAATACAATATGTAATACTTTAACAATAAAGAATTTTTAAAAAGAAATATGTTGAAAATATCCATAGTACACAATGCAATCTACAGATTAAATGCAATCCTGAGGATAATTCCTACGGTATTTTACAAAGAAATGAAAAGAGTATGTTGAAATGTATGAAATTAAAAAACTCGAACAGCAAAAGAAATCTTGTACAAAAACAAAGCTGATGGTATCAATTTATTACAAAAAGAATGCAAGCAAATGGTGTGTTGAAGGACCAACACAAACACATACCTGGTAGATCAACAGAACAGAACATAAAACACAGAAATAAACCCAGGCTCATACTTTCAAGGAATCTTTGTCAAAGCTACAAGACACAGAAGGAAGGAAAGATAGTTTCTTCAATGAATGGTGCTGCTAAAAGTCCATATTCACATGTAAAAAGAACAATCCTGGATGCCGCTGATAAAATTTAACTCAACATGTGTGACAAAATTGAACGTCAGTGCTAAAACTTAAAACTCAGCACAACCTAGAGAAAAAGTTCTGGAGATTTGTTTTGGACAGGAGTTTCTGGGTGTGACACCAACCACCAGACAAAATAGAAAAAACAGCCCTAACGGGTTTGGCTCAGTGCATAGAGCATCGGCCTGTGGAGTGAAGGGTTCCAGGTTAGAATCCAGTCAAAAGCATATACCTTGGTTGCAGGCACATCCCCAGAAGGGGGTGCGCAGGCAAGCGACAGCTGATCAATGTTTCTCTCTCATGGATGTTTCTAACTCTCTATCCCACTCCCTTTCTCCCTGTAAAAAAAATCAATAAAATATATTTTTAAAAAACCGAAAAAACAAGCAGTCCAGATTGCAACAAATAAAGAAAAAAAAGCTTCTTAAAGCACAACAGCAATAACAAAATGAAAGGAAAGGCAATCTAGAAAATGGGTGAAAATACTCGCAAATAATATGAAAAAATTGCTTGGAGAGATTGTGTATTCCATTCTGATTACCACAATAAAGCAAATATTGGGATGAAGACAGAAATTCACACAAATAGTTGGAGTTCCAGGGAATAATAAAAGTATGTTAATATTATACTGCAGGCTAATAACTGCATGATTCTGACTCAAAAGCGAATGCTATATAACTTCATGAATAATACTTTATAGCTAAGCACTAGTAACAAGCATCTGAGCTTGCTAGAAACATGGTGGCCCTAGACCTGCTGAATGCAGGGTTGCCTAAAAACATGCACTTTGTAGAAAAACGGGTGTGGGGGAGCAATATCTGCATCTGCAAAGCACAATTAAGCACATGCAAAAATATGTGTTCCTGTATGTCCTAAGCAATTAATAAATAAAATATACGAGGTAGTCAAAAGAATGTCTAACCAAAAAGTAGTTATTAAACAGGATAAGGATATATAAACAATTCTTCAAAAACAATGTACAAATGACGAACAGGAATGTAGTAAATGTTTCCTCACTGATCAAGGTGGAATCCCTCAGGCTTACAACCACACTACCAACCACAAGTCCTTCCCTGTTAATGTAGTGCAGTGGGGAGTATTGGGATTTCAGGAATAGAAGGGAGCAGCAGAAACAGACCAAACCTCCCCAGGAGAGCAACTACCCAGGAAACTGGAAAACCAAGCAGTACCACAGTCTAGATGGGAGGACAGAGTACACCCTGGGAGATGGGGCCTGGGAAATCTCAAAGCCAAGTGCAGGTCACTGGTAACAGTGAGAGTCTTACCCAGGGAGGACAGAAGTTCAAAGTTCTCCAGCATCACATCCAGGTACAGCTGTCTCTGACCCTCATCAAGGAGGCTCCATTCCTCCCTTGAGAAGAACAGGGCAATGTCCTCAAAGGTCACGCCAACCTGTCAAAATCGAGACAATTGAAACCAGAGCTGTCTCTGTGAGAACCTGTCATTGTACTCCTTACACATCTTCCCCCCCTCAACCACTTTCAGGGCACCCGGTTAGTAAGGACAAGAGGCCCTAATGCCAGTGCAGGCTGCTCTCTCATCACAGTCCCATTGCTCAGTGTAATGGCCCTCAGAAGAGCAGCTGGTTAGGATGGGAAGGATTGGGGGAGGGGAGGGTAGAGAGCAATGCCTTTTAAGGTCTGGGCGATGCCGGCAGGGCTCCAGCCTTCCTGCCAGGCAACACCACTGCAGTCTCCTAGATCCTGCCGCCAAGACAAAGCCAAGCGTGGGTTTATGCTTCCCCTTTAAGTCCCCACACCAGGTCCCGGGACCATTAGCTCACACTTCCTCCAGATGTGCACACCACTGGGTAATGTTTATCCCCTTCCCATGTTCAGACCCCAGGTTCACTCCCTCACCTCTGCCCCCTTCCTGCTCCAACGCCACTGCATCTCGCTGGACTCACCCATGAACCTGGCATATGGCGTGTGGAGAGCTTGTAGTCCAGCCGGATCCAGGACCACCCCAGGCCCCTGCTGGACCCCACAGCCGGGAAAGCCCCGAATAAGGCTGTGCCGTCCTCCCTGCAGCCTCTGCTCTTTCCGTCAATACTCACAGCCACATCCTCAGGGACCTTCAGATGCAAGTCACCCCGTCCTCTCTGCCCTGCACTTGCTGTGTCCTCAGAAGCCACCACACTCCTCTCCCCTCCGCCTTCCTCACGGTCCTCCACGCGGGACTGAGCTGCAGGACGGGACAGGCGCCCTCCCCAGGCTGTGGTGTGTGTGTGAGGAGGCGGGGAGGGCCTGGGGGACTCGACTCACCTCAGCCCGTCTCCTCAGCGGGGGCGCCGCCATTGCCCTCTGTGGGCTGAGCGGGGCGGGAGCAGCGGGAGTAGAAGCCGCTGCAGGAATGGCGGTCCCTGTCCCGGCCCTGGCGTGGGTCCGGGCGGTGACTCCGAGCTTCAATCCCACGTGGGAGCTGTGAGCACCACAGGAGGCTCCGACCATTGGCTGTGAGGCGGGGGCACCAGTCTCCGGCCTTCTCCACGGGAGTGCGGACACGGAAAACCTCACCGCCTCAGACAAAAACCTAAGAAGGCAAAATCTCCTCAAGAGGACTACCGGTCCCGCCCTACAGAAGCGGCCAAACGCAAATGCCTTCTCTGACCCTCCATTGGCTCAGTCTGATGACATGTCGTGCATGGCCTTCTGGGTAATGTAGTTTCTCCGCTCCAGGGCCAGGGTCCCCTATTTCCTCAGCTGACTACAGGACTGCATTTAGGGGCAAATATCCCAAGATCACACCAAGTATACTGAGGCCCCTCAAGCGCTTTCAAGCGACGTGATTTCGAGGGCAAGTTTCTTTCTCATGTACCCGCGTGGCTGGTTTTGCATATCTTTCTTACAGAACCAGCTCTTTCTGAATGGCAGGCATTGTTTCTTCATTCAGGACATTTGGCATGTGTCTCCATCAGGTCAAATGTAGCTTGCAGAAGTTGCTCATGTCTCTAACTGCCTCTATCCTGCCTCCACTGAATCCATTATTCAAAGTTAATGTCACAAAACAGACACTTATAATTAATTAACAGCTTCTGCTGTGATGCCATCCAAAGTGTCAGCTCTGCCTGGGCTGCAGTTTGGATAAGATGGCCAAGAGACAAGTGAAAAAATGCTCAATGTGACTGATCACCAGAGAGATGCAAATTAAAGCAACAATTAGGTATCACCCCACCACTGTCAGAATGGCTGCCATCAGCAAATCAACAAATGACAAGTGCTGGGGAGGATGTGGAAAAATGGGAACGCCAGTACATCCATGGTGGGAATGCAAACTGGTACACCGATTATGGAAATCAGTTTGGATTTTTTGCAAAAATTTTAATATGGAACTGCCATTTAATTCAGTGATTCTACTCCTAGGAATATATCCTAAGACACCTGAAACGTTCACATAGATAGTATGTACCCCTATGTTCATGGCAGCACAATTTACAATAGCAAAGTTCTGGAAACTGCCCAAGTACCCATCAGTAGATGATTGGCTAAAAGACTGTGGTACATTTATACCATGGAATTCTATGCAGCAGTAAAAATGAAGACTCTCTTCTCCTTTCACACAGCATGTAGGGACCTGGAGAGCATCCTGCTAAGTGAAATAAGTCAGTCAGAGAATTAGAAGTATCACTTCATCTCTCTCATACATGTAATCTAATTAACAAAAAAAAAATCCTGTTGCCCTACCCCGTTTGGCTCAGTGGATAGAACGTCGGCCTGCAGACTGAAGGATCCCAGGTTTGTTTCTGGTCAAGGGCATGTACCTTGGTTGCAGGCACTTCCCCAGTGGGGTGTGCAGGAGGCAGCTGATCGATGTTTCTCTCTCATCGATGTTTCTCTCTCTATCCTTCTCCCTTCCTCTCTGTAAAATATCAATAAAATATATTTTTTTTAAAAATCCTGTTGAATGGAGTGAATTCAGGGACATGGAAGCATGGAATGGAATGAAGAATCTCAGAAGGGAAGGTGTGGAAAGGTAAAAAAAAAAAAGAAAAGAAAAAAGAAAGAAAAGAAAGAATTCCTTCCCTGTGGATTATGCACACACAAACAAACAATAAAATCAAAGTCACCTGAGATTTGAGCATTTTTGTTGTTCTCTGAAAGCAATGGGAAAGCTCTAGCTTGCTGGGTCCTGTATCTGCTCTAAATTTGTGTTTATAAATCTATCTTCTGTCAGTGGTTTCCCTGGAAATGCTGAAATCCCTCCGCGTAACTTCCTCCTGCATCACATAAATCTATTGCTTTTAGTGTTGTTTTAAGAAATGTCCAAACCTGTGGAGAATTTTTCTGTTTATCTGACCCAAGCCTGCGACATTGCCAGGAAGCAAAACAAACAAAGAAACAAACAAAGAAACAATATCAAAACACATACACGCATTGAGGTGGAAGAACGGCAGTTTTGCACCTTTTTTATACCTTAGACTCAAAGGAGAAGACATAAGGGGGTTACATTAAATTCACTGGTAATAAATTAGGGGGGGAGGGTTAAGGAGGGAAATCTCTGGGATTGGATAAAAAGTAAAAATAAGCCCTGATCGGTTTGGCTCAGTGGATAGAGCGTCGGCCTGCAAACCGAAGGGTCCCAGGTTCGATTCCAGTCAAGGGCATGTACCTTGGTTGTGGGCATATCCCCAGTGGGGGGTGTGCAGGAGGCAGCTGAGATGGTCCTCTCTCATTGATGTGTCTAACTCTCTATCCCTCTCCCTTCCTCGCTGTAAGAAATCAATAAAATATATATATTTTAACACAATAGACACAAACTTCTTTTTAAATGTTATAGAATAGTTAACACTTAATATTTAACACAATAACAATAATAATTGGGGTCTCCTGTGCTGGGAGACTATGCCCTAAGGAGTCTGTAAAATGGAAATTTCCCTGAAAATCCAAGTATATGTTATCCCAGATGCAAAAATACAATAGACAGGTAGGCACTTGATACATCAGTACATGACCTGAAGGGTGTCTGCGGGTGGGGACGAGGGGCCCTCGGTGCGCCCTCAAGGGACATCCATCGGGCACAGAGGGCATGGCCGGGCTGGCGGGGGGTGGGGAGGGCTGCTCATCCTGTTGGACGGGTGCGCCGGGCACGATGGGCCTGGCTGAGCCAGACATGGGGGGGGGGGGAGCGCCCAGCGGGCATCATGGTGGGGCTTCAGCGGGCTGGAAGCGCTACCACATCAAAGTGCACCTGGCCGAGGAGGCGCTGCTGCTGCGTGACTCCTCACTGTGTTCATTTGTAAAAGAAAAAAAAAAAATGCTCTTAAGATCCCGGGTGGTGAGGCAGCCTGGCCCCAGAACACCCAGAAGCAGCCTGATATAGTAGTAACCATATCAGTAAGCACTCTGAAAGTCAGTGGCATAAATGCACCAATTAAAAGACAGATTATGAGGGCGAATCAAAAACAAAACCCACTTTAAATATAAAGACACATATAGATTAAAAGTAAATGAATTAAGCTGCAGCCTGTTTTTCTCAGTTAAAAGAGCATTAGCCCATGGACTGAAGGGTCCCAGGTTCGATTCCAGTTAAGGGCATGTACCTCAGTTGCTGGCTTGATCCTCAGTCCCTATCAAAGCATGTGCAGAAGGCAACCAATCAATGTGTCTCTCCCTTTCCCTTCACTCTCTCTAAAATTCAATGTAAAAATATCCTTGGGTGAAGATTAACAAAAACAAAGTAAATGGGTTAAATAACATTAGAGATTATAAGAAAAATATATTCCAAATTTTGTTAGTTGTATAATGGTTATGTTTAAATTACTAACACCTAGGAAATTGGGTGAAGGGTACATATAATATGCTGTAGTATTTTATAGGTTTTTTTTACATGTATGAGATTATTTCAAATTAAAATATTAAAAATCAATAAAATATTATTTGAAATGTGTATGCATTACATGAAAAATCTCCTAATTGCTTCTAGCATAATTTATTAAATTGTGCTAAAATTTACAAGGGTTCAATTAAAAAATATCTTAATTCTAAATGATATAATAGAAAATATATAATAGTGCAGTTATAAGCACTTATCTGAAAATAAAAATTTAAACAAGTGAATTTAAAGAAGGGATTAGCCAAAGAAAATATATGCACAACCCATGGACACAGACAACAGTATGGCCAGAGAGAAGTGGGGGTCAAGAGCTGGGTAGAGGGGACAAAAGGGGGGAAACACAGACATCCTATATAATAATAATAAAAGGCTAATATGCACATTGACTGAACGGCAGAATGACCGGTTGCTATGATGCCCACTGGCCTCCAGAGGGCAGATGCTCAATGCAGGAGCTGCCCCCTGGTGGTCAGTGCACTTCCATATGGGGAGTGCCACTTAGCAGAAGCTGGCTCATAGCTGGCCAGCACAGTGGTGGTGGCAGGAGCCTCTCTAACCTCCATGGCAGCCCTAAAAATGTTCAACTAACAGTTTAGACCTGATCCCTTGGGGGCTGAAGCCTTTAGTCGGACATCCCCCAAGGGCTGCCTGACTTCCAGAAGGATGTCTGACTGCAAGCTTAGGCATGATCCCCCGGGGAGTGGGCCTAAGTCGACAGGTGGACACCCCCCAAGGGATCCTGGACTGTGAAAGGGCGCAGGCCAGGCTGAGGGACCACCCCCCCAGCGCACAAATTTTTGTGCACTGGGCCTCTAGTATCCATGAAAAGAATAATACAAAAACGTTTGTACCAGCTTTATTAGAAATAACCATTTATTAAAATGGACACATGATGGTGATATATTCAAAGACAAGAAAATCTACCAGGACCCTTGTTGGTTTATCTCTCGAAGGAGCATAGGCCTTCAGACCGAAGGGTCCAGATTGGATCCAGTCAAAGGCAGGTAGGTACCTTGGTTCAAGACTCCTTCCCAGCCCGGTCCCTGGTCAAGGCTCATGCAAGAGGCAACCAATCAATGTGTTTCTCTCACATAGATGTTTCTCTCGACTTTCCCTCTCTCTTCCACTCTCCAAAAAAAAAAAAAACCAATGGAGAAATATCCTCGGGTGAGGATTAACAACAACAAAAAGAACATTTATCAAAAAAATAAAAAAGATGAATTACTAATATATCTTTAATAAATGTCCAAGAATTTATGAAATATAAATTAAAGCAGAAAAGTACTTAGAAAAAGCTAAGATCGCTATTAAAATGAAATATAAATTCCTGGTTACTAGAAAAGCTGTGAAGAACAGGGACAGATTAAACGAGGTCATGAAGCAACTACACAGTCATAGATATGATCAGTATTATGAGTAGAATGATGGTTTCAGTTTCATGCACACGTCAAGCTTTATAAAACAGTATATTTAACACATAAGATTTACTCATAACAGCTGTTATACAATGGCTCAAGATAAAAGAAATGTCCATTCACCTATTTTGTAACAACAGGTTTTTCAACTTTATATTCAATCCACATCCTTATGCCCTCTGGGCAAGTCTCATTTCAGTGACAGAAAATGTAACAAACAATGAAGTACTTTCACCCAAACCAGTGGTCAACAGAGCCAAATATCAACAGGACTTCTTCAAAATAGACTCGCCCAGGCCGAAAACCGACTTCAGCGCATGCGCCATGAAGTTTCAATCGCACTATACGTGCACACCCGCACATGGTATTTTATAGAAGAGCCACACTCAAGGGGTTAAAGTGCCGAGTGTGGCTCGCGAGCCACAGTTTGCTGACCACGGACCCAAACAAACAAGAATGCTGGCTGCGTCACAAAAGCCACATCCCTGGATTCAAGACGCCCTTTGTTTCCCTCTTAGTTTTGCTTCCAGAGCACCAATGGCTCTGATGGGAACATCTGAGAAGCGACAGGAGGACACAAAACATCTTGATTATTATCAAGGGCAATGACTGCTCCACAGAAGATAAGCATACCCAGATGTCCCTCAGATCTGTGTACACATGGGTCCTGTAGTCTTTTCCTCAAAAAAATTTCTTGGTGCAGGTTTAGATGAAGACAATTCCATCTACTGGCCTGCAGTCTGGTCCAACAGGAATTAAATCAGTGTTTCTGCAGTGAAACAGTTTCCCCTCACTGCAATGGTCCTAAAACCAGTGTCTATCACTCATGCAATTGTAGGCATTATGGCACTTGGACCTCTGCAAGACCTGGACAGGAGGTTCCCTTCAAATGTCTTAGCATTCCTTAAAAACAAGAAAAACATTCAAGCTGCTAGAAAACATACTTGAGGTTGTCACAGCTACACCTTCTTTGGAGTGATCTCTGTGTCACAATCCCTGTTCAAAACAGGACTAGAGAGTCTACAGTGTTTCCTGTGAAATTGTGGGCAGCGATGTAAATTTGGCAAAAACTGCTGAGCCAATTTCTGCACCATAGTCTTCCCCCAAGGGCAAAAATGTTTGAGACCATATATAAGTTTTTCACATCATCATGCTTGGAGAGCCCATATCTCCTTATAAACTAAGCCATAGAGTCAATCGAACACCCAACATTAAAGAAGTCTTATGGAAAAGGCTTCATTATTTTGCAAGAAAAGAGCCGTGACACTGGGAGTTCTTTCATTGGTCACTTAGGCACTCAATAAGTTCATCAATGGCATCTAGGGAAAGCTTGTCCCTGAAAATGGCAGGTCCTCTGCAAGATTATGTTTACTGGGGCCAATAGTAATCAGTTCTACATGGCAACTCACGACAGAGAAGCAAGTAACACTAAGGACCCAGGTATTCCTAATTTCTTCAACAAATTAGACAACAGCATTAGCTTCCCTGGGCCCATGAAGATGGTGAATGATGCCATCTGTAGGGGCCTTATAAGTGGTTCAGGTGAAATACCTTCAGCAACAGAAATATGCAGTGACATAGACCTGGCAAGACAGTGCTGTATGTTAAAAAGTCCAACATAGATACATATGGCTACAACATACAAACAAGAAAACAGAACAGTAAAAATAGTTGTGGATATGTTACATAATGTAGGTGATTAAATGTATGAGATAAAATTCAGAGTAATGAGACTTCATATATTTTCTTATACAATTGTTAAGTCCCAACTAAGAATCTACATTTTCAACACATCTAAGAAATTTTTGACATTCGGACTCTTTTGTGCAGAGTGAATTTACAAATTAGGGTGAGAGATAACTCACATTAATTACACTCATAACGACTTTCTCCTGTGTGAACTCTCTGATGAAAACGAAGGTGAGAGTTAGTTGCAGAAGAATTTCCAGATTCACTACATTTATAAGCATTTTCTCCTGTATGAACTCTCTGATGAAGGCGAAGGTTGGTGTTACTGGTATAAAATTTCCCACAGTCACTGCATTTATAAGGCTTTTCTCCTGTATGAACTCTTAGATGATATTGCAGACCATTACGACATGCAAACGATTTTCCACATTCATGGCATTTATAATGCTTTTCTCCTGTATGAACTGTCTGATGATTTTGGAGAGAATCAGTATGTATGAAACTTTTCCCACATTCACTGCATTGATAAGTCTTTTTTCCTGTGTGAACACTCTGATGACGATGAAGGTCAATGCTCCAGGTAAAACATTTCCCACATTCACTGCATTTGTAAGGCTTTTCTCCAGTGTGAACTCTCTGATGATTGTGAAGGTGGAATTTAGTGGTAAAAGATTTCCCACATTCACTGCATTTATAGGGCTTTTCTCCAGTGTGAACTCTCTGATGACTGTGAAGGTGGAACTTAGTGGTAAAAGACTTAGCACATTCACTGCATTTATACGGCTTTTCTCCTGTGTGAACTCTCTGATGAATACGAAGGTTGGTCTTGGTGGTAAAAGATTTGCCACATTCACTGCATTTAAAAGGCTTTTCTCCTGTATGAACTCTCTGATGAGTACGAAGGTTGGTATTAGTGCTAAAAGATTTCCCACATTCACTGCATTTATAAGGCTTTTCTCCAGTGTGAACTCTCTGGTGACTGTGAAGGTGGAACTTACTGGTAAAAGGTTTCCCACATTCACTGCATTTATACGGCTTTTCTCCTGTGTGAACTCTCTGATGACTGTGAAGGTGGAACTTAGTGGTAAAAGATTTGCCACATTCACTGCATTTATAAGGCTTTTCTCCTGTGTGAACTCTCTGATGAATACCAAGAATCGTCTTGGTGGTAAAAGATTGCCCACATTCAGTGCATTTAAAAGGTTTTTCTCCTGTATGAACTCTCTGATGAGTACGAAGGTTGGTCTTAGTGGTAAAAGATTTCCCACATTCACTGCATTTATAAGGCTTTTCTCCTGTGTGAACTCTCTGATGACTGTGAAGGTGGAACTTAGTGGTAAAAGATTTTCCACATTCACTGCATTTATACGGCTTTTCTCCTGTGTGAACTCTATGATGAATATGAAGATTGGTCTTGGTGGTAAACGATTTCTCACATTCAGTGCATTTAAAAGGCTTTTCTCCTGTATGAACTCTCTGATGAGTACGAAGGTTTGTCTTAGTAGTAAAAGATTTCCCACATTCACTGCATTTATAAGGCTTTTCTCCTGTGTGAACTCTCTGATGACTGTGAAGGTGGAACTTAGTGGTAAAAGATTTCCCACATTTACTGCATTGATTAGGCTTTTCTCCTGTATGAACTCTCTGATGATGATAAAGTTTATTGCTAGTGGTAAAAGATTTCCCACATTCACTGCAATGATAAGGCCTTTCTCCAGTGTGCACTCTCTGATTAAAACCAAGTTTAGTGCTACAGGTATAAGGTTTCCCAAATTCACTACATAAATAAGGCTTTTCTCCAGTGTGAATGCTCTGATGACAATGAAGTTTACTGCTACTGGTAAAAGATTTCCCAGACTCATTGTACTCATAAGGCCTTTCTCCTGTGAGCACACGCTGATCATAATGGAGGGCACTGCTATTGGTAAAGGATTTTCCATATTCACTGCGCTCATGAGGCCTTTCCTCAGTGTGCAAAGCTTCATATTCACCTAGGCTGTTAATACTGCTAAAAGCTTTCTCATATTCACTGCACTCATAAGGCCTTTCTCCAGTGTGATCTCGCTGTAGATAATACAAGCTAGAAAATTTGGTAAAATATTTCCCACATTCAGAGCACACAAAACATTGATTTCCAACACTGACATCCTTTTCCTGAATAAAAGTGTGGGTGCAAGTAATGTCTGTCTTACATTCTTTTCTGGTGTAATAATTGTTTGTCCTTTGAAATGTCATCCCATGTGTCGAAATAGCATTTGGACTGTCAATGGTCTGAGTAGCCTTTAGGTGGAGATGTCCTGACCTGGTAAGGACACCCTGCCCAACCTTTTCACATGTGAAATGATTCTGGGACACATTGAAATTGCAGCTGTTTGCAAGGGAGATCCTGTCCACACCTAAAATGAAAGTCTTCTCTCTCACATGCTGCTGGTGAAATTTTACAGTGAAGTAAAACTGTTTTGCACATGCCCCACACCTCAACAGTATCTGCCCCTGTTGTGTTCCCTGTCCCTCCATCACATGAAAAATGTTTCCCAAGACTAGCCCACAACTCTCACAGGGGTGGCTCTTCTGGGAAGATGAGTCTAATTTGGGATTCCTTGTGTGTGACACTCTTACAAAAACGTTCTGTTCAGTCGCTGTCTCCACATTCTCTGCTCCACAGCAGCAACCTGAACAAAAGGAAACACTGGTGAAGTACATGTTGATCCTATGAAAACAGAATATCTTCATCACATATGTTTATTTTTCATGACTAGACCTGATGTCATAGAAGGAATTTAAGGACCAGTGAGGTAAACTCTGAGGGAATTGATGTTATATATATCGTAGCTCCAAAAGTCAGTCAATGATGAGAAGCAAACCAAGAGAGGGACAGAAGCGCAGGCTGGGACACAAAGAAGACAGGAAGACTCTCCTCATTGTTCCTGCACAAATGGCTTCCTTTAGGACCTTACATGCTGGCCATGTGAGTCTGTGTAGAATAATTTAAAGCGGCTCAAAGTCATAAAAATTAATTGTATTAGTGCACATGATGTTCAACGTCAATATAATAATGTGTGCACTCAAGGTGCTACAGCCATGGACCAACGTTGGAGTGCAGTAAAGAGAGACGTGTGAAAGAGGCAGAGGTACAAAATCCAGAGAGGTGAAGATTATCTATGCTCTGGGAATCCGAGTAGAAATGATCACTATTAGAACTGAGTAGTTAGCAAAATATCAACAATAACCACAAACAGGCATAAAATGGGTGAGGCATGGGCAACTTTAAAAAAAACAGTGGGTTGCCCTGACCGGTTTGGCTCAGTGGATAGAGCGTCGGCCTTCAGACTGAAGGTTCCTGGGTTCAATTCTGGTCAAGGGCATGTGCCTTGGTTGCGGGCATGTCCCCAGTGGGAGGTGTGCAGGAGTCAGCTGATCGATGTTCTCTCTCATCGATGCTTCTAACTCTCTGTCCCTCTCCCTTCCTCTCTGTAAAATATCAATAAAATATTTTTTAAAAAAAACAAACACTGGGTTTCTAGCTATGAATGTGACAAAGGCCAGCACAGAATTCCTCCCCAATTACCCTTCTCCAAGGCAAGTCCACCAGTGGATACACTGTGTCATTAATAAAGTCCTCTTTCGCCCTAACCGGTTTGGCTCAGTGACAGAGCATCGGCCTGCGGAATGAAGGGTCCCAGGTCTGATTCCGGTCAAGAGCATGTACCTTGGTTTTGGGTTCACTCCCAGAAGGGGATGTACAGGAGGCAGCTGATCGATGTTTCTTCCTACTTGATGTTTCTAACTCCCTCTCCCTCTCCCTTCCTCTCTATAAAAAAAAATCAATAAAATACATTAAAAAATAAATAAATAAAGTCATGTTTCTTCTGTGATGCACAAATGATTCTTCCTCTTAAATCCCACTTGAGCCATTCCATGGGATACATGATGCAAATCTTCAAAGAAAAACAAAAAAGTTGATGATCAACACTGTGGTAGAACAACAAAAAACAAATGAGATCACAGACAAATGACCTATGTAAGCCCTTGCTGGCTTGGCTCAGTGGATAGAGCATTTGCCTGTGGACTGAAGGGTCCTAGGTTCAATTCCGGCTAGGGGCATGCGCCTGTGTTGCGGGCTTCATCCCCAGTAGGTGGTGTGCAGGAGGCAGCCGATCGATGATTCTCTCTCATCATTGATGTTTCCATCTCTCCTTTCCTCTCTTAAATCAATACAAATATATTTAAAAGAAAAAAAAGACCTATGTGAGTGATTTCCGAAAGAATGCAGAATTAGAGATATGAGCATCTGCCCCGAACCCAGTGTAAGTAGACAGCTACTCAGAAACAAAAATTCCATGAACAGAATGAACTGGTGATTATAATAGAATCAGGGACATAGAAAGGGAATGGACTCACTATTCTTGGGCGGGAAAGGGTGTGGGGGGTGCGGGAAGAGACTGGACAAAAATTGTGCACCTAGGGATGAGGACAGTGGTGGGGTAAGGGCAGAGGGTGGGGTGGGAACTGGGTGGAGGGGAGCTATGGGGGGAAAAAAAGAGGAACAAATGTAATAATCTGAACAATAAAGATTTCAAAAAAAAATTTTAAAAAAGATTAAAAAAAAAGAATTTCAAAAAAAGAAACAAAAATTCCATAGGAAATGGGAGTAAGAGTACCATGAAGACAAACACTATAACAGACACTAATAAAGAAGTGTTCAGAAAGAATGACTACAAAAGACTGGGTGAATAAACATATTTGAAAAAACATACGGTAAAAAACAAGGGTCAGAATTACCTCCAGCAGCCCCTGTGCTTCTGCTATCACTGACCAAAGTGGCCTATTCTTACAAAACACTAGAAATTTTTGTTTAAAAACCACAGAATGCCTTGGCCACTATGGCTCAGTTGGTAGGAGCATCATCCTGTGTACCAAAGGGTCGAGTACTCAATTCCCAGTCAAGGCACACATCAGTATATGGGTTCCATTTCCAGTTACCTTGTGTGCAGAAGTCAGCCGATTGATGTTTCTCCCTCACTCTGATGTTTCTCTCTCTCTCTCTGTCTCCCCATCTCTCTTCCTCAAATATTTGAACAAGCATCAGTAAAAGGGAGATAAGGCAAAATAAAACAATACAAATATCGTCTACCCTTGAGTTAGACTAAAGCAAAGAACAAAAACCAACCAACAAACAACAACAATCTTCAGGGGGGTAGGGGAGGCTGGGGAAAGGTTAATTGGGAAAAAAAAAACAAGCTTCAAAGAAATGAAAGGTAAGACATTACACCTGACACTGGGAACCACAAAGCATAGTAAGAGATGTTGAGCCCTAACCGGTTTGGCTCAGTGGATAGAGCGTTGGCCTGCGGACTGAAGGGTCCCAGGTTCGATTCCGGTCAAGGGCATGTACCTTAGTTGCAGGCACATCCCCAGTAGGAGGTGTGCAGGAGGCAGTTGATCAATGTTTCCCTCATCAATGTTTCTAACTCTCTATCCCTCTCCCTTCCTCTCAGTAAAAAATCAATAAAATATATTTTTTTAAAAAGAGAGAGATGTTGATGTTAAGAGACAACATGACCTTCCATAGATAAATCTGTCAAGATCCCATATGAGCTTCTGAAATTAATAAACAAATTCAGAGCCCTGGCCATGTAGCTCTCTTGTTGAGTGTGTGGTCCCGATGAACCACGGCTGTGGGTTTTCTAGGGCACATGTAGGGGACAGCCAATAAATGCTTAGATGGGTAGAACAGCAGATCAATGTTTCCCTCTCGTTCTCTGTTTCCCTTCCTGTGTCTAAAATCAATAAATAAAGGCTGCCCAGTTTGGCTCAGTGATTGAGCATAAACCCATGACCTAGAACCATGGTCAGCAAACTGTGGCTCGAGAGCCACATGTGGCTCTTTGGCCCCTTGAGTGTGGCTCTTCCACAAAATGCCACGTGCGGGCGCGCGTATAGTGTTGAAACTTCGTGGCCCATTCGCAGAAGTTGGTTTTCGGCCTGCGGGTGTCTATTTTGAAGAAGTACTGTTGATATTTGGCTCTGTTAACTAATGAGTTTGCCGACCACTGAGACCTTGGAGATCATAATTCCAGTCCTTGTCAGAGATACTTGCAGGTTGCCGGCCCTATTTCCATTGGGGCGTGTGCAGAAAGCAGCTGATCAATGACTCTCTCTCATTATTCATGTTTCTATCGTTCTCTCCTTCTTTTCCTCTCTGAAATCAATAAAATATAGTTTAAAAATAAATAATTTAAGGAATAAATAAATAGCCCTGGCCCGTGTCGCTCAGTGCTGAGAGTGCCTGCTTGCATACTGTTAGGTCATGGATTTGATTCTCGGTAAGAAGCAGGTACGTGGGTTTCAGGTTCAATCCCCCTCCTAGTGGGGGCACATGTGTGAGGCAATCAATAGATGTTTCTCTCTCTCTCTCCCTTTCTCTCACTCTCTTAGAAAAAAAATCAATGGAAAAATATTCTCACTATTCAGGTGAAGATAAAAGAAGAAAGAATTGAATTCAGAAAAGTTACTGGAGAGGAGATCCAAGATGGCGGTGTAGGCAAAGGCCTATACTCGCTGCGTCCCACAACCACATCAAAATTACAACTAAGCCGAAACCGGTTTGGCTCAGTGGATAGAGCGTCGGCCTGAGGACTGAAAGGTCCGAGGTTCGATTCCGGTCAAGGGCATGTACCTGGGTTGCGGGTACATCCCCAGTGGGGGGTGTGCAGGAGGCAGCTGATTGATGTTTCTCTTCCATCGATGTTTCTAACTCTCTCTCTCTCTCCCTTCCTCTCTGTAAAAAATCAATAAAATATATTTTAAAAAATTACAACTAAAATACACAACAACCATCAGCCAGAAAGCCTGGAAAGCTGGCTGAATGGAAGTCAGGACAGTGGTTCTCAATCTTGGCTGCACATTAGAATCACCTGGGAATCTTCTTAAAATCTTGATTTCTGGGCCTCATCCTTCAGAAATTCTGTTTCTTTGTTACTAATGATGAGGCCCAGAAATCAGGATTTGAAAAAGATTCCCAGGTGATTCTAATGTGCAGCCAAGGTTGAGAACCACTGTCTTAGGACTAGAGAGGTAAAGTAGAAAGCACACTGAGACTGATAGGAGGTATAAAGGCATGGAAGGTGCTGGTCGTGTACCCATGTGGAACACTTTTTTAATTAGGAGGGAGGTCGTTTCTGCAGAGGTCACCTGGAAGAGCAAGAGGTCCTAGTACCACACCAGTCGCACAGCACAGGGTCCCAGACTAGGGGGAAAAAGGCCCTAATGGGAGTAAGCATTATGGGCTGTAAAAACCAGTGCGGACTGGGGCTCAGTGACACAGAGGCTGCAGGAGACTCAGCTGCTCCTCTTACAATGCCAGTACCACTAACGGAACTTACAACCTCCGGCTCTTCTGACCTCCAGGACCTGGGGAGTGTGGGGGTGGAGGGGCGGGTCAAGACACATTCGAGGGAAAACTGGACTAACTGGCATTGGGGCAGGAATTCGGGGGCAGCTTTCTCCCAGACAAAGGTGGTTGCAGTGGTCATTATACCGATGCTGGGACATCCCAGGTCGCAGTTCTGAGTAGTAACCATTTCTGTGTGCTCCAACCTGGTGGTTCCCTGAGACCTCACCCCATTCAATTTACAACTCCACCCAAGATCCCAAGATGTGTGCAGCAGCATTAGTATATGAATCGCCTATCCTTGCTCAGGCTAAAACCTGTCAAGCAAGTTGCAGTTGGGTCAGGGAGCCCCAAACCTATCAATAAAAGACCTATACCTGGCACAAACACTAGCCTTCCTTACTTCACAGCTGGGCCTCATCAGGGCACTTCCAAACTCCAAACAAAGAGGAGATTCTGCAGATCTCTCTGTAGATGCTGCTCAGTGGCTCCAGGAAGAGGCTGACTTTACACCTCCCTGGAGACCCAAGAGCCAGTGTACCCAGTGGTCAGTGTCATTCCATAGCAGCTTACAACTCTTCAGATCCATAAGCCACACACTCAAGGGGCAGACTCACTGACCACCAAAGCCCCAGTGATGCAGGTCATGCTCCCTAGGGGTGTCTCCTGCACAGCAGCTCTCCCACTGTAGTCGTAGTGACACCCATCAATGCTAAAATCCTCAAGAAAAATCTGGCAAATCGGATCCAACAATACGTTAGAAGATCATACACTATGACCAAGTGGAATTTATTCCAGGGATGAAAGGTTGGTACAACATCTGCAAATCAATAAATATGATACAACATATAAACAAACTGAAATACAAAAATCATATAATCGTATCAATTGATGCAGAAAAGCATTTGATATAATCTAACACCCTTTCTGGATAAAAACTCTCAGGAAAGTGGGAGCCCAAGGATCCCACCTCAACATAATAAGAGCCTTATATGACAAACCCATAGCCAACATCATACTAAATCAGCAACCATTTTCCCAAAGAACAGGAACAAGACAGGGATGCCCACTTCCAACACTCCTGTTTGATATAAAACTGTAAGTGCTAGCCACAGTAATGAGACAAGAAGAAGAAATTAAAGGCATCATAACTGGAAAAGAAGAAAACCGTCATTATTCAAAGATGACATGATATTGTACATAGAAAACCCTAAAGATACCATCAAAAAACTACTAAATTTAATAAATGCATTCACTAAATTTAATAAATGCATTCAGCAATGTTGCAGGTTACAAAATTAACAACCAGAAATCGATGGCTTTTTTATACACCAATAACGAACTCACAGAAAGAGAAACAAACAAAAAATCCTATCTACCATTGCAACAATAAAATTAGGATACCTAGGACAAAACTTAACTAAGGAGATAAAAGACCTGTATTCCGAAAACTACAGGAAGTTGAGAAAAAGAGATAGAAGAAGATATAAAAAAAAAATGAAAAAATACACTGTGTTCATGGGTTGGTAGAATCAACATCATAAAAATGTGCATGCTACCCAAAGCAATCTGCAGATTCAATGCAATCCCCATTAAGATACCAACCGCATATTTCACAGACCTATAATAAGCTCTCCAAAAATAAATATGGAATAATAATAATAATAAATAGCCACAGCAATCTTGAGAAAGAACAAAGTTGAAGGGATGACAATAGCAGGTACCAAGGTATATTGCAAAAATGCCTGGTACTGGCACAAAAACAGACATATAGAACAATGCAACAGAACAGAGAATCCAGATATCGACCCAAGACATTATGCTCAATATTTATCAAAGGAGGCAACAGCATACAAAGAATTCAAGATAATCTCTTTAATAAATGGTGTTGGGAAAATTGGACAGATACATGCAAAATAATGAAACTAGACCACCAACTTATACCATACACAAATTGAACTAAATATAAAGTCCATAAACATAACATGGGAAATCATAAAAATCTTAGAAGAGCCGAAACCGGTTTGGCTCAGTGGATGGAGCATCGGCCTGCGGATTGAAAGGTCCCAGATTCGATTCTGGTCAAGGGCATGTACCTTGGTTGCGGCACATCCCCAATAGGAGATGAGCAGGAGGGAGCTGATCGATGTTTCTCTCTCATCGATGTTTCTAACTCTCTATCTCTCGCTTCCTTTCTGTAAAAAAATCAGTAAAATATATAAAAAAAATCTTAGAAGAATTCACAGCAGCAAAATATCACACATAAATCCTAGCAATGTCTTTACGGATACAGCTACTAGGGCAGTGATGGCGAACTTTTTGAGTTCGGTGTGTCAGCCTGCCGGGAGCCAGCCCATCCTTGCTGTTTCAAGGGACCTGGCATATATGGCATACTGTTCTTAATATGTTTGCTCGCCTTCTTGGCGCTGTGTTTTGACCAAGGTCACCTCTCTGAGAAAGGTTGTTTCCCCAGGTAGAGATTTGCCCCTGAAGTTAGGGAGGGAATAAAACCTCTTAACTAAGTGCCAGGCGGGTAATTAATCACTTTAACTACGAACAATCATGCTTTAGCTACATAATCTTTACTCCTTGGAATGGAGATAAGAAACGCCCTAACCTTTGGAATAGAGATTGATAGGATTAAAATCAACTGGTATAAATACAGATGTAACAAGACAACAGGACACTGAACTCAGATGAAGAGCCTAGAGACATGACTTAGAAGACAGAACCTACACAGAACCTAGAGACAGAAGAACCTCGCTGGAGAGAACATGGCAAAAGATCCTGGACAGAACCTGGCTACAGAACTTGGTTGGGGAACCTAGACAGAACCTGGCTGAAGAACCCGGCTACAGAACCTGGCGACCGAACCTGGCTGGAGAACCTAGACCGAACCTGGCTGGAGAACCTAGCGAGAGAACATGGCTACAGAACCTGGCTGGAGAACTTGGAGAACCTGGCTGGAGAACCTAGCAAGAGAACATGGACACAGAACTTGGCTGGGGATTGTGGCTAGAGATCCTGGCAAGGCTGCTGATCAACTGAATGCTGTCTCCGTGTCATTCCTTCTTCGCCGACTCCGTCCACACCTTTGGGGACCGCTGGACCTGCTGGGGTTGGACCCCAGCATCAGCCTTTTGAAAAACCCTAACTTAACTCTGGTGCCATGTCACATATAGAAGTTTTTTGGTATTTGCAACCATAGTAAAACGAAGATTTATATATTTTGATATTTATTTTATATATTTAAATGCCATTTAACAAAGAAAAATCAACCAAAAAAAATGAGTTTGCGTGTCACCTCTGACACACGTGTCATAGGTTCACCATCACTGTCCTAGGGTAATGGAAACTAAGGAAAAAAAATGAATAAATGGAACTATGTCAAGATAAAAAGCTTCTACACAGCAATAAAAACCATCAACAAAACAACAAGAAAGCCCACTGAATCGGAGAACATATTTGTCAATGTTGTATCCGATAAGGGTTTACTCTCCAAAATTTACAGGGAACTCATACATCTTAACAAAAAGAAGATTAACAATCCAATCAAAAAACGGGCAAAGGGCCGAAATACACACTTTTCGAAAGCAGACATACAGAAAGCCAAGAGACATATAAAAACATGCTCAAAGCCACTTATCTGAGAGACGCAAATCAAAACGACAATGAGATATCATCTCACACCTGTCAGGATGGCTATCATCAACTAATCAACAAATGACAAACGACAAGTGCTAACAAGGATGCAGAGAAAAAAGGAACCCTTGTGCATCGCTGATGGGAATGCATATTGGTATAGACACTGAAATATAGTATAGAGTTTCCAAAAAATTAAAAATGGAACTCCCAATTGACCCATCTAGGAAAATATCCCAAGAAATCAGAAACAGCACTACCCGGTTTGGCTCAGTGGATAAAGAGTTGGCCTGCAGACTTAAGGGTCCCAAGTTTGTAGATGGTCAAGGCAACATGCTGGGTTGTGGGCTTGATTCCCAGTAGGGTGCGCGCAGAACGAAGCGATAAATGATTCTCTCTTATCACTGATGTTACTATCTCTCTCTCCCTCTCCTTTCCTCACTCTGAAATCAATAATGAAATATTTTTTTAAAAAAAAGAAATCAGAAACACCAATCAGAAAGGACATATGCACCCCTATGTTCATAGCAGTACAATTTACAGTGGCTAAGATTTGGAAATAGCCTAAGCGCCCATCAGTAGATCAGTAGATTAAAAAAACAGTGGTACATCTACACAATGGAATACTATGCTGGTGTTAAAAAGGAACTCTTACTATTTGCAACAGCATGGATGGAACTGGAGAGTATTATGCTATACAAAAAGCCAGGTGGAGAAAGATAAATATCACAGGCCCTAATCGGTTTGGCTCAGTGGATGGAGCGTCAGCCTGTGGACTGAGGGGTCCCGGGTTCGATTCCGGTCAGGGGCATGTGCCTTGGTTGCAGGCACACCCCTTGTGGAAGTTGTGCAGGAGGCAGCTGATTGGTGTTTCTCTCTCATCAATGTTTCTAGCTCTCCATCCCTTTCCCTTCCTCTCTGTAAAAAAATCAATAAAATGTATATTTTTTAAAAGATAAATATCACAGGATCTCACTCATTTGTGGTCAATGGGGGAAAGAAGAGACATATGTAATACAATATATATTACTTTAAACAATAAAGAATTTAAAAAAAAGAAATATTGTGAAAATATCCATAGTACACAATGCAATTGACAGATTAAATGGAACCCTGAGGTTAATTCTTATGGTATTTTACAAAGATATGAGAAGAGAACCTTGAAATGTATAGAACTAAAAAATGTGAATTGCAAAAACAATCGTGAGTGAGAAGCAAGCTGGTGGCATCACACTTCCTGACTTCAATTTAGAACAAGAGAAGGCAAGCAAACAGTGTGTTGCTGAAGAAACACAGACACATACATCAACAGAACAGAACAAAAAACACAGAAATAAACCCAGAACATACTTTCAAGTACTCTTTGTCAAAACTGCAAGACAGACGTGGCAACAAACAACAAAGAAAACACAACAATCCAAAACCTATGGGACTCAGCGAAAGCAGTCTTGAGTGGGAAGTCCATAGCTCTACAAGCCTACTGCAAAAAACAAGAAACAATGATAATAAATTACCTAATCCTACAACTCAAAGAGTTAGAAAGACAGCAACAAGAAAAGCCCAGTGTAAGCAGAAGGAAGAAAATAATAAAGATCAGAGTGGAGATAAATGACATAGAGACCAAAAAAACAATACAAAAGATCAACAAAACCAAGAGCTGGTTCTTTGAAAGAATCAACAAGATTGATGAACCTCTAGCCAGGCTCACCAAGAAGCAAAGAGAAAGGACCCAAATAAACAAAATCAGAAATGAAAGAGGAGAAATAACAACAGACCCCACAGAAATACAAAGGATTGTTAAAAAATACTATGAACAACTCTACTCGAACAAACTAGACAACCTGGAGGAAATGGACATATTCCTAGCAAAATACAACCTTCTAAAACTCAATCAGGAAGAATCTACAAATCTCAATAGGCCAATAACTATGGATGAAATTGAAGCAATAATCAAAAAGCTTCCAGCAGACAAAAGACCGGGGCCAGATGGCTTCACAGGGGAGTTTTACAAACATTCAAGGAAGAACTAAAACCTAGCCTCCTCAGACTATTACAAAAAATTCAAGAGGAAGGAACATTTCCAAGCTCATTCTATGAAGCCAGGATCACCCTAATACCAAAACCAGATAAAGATAACACAATGAAAGAGATTTACAGGCCAATATCCCACATGAACATAGATGCCAAAATCCTCAACAAAATCCTAGCAAATCAGATGCAGCAGTACATCAGAAAGATCACAAACCATGACCAAGTAGGATTTATCCCAGGGATGCAAGGATGGTACAATATCTGCAAATTGGTAAACGTGATACATCACACAAATAAACTGAGAGATAAAAACCACATAGTCAGAGAGAACCAAGATGGCGGCATAGGTTAACACCGGAGTTTGCTGCCTCGAACAACCACTTTAAAAGTGAAACTAAAAGACCGAACGGACATCACCCAGACCCACAGGAACGCTGACTGAGTGGAAGTCCTACAACTAGGAGGAAAGAGTAACGCATACGGACACTCAGAGGAGGCGCAGTGCTGAAGTCAAACTCTGAGGTGCGGAGTGCGCGGAGCGGGCGGCAGCGGAGGGCGCGGTTGGCGTTTTCAATCGGGAGGGAGTCGCAGACTCTGAGCTCCAGATCCGGGTGAGTCTTTAGGGGCACAGACTCAAACGGGAGAAGCGGACTGTCTGGCTTCGGTCAGAGCGAGTGCAGCTTTCTCTCCGAGGTTTGCAGCGGTTGCTGGGACTCAGAGAGGCAGAGCCCCCGGGACAGGACTGAGAGCGGCCATAACTGCTCTCCCTCTACAGCCTGCCCTGTTGATCCCGTGCGACCCGCCCCGCCCCGCCCAAGCCCGGCACAGAGGCTTTTGCCCGATAGCCTCAGGCAAAGGCGAGATTAGCACCTCCCTAGAGGACAGTAGTTCTCTCACTGCAGACACAGCTGGTTCTCACAGCCACTGGCCTGGAGGTCAAATCCCCCCTGGTGTTAGCTACAACAATCAAGGCTTAACTAAAAGACTGTGCACAAAGACCACTAGGGGGTGCACCAAGAAAGCATAACAAAATGCGGAGACAAAGAAACAGGACAAAATTGTCAATGGAAGATATAGAGTTCAGAACCACACTTTTAAGGTCTCTCAAGAACTGTCTAGAAGCCACCGATAAAGCTATTGAGATCTTCGAGAAATCTAATGAGACCCTCGATGCTATGATGGGGAACCAACTAGAAATTAAGCATACACTGACTGAAATAAAGAATATTATACAGACTCCCGACAGCAGACCAGAGGAGTGCAAGAATCAAGTCAATGATATGAAATCCGAGGAAGCAAAAAACACCCAACCGGAGGGGCGGAATGAAAAAAGAATCCAAAAATGCGAGGATAGTGTAAGGAGCCTCTGGGACAGCGTCAAGCATACCAACATCAGAATTATAGGGGTGCCAGAAGATGAGAGAGAGCATGAAATTGAAAACCTATTTGAAGAAATAATGACAGAAAACTTCCCCCACCTGGTGAAAGAAATGGACTTACGGGTCCAAGAAGCGCGGAGAACCCCAAACAAAAGGAATCCAAAGAGGACCACACCAAGACACATCATAATTAAAATGCCAAGAGCAAAAGACAAAGAGAGAATCTTAAAAGCAGCAAGAGAAAGAAACTCAGTTACCTACAAGGGAATACCCATACGACTGTCAGCTGATTTCTCAACAGAAACTTTGCAGGCCAGAAGGGAATGGCAAGAAATATTCAAAGTGATGAATACCAAGGACCTACAACCAAGATTACTTTATCCAGCAAAGCTATCATTCAGAAGTGAAGGTCAGATAAAGAGCTTCACAGATAAGGAAAAGCTAAAGGAGTTCCTCACCACCAAACCAGGATTATATGAAATGCTGAAAGGTATCCTTTAAGAAGAGGAAGAGGAAGAAAATGGTAAATATACAAATTATGAACAACAAATATGCATCTATCAACAAGTGAATCTAAGAATCAAGTGAATAAATAATCTGATGAACAGAATGAACTGGTGATTATAATAGAATCAGGGACATAGAAAGGGAATGGACTGACTATTCTTGGGGGGAAAGGGGTGTGGGAGATGCAGGAAGAGATTGGACAAAAATCGTGCACCTATGGATGAGGACAGTGGGTGGGGAGTGAGGGCGGGGGTGGGGCGGGAACTGGGAGGAGGGGAGTTATGGGGGAAAAAAGAGGAACAAATGTAATAATCTGAACAATAAAGATTTAAAAAAAAAAAACCACATAGTCATATTAATTAATGCAGAAAAGCATTTGACAAAATCCAACACCCATTTTTGATAAAAACTCTCAGCAAACTTGGAATAGAAGGATCATACCTAAACATAATAAAAGCCATATATGACAAACCCACAGCCAACATCATACTCAATGGACAAAAACTAAAACCATTTCTCCTAAGAACAGGAACAAGACAGGGATGTCCACTCTTACCACTCCTGTTCGACATAGTACTGGAAGTATTAGCCATTGCAATTAGACAAGAAGAAGAAAAAAAAGGCATTCAAATTGGAAATGAAGAAGTGAAACTGTCCTTATTTGCAGATGATATGATATTGTACATAAAAAACCCTAAAGACTCCATCAAAAAACTATTAGACTTGATAAATGAATTTGGCAATGTAGCAGGATACAAAATTAATGCCAAGAAATCTATGGCATTTCTATACACCAATAATGAAATTACAGAAAGTGAGATTAAAAAATAGTCCCATTTACCATCGCACCAAAAAAATTAAGATACCTAGGAATAAACTTAACTAAAGAGGTAAAACACCTCTACTCAGAAAACTACAGGATGTTGAAAAAAGAGATAGAGGAAGACATAAACAGATGCAAGAACATACCATGTTCATGGATTGGTAGAATCAACATCATTAAAATGTCCATACTACCCAAAGCAATCTATAAATTTAACACACTCCCCATTAAAATACTAACGGCATATTTCACAGACCTAGAACGAACTCTCCAAAAATTCATCTGGAATAAAAAAAGACCCCAAATAGCTGCAGCGATACTGAAAAAAAAGAACAAAGTAGGTGGGATCTCAATACCAGATATCAAGCTGTATTACAAAACCACTGTTCTCAAAACTGCCTGGTACTAACACAAGAACAGAGATATAGATCAATGGAATACAATAGAGAACCCAGAAATCGACCCGAACCAATATGCTCAATTAATATTTGACAAAGGAGGCAAGAACATGCAATGGAGTCAAGACAGTCTCTTCAATAAATGCTGCTGGGAAAATTGGACAGATACATGCAAAAAAAATGAACCAACTTACACCATACACAAAAATAAACTCACAATGGATATAGGACTTAAATGTAAGACGAGAAACCATAAAAATACTAGAGGAATACAAAGGCAACAAAATCTCAGACATATGCTGAAGCAATTTCTTCACCGATACATCTCCTAGGACATTGGAAACTAAAGAGAAAATAAACAAATGGGACTACATCAAAATAAAAAGCTTCTGCACAGCAAAAGAAACCAACAACAAAACAAGAAAGCCCACTGCATGGGAGATCATATTTTCCAATCTTATCACCGATAAGGGTTTAATCTCCAACATTTACAGGGAACTCATACAACTTAACAAAAGGAAAATAAACAATCCAATCAACAAATGGGCAAAGGACCTAAACAGACACTTTTCAAAAGAGGACATTCAGAAAGCCAAGAGATATATGAAAACATGCTCCAAGTCACTAATCATCCGAGAGATGCAAATCAAACAACAATGAGGTACCATCTCACACCTGTCAGAATGGCTATTACTAACAAATCAACAAACGACAAGTGCTGGAGAGGATGCGGAGAAAAGGGAACACTCGGGCACTGCTAGTGGGAATGCAGACTGATGCAGCCACTATGGAAGACAGTATGGAGCTTCCTCAAAAAGTTAAAAATGGAATTCCCATTTGACCCAGTGATCCCACTTCTAGGACTATATCCCAAGAAACCAGAAACGTCAATCAGAAAGGATATATGCATCCCTATGTTCATAGCAGGACAATTTACTATTGCGAAGATCTGGAAACAGCCTAAGTACCCATCAGCAGATGAATGGATTAGAAAACTGTGCATCTACACAATGGAATACTATGCTGCTGTAAAAAAGAAGGAATTCTTACCATTTGCAACAGAATGGATGGAACTGGAGAGCAGTATGCTAAGTGAAATAAGCCAGTCAATGAAAGAAAAATACATGACCGCACTCATTTATCGATAATAAAGGCCATTATAAACTGATGAACAAAAATAGATACAGAGGCAGAGCAGCATTGAACAGACTGTCAAACTATAGCAGGAAGGCTGGGGCGGGTTGGGGGGTGGGAGGGGGTTAAGAGATCAACCGAAGGACTTGTGTGCATGTATATAAGCATAACCAATGGACAGAAGACACTAGGGGGTAAGGGAGGCCGGAGGAATGTCAAGGGGGAAAAAAAGGAGACATATGTAATACTTTGTGTAATACTTTAAGGAATAAAACAAAATTTAAAAAAAACTGCAAGACAGAGAAGAAGGGAAAGATAGTTTCTTCAATGAAGGGTGCTGCTGAAAATCAATACTCACATATACACACAATACGGGACACCACTGATAAAATTTAACGCAAACTGCATAACAAAATTGAATATCAGCGCTAGAACATAAAAATGCTTGAGGACAACCTAGAGAAAAAGTTTTGGAGGTTTGTTTTGACATGATTTTCCGAATGTGACACCAACCACCAGAAAAAAAAGAAAAAACAGACAGTCCAGATTGCAACCAATAAAGACAAAAGCTTCTTCACAGCCCAAGAGCAATAAACAAAAAGAAATGAAAGGAAATCTAGAGAACAAAAGAAAATACTTGCAAATCCTACGAAGAAATCTCTTGGAGAGATTGGGGATTCAGTTCTGATCAGCACAATAAAGCAAATATTGAGATATAGAAAGAAATTCACACAAATAGTTGGAGTTCCCAGGGAATAATAAAGTTATGTTAATACTATACTGGAGGCTAATAACAATGCAATGACTGTCTGAAAACCAAACTCAATATAACTTCATTAAACATACTTTATTACTAAGCACTAGTAACAAGCACCTGAGCTTGCTAGAAAAAAAGGTGGCACTAGACCTGCTGAATTGCAGGGTTGCCTAAAAACATGGACTTTGTAGAAAAGCGGGTGTGGGGGAGCAATATCTGCATCTGCAAAGCACAATTAAGCACATGCAAGAATGTGCTCCTGGGTGTCATAAACAATTAATATATAATATAAACAAGGAGACAGAAGGTGGTTGGTGTCACAAAAACTTGAAGTCAAAGAATGTTTAACTAAAAAATGCAGTTATTAAGCAGGATAAGGTATAGAAACAATTCTTCAAAAACGGTGAACAAGTGACCAACAGGAACATAGAAAATGCTTTCCTCCCTGATCAAGGTGGAATCCCTCAGGCTTCCTGCAACACTACCAACCACAAGTCCTTCCCTGTGAGTTTAGTGCAGCGGGGAGTATTGAGACTTCAGGAATAGAAGGGAGCAGCAGAAACAGACCAACCCTCCCCAGGACAGCAACTATTCAGGAAACTGGAAAAATAAAGCAGTACCACAGTCTACATGGGAGGACAGAGCACACCCTGGGAGATGGAGCCTGGGAAATTGCAAAGCCAAGTCCAGGTCACAGATGACAGTGAGGGTCTTACCCAGGGAGGATAGAAGTTCAAAGTTCTCCAGCATCACATTCAGGTACAGCTGTCTCTGACCCTCATCTAGGAGGCTCCATTCCTCCCTGGAGAAGTACAGGGCAATGTCCTCAAAGGTCACGCCAACCTGTCAGAATTGAGACAATTGAAACCAGAGCTGTCTCTGTGAGAACCTGCCATCCTACTCCTTACACACCTTCCCCCCCTCAACCTCCTCCAGGGCACCCCAGTTTAGTGTGGTCCTAATGCCAGTGGAGGCTGTTCTCTCATCACAGTCCCATTACTCACTGTGATGGCCCTCAGCAGAGCAGCTGGGTTGGTGGGAAGGATTGGGGGACGGGAGAGGGCAATGCCATTTAAGGTTTGGGCGATGCCTGCAGGGCCCCAGCCTTCCTGCAGGGCCCCAGCCTTCCAGCCAAGCAACACCACTGCAGTCTCCTAGATCCTGCCGCCAAGACAATGCCAAGCGTCGGTTTATGCTTCCCCTTTAAATCCCCACAATAGGTCCCGGGACCATCAGCTCACACTTCCTCCAGATGTGCACACCACTGTGAAACGTTTATCCCCATCCCATGTTCAGACCCCAGGTTCACTCCCTCAGCTCTGCCCCCTTCCTGCTCCAATGCCACTGGATCTCGCTGGACTCACCCATGAACTTGGCATGTGGCGTGTAGAGAGCTTGTAGTCCAGCCGGATCCAGGACCACCCCAGGCCCCTGATGGACCCACAGCCGGGAAAGCCCCGAATGAGGCTGTGACGTCCTCCCTGCAGCCTCTGATCTTTCCGTCAATACTCACAGCCACATCCTCAGGGACCTTCAGATGCGAGTCACCCCCGTCCTCTCTGCCCTGCACTTGCTGTGTCCTCAGCAGCCAGAACACTCCTCTCCCCCCTCCACCTTCCTCACGGTCCTCCACGCGGGACTGAGCTGCAGGACGGGACAGGCGCCCTCCCCAGGCTGTCGCGTCTGTGTGAGGAGGCGGTGAGGGCCTGGGGGACTCAACTCACCTCGGCCCGTCTCCTCAGCAGGGGCGCCGCCATTGCCCTCTGAGGGCTGAGCCGGGAGGGAACAGCGGGAGAAGCTGCCGCTGCAGGAATCCCGGCCCTGGCGTGGGTCCGGGTGGTGACCAGGAGATCCAATCCCGCGTATGAGATGTGAGCACCACTGGAGGCTCCCACCATTGGCTGTGTGGCCGCGAGCACCACTCTCCAACCTTCTCCACGGGACCTTGGACCAGGAAAACCTCATCCGCTGAGACAAAAACCTAAGACAAAATCCGGTCCGGAGCACTGCCGATCCCACCCGAAAGAAGCGACCTAAGGGAAAATGCCTTTTCTGACTCTCCATTGGCTCAGCCTGATGGCATTCTGTGCCTGGCCTTCTGGGTAATGTAGTTTCTCCGCTCCAAAGCCTGGATCCTGTAATTCCTAAGCTGACTACAGGACTGCATTTAGCCCAAGATCACACCAAGTATACTCAGGCCCCACAAGCGACTTCAAGGGAAGTGATTTCGAGGGTAAGTTTCTTTCTCATGTACCCGCGTGGCTGGTTTTGTATACCTTTTTTACAGGACCAGCTCTTTCTGAATGGCAGGCATTGTTCCTTCATTCATGACATTTGGCATGTGTCTCCTTCAGGCCAAATGTAGCTTGCAGAAGTTGCTCAAGTCTCTAACTGCCTCTGTCCTGCCTCCATTGAATCCATGATACAAAGTTCATGTCACAAAACAGACACTCATACTTAAGAGCATCTGTTTCTGATGCCATCCAAAGTGTCAGCTCTGCCTGGGCTGCAGTTTGGATAAGATGGCCAAGAGACAAGTGAAAAAATGCTCAAAGTGACTGATCAGAGAGATGCAAATTAAAGCAACAATTAGGTATCACCCCACCACTTTCATAATGGCTGCCATCAGCAAATCAAGAAATGATCAGTGCTGTGTAGGATGTGGAAGAATGGGAACCCTAGTACACCCCTGGTAGGAATGCTAATTGGTACAGTCATAATGGATTCAGTTTGATGTTTTTGCAAAATATTTAATAAGGAACTCCCATTTAATTCAGTGATTCTACTCCTAGGAATATATCCTAAGATACCTGAAACATTCACATAGATAGTATGTACCCCTATGGTCATAGCAGCACAATTGACAATAGCAAAGATCTGGAAACTGTCCAAGTACTCATCAGTAGATGATTGATTGGATAAAAAACTGTGGTACATTGATACCATGGAATACTATGCAGCAGTAAAAATGAAGACTCTCTTCCCCTTTCACACAGCATGTAGGGACCTGGAGAGCATCCTGCTAAGTGAAATAAGTCAAGAGAGAAAGAGAAGTATCACTTCATCTCACTCATATATGTAATCTAATTGACAAAAAACAAAAACAAACCCCTGTTGAATGGAGTAAATTCAGAGTGTAGAATTCAGAATGCAGATTTTAGAGGGGAAGGTGAGGGAGGGTAAAAAAAAAAAAAAAAAAAAAAACATCCTTCCCTGTGGATTATACACACACACACACACACACACACACACAATAAAAACAGTCACCGGAGCCTTGAGCATTGTCTTCTGTTCTCTGAAAGCAAGGGGAAAGCTCTAGCTTGCTGGGTTCTGGGTCAGCTCTACATTTGTGTTTATAAATCTGTCTTCTGTCAGTTGTGTCCCTGAAAATGCTGATACCCCTCCATGTAACGTTCACCTGATTCATATGAGTTGATTGCTTTTGGTGTTGTTGTAAGAAAAGTCCAAACATGTGGAGAATTTTTCTGTTTATTTGACCAAAGCCTGTGACATTGCCAAGAAGCAACAAGAAAACACATTGAGGTGGGAGAATGGCAGTTTTGCACCTTCTTTATTATGCATTAGACTCAAAGGAGAAGACACAGGGGGTTGTATGAAATTCACTGTTGATAAATTAAGGGAGAGAGTTGAGGAACGAAACCTCTGGGATTGGATAAAAAGATTAAAAAATAGACATAAACTTCTTTTTAAGTTTATCTATTAGGTAACAGTTAATATTTAACACAATAACAATAATAATTGGGGTCTGTGGCCTTCTGTGTTGGGAGATTGTGCCCTTAAGATTCTGTAAAACGGAAATTTCCCTGAAAATCCAAAGGTATGTTATCCCAGATGCAAAAACACAATAGCCAGGCCTATTAAGGTAAAAATCGACCTTTGCAAAACAAAACAAAAAACAAGGCTAGGACATAACTACCCCTGTGGCTTACTTTTGCTTAGAAAGTTTTAACTTCAAGTCATCTTATATGGTTACTTTTGGCCTCTGAGTTCCTAAGATTGGCCATGGCATGCCAGGATCCCTGAGCTTACTAGGTTTAGTATGTGCCATCATTTTTGTCCAAACTGGGGAGTTAGAACTTGTTGGTTTAGGCCTAACCAGTTTGGCTCAGTGGATAGAGCAGTGGCCTTCGGACTGAAGGGTCCCAGGTTCAATTCCAGTCAACGGCGTGTACCTTGGTTGTGGACATATTCCCAGTAGGGGGTGTGGAGGAGGAGCTGATCAATGTTTTAAGTGTCTATCCCTCTCTCTTCCTCTCTGTAAGAAATCAAGAATATAAAACAACAACAACAAAAACTTGTCGGCTTAGGAGAAAATTCTGAGTGGTTTATATCCTGGAGGACCCACTATTCACATCCTCCTTAACAGAATGCCCCCATATTGCTCGTGTCCCCTTTTTTGTCTTCGAGAAGTAGTTAAGCTTCAGGTCAATAAAGCCTTGGGTTCTAAATGTGGAGGAGATATTTGTAAGGACAAGAAAAAGTTATTTTTCTTTGCTGTGGCCTTCTACAATTTATGAGAAGCACTTGCTAATTAAACCCCAAGATTGTTGGCTCCTCTAATTCAACATCTGTGTTCAAACCTATGAACAAGACTAGTTACTTTCAAGGCTACATTCTTGCTACCCTTCCTCCCTGGTCACACCTCAGAGATAATTCGCACCAAGGAGTCTCTAGTTAGTAGAAAGTTTCATTTCCTCTGCCCCTTCAAGCAAGCCACTTTTGAACTCTTCATAACTTCCTCTCTAGTCATATTTTCTAGGCTTGTGAAAAGTACTGATAAGTCACCTCCCTAGACATCTGCCAGACTGTCTCCAGGAAAGCAAACAAATTGTAACTTTTAAAGACAGCCCCTCATATCTACTGCACTTCAGTGCATTCCAAGGTCCCTCCATTCCTTGTCCCTTAACAGGCACTGCTGAAAAGCAGAAGCCATCCTTTACCCCTGCCCTCTACTGACTAGCAATGTTTGGCCCTTTCTTCACTTGGTAAGTGAAATAAACTTCCTCTCTTCATGTCTTCTTCTAAGTCTGAATTCTTTCACAGCTTGCATCACTGACCAAACCTGAACAATATTTCATTATTCTGAGTTAAGTGGGACAAAATGAGGAAAATAACATTGTAGAGGCAAAATATTTCCTTCTCCATTAATTACTAGGTTCTTTGGTTGGCCTAGTAACTAAATTATAAAATACAGACTAACAGGGGAAAAACAACCAAAATGTTATTAACATGTATAACTCCATATAAATGGAAACAACTCAGAAAAAAACGGAGTAACTGGCCAAAATGGCAGACACCATTCCATGAAAAACTACCTTTACCTAGAGTCAAAAAATGTTGTGTGTGGAGAGTCAGTCAGGGTAGATTGTCAGGTAAAGCACAATAAGGACCTCAGTTGTGACCCAGTGTGCTGTGCACTGTGGTGAGGGGTTGTATTCAAAAGGACTCTGTTCCAACCCAAAGACGCAGGAAACTGGGAAGGAGGATGGGGGTCCAGAACATGATCCTGGCTGGAGGAAAAAAATGGTGACAGCCATTGTCCCATTCAGCCAGTAGGGATATAGAGGACAGAATCAAATGGCTAGTAGGTCCTATGCATGGATAAGAGGTGAGCACCTGTCCAATGAGAACAGGATCATGAAGGACTCGTGTCACTTGGGAATATTAGGTCCTGGAATTCATCTTCACTCCTGCACGGTGAATGTCAGTGCCACATAGGAACATCATTTGAAGGTCAAACTGAGGCAAGAAATTCATCACAGTGCATGGGATCACAGCATGTTACCTAACATGTGGGTGAAGGTGCAGAGACCCAGCCCAAGTTACTGAGGTCTCCTGAGGGTCAAACTCTGCTGGGATCAAAGGAGGGGCAGACAAATTGCAGCTCACTCTGAAAGAAGGTCCCCCTGGAGAAACCACTGCAGCTGAGATATGATGGCGTTCCCCTCAACACGGAGCCAAGGGAAGTGCTCTGAGATGTAAAAGGAATGGGAGGAAACGCATACCTGCAACCATGGAAACAGGAGCTGCTGCTGAGCCACCCTGGTCCTCATACTGTACCTGCTACAGTGAGGGCTGCACATCACGGGTAGAGACTGTGTCTGACGCTAGAGAAAATAATGGTTAAAATCCAGCCCCTTGAATCTGACACTTGTCTGTGGTGTAAACTTGAGGAACTAATTTCATTTCTCAGACACTGAATTTTTTCAGCAATTTGATAGGAGTTTCCACTTACCCAGGTTATTGTGAGAATTAAAAGAGAAAATGCTCAAAAATCTAACCCGGGAATCCTGGCAACAAATCCTCAGCTTGTTACTTTTATTGATCTTGGAAGGCCAAAGCAAGCGCCATCAATCATCTGCATGTCACATTCAGCCACCTGAGACTCAGGGAGCTCTAGGGAGTCTGCTGCACATTTCCAGGAGGGCCCAACACAATGAGACCTGAGTGCCCACAGCACCTGCCGCCCTGCAGGAGAGTTAGTAGCTTCTTACAGGTCCCATTTCTTACTAAAATGCACACAAAGTCAAATGTCCTTGTGAGCATCGGGGAGTGAGAAGTGCCTGGCCTGGGAAGGTCTCTGCAGGGAGATGCTGGATTTCAAAGTAGATAGATAGAGAAAAATCAATGCCGAGAGAGAATCATTGATCAGCTGCCTCCTGCATACCCCACATTGCAGATCTAGGCGGGACTCAGGCATCCTCCTAGACTGTGAATGGAACCGTGATGTTCTGGTTCATATGTTTAAAATTGAGACCTGATGCATGAAATTCATGCACTCAGGGGGGATCCCTCAGCCTGTCCTGTGCCCTCTCGCAGTCCGGGATCCTGCGAGAGATGTCCCCACTGACAAAGGTAAATAACATTTATATCCATATAACGAATTATACAGAAATGTTTGTACCAGCTTTATTAAAAATAACCAAGTATTTATTAAAATGGACAACATGATGGTGATATATTCAAAGATAAGAATATCTACCAGAGCCCTGGCTGAAGTGTAGGCCTACAGACCAAAGGATCCCAGGTTCGATTTAAGTCAAAGGCACATATCTTGGTTGAAGACTCCTTCCAGCCAGCGCACTGGTCAGGGCTGATGCAGGAGGCAACCAATCAATATGTTTCCTTCACATCAATGTTTCTCTCTGTCTTTCCCTCTCTCTTCCACTGTCCAGAAGAATCAATGGAAAAATATCCTCGGGCCGAAACCGGTTTGGCTCAGTGGATAGAGCGTCAGCCTGCGGACTGAAAGGTCCTAGGTTCGATTCCGGTCAAGGGCATGTACCTGGGTTGTGGGCACATCCCCAGTGGGGAGTGTGCAGGAGGCAGCTAATCGATGTTTCTCTCTCATCGATGTTTCTAACTATCTCTCTCCCTTCCTCTCTGTAAAAAATCAATAAAATATATTTTTTAAAAAAAGAAAAATATCCTCGGGTGAGGATTAACAACAACAAAAAGAATATATATATATAAAAAGATGAGTTACTAATATATCTTTAACAAATGTCCAAGAATTAATGAAATATAAATTAAAACAGAAAAATACTTAGAAAAAGCAAAGTTCTCTATTAAAATGAAATGTAAAAGCATGGTTACCAGGAAAGCTGTGAATAGGGACAGATTAAATGAGGTCATGAAGCAACTACACAGTCACAGATATGGTCAGCATGATGAGTATAAGGATGGTTTCAGTTTTATGCACCTGTCAAGATTTATGAAACACTATACTTAATACATGCAATATACTCATTATAGATTTTCAAAAATGGTTCAAGATAAAACAAATGTTACTTATTTAGGAACTGTTGTTTTTCAACTCTATATTCAATCCACTTCTTTTTTTTCTTTTTCTTTTTAAAATATATTTTATTGATTTTTTTTTTTACAGGGAGGAAGGACAGAGATAGAGAGTTAGAAACATCGATGAGAGAGAAACATCGATCGGCTGCCTCCTGAACATCTCCTACTGGGGTTGTGCCCGCAACCCAGGTACATGCCCCTGACCGGAATCGAACCTGGGACCTTTCAGTCCACAGGCCGACACACTATCCACTGAGCCAAACCAGTTTCGGCTCAGTCCACTTTCTTGTGCCCTCTGGGCTAGAGTCTCATCTCAGTGACAGAAAATGTAACAAACAATGAAAAACAATGAAGAACTTTCACCCAAACCCACTGGAATACTGACTGTGTCACAAAAGCCACATCTCCAGCCTAAAGACACCCTTTCTTTTCCTCTTAGTTTTGCGGCCACAGCACCAATGGCTCTGATGGGAACATCTGAGAAGCTATTTGAAGCCACAAAACTTCTTGATTATAATCAGTGATAATGACTGTTGCACAGAAGATAAACAAACCCAGATGTTCCTCAGGTCTGTGTACACACGGCTTCTGTAGTCTTTTCCTCAAAAAAATGTCGGGGTGTAAGTTTAAATGAAGACCATCCCATCTAATGGGCTGCAGTCTGGTCCAACAGAAATTAGCTCAGTGTTTCTGCAGTTAAAGAGTCCCCTCACTGCCATGGTCCTCCAACCAGTGCCCATCACCCATGGAATTGAAGGCATTAAAGCACATGGCCCTCTGCAACACCTGGAGAAAATAATCCCTGCAAATGTCTTACCATTCCTTGAATATAAGAAAAAAATTCACACTGCTCCCAGATATACTTGAGGTTGTCACAACTACCCCCTCTTGGGAGTGATCTCTGTGTCTCAATGCATCCATTTTCACATGAGGACGACAGAGTCCACAGTGTTTCCTGGGAAAATATGGACAGCAATGTAAATTTGGCAAAAACTGATGAGCTAATTTCTGCACCATGGTCTTCCCCCAAGGGCAAAAATGTTTCAGAGCCCATATAAGTTTTTTACCTCATCATGCTTGGAGAGCCCAGATCTCCATATAAACTAACTCACACAGTAAATAGAACACCCAACATTAAGGAAGTCTTAGGGAAAAGCCTTCATTATTTTGCAAGGAAAGAGCCGTGAGACCGGCAGTTCCTCTACCTGGCAAGACAGCTCTTTATCTTAAAAAGTCCAACATACATATCTATGGTTCCAACATACAAACAAGCAAACAGAACAGCAAAAATGGTTGCGGGTATGTTACATAATGTAGGTGATTCAATGTATGAGATAAAATTCAGACTAATGAGACTTCACATATTTTCTTTTACAATTGTTAAGTCCTAACTAAGAAACTACATTTTCAACACATCGGAGAAATTTTTCACATTTGGACTCTTTTGTGCAGAGTGAATTTACAAATTAGGCTGAGAGATAACTCACATTAATTACTCATAACAACTTTCTCCTGTATGAACTCTCTGATGACTGCGAAGCCTGGTAATCCTGGTATAAGATTTCCCACAGTCATTGCATTAATAAGGCTTTTGTCCTGTATGAATTTTCCGATGACTGAGAAAGGCATTCCTCCAGGCAAAAGATTTCCCACATTCACTGCATTTAAAAGGCTTTTCTCCAGTGTGAACTCTCTGATGTTTGTGAAGGGCATCGCTCCAGGTAAAAGATTTCCCACATTCACTGCATTTAAAAGGCTTTTCTCCAGTGTGAACTCTATAATGAATACGAAGGTTGGCCTTCGTGGTGAAAGATTTCCCACATTCACTGCATTTATAAGGCTTTTCTCCTGCATGAACTCTCTGATGTTTGCGAAGGACACTCCTCCAGGTAAAAGATTTCCCACATTCACTGCATTTAAAAGGCTTTTCTCCAGTATGAACTCTCTGATGATTTTGGAGAGCTTCGTTTTCAGTAAAAGTTTTCCCACAATCACTGCATTTATAAGGCTTTTCACCTGTATGAATTCTCTGATGACGGCGAAGGACATCGTTCCAGGTAAAAGATTTCCCACATTCACTGCATTTAAAAGGCTTTTCTCCAGTGTGAACTCTCTGGTGTTTATGAAGGCCATCATTCGAGGTAAAAGATTTCCCACATTCACTGCATTTAAAAGGCTTTTCTCCAGTGTGAACTCTCTGATGAATATGAAGGTTGGCCTTCGTGGTGAAAGATTTCCCACATTCACTGCATTTATAAGGCTTTTCTCCTGTATGAACTCTCTGATGTTTGAGAAGGACACTCCTCCAGGTAAAAGATTTCCCACATTCACTGCATTTAAAAGGCTTTTCTCCAGAATGAACTCTCTGATGATTTTGGAGAGCTTCGTTTTCAGTAAAAGTTTTCCCACAGTGACTGCATTTATAAGGCTTTTGTCCTGTATGAATTCTCTGATGACGGCGAAGGACATCGCTCCAGGTAAAAGATTTCCCACATTCACTGCATTTAAAAGGCTTTTCTCCAGTATGAACACTCTGATGTATACGAAGGTTGCCCTTGGTGGTAAAAGATTTCCCACATTCACTGCATTTATAAGGCTTTTCTCCTGTATGAACCCTCTGATGACAACAAAGTTTACTGTTACTGATAAAAGTTTTCCCACACTCACTGCAGTGATAAGGCCTTTCTCCAGCGTGCACTCTTTGATGACGACAAAGTTTAATGCTACAGGTGTAAGCTTTCCCACATTCACCACATATATAAGGCTTTTCTTCAGTGTGAATGCTCTGATGACAAAGAAGGTTACTGCTCTGGGCAAAAGATTTCCCACATTCACTGCATTTATAAGGCTTTTCTCCTGTGTGAACCCTCTGATGACTGTAAAGGTGAGACGTAGTGGCAAAAGATTTCCCACATTCACTGCAGTGATAAGGCCTTTCTCCAGAGTGCACTCTGTGATGATATTTGAGACCATTGAAACTTGAAAAAGACTTTCCACATTCACTACATTTATAAGGCTTTTCTCCAGTGTGAATTCTCCGATGACAATGAAGGTTACTGCTACTAGTAAAAGATTTCCCACACTCATTGTACTCATAAGGCCTTTCTGCTGTGAGAACGCTCTGATCATAATGGAGGGCAGTGCTATTGGTAACAGGATTTCCACATTCACTGCGCTCATAGGGCCTTTCTTCAGTGCCCAAAGCTTCATATTCACCTAGGCTGTTAATACTGCCAAAAGCTTTCCCATATTCACTGTACTCATAATGCCTTTCTTCAGTGTGCAAAGCTTCACCTAGGCTGTTACTATTGCTAAAAGCTTTTCCATATTCACTGCGCTCATAAGGCCTTTCCTCAGTGTGCAAAGCTTCATATTCACCTAGGCTGTTAATACTGCTAAAACCTTTCCCATATTCACTGCACTCATAAGGCCTTTCTCCAGTGTGATCTCGCTGTAGATAATACAAGCTAGAAAATTTGGTAAAATATTTCCCACATTCAGAGCACACAAAACATCGACTTCCAACACTGACATCCTTTTCCTGAATAAACGTATGGGTGCAAGTAATGTCTGTCTTACATTCTTTTCTGGTGTAATAATTGTTTGTCCTTTGAAATATCATCCCACGTGTCGAAATAGCATTTGGACAGTCCCTGGTCTGAGTAGCGTTTAGGTGGAGATGTCCTGACCTGGTAAGGATATCCTGCCCAACCTCCTCACATGTGAAAAGATTCTGGGACACATTGAAATTGCAGCTTTTTGCAAGTGAGTTGTTGTCCACACCTCTAATGAAAGATTTCTCTCTCATATGCTGCTGATGAAATTTTGCACGGAAATGAAATCGTTTTGCACATGCCCCACACCTCAACAGTATCTGTCTGTGTTGTGTTCCCTTCATCTCCATCGTGTGGAAAATGTTTCCCAAGACTAGCCCACAATTCTCACAGGGGTGGCTCTTCTGGGAAAACAAGGCTACCTTGGGATTCCTTGCGTGTGATACTCTAACAGAAACGTTCTGTTCAGTTGCTGCCTCCACATTCTCTGCTCCACAGCAGCAACCTAAACAAAAGAAAACACTCGTGAGGTACATGTTGACCTCAAGAAAACAGAGTATCTTGACCACAAATGTTTATCTGTCATGACTAGGCCTGATTCCATAGAAAGATTTTAAGTACCACTCAGGTATACTCTGAGGAAATTGCAGTTATACATATCATCACCCCAAAAGTCAGTCAATGATGAAAAGCTCACCAAGAGAGGGACAGAAGCACAGGATGGGACACAAAGAAGAGAGGAAGGCTCTACTCAATTGTTTCTGGAGAAACGGCTTCCTTTAGGACCTTACATGCTGGCCATGTGAGTCTGTGTAATTTAAAGTGGCTCAAAGTCATAAAAATTAATTGTATTAGAGCACATGATGTTCAACGTCAATATAATAACGTGCGCACTCCAAGGTACTGCAAGCATGGACCAACGTTGGCTTGCACTAAAGAGAGACCTTTGCAGAGGTGCAAAGTCCAGTGAGGTGAAGGCTATCCGTGGGCTGGGAATCCGAGGAGAAATGATAACTATGAAAACTGAGTACTTGGCAAAGTATCAATAAGTACAAACAAGCATAATTGGGTGAGGAATGGGCAACTGTAAGAAAACACTGGGTTTCTAGCTATGAATGTAACAGGGGCCAGCCGAAAATTCCTCCGCAATGATCCTTCTCCAAAGCAAGACCTCCTGTGAATCCACTGTATCATTAATAAAGTACTGTTTCGCCCTAACCTGTTTGGCTCAGTGGATAGAGTGTCGGTCTGCGGACTGAAGGGTCCCAGGTTCGATTCCAGTCAAGGGTAAATATCTTAGTTGCGGGCACATCCCCAGTAGGAGGTGTGCAGGAAGCAGTTGATCAATGTTTCTCTCTCATCGATGTTTCTAACTCTCTACTCCTGTCCCTTTCTGTTTGTAAAAAAAATCAATAAAATACATATAAAAATAAATAAAGTCATGTTTCTTCTGTGATGCACAAATGATTCTTCCCCTTAAATCCTCCTTGAGCCATTCCATGGGATAAATGATGCAAATCTTGAAAGAAAAAAAAAAGAGTTGGATGATCTACAATGTGGTAGAACAACAAAAGACAAATGAGATCACAGACAAACCACCTATGTGAGCCCATGCTGGCTTGGCTCAGGGGATGGAGCATCTGCCTGTGGACAGAAAGGTCCTAGGTTCACTTCCGGCCAGGGGCATGTGCCTGTGTTGCAGGCTTCATCCCCAGTAGGTGGTGTGCATGAGGCAGCCGATCAATGATTCTCTCTCATCATTGATGTTTCCATCTCTCCCTTCTTCTCTGAAATCACTAAAAATATGTTAAAAAAACAAAACAAAACACCTATGTGAGTGATATACAAAAGAATGCAGAATCAGAGATATAAGCATCTCCCCCGACCCCAGTGTAAGTAGACAGCTACTCACAAACAAAAACCGCATAAAAAAATAGGAGTAAGAGTACCATGAAGACAAACAGTACAACAGACACAAATAAAGCAGAGTACGGAAAGAATGACTAGAAAAGACTGGGTGAATAAACATATTTGAAAATACATACAGTAAAAAACAAGGATCAGAATAACCTCCAGCAGCCCCTGTGTTTCTGCTATCATTGACCAAAGTGGCCTGTTTTTTAAAAAAAAAACACTGGAAATTTTTGTGTTTAAAAGCCACAGAATGCCTTGGCCATATGGCTCAGTTGGTTGGAGTATCATCCTGTATACCAAAGGGTCGAGTACTCAATTCCCAGTCAAGGGGTTCCATTTCCAGTTACCTTCTGTGCAGAAGTCAGCCGATTGATGTTTCTCCCTCACTCTGTTTCTCTTCCTCTCTCTCCCCACCCCATCTCTCTTCCTCAAATATTTGAACAAGCATCAGTAAAAGGGAGATAAGACAAAAATAAAACAATACAAATATTGGCTACCCTTAAGTTAGACTAAAGCAAAGAACAAAATCCAAACAACAACAAGCTTCAGGAGGGTAGGGAAGGCTGGGGAAAGTCAATTGGGGAAAAAAACCAAAAAACAAGCTTCAAAGAAATGAAAGGTAAGACATTATACCTGACACTAGGAACCACAAAGCATCATAAGAGATGTTGAACCCTAACAGGTTTGGCTCAGTGGATAGAGCATTGGCCTGCAGACTGAAGGGTCCCAGGTTCGATTCCGGTCAAGGGCATGTATCTTGGTTGCAGGCACATCCCCAGTAGGAGGTGTGCAGGAGGCAGCTGATCGATGTTTCTCTCTCATCGATGTTTCTAACTCTCTATCCCTCTCCCTTCCTCTCTGTAAAGAATCAATAAAATATATTTAAAAAAAGAGAGAGAGAGATGTTGATGTTAAGAGACAACTTGACCCTCCATAGAGAAATTTGTCAAGATCCCACATGAGCTTCTGAAATTAATAAACAAATTCAGAGCCCTGGCCGGTTAGCTCTCTAGTTGAGTGTGTGGTCCCGATGCACCACAGCTGTGGCTTTGTAAGGCACATGTAGGGGACAGCCAATAAATGCTTAGATGGATAGAACAGCAGATCAATGTTTCCCTCTCTCTCTCTCTGTTTCCCTTCCTATCTCGAATATCAATAAATAAAGGCTGCCCAGTATGGCTCAGTGATTGAGCATAAACCCATGACCTAGGACAATGGTTCTCAACCTTCTGGCCCTTCAAATACAGTTACTCATGATGTGACCCAACTATAAAATTGTTTTCTTTTTTTTTTTTTTAATATATTTTATTGATTTTTTACAGAGAAGAAGGGAGAGAGATAGAGAGTTAGAAACATCGATGAGAAACATCAATCAGCTGCTTCCTGCACACCCCCCACTGGGGATGTGCCCGCAACCAAGGTACATGCCCTTGACCGGAATCGAACCTGGGACCCTCCAGTCCACAGGCCGACGCTCTATTCACTGAGCCAAACCGGTTTCGGCTATAAAATTGTTTTCATTGCTACTTCATAACTGTAATGTTGCTACTGTTATGAATCGAAATGTAAATATCTGATATGCAGGATGGTCTTAGGTGACCCCAGTGAAAGGGTCGTTCAACCGCCAAAGGGGTCTCGACCCACAGGTTGAGAACCGCTGACCTAGGAGATCCCAATTCCAGCCCTTGTCAGAAGAGATGTGCAGGTTGCCGGCCCTATCTCCATTGGGGCGTGTGCAGAAAGCAGCTGATCAATGACTCTCTCTCTTTATTCATGTTTCTATCGCTCTCTCCTTAATTTCCTCTATGAAATCAATAAAATATAGTTTAAAAATAAATAATTCAAGGAATAAATAAATAGCCCTGGCCCGTGTGGACCAGTGCTAAGAGTGACTGCTTGCACACCGGAAGGTCATGGATGTGATTCTAGGTAAGAGGCAGGTACCTGGATTTCAGGTTCAATCCCCCTCCTAGTTGGGGCACATGCGTGAGGCAACCAATAGATGTTTTTCTCTCTCTCTCTGCCTCTCCCTTTTTCTATCTCTCTCTCTCTCAGAAAAAAAGTGAATGGAAAAAACATTCACACTATTCAGGTGAAGATAAAAGAAGAAAGAATTGAATTCAGAAAAGTTACTGGAGAGGAGATTCAAGATGGCGGTGTAGACAAAGGCCTATACTGGCTTCCTCCCACAACTACATCAAAATTACAACTAAAATACACAACAACCATCAGCCAGAACTCCTGGAAAGCTGGCTGAATGGAAGTCTTAGGACAGTGGTTCTCAACCTGGGCTGTACATTAAAATCACCTGGGAATCTTCTTAAAATCCTGGTTTCTGGGCCTCATCCTCCGGAAATTCTGTTTCTTTGTTACTAATGATGAGGCCCAGAAATCAGGATTTTAAGAAGATTCCCAGGTGATTCTAATGTACAGCCAGGGTTGAGAACCACTGTCTTAGCACTAGAGAGGTAAAGTAGAAAGCACACTGAGACTGGTGGGAGGTACAGAGGCATGGAAGGTGCTGGTGCTATAACCATGTGGGACACTTTTTTAATTTGGAGGGAGATCGTCTCTGCAGTGGTCACCTGGCGGACCAAGGGGTCCCAGTACCACAGCAGATGCCCAGCCCAGGGTCCCAGAGCTGGGGAAATAGTCCCCACTGGCAGTAAGAACTACGGGCTGTAAAAACCAGTGCAGACTGGGGCTCAGTGACAGAGGCTGCAGGAGACCCAGCTGCTCCTCTTACAATGCCAGTACCACTAACAGAACTTAAAAACTCCCGCTCTTCTGACCGCCAGGACCTGGGGAGTGTGGGGGTAGAGGGGCGGATCAAGACACATCTGAGTGGAAACTGGACTAACTGGCATCGGGGCAGGAATTCGGGGACAGCTTTCTCCCAGAGATGCTTCCTGTGGTTATTATACTTATGCTGCCACATCCGAGGTGGCAGGTTTTACTGACAACCATTTCTGTGTGCTCTGACCTGGTGATTCCCTGAGACCTCACCCCATCCAATTTACAACTCCACCCAAGCTGTGCGCAGCAGCGTTTGTATATGAATTGCCTGTCCTTGCTCTGGATAAAACCTGTCAAACAAGTTGCAGTTTGGTCAGGGAGCCCCAAACCTATCAATAAAAGGCCTATACCTGGCACAAACACTAGCCTTCCTTACTTCACAGCTGGGCCTCATCAGGGCACTTCCAAACTCAATATAAAGAGGAGATTCTGCAGATCTCTCTGTAGATGCTGCTGGGTGGCTTCAGGCAGAGGCTGACTTTACACTTCCCTGGAGACCCAAGAGGCAGTGTACCCAATGGTCGGTGTCATACCATACGAGCTTACCCTTTACATCCATAAACGATAGACTCACTGACCACCAAAGCCCCACTGATGCAGGACATGCTCCATAGGGGTGTCTCCTGCACAGCAGCTCTCCCACTGTAGTCGTAGTGACACCCATCAATGCTAAAATCCTCAAGAAAAATCTGGCAAATCGGATCCAACAATACGTTAGAAAGATCATACACTATGACCAAGTGGAATTTATTCCAGGGATGAAAGATTGGTACAATATCTGCAAATCAATAAATATGATACAACAAATAAAATGAAAGACAGAAATCATATAATAATATCAATTGATGTAGAAAAAGCTTTTGACTTAATCTGACACCCTTTCTTTCTTTTTTTTTTTTTTAAATATATTTTATTGATTTTTTACAGAGAAGAAGGGAGAGGGATAGAGTCAGAAACATCAATGCGAGAGATTGATCAGCTGCCTCCTGCACGTCCCCCACTGGGGATGTGCCCGCAACCAGGGTACATGCCTTTGACCGGAATCAAACCCGGGACCCTTGAGTCCGCAGGCCGACGCTCTATCCACTGAGCCAAACCGGTCCGGCTGACACCCTTTCTTGATAAAAACTCTCAGCAAAGGGGAGCCCAAGGATCACACCTCAACATAATAAGAGCTTTTATGACAAACCCACAGCCAACATCATACTCAATCAGCAAAAACTACAACCATTTCCCCTAAGAACAGGAACAACACAGGGATGCCCACTTTCACCACTCCTGTTTGATATAAAACTGGAAGGGCTAGCAATAACAATCAGACAAGCAGAAATTAAAGGCTTCATAATTGGAAAAAAAAGAAAACCATCATTATTCAAAGATGACATGATATTGTACATAGAAAACCCTAAAGACTCCATCAAAAAACTACTAAATTTAATAAATACATTCAGAAATGTAGCAGAATACAAAATTAACGACCAGAAATCTATGGTTTTTTTATACACCAATAACGAACTCAGAGAAACAAACAAACAAACAAACAAACAATCCTATCTACCATTGTAGCAAAAAAATTAGGATACCTAGGAATAAACTTAATTAACGAGGTAAAAGACCTGTCATCTAAAAATTACAGGAAGTTGAAAAAAAGAGATAGAAGAAGATATAAACAATTGAAAACATATACCGTGTGTTGGGGGCCAGATTTAAGCTGGTAAGGTCCTTGCACCTGAAGGGGCTAGCTAGCAAGGCTGGGAACCTTACCCACACAGTTTTCCCAGACTTGTTTGGATGGCGATTATCAGTAGAATAAGAGCAACCTTTGTAGAATGAGAACAGCCTTTCATGGCTGACCAAGAAGTCTGTAACTATTTACTGAGATATGCTGTACTGAGAACTTGTTCTTCTGCTGTGTCCCTCCCTTAGAGATTAAGAGGAACAAAGAATACATTCCTCTTGACAGACCTCCTATTCAGTGTGTTATGTATAAATAGGATTGTGTGACTAATAAAGTTGCTTCAGATCCTCGAGAACTGGAATCCTCCGACTCAGCTTTCCTGTCTTTCTTTCTCAATTCCCACCTCCCTACCTCAGCCCGGCTCAACCTGTCAGGCTGGCCCTGACAACCGTGTTCATGGATTGGTAGAATCAATATCATGAAAATGTCCATACTACCCAAAGCAATCTGCAGATTCAATGCAATCCCCATTAAGATACCAACCGCATATTTCACAGACCTATAATAAGCTCTCCAAAAATAAATATGGAATAATAGTAAAAAATAGCCGCAGCAATCCTGAGAAAGAACAAAGTTGAAGGGATGACAATAACAGGTACCAAGGTATATTGCAAAAATGCCTGGTACTTGTACAACAGACATATAGAACAATGCAACCGAACAGAGAATCCAGAAATTGACCCAAGCCTTTATGCTCAATATTTGTCAAAGGAGGCAACAGCATACAATGAAATCTAGACAGTCTCTTCAATAAAGAGTGTTGGGAAAATTGAACAGATACATGCAAAAAAATGAAACTAGACCACCAACTTATACCATACACAAAATAAACTAAATATAGATAAAGTCTGTAAACATAAGATGGGAAACTTTAAAAATCTTAGAAGAATCCATAGGCAGCAAAATATAAGACATATATCCTAGCAATGTCTTTACGGATACAGCTCTAGGGTAATGGAAACTAAGGAAAAAATGAACAAATAGAACTATGTCAAGATAAAAAGCTTCTGCACAGCCAAAGAAACCATCAACAGAACAACCAGAAAGCCCACGGCATGGGAGAACATATTTGCCAATGTTGTATCTGATAAGGGCTTATTCTACAAAATTTACAGGAAATCATACATCATAAGAAAAAGAAGGTAAACGATCCAATCAAAAAATGGGCAAAGGACCAAAATACACACTTTTCGAGAGTGGATATATGGAAAGCCAAGACATATAAAAACGTGCTCAAAGCCACTTATCCAAGAGATGCAAATCAAAATGACAATGAGATATCATCTCACACCTGTCAGAATGGCTATCATCAACTAATCAACAAATGACAAACTACAAGTGCTGACAAGGATGCAGAGAAAAAGGAACCCTTGTGCATCGCTGGTGGGAATGCATTTTGGTACAGACACTGTGGAATATAGTGTAGTGTTTTCCAAAAAATTAAAAATGGGACTCGCAATTGACCCATCTAGAAAAATGTCCCAAGAAATCAGAAACAGCCCTTGCCAGTTTGGCTCAGTGGATAGAGCGTCGGCCTGTAGGTTGAAGGGTCCCAGGTTTGATGCCAGCCAAGGCAACATGCTGGGCTGTGGGCTCAATTACCAGTAGAGTGCATGCAGAACGCAGAGAGCAATGAATCTCTCTTTTCACTACTGTTACTATCTCTCTCTCTCTCTCCTTTCCTCATTCTGAAATCAATAATGAAATATTTTTAAAAAAAAAGAAATCAGAAACACCAATCAGAAAGGACATATGCACCCCTATGTTCATAGCAACACAATTTACAATAGCTAAGATTTGGAAATAGCCTAAGTGCCCATCAGTAGATGAGTGGATTAAACACTGTGCTACATCTACACAATGGAATACTATGCTGCTGTTACAAAGGAGGAACTCTTACTATTTGCAACAGCATGGATGGAACTGGAGAGCATTATGCTAACCAAAATAAGCCAGGGGGAGAAAGATAAATATCACATGATCTCACTCATTTGTGGTCAATGAGGGAAAATGGAGACATATGTAATACAATATATGTTACTTTAAACAATAAAGAATTTTTAAAAAAGAAATACTGTGAAAATATCCATAGTACACAATGCAATCGACAGATTAAATGGAACCCTGAGGTTAATTCTTATGGTACTTTACGAAGATATGAAAAGAGAACCTTGAAATGTATAGAACTAAAAAATGTGAGTAGCAAAAACAATCATGAGTGAGAAGCAAGCTGGTGGCATCACACTTCCTGACCTCAATTTATCATAAAGAGAAAAAAAGCAAACAGTGTGTTGCTGAAGAAACACAGAAACATACATCAACAGAAGAGAACAGAAAACACAGAAAGAAACCCAGGCCCATACTTTTAAGTAATCATTGTCAAAACTGCAAGACAGAGAATAAAGGAAAGATAGTTTCTTCAATGAATGGTGCTGCTGAAAATCAATACTCACATGTAAACACCACAATACTGGACACCACTGAAAGAATTTAACGCTACCTGCATAACAGAATTGAATGTCAGTGCTAAAACGTAAAACGCCTCAGAACAACCTAGAGAAAAAGTTTTGGAGATCTGTTTTAACATGATTTTCTGAATGTGACACCAACCATCAGACAAAAAAGAACAAACAAACAGTCCAGATGGCAACAAATAAAGAAAAAGCTTCTTCACAGCCCAACTGCAATAAGCAAAATGAAATGAAACGAAATAGAGAGAACAGAAGAAAATACTTGCAAATCCTATGAAGGAATCGCTTGGAGAGATTGGGGATTCAGTTCTGATCAGCATAATAAAGCAAATATTGAGATATAGACAGAAATTCACACAAATAGTTGTGGAGTTCCCAGGGAATAATAAAGTGATGTTAATACTATACTGAAGGCTAATAATGCAATGACTTGTCTAAAACCAAACTCGATATAACTTCATTAAAAATACTTTATTACTGCCAAAACCAGTTTGGCTCAGTGGATAGAGCGTCGGCCTACGGACTGAAGGGTCCCAGGTTTGATTCCAGTCAAGGGCATGTACCTTGGTTGCGGGCATATCCCCAGTGGGAGATGTGCAGGAGGCAGCTGATTGATGTTTCTAACTCTCTCACTCCCTTCCTCTCTGTAAAAAATCAATAAAATATATTTTAAAAAAATACTTTATTACTAAGCACTAGTAACAAGCATCTGAGCTTGCTAGAAACATGGTGGCACTAGACCAGGGATGGGCAAACTTTTTGACTTGAGGGCCACAATGGATTCTGAAACTGGACCGGAGGACTGGAACAAAAGCATGGATGGAGTATTTGTGTGAACTAATATAAATTCAAAGTAAACATCATTACATAAAAGGGTACGGTCTTCTATTTCAATAGTTTTATTCATTTCATACGGACCGGATCCAGCCCGCGGGCTGTAGTTTGCCCAAAGCTGCACTAGGCCTACTGAATGCAGGGTAGCCAAACACATAGACTTTGTAGAAAAGCAGGTATGGGGGAGCAATATCTGCATCTGAAAAGCACAATTAAGTACATACAAAAATATGTGTTCCTGGATGGGATAAGCAATTAATATATAAAATATACAAGATAGTCAAGAGAATGTTTAACCAAAGAATAGAGTTATTAAGCAGGAAGAGGATATAGAAACAATTCCTCTAAAAGTATGTACAAATGACCAACAAGAACATAGAAAATGCTTTCCTCACTGATCAAAGTGGAATCCCTCCGTCATCAAAAAATACACTAGAAAGCACAAGTCCTTCCCTGTGAATTTAGTGGAGCTGGGGGTATTGGGACTTCAGGAATAGAAGGGAGCAGCAGAAACAGACCAACCCTCCCCAGGACAGCAACTACCCAGAAAACTGGAAAATCAAGCAGTACCACAGTCTACATGGGAGGACAGAGCACACCCTGGGAGATGGGGTCTGGGAAATTGCAAAGCCAAGTCCAGGTCACAGATGACAGTGAGGGTCTTACCCAGCGAGGATATAAGTTCAAAGTTCTCCAGCATCACATTCAGGTACAGCTGTCTCTGACCCTCATCAAGGAGGCTCCATTCCTCCCTGGAGAAGTACAGGGCAATGTCCTCAAAGGTCACGCCAACCTGTCAGTATGGAGACAATTAAAACCAGAGCTCTCTCTCTGAGAACCAGGAATCCTACTCCTTACACACCTTCCCCCCCTCAACCTCCCCCAGGACCCCTGGTTACTGTGGACACCAGGCCCTAATGCTCATCACAGTCCCATTATTCACTGCATGGCCCTCAGCAAGGCAGCTGGGTTGGGTGGGAAGGATTGGGGGAGGGGAGGGGAGAGGGCAATGCCATTTAAGGTCTGGGCGATGCCTGCAGGGCCCCAGCCTTCCTGCCAAGCAACACCACTGCTGTCTCCTAGATCCTGCCGCCAAGACAAAGCTAAGCATCGGTTTATGCTTCACCTTTAATCCCCACACCATGTCCCGGGAACATCAACTGACACTTCCCCCAGATGTGATCAACACTGGGTAATGTTTATCCCCTTCCCATGTTCAGACCCCAGGTTCACCCCCTCAGCTCTTCCCCCTTCCTGCTCCAATGCCACTGGATCTCGCTGGACTCACCCATGAACTTGACATATGGCATGTGGAGAGCTTGTAGCCCAGCCGCATCCAGGGCCACCCCAGGCCCCTGATGGACCCCACAGTCCGGAAAGCCCCGAATGAGTCTGGGCCGTCCTCCTGCAGCCTCTGATCTTTCCGTCAATAATCACCACACACATCTCCATGGTAACTTCAGATGCAAGTCACCCCTGTGCTCTCTGCCCTGCACTTGCTGTGTCCTCAGAAGCCACAACACTCCTCTCCCCTCCACCTTCCTCACGGTCCTCCACGCGGGACTGAGCTGCAGGACGGGACAGGCGCCCTCCCCAGGCTGTGGTGTGTGTGTGAGGAGGCGGTGAGGGCCTGGGGGACTGAACTCACCTCAGCCCGTCTCCTGAGCGGGGGCGCCGCCATTGCCCTCTGTGGGTTGAGCTGGGCGGAAGCGGCGGGAGTAGAAGCCGCTGCAGGAATGGCGGTCCCTGTCCCGGCCCTGGCGTGGGTCCGGGCGGTGACTCGGAGCTTCAACCCACGTGGGAGCTGTGAGCACCACTGGAGGCTCCCACCATTGGCTGTGAGGCGGGGAGCAGCACTCTCCGGCCTTCTCCACGGACTGCGGACACGGAAAACCTCACGGCCTGAGACAAAAATGTGAGAATACGAAATACTGCCACAGGGATTACCGGTCCCGCCCTCCCGACGCGGCCAAACGGAAATGCCGTCTCTGACCCTCCATTGGCTCCGCGTGATGCCATTCCATGCGTGGCCTTGTGGGTAATGTAGTTTCTCCGCTCCTAGTCCAGGGTGCCTTATTTCTCAGTTGACTCCAGGACTTGATTTAGGGGCAAATAGCCCAAGAACTCACCAGCTATACTAGGGGTTCCAGCGCTTTCAGTGGAGATAATGTCGGGGGCAAGTTTGTTTCTCCAGCACCTGCGTGGCTGGTTTGTTTTTTTTTTAATATATTTTATTGATTTTTCAGAGAGGAAGGGAGAGTCAGAGAGCTAGAAACATTGATGAGAGGGAAACATCGACCAGCTGCCTCCCGCACATCCCCTACTGGGGATGTGCCCGCAACCCAGGCACACGCCCCCGACCAGAATCGAACCTGGGACCCCTCAGTCCGCAAGCCGACGCTCTATCCACTGAGCCAAACCGGTTTCGGCATGGCTGGTTTTGAATATCTTTCTTCAGGACCTGCTCTTTCTGAATGGCAGGCATTGTTTCTTCATTCAGGACTTTTGGCATGTGTCTCCTTCAGGCCAAATGTAGCTGGGGGAGGTTGCTCAAGTGTCTGACTAGATCTAACCTGCCTCCATTGAATTCATTATACAAAGTTCATGTCACAAAACAGACACTCATACTTCAGAGCATCTGCTTCTGATGCCATCCAATGTGTCAGCTCTGCCTGGGCTGCAGTGTGGATAAGATGGCCAAGAGACATGTGAAAAATGCTCAAAGTGACTGATCATCAGAGAGATGCAAATTAAAGCAACAATTAGAGACCACTTCCCAACTGTCAGAATGGCTGTCATCAACAAATCAACCAAGGACAAGTGCTGGGGAGGATTGGAAAAAAGGGAACCCTAGTACACCCCTGGTGGAAATGCAAACCTGTACAGCCATTATGGAAATCAGTTTGGAGATTTTGCAAAAATTTTAATATGGAACTGCCATTTAATAAAGTGATTCTACTCCTAGGAATATATCCTAAGAAACTTGAAACAATCAGATAGAATGTATGCACCCCTATGTTCATGGCAGCACAATTTACCATAGCAAAGATCTGGAAACTGCCCAAGTATCCATCAAAATAGTGGGTAAAAAACTGTGGTACATATAGACCATGGAATACCATGCAGAAGTAAAAATGAAGAATCTCTTACCCTTTCACACAGCATGGAGGGACCTTGAGAGCATCACGCTAAGTGAAAGAAGTCAGTCAGAGAGGACAGTATCACTTGATCTCACTCATATTTGGAATCTAATTAACAAAAAACTGATGGAGTGGATTCAGAGATATGGAAGCATGGAATTACAGCAGGATCTTAGAAGGAAAGTGGAGAAGGGTAAAAAGAAATGTGCTCAGGTAAGGATAAAACACACACACACACACACACACACACACACACACACACTAAAAACAAAGTCACCTGAGCCTTGAGCATTTTCTTCTGTTCTCTGGAAGCAATGGGAAAGCTCTAGCTTGCTGGGTTCTGGGTTTGCTCTACATTTGTGTTTATAAATCTGTCTTCCATCAGTTGAGTCCATGGAAATGCTGATACCCCTCCATGTAACCTTCACATGAGTCAGTTGCTTTTGCTGTTGTTGTAAGAAATGTCCAAAGTTGTGGAGACTTTTTCTAAGTTTATTTGAACCAAGTTGGCAACATTTGTCAGGAAGCAAAATAACAACAGGTTGAGTAATGCTCAGGAGAACGACAGTTTTGCACCTTTTTTTATACATTTTTAAAAATATATATTTTATTGATTTTTTTACAGAGAGGAAGGGAGAGGGATAGAGAGCTAGAAACATCGATGAGAGAGAAACATCGATCAGCTGCCTCCTGCACATCTCCCAGTGGGGATGTGCCCGCAACCCAGGTACATGCCTTTGACCAGAATCGAACCTGGGACCTTTCAGTCCTCAGGCCGACGCTCTATCCACTGAGCCAAACCGGTTTCGGCCAAACTGTAACTTTTAAGGACAGTCCCTCTTATCTACACAACTTCAGCTCAGCCCAAGGCCCCTCCATTCTTTGTCCCTTAGTAATAGGCACTGCTGAAAAGCAGAAGTCGCCATTTCTTCCCTGCCTTGAATTGACCAGCAATACTTGGCCTTTTCCTCTCTTGGAAAGTAAAATAAACTTCCTCTCTGCATTGCTTTTAGTTGTGAATTCTTTCACAGGCTGTATCACCGCCCAAAACTTAACACTATTCCTTAATTTTGTGGAGTTAAGGAACTGATTGTGAAAGAAGATGAGGGAAATGATATTGTAGAGGCAAAATAATTTTCCCTTCTTTTCTAGGTTCTTTGGATAGTCTAAAAATTAAATGGATAGCTTTGCTGATTTGGCTTAGTGTCGGCCTGTGGACTGAAGGGTTCCTAGTTCAGTTCTGGTCAGAGGCACATGCCCGTGTTGCAGGCTTGATCCCCAGTGTGGGGCACACAGAAGGCACCCCAGCAATGATTCTCTCTCATCATTGATGTTTCCGTCTCTCTCTCCCTCTCTGGGATCAATAGAAATATATTTTTTAAAAATTAAATTAAATGGATATAACGCAGATTAACAGGGGAAAATATCATAAAGTTATGAACATGTGTACCTACCGTATACATCAAGCATGTCAAAGGTGGGGCCCCCAGGCTGCAGGGGGCCCACAAGGAATATTCATTAACAATCACTCATTTATATCAGACCTTTGTATTCAACCTCTCTGTCAAGATAAACCTACATTTCTATGAAAATTTAAGGTTGTTTTTTTTTCTTTTTTTGTGGCACACAGAAACTTAAACCTTGTTTATATGGCTCCTGTTAGCCTTTGAGCTTGATATGCTTAGTATATGGAAACGACTCAAAAAAGAGTAACAGGCCAAAATGGCAAACACCATCATCTGAAAAGCCAACTTAACCTACAATAAAAAAAAATGTTATGTGTAAAGAGTCAGTTAGGGTAGATAGTCAGGAAAAGCACAGTAAGGACCTCAGTTGTGGCCCAGTGTGCTGTGCACTGCGGTGAGGGCTTGTACTCAAAAGGACTCTGTTCCAAACCAAAGACTCAGGATGCAGACACAGGAGACTGGGAAGGAGAACAAGGCTCCAGAACATGATCCACGCTGCAGGGAAAACATGGTGAAAGCCATTGTCTCATTCAGCCCGTAGGGATATAGAGGACTTAGAATCACATGGGCAGTGGGTCCTATGCATGAATAAGAGGTGAGCACCCGTCCACTGAGACCAGGATCATGTAGGACTCCAGCATCACTTCCAAATATTAGGTCCCAAAATTCATGTCAAATTGTATCCTCTCCTGAAGGGTGAGTGTCAGTGTCATATATGAAGGGTCAAACTGAAGCATGAAATACACCCCAGTAAATAGAATGACAGCATGACACCCACATGTGGGCACCAGTACAGAGACCCAGCCCTAATTACCGAAGTCTCCTGAGGGTTATACTCTGTGCTGGGATCAGAGGGAAGGTAGACAAACAGCAGCTCACTCTGAAAGAAGGTTCCCCTGGAGAAGGCACTGCAGCTGAGAAATGATGGTGTTGTCCTGAACACGGGAGGCCATGGGTATGTGCTCTGAGATGTAAAGGGAACGGGAGGAAAAGCCTAACTGCAACCATGGAAACAGGAGCTACAGCTGAGCCACCCTGGGCCTCAGACTGTACCTGCTCCAGTGAGGGCTGCACATCTAAGGTACAGACCGTGTCTGACGCTGGAGAAAATAATGGGTTAAAATCCAGCTCCTGGAATCTGACACTTGTCTGTGGTGTAAACTTGGGGAGCTGACTTCATTTCTCTGACACTGAACTTTTTCAGCAATTTGATATGGGACGCACCACAATGAGACCTGAGTGGCACATCACCTGCCTCCCTGCAGCAGTCAGTGGCTTCTTATAGGTCCCATTTCTCAGAAAAATGCAACCAAAGACAAAGGTGCTTGTGGGCATCAGGGGAGTGAGAAGTGCCTGCCTGGGAAGGTCTCTGCAGGGAGTGGCTGGAGTTTGCTGGAGCCAAGGCAGGCTGCAGGCACAACTGCATTACACAAGTGGACACCTTACCACTGGACCTTCTCCAATAGCTCCGGCATGGGGACATACCTCATACTTGTTTTTCACAGGAGGAAACTGACTTAGACCAGCAGAAGGGTTATTTCACTGTAAGTCCCAGTGATAATAGAGAATCTGAAATTCAAATCTAGGATGCCTGATCCAGGGCATACGGAGTCTGATCACTGCCATTCTATTTCTTGCTGTATAGGCTTTGGGACTCTAAAACAACCTGCCACCCAGATGCCCTCTGGCCCTCCGGAGAGATCTGTTCCATCCCAAGAACCCCCATGACAGGAGACAAGGAAAATGCAGAAGACGACAAAGCAAGGGCTTAGTGCAGGATCAAATGACTGGTGTTCTGAAAGCAATGGAGAATATTTTAGTGCAGGTTAAAATTAAAAGTGTTCATTGCACAGGGCATAGCATTTAAAAAGTAATGACTCACCCAGCTGGGTATGAGTCAGTGCTTGAGCTTCCACCCGTGCACAAAGAGGTCCTTCGTTAGAGTCCCAGTCAGAGCACATGCCTGGATTGCAGGCTCCATCCCCAGTAGGGTGTGGAGGAAGCAGCGATCAATGATTCCCTCTTATCATTGATGTTTCTTTTCTTTTTTAAGATAAGGGACTCAATTTTCTGTAATATTTTATTGATTTCACAGAGGAAGGGAAAGGGACAGAAAGATAGAAACATCAATGATGAGAGAGAATTAGTGATAAGCTGCCTCCAGGAAGTCCCACCTGGGGATCCAGCAGGGGCCCACGCATGTCCTCTGAGGGCAAGGGAACTGACCTCCTGATTCATAGGTTGACTGAGTCCCCTTGACTGGTTATCATTGTTTTTTTTTCTCGCTCTCTCCACCTCCCTTGGTCTATGAAATCATTAAAAATATTTGTAAAATCAATTAAATATACTTATCAACTTAGTAAAATAAATTAAAATATTTTAAAATATATTTTTATTGATTTCAGAGAGGAAGGGAGAAGTAGAGAGAGAGAAACATTAATGATGAGAGAGTAAGATTGATTGATTGGCTGCCTCCTGCAGTCCCCACACTGGGGAGTAGCCTGCAACCTGGGCAGCTGATCTTGACTAGAAGCTCACCCTGGACCTCTCAGTCCAAAAGCTGATGCTCTATTCACTGAGCCAAACCAACTAGGACAATTAAACTTTTTAAGTAAAAAATATTAAAACATATTATTCCAATACAAAAAAATGCTTATTTCCCAAAGTAAAAAAGGCAAAAAATGAGTGAAATTCCAACATCCATCTTTGTTCTCAATCCTATTGTTAAAGAAAATTGCCAAAAGTCATAGCACATTAGGCAGAACATATGATAAGACGTTTTAACAAAGTTATAGACTCAGCAAAGACACTTCTGAGAAAATGCTCACCACAAATCCCTAGGAAAAATACAATCCAACAGTGAGGCAGCACAATAAGCCTCTCAAAAACAAAGTTTAAATAAATTATGATTGACCGAACAAATTATGCTCTAGGATGTGGAGAATGTGAATCCCTAACACACTACTGAAAAATGTAACAAAGTACAATCAGTTAAAGTTTATTTTCTATTTTTAAAGAATAGTTTATTAATTTTTAGAGAGAGAAGGAAGAGGGAGAGAAACATTGATGGAAGAGTACCATATCAGCCAGCCGCCTCCTGCACACCCACTTCTATGGATCTAGCCCACAAGCCAGGCACATATCCCCACTGGCAATCAAATCCACAACCCTGTGCTCCATAAGATGATGGCCAAGCACTGAGCTACAATGGCCCCGGTGGTATATTCCATGGAGATCACAATTTGCTAATCTCAGTAAATTTAAACATTCATCTACTCAAAAACCCAGATCATGCACTGAATTTTTTTAAAATATATTTTATTGATTTTTTACAGAGAGGAAGGGAGAGAGATAGTTAGAAACATCGATGAGAGAGAAACATCAATCAGCTGCCTCCTGCACATCTCCCACTGGGGATGTGCCCGCAACCCAGGTACATGCCCTTGACCGGAATCGAACCTGGGACCTTTCAGTCCGCAGGCCGACACTCTATCCACTGAGCCAAACCGGTTTCGGCATGCACTGAATTTTTGACAAACGTAAATAACACTTATATACATACGAGGAATTATACAGAAATGTTTCTACCAGCTCTGTTAGAAATAACCAAATATTTATTAAAATGGACAAACTGATGATGATATATCAATGATAAGAAGACCTCTCAGAGCCTGAACTAGTTTGGCTCAGAGGATACAGTGCCGTCCTATGGACCCAAGGGTCCAAGGTTTGATTCTGGTCAAGGGCATGTACCTTGGTTGTGGGCACATCCCCAATACGGACAGTGCAGGAGGCAGCTGATGGATTGAGTGATGTTTCTAACTCACTACCCATTTCCCTTCCTCTCTGTAATGGGGTGACCCGCAGAGATGACCACCAGGAACTCAGATCAAGATTTAGGAGCCTTTATTAAGCTGGCCAGCGACTACAGTTACAGCACCCTGACGAAGCAGAGGCTGAACTGCAGTGCTGACGACAGGAGTTACATTTTATTATTAAATTCTGTGCAGGCCCAGAGAAAAATGGGTCTTTCAAATTCTGAGCCCCCAATATGGAGGAAACTCTCTTTAGTTATACTTTTTCCAGCCCTTTGTCTCCCAAATTTGTAATGAGACTTACGGGCCTTCTGAGAAAGAAGGCCGGCGTGCTGGGAAGGGGCAATGAGACCACATCTCAAGGCCTGGCAACTGTCTGGGTGTCAGCACAGACAAGTCTGTCTGGGGCATAGTTTAAGGTCTCTCTGGAATGGGAGTAGTCTTATTTTCCTTATTATTTAAGACAGAAGCCATACTATCAGGGTTAAAATGTCAACCAACAGCCGAAACCGGTTTGGCTCAGTGGATAGAGCGTCAGCCTGCGGACTGTAGGGTCCCGGTTCGATTCCGGTCAAGGGCATGTACCTGGGTTGCGGGCACATCCCCAGTGGGGGATGTGCAGGAGGTGGCTGATCGATGTCTCTCTCTCATCGATGTTTCTGACTCTCTGTCTCTCTCCCTTCCTCTCTGTGAAAAATCAATAAAATATATTTTTAAAAAAAAATGTCAACCAACAGGTTTTTTTGTTTTAATTTTTTCCCTTTATTGAATAAGATATTACAAATGTGTCCTTATCCCCCCAATGTCCCGATCCTCTACTTCACACTGAGCGTTCTGGAAAGTTTCCTCAATAAAATATATATATATATATTTTTTTTAAATATTTTATTGATTTTTTACAGAGAGGAAGGGAGAGGAATAGAGAGTTAGAAACATCGATGAGAGAGAAACATCAATCAGCTGCCTCCTGCACACCTCCCACTGGGAATGTGCCCACAACCAAGGTACATGCCCTTGACTGGAATCGAACCTGGGACCTTTCAGTCCACAGACTGACGCTCTATACACTGAGCCAAACCAGTCACGGCTATATTATTTTTTAAAAAGAATATCTATCAGAAAAAACCTTGAGGTACTAATATAACTTGAAAAAAATCTCCAAGTATTTATGAAAAATAAATTAAAGCAGAAAAATACTTAAAAAAATAAAGTTTTCTATGAAAATGGAATGGAAATCCATGGAAACTAGGATAGCTGTAAAGAACAGGGGCAGGTTAAAATAGGTCATGAAGCAATTACACAGTGAAACATATAGTCAGCATTATGACTATAATGATGGTTTCAGTTTCCGGCACACGTCAAGATTTATGAAACCCTATACTTAACACATGTAACTTACTCATTACAGCTGTTAAAAATGGTTCAAGATAAAAACAAATGTATGTTCACCTATTTTTGAAGAACAGGTTTCACAATTCCATATTCATTCCACATTCATATGCCCTCTGGGTGAGTCTCATGTCAGTACAGAAAATGTAACAAACAACGAAGAACTTCAACCCAAACCCACAAAGCCACATACTTTGAGTAAAGACAGCCTTTGTCTCCATCGTTGTTTTGCTGCCTGAGCACCAATGGCTCTGATGGGAACATCTGAGAAGATAAAAGAGCCACAAAACATCTTGATTATAATCAATGACAATGACTGCTCCACAGAAGATAAACATGCCTGGGGTCCCTACAATCTGTGTACACACAGCTCCTGTAGTGTTTTCCCCCAAATAATTCCTGGATGCACAGTTAGGTGAGGACCATTCCATCTAAGGGGCTGCAGTCTCGTCCAACAACAATTAGGTAAGTTTTCCTGCGGTGAAAGGGTTTCTCCTCACTGCCATGGTCCTCCAACCAGTGAACATCACCCGTGAAATTGTAGGCATTAGGGCATATGGCCCTCTGCAAAACCTGGGCAAGAGATACCTTCAAATGTATTGACATCCCTTGCAAACAAGAAAGAAAATTCATGCTCCCAGACATACTTGAGGTTGTCACAGCTACCCCCTCTTTGGAGTGATCTCTGTGTCTCAAATCATCCATCTTCACATGAGAACTAGAGTGTCTACTGTGTTTCTTAGAAAAATATGGGCAGCAGTGTAAATTTGCCAAAAACTGCTGAGTTAATTTCTGCACCATACTGTTCCCCCAAGGGCAAAAATATATGACACCCCAATAAAGGTTTTTCAACTCATCATGCTTGGAAAGCCCAGATCTCCTTATAAACTAACCTATAAAGTTAAGAGAACACCCAACATTTCTTAGGAAAAAGCCTTCATTATTTTACAAACCAAACAGAACAGAGACTGGCAGTTCTTCCATTGGTGACTCAGGCACTCAATAAATTCATCACTGGCATCTAGGGAAAGTGTTTCTGGAAATGGCAGTCCCTCTGTGTGGGGAACCGATATAGGGTTGAGCCTCGGACTGACCTGCTGGCAAAGTCACAAACAAGTCTCAGCTTAGAGGGCTCAGTCCTCTTAGCATAATCAGGCTTGACCTTATAACACTCCCCAGATCTTACCCGGGAAGCTAATGGGCTGAGGGAAGTGCAGGAAGTGTAACTATGGTCAAAACAAGTGAAACTCACAAGAACTGTGTAACTATGGTAACCTCTGCCTTGTTTACTTCTGACTTTAAAAGGTCAGTGCTGCCTGAGCACCTGTGGAAGTCCTTCCTCTTGAGTTGGACTTACCCCTCTGGTCCCCCAATATTCCCAAATTATCTCTTGTCTTTTCTCTTTCATTTGTGTGTGGCTCCTCTTCCAGATCCTGAACCCTGAACCACGTGGGATGTGGAGGGAAACATTTACAACACCTCCACAACATGTTTATGGGGGCCAACGGAAATCAGTCCTATGTGGCAACTCAGGACGGGGAAACAAGAAAGAACAAAGGGCTCAGGTATTCCTCATTTTCTTCAACAAATTAGACAACAGAGTTAGCTTCCTTGGGCACATGAGGATGGTGATGGATGCCGTTTGTAGAGACCTTATAGGTGGTTCAGATGAAATACCTTCAGCAACAGAAATATGCAGGGACATAGATCTGGCAGGACATCCTGTATATTAGAACGTGCAACATAATTACATAGTGTTCCAACATAAAAACACACAAACACAATAGCAAAAACACTTATGGGAACTTTAGAGAATATAGGTGATTAAATATATGAGATACAATTCAGAAAAATGAGGATTCACAAATTTTGTCGTACTATTGTTAAGTCCTAACTAAGAAACTACATTTCCTACACATCTAAGAAATTTCTTCCATTTGTACTCTTATGTGGAGAGTGAATTTAGAAATATGGCTGAGAGAAACCTCACATCAATTGCACTCATAATGGCTTTATCCATTGTGAACTCTCTGATGATAATGGAGACCACTTCTACCTTTATAAGATTTGCCACATTTAGTACATTTATAAGGCTTTTCTCCTGTATGAACTCTCTGATGTTGATGAAGAATGTTCTTAGCAGTAAAAGATTTCCCACATTCACTGCATTGATAAGGCTTTTCTCCTGAATGAAGTCTCTGATGATAACGAAGGTCACTGCTAGTGGTAAAAGATTTCCCACATTCACTACATTTATAAGGTTTTTCTCCCATATGAACTCTCTGATGTTGACAAAGGCTGGTCTTAGAGGGAAAAGATTTTCCACATTCACTGCATTGATAAGGCTTTTCTCCAGTGTGAACTCTCTTATGATATTGGAGACCACTGCTACGTTTATAAGATTTTCCACATTCAGTGCATTTATAAGGCTTTTCTCCAGTATGAACTCTTTGATGTTGATGAAGAATGTCCTTAGTGGTAAAAGATTTCCCACATTCACTGCAATTATACGGCTTTTCTCCCGTATGAAGACTTTGATGATAATGAAGGGCATTGCTCTGGATAAAAGATTTCCCACATTCACTGCATTTATAAGGCTTTTCACCTGTATGAACTCTCTGATGATAACGAAGCGTATCGCTCCGTGCAAAAGATTTTCCACATTCATTGCATTCATAAGGCTTTTCTCCTGTATGAACTCTCTGATGATAACGAAGGGCATCGCTCCGAGCAAAAGATTTTCCACATTCACTGCATTTATAAGGCTTTTCTCCAGTGTGACCGCTCTGTTGACAATGAAAGCTAGAAAATTTGGTAAAATATTTTCCGCATTCAGAGGACACAAAACACCAAATTCCAAGATGGACACCTTTTTCCTGAATAAACGTGTGGGTGCAACTAATGTCTCTCTTATATTCTTTTGTACTGTAATAATTTTTTCTCGTTTGAAATGTCATCCCACATGTCAAAATTGCAGTTGGACTGTACCTGGTCTGAGTAGCCTTTAGGTGGAGGTGTCCTGATTTGGAAAGGACACCCTGCTCAATCTCTTCACATGTGAAAAGATTCTGGGACACATTGAAATTGCAGCTGTTTGCAAGTGAGATCTTGTCCACACCTCTAGTGAAAGACTTCTCTTTCCCAGGCTGCTGGTGAAATTTTCCATGGAAATAAAATCGTTTTGCACACATTCCACACCTCAACAGTATCTGTCCGTGTTGTGTTCTCTGCCCCTCCATCATGTGGAAAATGTTTCCCAAGACTAGCCCACAACTCTCACAGGGGTGGCTCTTCTGGGAAGACAAGGCTACGTTGGGATTCCTTGCCTGTGACACTCTTACAGAAACCTTCTGTTCAGTCGTTGCCTCCACATTCTCTGCTCCACAGCAGCAACCTGAAGAAAAGAAACGTAGCAAAAGTGCATGTTGACCTGATAAAAACAGAATATCTTCACCTCAATTGTTATGTCACAACTGGACATGATTCCATACAATGATTTTCAAGACAAGTAAGTCAGCCTCTCAGGAAATGGCTGTTATATATAACATGGCCCAAAAGGTCACTGGATGAGGAAAATCTCACCAACGGAGGACAGAAGCATAGGCTGGGATAAAAAGAAGAGAGGCAGCGTCTGCTCGTTATTACTCCACAAATGGCTTCCATTAGGACCTTTCAGGCTGGCGATATGAGTCTGTGTAAAATAATTTCAATGTGCTCAAACCCATAAAATATCAATCATAATAAAGTATGTGATGTTCAGTGTCAATATAATACATGTGAACTCTAAGGCTCTGCAGGCATTCAACAACACTGGAGTGCAGTAAAGCCGAGATGTGTGATAGAGGTAGAGGTGCAAAGTTTAGAGAGGTTCAGGTTGTCCATGGGCTGGGAGTCCCAGTAGAATGATCACTATTAAAATTGAGTCGTAGGCAAAGTGTCAACATTAAGCTAGAAGAAGTAGAATTGGGTGAGGAGTGGGCAATGGTAAGAAAACATTTTTGTTGTTGAACAAAATGGCTTCCTAGTTATGGATGTAACAAAGCCCAGGCGTGAAAACTGCCCACAAATCCCTTCACCAAGGCAAGACTGCCTCTGGGTGTACCCTGTCATTGATAAAGTCATGTTTCTTCTGGGATGAACAAAGATTTTACCTCTTAAATCCAAGTTGAGCCACAGCGTGAGATAAATGATGCAAATCTTAAAAGAAAAACTAAAATGAGCTATGGTCAGCACTGTGGTACAACAACAAACCACAAAGGAGATCACAGACAAAAGACCTATGTGAGTGACATCTGCAAGATGGCAGAATCAGAGACAGAGAATCTTTCCCCATCCCAGAGTAAGTAGACAGCTATCCATGGAAAAAAAAAAAAATCCCACAGGGAATGGGGAAAAGAGTACCATGAAGACACACAGTAATACAGAATACCAAATAAGGACAACTGCATAGAAAGGATGACAGGAAACTGGGTGAGCAAACACATTTGAAGATACCTAAGGTCAAAAACAAGGGTTAATAATAACTAAGTTCCTAACTACTAACTAAGGAAATAAATAAATAAAGGAAGGAAGGAAGGAAGGAAGGAAGGAAGCAAGCAAGGGTCGGCCCTAGCTGGTTTTCTCAGTGAATAGAGTGTCAGCCTGCCCACTGAAAGGTCCAAGGTTCCATTCCACTCAAGGGCACATTCCCAGTTTGTTGTGGGTTCAGTCCCCAGTAGGGGGCATGCAGGGGAGAGCTGATCAGTGACAGTTTCTCATCATTAATGTTTCTCTCCTCTCTCTCTTTCTCTCTCTTTCTCTCTCTCTCTCTCTCCTGCTTCCTCTCAGAAATTAATAAAAATATATTTTTTTAAAAAGCGGGTCAGCCCTAGCCGGTTGGGCTCAGTGGATAGAGCATCCGCTTGTGGACTGAAGGGCCCCAGGTTCGATCCAGGTCAAGGGCACATGACCCGGTTGCGGGCTCGGTCCCAGCTGGGCAGCATGCAGCAGGCAGGTAATTAATGATTCTCTCTCATCACTGATGTTTCTCTCTCTCTCCCTCGTTCTTGCTGTCTGAAATCAATAAAAATATATTGTAAATAAAAAATAAAATAACGGGTTAGTGATACCACTATCAGCCACTGTGCTTTTGTTCTCATTGATCCTAGTGGCCTGTTCTCCAAAAATCCAGAAATTTTTGTTTGAAAAACACCACACAATGCCCTGGCCAGTGTGACTCAGTTGGATGGAGCAGCGTCCTGTGTATTGAAGGGTCTAGGGTTCAATTCCCAGTTAGGGCACATATCAGAACGTGGGTTCCATAGCCGGTTTTCAACTGTGCAGATGGCAGCCTATTGATGTTTCCCCCTCATGTCTCTGCCCCCATTTCCCTTCCTTTCTCTGTAATAGGAATAATAAATAAAGACATAAGAATTTCAGGGTAGCCAAAAACAAAAGAGATCTCAAAAAGTCTAGAAGCAAAGTAAATAACAAGACAACCTACCAAAGCTTATGTATAACATTCAGAAAATGTAGCCCTAACTGGTTTGGTTTAGAGGATAGAGCGTTGGCTTGAGAACTTAAGGGTCCCAGGTTCAAATCCAGGCAAGAACATGTACCGTGGTGGCGGGCACATCCCAAGTAGGGAGTGTGCAGGAGGCAGATGAATCGATGTTTCTCTATCATCTATGTTTCTCTCTATCCCTCTCTCTCCCTTCCTCCGTGTAAAAAGTCAGTAAAATATATTTTAAAAAAGAAAATGTAATTCTAAGGAGAAATGTTACAGAGATAAATGCCTACATAATCACAAAAGATCTCAAAGAACCTAACATGGCACCTCAGGAAACTGGAAACACAACAGGAAAGTAAACCAAAGGTTTCAGAGGAAAGAAACCATAAATATTAGAACAAACGTAAGTAAAAGAGAGACAAGGCAAAAGAAAGGAATACCTAAAAGGTATATTTTTAAAAAAAGATATAAAAATGTGCAAGCCATTAGCTACACTAAAGCAAAAACAAACAAAAAAAGGCCAAGCCTCAAATAAGTAAAAAAAAAATAAAAAAAATTAAAGATAAGACATTACACCTGTCACTATGAACCACAAAGCATCATAAGAGATGTTGATGTTAGGCGACGACATGACCCTCCATAGAGAAATTTGTCAAGATCCCACTATGAGCTCCTGGAATTAATAAACAAATTCAGAATCCTTTCCATGTGGCTCAGTTGTTGCGCGTGTGGCCCTGATGCCCGAAGGTTGTGGGCACAAGTAGGGGACAATCAATGAACGCATAGATGGGTAGAACAGCACATCAATGATTTACTGTCTTCTTTTCTCTGTCTCCCTTTGTGTCTTTGAAATCAATAAATAAATGCTGCCCGGTATATATCACTGATTGAGCATTGACTCATGAACTAGGACAGTGACGGCAAACCTTTTGAGCTCGGTGTGTCAGCATTTTGAAAAACCCTAACTTAACTACGGTGCCGTGTCACATATAGAAATCTTTTGATATTTGCAACCATAGTAAAACAAAGACTTATATTTTTGATATTGATTTTATATATTTAAGAGCCATTTAACAAAGAAAAAATCAACCAAAAAATTGAGATCTCAAAAAAGTCTAGAGGCAAAGTAAATAACAAAACAATCTACCAAAGCTTATGTATAATATTCAGTAAATGTAGCCCTAACTGGTTTGGTTCAGTGGATAGAGCTTTGGCTTGAGGATGGAAGGATCCCAGGTTCAAATCCAGTCAAGGACATGTACCATGGTGGCAGGCACATCCCAAGTAGGGAGTGTGCAGGAGGCAGATGAATCGATGTTTCTCTATCATCTATGTTTCTCTCTATCCCTCTCTTTCCCTTCCTCTGTGTAAAAAATCAATAAAATATATTTTAAAAAGGAAAATGTAATTCTAAGGAGAAATTTTAAAGTGATTAATGCCTACATTGTAACAAAGCTCTCAAAGAACCTAACATGGCACCTCAGGAAACTAGAAACACAACAGGAAAGTAAACCAAAGGTTTCAGAGGAAAGACACCATAAATATTAGAACAAACATAAATAAAAGAGAGACAAAAGAAAGGAATACCTTAAAGGTATACTTTAAAAAAAGGTATAAAAATGTGCAAGCCGTTAGCTACACTAAAGCAACAACACACAAAAAAAACCCAAGCCTCAAATAAGTAAAAAAAGAAATTAAAGATAGGAAATTACACCTGTCACTATGAACCACAAAGAATAAGAGATGATGTTAGGAGACGACATAACCCTCCATAGAGAAATCTCTCAAGATCCCACTATGAGCTCCTGAAATTAATAAACAAATTCAGAATCCTGTCTAGGTGGCTCAATTGTTGAGTGTGTGGTTCTGATGCCCAAAGGTTGTGGGTTTGATCACCCATCAGGGAACATGGAGGGGACAACCAATGAATGCAAAAATGGGTAGAACAGCACATCAATGCCTCACGCTGTTTGTGTCTCTCTCTCCCTTTCTGTCTCTAAAATCAATCAATAAATGCTGCCCGGTATGTCTCACTGATTGAGCATTGACTCATGAACTAGGAGATCACAATTCGATTCTTTGTTAGGACACCTGCACTGGTTGTGAGTCAGTGGGGAGTCATGCAGGAGCCAGCGGATCAATGACACTCTCTCCTCTTCCTCTAGGAAATAAAAAATACATATATTTAGCCGAAACTGGTTTGGCTCAGTGGATAGAGCGTCGGCTTGCGGACTGAAAGGTCCCAGGTTCGATTCTGGTCAAGGGCATGTACCTGGGCTGCGGGCACATCCCCAGTAGGAGATGTGCAGGAGGTAGCTGATCGATGTTTCTCTCTCATCGATGTTTCTAACTCTCTATCCCTCTCCCTTCCTCTCTGTAAAAAATCAATAAAATATATTTTTTAAAAAAATACATATATTTAAACAAATAAATAAATAATTTAAAGAATAAATAAATACCCCTAAGCCATGGTGTTCCACTGATGACAGTCTGCCTTGTGCACTGGAGGGCTAGGGTCTGATTCCCAGTCAAAGGTACATACCTGGGTTGCAGGTCTGATCCCCACTCACAGGAGAGGCAACATGTGGGAGGCAGCCAATCGATGTTTCTGTTTCTCTGTCTCTCACTCTCTCTCTAAAAAAACAATCAGTGGAAAAAATATCCTCACTATTCAGGTCAAGATAAAAGAAGAATAAAGAATTAAAATCAGAAAAGTTACAGAATGCAAAATAAACATGCAACCATTAGTTCCATTTCTACAACCTCATGAGAAATTCTTTGATGGAAAAATGTAGTGTAATTTACAAAAGAATCAAAAACAATAAAACCCAAAGGAATAAATTCAACCAAAATGTGAAACATCTGTACAGTGAGTCCTATAAGACAGTGTTGAAAGGAATGAAAGAAAACACAAATAAATTGAAAGACAACCTGTGTTCATGGATCTGAAAATGAAATATGGTGGAGACAGCTATCGTACACAAGGAAAACTACAGATTAAATGCAATCTCACTAAGTCCAATTGTATTTTACAAAGAAATGAATAGAAAATCTGGAAATGGAATCAAAAGACCTCCATTAACAAAGAAAATCTTTTTAAAAAAATATATTTTATTGAATTTTTACAGAGAAGAAGAGAAAGGAATAGCGAGTTAGAAACATCGATAGGAGAGAAACATCAATCAGGTGCCACCTGCACACTCCATACAGGGAATGTGCTCGTAACCAAGGTACAGTCCCTAGACCGGAATCAAACCTGGACCCCTTGAGTCCGCTGGCTGAGGCTCTATCAACTGAGCCAAATGGGCTAGGGCCGTGGTCAGCAAACTCCGGCTCGCAAGCCACACGCGGCTCATTGGCCCCAAATACCACGTGCGGCCGCGCATAGACAGTGCGACTGAAACTTTGTGGCCCAAGCACAGAAGTCGGTATTTTGTGGAAGAGCCACACTCAAGGGGCCAAAGAGCCGCATGTGGCTCACGAGCCGCAGTTTACCAACCACTAGAGGGCAACAAAAGCAATCTTGAGCAAGAAGAAAGCTCATGGCATCACACTTCCCGACTTCAATTTATTACAAAGAGAAAGCAAGCAAACAGTGTGTTGCTGGAGAAACACAGACACATATACCAACAGAACAGAACAGAAAACAGAAAAAAACCCAGGCACATACTTTTAAGTAATCTTAGACAAAGCTGCACGCCACAGAAGAAGGGAAAGATAGTTTCTACAACAAATGGTGCTGGTATAAGTGGACATTCACATGTAAAACAACAAAACTGGACAGCACTGATAAAATTTAACTAAACCTGCAGGAGAGAATTAAATGTCAGCGCTAAAACTTAAAACTCCTCAGGACAACCTAGAGAAAAAGTTTTGGAGGTTTGTTTTGGACAGGATTTTCTGAATGTGACACCAACCACCACACAAAATAGAAAAAATAAACAGTCCACACTGCAACAAATACAAGAAAAATTGCGCCTTCACTGCACAACAGCAATAAATAAAACGCAATGAAAGGCAATCTAGAGAATAGAAGAAAGTACTTGCAAACCATATGAAGGAATCTCTTGGAGATATTGTGGATTCAGCTCTGATCAGCACAATAAAGTGAATATTGCGATATAGACAGAAATTCACACAAATAGTTGGAGTTACCAGGGAATAATGAAGGTATGTTAATACTATACTGCAGGTTAATAACAATGCAATGACTCTGCCTCAAAAGCAAACTCTATATAACTTCACTAACAATATTTAATTGCTAAGCACTAGTAACAAGCATCTGAGCTTCCTAGACACATGGTGGCACTAGACCTGCTGAATGCAGGGTTGCCAAAACCATGGACTTTGTAGTAAAGCGGGTATGGGGGAGTTATATCTGCAAAGCACAATTAAGAACATGCAAAAATATGTGTTCCTGTATGTTGTAAGCAATCAATATATAAAATATACAAGGTATTCAAAAGACTCTAATAAAAAATACAGTATAACAGGATAAAGATGTGGAGACAGTTTTTCAAAAATATATACACATGACCAATAGAAATACAGAAAATGCTTTCCTCACTAATCAAGGTGGAATCCTTTAAGCTTCCTGCAACACTACCAACCACAAGTCCTTCCCTGTGAATTTAATGTAGCCGGGAGTATTAGGGCTTCAGGAATAGAAGGGAGCAGTGGAAACAGACCAACCCTCCCCAGGACAGCAACTACCCAGGAAACTGGAAAACCAAGCAGTACCATAGTCTACATGGGAGGACAGAGCACACGCTGGGCCCTGGGAAATAGCAAAGCCAAGTCCAGGTCACTGGTGACAGGGAGGGTCTTACCCAGGGAGGATATAAGTTCACAGTTCACCAGCATCACATTCAGGTACAGCTGTCTCTGACCCTCATCAAGGAGGCTCCATTCCTCCCTGGAGAAGTACAGGGCAATGTCCTCAAAGGTCACGCCAACCTGTCAGAATGGAGACAATTGAAACCAGGGCTGTCTTGCTGAGAACCTGGCATCCTACTCCTTACACATCCCCCGCCCCGCCCCCCCGCGCCCAGACACGCCCCCCCCCACCTCCTCCAAGCACCAGGATAGGGTGGACACCAGGCCCTAATGCCAGTGCAAGCTGCTCTCTCATCACAGTCCCATTATTCACTGCATGGCCCTCAGCAGAGCAGCTGGGTTGGGTGGGAAGGATTGGGGGAGGGGAGGGTAGAGGGCAATGCCATTTAAGGTCTGGGCGATGCCTGCAGGGCCCCAGCCTTTCTGCCAGGCAACACCACTGCAGTCTCCTAGATCCTGCCTCCAAGACAAAGCCAATCGTGGGTTTATGCTTCACCTTTAAGTCCCCACACCAGGTCCCGGGACCATCAGCTCACACTTCCTCCAGATGCGCTAACCACTGGATAATGTTTATCCCCTTCCCATGTTCAGACCCCAGGTTCACTCCCTCAGCTCTGCCCCCTTCCTGCTCCAATGTCACCGGATCTCGCTGGACTCACCCATGAACTTGGCATATGGCGTGTAGAGAGCTTGTAGTCCAGTCGGATCCAGGACCACCCCAGGCCCCGGATGGACCCACAGCCGGGAAAGCCCCGAATGAGGCTGTGCTGTCCTCCCTGCAGCCTCTGCTCTTTCCGTCAATACTCACAGCCACATCCTCAGGGACCTTCAGATGCAAGTCACCCCCGTCCTCTCTGCCCTGCACTTGCTGTGTCCTCAGAAGCCACCACACTCCTCTCCCCCCTCCACCTTCCTCACGGTCCTCCACGCGGGACTGAGCTGCAGGACGTGACAATGGACCACACCCGGGCTTGTCCACTTCAGCATAAGGAGGCGGTGGGGGCCCCGGGAGACAAGAACTCACCTCAGCCCGTCTCCTCGGCGGGGGCGCCGCCATTGCCCTCTGTGGGCTGAGCGGGGCGGGAGTAGAAGCCGCGGCAGGAATGGCGGTCCCTGTCCCGGCCCTGGCGTGGGTCCGGGGGGTGACTCCGAGCCTCAATCCCAAGTGTGAGCTGTGAGCACCACTGGAGGCTCCGACCATTGGCTGTGAGGCGGGGGGCACCTCTCCCCAGCCTTCTCCCCAGGACTGTGCGACCAGAAAATCCTGAGCAACTAAGACAAAAATTTGAGAAGACAAAACCAGCCAAGAGGACTACTAGTCCCGCCCTACAGAAGCGGCCAAGAGGAAATGCCTTATCTGAGTCCCCATTGGCTCAGCCTGGTGGCTTCCATGCGTGGCCTTGTGGGTAATGTAGTTTCTACGTTCCAAGGCCAGGATTCTGTATTTCTCAGTTGACAAAAGGACTGGATTCAGGGGCAAATAGCCCAAAATTCACCAAGTGTACTACTGGTCCGCTAGCGCCTTCAGTGGAGGTGATCCCTGGGGCAAGTTTCTTTCTCATGTACCCGCGTGGCTGGTTTCGCATATCTTTCTTACAGGACCTCCTCTTTCTGAATGGCAGGCATTGTTTCTTCATTCAGGACTTTTGGCATGTGTCTCCTTCAGACCATAGGTAGCTGGAGGAGGTTGCTCAAGTCTCTAACTGCCTTAACCTGCCTCCATTGAATCCATTATACAAAGTTTATGTCACAAAACAGACACTCATACTTAAGAGCATCTGCTGCTGATGCCACCATTAGTGTCAGCTCTGCCTGGGCTGCAGTGTGGATAAGATGGCAAGAGACAGGTGAAAAAACTCAGAGTGACTGATCATCACAGAGATGCAAATTAAAGCAACAATTAGATATCACCTCACCACTGCTAGAATGGCTGTCTTCAGTAAATAAAGAAAGCATGCCCTGACCAGTTTGGCTCAGTGGCTAGAGCATTGGCCTGTGGACTGAAGGGTCCCAGGTTCAATTCCGGTCACCAGCACATCCCCAGTAGGGGGTGTGCAGGAGGCAGCTGGTCGATGTTTCTCTCTCATGGATGTTTCTAACTCTATCCCTCTTCCTTCCTCTCTGTAAAAAATCAATAAAAAATATATTTAAAAAAATAAACAAAGCACAAATGCTGGGGAGGATGTGGAAAAAAGGGAATCCATTTCACTGCTGGTGGGAATTCAAACTGCTACAGCCATTATGGAAATCAGTTTGGAGTTTTTGCAAAAAAATTAGTATGGAACTGCCATTTGATCCAGTGATTCTACTTCTAGGAATATATCCTAAGAAACCTGAAACAATCAGATAGAAAGTTTGCACCCCTCTTTTCACAGCAGCACAATTTACAATAGGAAAGGTCTGGAAACTGTCTTGGTACCCATTAGTAGATGAGTGGATAAAAAACTGTGCTATATTTACACCATGGAATACCATGCAGCATTAAAAAAGAAGAATCTCGCCGAAACCGGTTTGACTCAGTGGATAGAGCATCGGCCTGCGGACTGAAAGGTCCCAGGTTCGATTCCGGTCAAGGGCATGTACCTGGGTTGCGGGCACATCCCCAGTAGGAGATGTGCAGGTAGCAGCTGATCGATGTTTCTCTCTCATCGATGTTTCTCTCTATCTCCCTTCCTCTCTGTAAAAAATCAATTAAAATATATTTTTAAAAAAAAGAAGAAGAATCTCGTCCCCTGTCACACAGTATGGAGGGACCTGGAGAGCATCAAGCTGAGTGAAATATGTCAGTTAGAGAAAGACAGTATCACTTGATCACACATTTGGAATCTAATGAACAGAAAACTGATGGAGTGGATTCAGAGACATGGAGGCATGGAAATTACTGCAGAATCTCAGAAGAAAAGTTGGGGAGGGTAAAAAGAAACATCCTCAGGTAAGGATTAAAAACATGCACACACACAATGAAAACAAATTCACCTGGGCCTTGAGAATTTTCTTGTTCTCTGAAAGCAAGGGGAAACCTCTAGCTTGCTGGGTTCTGGGTCTGTTCTACAGTAGAGTTTATAAATCTGCCTTCCGTCAGTTGAGTCCCTGGAAATGCTGATACCCCTCCATGTAACCTTCTGCTTCACATGAGTCAATTGCTTTTGGTGGTGTTGCAAATGTCCAAATTCTGTGGAGAATTTTTGTAAGTATATTTGACCCTAGTCAGTGACAGTTGCCAGGACAGAAAATAACAACAGGTTGAGTAATGTTCGGGAGAATGTCAGTTTTTATACATTGGACTCTAAGGGGGTGAAATGAAATTAACTGGTGATAAATTAGGGGGGAGAGCTAAGGAGGGAAATCTCTGGGATTGGATAAAAAGTAAAAAAAAATGGACACAAACTTATTTTTATAAGTTCATCGATTAGTTAACAGTTACTATTTACCCTGGGAGAGCAATAATAATTGGGGCTCTGTGATCTTCTGTGTTCAGAGATTGTGTTCTTAGGACTCTGTGTAACAGAAATGGCCCTGAAAATGCAAAGGTATGTTATCTCAGATGCAAAAGGATAACAGACAGGCTCAATAAGGCAAAATTTGTTTTCTGCAAAAACAAACAACAGGCTAGTTCATAAATACCCCGGTGAGTAGATTTTACTTGGAAAGTTTTAACTTCAAAGCATCCTATATGGTTACTTTTAGCCTCTGAGTTTGCAAGATTGGCCATGTCATGCTAGGCTCCCTGAGCTTGCTAGGTTTACTGTGTGCTGGGGTCCAGCCCCAGCAGGGTCCAGGGGTCCCCAAAGGTGTGGACGGAGTCGGCGAAGAAGGAATGAATGGCACAGAAGCAGTGTTCAGTTCATCAGCATAGTTGGGTTCTCTTGTCAGGATCTCCAGCATGGAGACAGCTGGGGTCCAACCCCAGCAGGTCCAGGGGTCCCCAAAGGTGTGGACAGAGTCGGCGAAGAAGGAATGACACGGAGACAGTGTTCAGTTGATCAGCAGCCTTGCCAGGATCTCTAGCCACAATCTCCAGTCAAGTTCTGTGTCCATGATCTCTTGCTAGGTTCTCCAGCCAGGTTCTCCAGGTCCTCCAGCCAAGTTCTGTAGCCATGTTCTCTCGCCAGGCTCCCCAGCCAGGCTCGGTAGCCAGGCTCTGTCCAGGATCCCCCGCCATGTTCTTTCCAGCGAAGCTCCTCCATCTCCAGGCTCTGCGCAGGCTCTGTCCTCAAGTTCTGTCTCTAAGTTCTGTCTCTCGGATCCTCATCTAAGTTCTGACTCTTAAGTTCTGTCTCTCGAATCTTCATCTGAGTTCTGTGTGTAGGTTCTAAGTTCTGTCTCTCGGTCTGCCTCTCTAGGTTCTGACTTCTGAGGTCTGTCGCTAAGTTCTGTCACTAAGTTCTGCCCGTAGGTTCTGAGTTCTGTGTCTCGGGTCTGTCTCTCCGTCTGCCTCTCTAGGTTCTGTCTCCTAAGTTCTAAGTAAGTTCTGTCTGTTGTCTTGTTGCATCTGTATTTATACAGTTGATTCTAATCTTATCAATCTCTAGTCCAAAGGTTAGGGCATTTTTCTTATCTCCATTCCAGGGGGTAAAGATTATGTAGCTTAAGTATGATTGTTCGTAGTTAAAGTGATTAATTACCCGCCTGGCAGTTAAGAGGTTTTATTCCCTCCCTAACTTCAGGGGAAAATCTCTACCTGGGGAAACAACCTTTCTTGGAGAGGTGACCTTGGTTAAAACACATAGTGCCAAGAAGGTGACCAAACATATTAAGAACAGTATGCCATATATGCCAGGTCCCTAGAAACAGCAAGGATGGACCGGCTCCCGGCAACTGTGTGCCATCATTTTTGTCCATCCTGGGGAGTTAGAGCCTGTGGGTTGAGGAGGAAATTCAATGAGTGACTTATTAACTCCAGGACCCATTGCTGATGTCCCACTGAACACAATGTCCCCAGTATTGATGGTGTGCCTTTACTTGGTCTCCTAGAAATAGTCACTCTTCAGGTAATAAAGCCTTAGGTTCTAAATGTGGTCGAGGTATTTGTAAGGACAAGAAACAGGTCTATTTTGTTGTTGTGGCCTTCCACAATGAATCAAAAGCACCTGCTAATTAAACGGAAAGATTGTTGGCTCCTCTAATTCAAACAGGTCCTCTGTTCAAACTGCTGAACAAGATAAGCTACTCTCAATGCTTCAGTCTTCCATGCCCCTCCTTCCTGCTGCTGTCACACCTCTGAGATATTTTGGACAGAGAGGGTCTCTAGTTAGTAGAGACCCTCTACTAACTCTAGTTAGTCTCTGCCCCTTCAAAGAGGCCTCTTTTGCCCTCTTTGTAGCTGTTGCTCTAGTCATTTTTTTATAGGCTTGGGTAAAATACTGATAAGGCACTTCCGTAGCACATCTGGAATACTATCTCCTGGGAAGCAAACAAACTGTAACTTTTAAAGTCAGCCACCCTGGAATGGCCCCGTTGAGGTGGAGAGGGACCCGTTGAGGTTGGGACGGCCCCAGTTAGGTTGAAACGGCCTCTGTGAAGCTGCGACGGCCCCTGCGATGCTGTGACTGCCCCTGGGAAGCCGAGAAAAATACCATATGATCTCACTCATTTATGGATAATAAAGACCATTATAACCTGATGAACAAAAATAGATACAAAGGCAGAGCAGCATTGAACAGACTGTCAAACTACAGTGGGAACCTTGTAGAGGGTTGGGGGGGTAAGAGATCAACCGAAGGACTTGTATGCATGCATATAAAAATAATCAATGGCCGAAACCGGTTTGGCTCAGTGGATAGAGCGTCGGCCTGTGGACTGAGAGGTCCCAGGTTCGATTCCGGTCAAGGGCATGTACCTTGGTTGCGGGCACATCCCCAGTGGGGAGTGTGCAGGAGGCAGCTGGTCGATGTTTCTCTCTCATCGACATTTCTAGCTCTCTATCTCTCTCCTTTCCTCTCTGTAAAAACTCAATAAAATATATAAAAAAAATAAAATAAAATAAAATAAAATAAAAATAAAAATAACCAATGGACACAAGACACTGGGGGGTAGGAGAGGCAGGGGAAATGTCAAGGGGGGTGGGGGTGGGAGGAGAAATGTGTAATACTCTTTGTAATACTTTAATAAAACAAAATTTAAAAAATCTATTTTTTAAAAAAAATAAATAAATAAAGTCAGCCTCTCATAGCTACTCAACTTCTGCTCAGCCCAAGGCCCCTCCATTCCTAGTCCATTAGCAACAGCCACTGCTAAAGTGTAGGAGCCACACTTCCTTCCTTGCCCTGTAGTGACTACCAATACTTGGCCCTTTCCTCCCTTGGAAAGTAAAATTAACTTCCGCTCTGCTTCTAGTAGGTGTGAAATCTTTCATAGCCAGTATCATGGCCCAAACCCTAAGGGTATTCCTTTCTTCTAAGGAGTTAAGGGGAGTGACTGTAAAAGATGAGGCAATAACATTGTAAAGGCAAAATAATATTACCTCCTTCTTTTCGAGGTTCTTTGGTTGGCCTAATAATTAAACTGATACAATATAGGTTAATAGCGGAAAACCATAAAAAAGTTATTCACATGTATACCTGCTGTATATAAGGAAATGACTCAGAAAAACAGAGTAACTGCCCAAAATGGCAAACACCATCATCTGAAAAGCCACCTTCACCTCCATTCAGAAAATGTGGTGTGTGGACAGTCAGTTAGGGTGGATTGTCAGGAAAAGTGGATTAAGAACCTCAACTGTGGTCCAGTGTGCTGTGCACTGTGGTGAGGGCTAGTACTCAAAAGGACTCTGTTCCAAACCAAAGACCCAGGGTGCAGACAGAGGAGGCTGGGAAGAAGGACATGAGACCAGAACATGATTTGGGCTGCAGGGAAACATGATGAGAGCCATTGTCTCATTCAGCCAGTAGGGAATACAGGAAAGAATAACAGGGCATGGGGTCCTATCATGAATAAGTGAGCACCCGTCCAATGAGCCCAGGATCATGTAGGACTCCAGCAGCACTTCCAACATTAGGTCCCCAAATTCATGTCCAATTGTATCCACTCCTGCAGGGTGAATGTCACTGCCACATAGGAGCATCATTTGAAGGGTCAAACTGAAGCAAGAAATTCATCACATTGGATGGGATCATAGCATGACACCCAACATGTGGGGCAAGGTGCAGAGGCCCAGCCAAAATATCCGGGGTCTCCTGTGGGTCAAACTCTGTGCTGCAATCAAAGAAGAGGCAAACAGCAGCTCACTCTGAAAGCGGGTTCCCCTGGAGAAACTACTGCAGCTGAGAAATGATGGCGTTACCCTGAAGACGGGGAGGCCAAGGGTAAGTGCTCTGACATGTAAAGAGAATGGGAGAAGCATAATTGCAACAATGGAAACAGGGGCTGCAGCTGACCCACCCTGGTCCTCAGACTGTACCTGCTCCAGTGAGGGCTGCACATCAGTGGTAGAGGCTGCTGGAGAAAATAATGGTCAAAATCCAGCCCCTTGATGCCCTGACCATTTTGGCTCAGTGGCTAGAGCATCGGCCTGTGGACTGAGGAGTCCCAAGTTCGATTCTGGTCAAGGGCGTGTACCTTGGTTGCGGGCACATCCCCAGTGGGTGGTGTACAGAGGGCGGCTGATGGATGTTTCTCTCTCATGGATGTTTCTAAATCTCCATCCCTCCCCCTTCCTCTCTGTAAAAAACCAATAAAATATATTTTTAAAAAATCCAGCCCCTTGAATCTGACATTTGTCTGGGGCGTAAACTTGGGGAACTCACTTCATTCCTCAGATACTGAATTTTTTCAGCAATTTGATAGGAGTTTCCACTTGTCCAGGTTGTTGTGAGAATTAAAAGAGAAAATGCTCAAATATCTATCCATGGAATCCGGACAAGAAGTACTCAGCTTGTTATTGAATTGATCTTGGAAGGCTAGAGTAAACGCCATCAATCATCTGCATGTCACAATCAGCCACTGAGACTCAGGGAGCCCTAGTGTGTCTGCTGGACATTCCCATGTGGGGCCCACCACAAGGAGACCTGAGTGCCCACAGCACCTGCCTCCCTGCAGCAGAGTCAGCGGCTTCTTATAGGTCCCATTTCTCACTAAAATGCACCCAAAGGCAGAGGTGCCTGTGGGTTTCAAGGTGTGAGAAGTGCCTGCCTGGGAATATCTCTGTAGGGAGAGGCAGGAGTTCAAAGGAGACGGGGGGAGAGAGAGAGAGAGTGAAAATCAGCCCTGATCGGTTTGGCTCAGTGTATAGAGCGTCGGCCTGCAGACTGAAGGGTTCCAGATACGATTCCAATCAAGGGCATGTACCTTGGTTGCGGCACATCCCCAGTAGGAGGTGTGCAGGAGGCAGCGGATCGATGTTTCTCTCTCATCGATGTTTCTAGTTGTCTATCTCCCTTCCTCTCTGTAAAAAATCAATCAATCAATATATATATATATATATATATATATATATATATATATACATTTTTTAAATCAATGCTGAGAGAGAATCACTGATCGACTGCTTCCTGCATGCCCCACACTGTGGATCTAGCCGAGGTGCAGGCATCCTCCCTGACTAAATGGAACCGTGACCTCCTGGTTCCTAGGTCCACATGGAACCACTGAGCCATGCGAGCTGTGCTCTCAAAGTTCATGTTCCTAACTCTCACTCCCTCTCCCTTGCTCTATGAAATCAATGAAAATGTTTTTTAAAATAAATTAAAATATTTATTATAAAGGAAAAAATATTAACACACATTATTCTAATATAAGAAAAAGCATTTAAGACTTCTGAGAAAATGCTCACCATAAATTCTTACAAAAAATACTATTAAATAAAATTGTATGAGACTCTCACCCAGAGGGCATAAGCACAGGGATTCAATATAGAGTTAAATGTCAAAATTACAGAATATCTTTATATTAGAGGCCGTGAGCACGGAATTCATGCACTCAGTGGGGACCCCTCAGCCCCAGCTGTGCCCTCTTGCACTCCGGGAGCCTTCAGGGCTGTCCAACTAATATTTATATCCATATAAAGAATTATACAGAAATGTTTGTACCAGCTTTATTAGAAATAACCAAATATTTATTAAAATGGACATAGTGGTGATATATTCAAAGATAAGAATATCTACCAGATGCCAAAACCAGTTTGGCTCAGTGGATAGAGCATCGGCCTGTAGACTGAAGGGTCCCAGGTTCGATTCCGGTCAAGGGCATGTACCTGGGTTGCGGGCACATCCCCAGTGGGAGATGTGCAGGAGGCAGGTGATCGATGTTTCCCTCTCATCGATGTTTCTAACTATCTATCTCTCTCCCTTCTTCTCTGTAAAAAATCAAATATAAAGAATATCTACCAGAGCCCTAGCTGGTTTGTCTCTGGATAGAGCACAGGCCTGCAGACCAAAGGGTCTCAGGTTTGATTCCAGTCAAAGGCACATACCTTGGATGAAGACTCCTTCCCAGCCAGGGCCTTGGTCATGGCTGATGCAGGAGGTAACCAATCGATGTGTTTCTCTCACATTGATGTTTCTCACTGTCTTTCCCGCTCACCATAAAAATCAATGGACAAATATTCTCAGGTGAGGATTAACAACAACAACAAAAAGAATATCGATTAAAAAAAGAGATGAGTTACTAATATATCTTTAATAAACCTCCAAGTAGTTATGAAACATAACTTAAAGCAGAAAAATACTTAGTTTAAAGAGCAAAGTTCTCTATTAAAATGGAATGTAAATCCATGGTTACTAGGAAACCTGTGAAGAACAGGGACAGATTAAATGAGGTCAAGAAGCAAATACACAGTTACAGATATGGTCAGTATTATGACTATAAGGATGGTTTCAGTTTCATCCACCTGTCAAGATTTATAAAACACTATACTTAACACATGTAATTTACTCATTACAGCTGTTAAAAAATGGTTCAAGATGAAAGAAGTGTACGTTCACCTATTTTGGAAGAACAGGTTGGTCAATTCTATATTCAATCCCCATCCTTATGCCCTCTGGGCGAGAGTCTCATATCAATGACAGAAACTGTGACAAACAATGAAGAACTTTCACCAAAACCCACAAAAGCCACATCCCTGGACAAAAGACAACCTTTGTCTCCATCTTTGTTTTGCTGCCAGTACTCTGATGGGAACATCTGAGAAGCTACAGGAGCCACAAAACATCTTGATTATAATCAATGACAATGACTGCTCCACAGAAAATGAACATGCCTGGAGTCACTCAGATCAGTGTACATACAGCTCTTGTAGTCTTTTCCTCAAAATAATTCCAGGATGCACAGTTAGATGAGGGCCATTTCATCTAATGGGCTGCAGTCTGATCCAACAATGCCGGCGGTTTTAATCCAGCTACTAAAAGCGTTCAGGAATCTGGAGAAGGCGCTGTGTAAATTCTGAAAGATTCCAGAGACACAACCTAATTCTGGAAGGCATTTGGGGGCCAGAGGAGCTTGGCTAAAGAAACCAAGTTCTCTCTTATCTCAGGAACCCTTGCTTTTTATTAACACAAATTGTCCAAAGGCAAAGTAGATACACATAAGAAGCCAGGGTTTGGTATACAGAATCCATTGTCAGATTGTAGGGATTGCCTTCAGTTGTTCAGGTGTTTGACCAGCGGGAGGCAATAACATGTAGACTGAAATGCCCTTAGCTGTCTGGCAGCAAGCAATCATTTTATGCATCCTTTTCAGGTTTGGGAAAATGCCCTCAGCCATTTCCAGGTGATTCATCCCTGCTGACATGCTGGAATTGGCTTCCAACACAACAATTAGGTCAGTGTTTCTGCAGTGAAAGGGTTTCTATCACTTTTCTGGCCCTCAAACCAGTGACCATCACCCATGAAATTGTAGACATTAGGGCACGTGGCCCTCTGCAAGATCTGGGCAAGAGATTCCCTTAATATGTATTGGCATCCCTTGCAAACTAGAAAAAACAATTCATGCTCCCAGACATAACGGAGGTGGTCACACCTGCCCCCTCTATGGAGTGATCTGTGTGTCTCAAAGCATTCTTCTTCACATGAGGAGTAGAGTGTCCACAGTGTTTCCTGGAAAATTATGGGCAGCAAGGTAAATTTGGCAAAAACTGCTGAACTAATTTCTGCATCATGGTCTTCCCCAAGGGTAAAAATGTTTGAGACTGCATAACAGTTTTGCACATCACCATGCTTGGAGAGCCCAGATTTTCTTATAAACTAACCCACACAGTAAATAGAACACACAAGATTAAAGAGGTCTTAGGAAAAAGCCTTTGTTATTTCGCAAAGAAATAAACCTGACACTGGAGCTCTCCCATTGATGACTTAGGCACTCAATCCAATCATCATTAGCATCTAGGGAAAGTGTGTGCCTAAAAATGGCAAGTTCTTCTGCAACATTATGTTTATGGGGACAACAGTAATGAGTCCTATGTTGGCAACGCATGACAGGGAAAGAAAAAAGAACTAAGGGCTCAGGTATTCCTCATTTCTGTCAACAAATTAGACAACAGACTTAGCGTTCCGGGGCACATGAGGACGGTAACTGATGTCATCTGTAGAGACCTTATAGGTGGTTGAGGTGAAATACCTTCAGCAAAAGAAATATGCAGTGACATAGATCTGGCAGGACATTTCTGTATGTTAGAATGTGCAACATAATTACATAGTGTTCCAACATAGTATCACAGAAACACAACAGCAAAAACACTTATGGGAACTTTACAGAATACAGATGATTAAACATATGAGATACAATTCAGAAAAATGAGGATTCACAAATTTTCTTGTACTATTGTTAAGTCCTAACTAAGAAACTACATTTCCTACACATCTACGAAATTTCTCACCTTTGCAATCTTATGCGGAGAACGAATTTAGAAATTTGGCTGGGAGATACCACATATTAATTGCACAGAGAATGGCTTTCCCCATTGTGAACTCTCTGATGATATTGGAGGCCACTTCGGCATTGATAAGATTTCCCACATTCACTGCATTTGTAAGGCTTTTCTCCTGTATGAACTCTCTGATGATGATGAAGGTGGGTCTTAGAGGCAAAAGATTTCCCACATTCACTGCATTTATAAGGCTTTTCTCCTGTATGAACTCTCTGATGATGATGAAGGTGAGAGCTCTGGGTAAAAGATTTCCCACATTCACTGCATTGATAAGGCTTTTCTCCAGTGTGAACTCTCTGGTGATAACGACGGGCACTGCTCCATGCAAAAGATTTTCCACATTCACTGCATTGAAAAGGCTTTTCTCCTGTATGAACTCTCTGATGATAACGAAGGGTATTGTTCTGTGTAAAAGATTTTCCACATTCACTGCATTTATAAGGCTTTTCTCCAGTGTGAACTCTCTGATGTCAATGAAGGATCTTCTTAGAGGTAAAAGATTTCCCACATTCACTGAATTGATAAGGCTTTCCTCCTGTATGAAGTCTCTGATTATCTTGAAGACCACTGCTACTTTTAAAGGGTTTCCCACATTCAGTGCATTTATAAGGCTTTTCTCCCGTATGAACTCTCTGATGTTGATGAAGGATGTCCTTAGCGGTAAAAGATTTCCCACATTCACTGCAATTATACGGCTTTTCTCCCATATGAACAATTTGATGATAATGAAGGGCATTGCTCTGGGTAAAAGATTTTCCACATTCACTGCATTTATAAGGCTTTTCTCCTGTATGAACTCTCTGATGAACACGAAGGGTAGTGCTCCGGGTAAAAAATTTTCCACATTCACTGCATTTATAAGGCTTTTCTCCTCTATGAACTCTCTCATGAACACGAAGGGTAGTGCTCCATGCAAAAGATTTTCCACATTCACTGCATTTATAAGGCTTTTCTCCAGTGTGAACTCTCTGATGGCGATGAAGGATCTTCTTAGAGACAAAAGATTTCCCACATTCACTGCATTGATAAGGCTTTTCTCCCGTATGAACTCTCTGATGTTGATGAACATCAGCCTTAGCGGTAAAAGATTTTCCACATTCACTCCATTGATGAGGCTTTTCTTGAGTGTGACCTCTTTGTTGATAATGAAAGCTAGAAAATTTGGAAAAATATTTTCCACCTTCAGAGGACAGAAAGCACTGCCTTCCAAGATAGAAATCTTTTTCCTGAATAAATGGGTGGGTGCAACTAATGTCTTCCTTACAATCTTTTCTACTGTAATAATTTCTTCTCCTTTTAAAAGGCATCCCACACGTCGAAATCGTGGTTGGACTGTCCCTGGTCTGAGTAGCCTTTAGGTGATGTCCTGACCCCATAAGGACACCCTGCCCAAAATTCCTGCATGTGAAACAATTCTGGGATACATTGAAATTGTAGTTGTTTGCAAGTGAGATCCTGTCCACAACTTTAGTGAAAGATTTCTCTTTCACATGCTGCTGGTGAAATCTTGCATGGAAAAAAAATTGTGTTGCACATGCTCCACACCTCAACAGTATTTGTCCATGTTGTGTTCCCTGCAGCTCCATCATGTGGAAAATGTTTCCCAAGACCACCCCACAACTCTCACAGGGGTGGCTCTTCTGGGAAGACAAGGCTAACTTCGGATTCCTTGCCTGTGACAATCTTACAGAAACCTTCTGTTCAGTCGTTTCCTCCACGCTTTCTCCTGCACAGCAGCAACCTGAAGAAAAGAAACGTAGGTAAAGTGCATGTTAACCTGATAAATACAGAATATCTTCATCACAATTGTTTATGTCACAACAGGACAGGATTTCATACAATGATTTTCAAGACAAGTGAGTCAGACTCTCAAGAAATGGCTGGTATAAGAAAAAAAAAAGAGAAAAAGAAAGAAATGGCTGTTATATATAACATGGCTCAAAAGGTCACTGAATGAGGAAAGTCTCACCAAGAGAGGACAGAAGCACTGGCTTGCAAGAAAAGAAGAGAGGCAGGGTCTGCTCATTATTACTCCACAAATGGCTTCCTTTAGGACCTTTCATGCCGGCGACATGAGTCTGTGTAAAATAACTGCAATGTGCTGAAACCCATAAAATATCAATCATAGTAAAGCACGGGATGTTCAGCGTCAATATAATACGGGTGCACTCTAAAGCTCTGCAGGCATGCAACAACACTGGAGTGCAGTAAAGCAGAGATGTCTGATAGAGGTAGAGGTGCAAAGTTGAAAGAGGTTAAGGTTATCCATGGGCTGGGAATCCAAGTAGAATGATCACTATTAAAACTGAGTCATGGGAAAAGTGTCAACATTAAACAAGAAGTAGAATTGGGAGAAGAGTGGGCAATGGTAACAAAACATTTTTGTTGTTGAACAAAATGGCTTCCTAGTTATGAACGAAACAGAGCCCAGGCATGAAAACCGCCCCCAGAATCCTTCACCAAGGCAAGACTGCCTCTGGGTCTACTCTGTCACTGATAAAGTCATGTTTCTCCTGTGTTGCACAAAAGATTTTGCCTCTTAAATCCAAGTTGAGCCACAGCATGAGATAAATGATGCAAATCTTAAAAGAAAACCTAAAACGAGATATGGTCAGCACTGTGGTAGAACAACAAACCACATATGAGATCAAAGGCAAAAGACCTATGTGAGTGACATCAGCAAGATGGCAGAATAAGAGATAGAGAATCTTTCTTCATCCCAGAGTAAGTAGACAGCTATCCATGAAAAAAAATCCCACAGGCAATAGGAATAAGACTACCATGAAGACAAACAGTAATACAGAATACCAAATAACGACAACTGCATAGAAAGGATGACAGAAAACTGGGTGAGGAAACACATTTGGAGATACCTAAGGTCAAAAAAAGGGTTAATAACTAACTAGCTAAATAACCAAGGAAATAAATAAAGGAAGGAAGGAAGGAAGGAAGGAAGGAAGGAAGGAAGGGAGGAAGGAAGGAAGGAAAGAGGGAAGGAAGGAAGGAAGGAAGGAAGGAAAGAGGGAAGGAAGGAAGGAAGGGTCAGTCCTAGCTGGTTTGCTCAGTGGATAGAGTGTCAGCCTGTTGACTGAAAGGTCCAAGGTTCCATTCCACTAAAGGGCACATGCCCAGTTTTTTGTGGTTTAAGTCCCCTGTAGGGGGCATGCAGGAGGGAGCTGATCAGTGACACTTTCTCATCATTACTGTTTCTCTCTCTCTTTCTGTCCGACTTTCCTCTAAGAATTTAATAAAAATATATTTTTTAAAAAGAGGGTCAGCCCTAGTCGGTCGGGTTCAGAAGATAGAGCATCCGCTTGTTCACTGAAGGGTCCCAGCTTGGATTCAGGTCAAGGTGAAAGGACAGAACGGGACTGATAACTGTGTTCCTAACTCCTCTTCAAGCAAAAGCTATAGAATGTATCAGTTACTCAGCCAGCCCTTATCTCAGCGAATAGGAACGCAAGGAGACTAGCCCAAGGCCAAAAGTATGCCAGCCACTTCCTGTCTTTGTGTAACCAGACCCTAGCTGCACCCTGCCCTTGCGTCATTAGCTCCCGGCGCTCACTCAACCAACCAGAATAGGCCAAATCAGTGGGCCGAGTGAGTCCTCACCCCCCCCCACCCCAAGCCCTATAAAGTCTTTGTTCTTCCAAGACTCCGGGCTCTCTTGCTTCCTGCCACTCCACTGTGTCAGGAAGGAGGCAGAGGGACCAAGCTAGCTAGCTTGAATAAAAGACTCTTCGCTTTTGCATCGGACTCGGCTCCCTGGTGGTCTGTCTTTGGGGATTTTGAAATCTGGGCATAACAAAGGGTGCATGACCGGGTTGCAGGCTTGGTCCCAGCTGGTGGGCATGCGGGAGGCAACCAATTAATGATTCTCTCTCATCACTGATGTTTCTCTCTCTCCCTCGTTCTTGCTGTCTGAAATCAATAAAAATATATTGTAAATAAAAAAATAAAAATAAAGGGTCAGCGATACCACTAGGAGCCACTCTTCTTTTGTTCTCATTGATCCTGTGGCCTGTTCTCCAAAAACCTGGACTTTTGTTTCAAAGAACTACACAATGCCCTGGCCAGTGTGACTCACTTGTTTGGAGCAGCGTCCTGTGTACTGAAGGGTCAAGGGTTCAATTCCCGGTTAGGGCACATATCAGAATGTGGGTTCCATACCCGGTTTTCAACTGTGCACATGGCAGCCAATTGATGTTTCCCCCTCATGACTCTCCCCCATTTCCCTTCCTCTCTATGTAACAGGAATAATAAATAAAGACATAAGAATTTCAGGGTAGCCAAAAACAAAAGAGATCTCAAAAAAGTCTAGAGGCAAAGTAAATAACAAAACAACCTACCAAAGCTCAGGTATAACATTCAGAAAATGTAGCCCTAACTGGTTTCGTTCAGTGAATAGAGCATTGGCTTGAGCACTGAAGGGTCCCACGTTCAAATTCGGTCAAGGACATGTACCGTAATAGCGGGTACATCCCCAGTAGGGAGTGTGCAGGAGGCAGCTGAATTGATGTTTCTCTATCATCAATGTTTCTCACTATCCCTCTCTTTCCCTTCCTCTCTGTGGAAAATCAGTAAAATATATTTTAATAAAGAAAATGTAATTCTAAGAAGAAATTTTTTAGAGATAAATGTCTACATTGTCACAAAAGATCTCAAAGAACCTAACATGGCGCCTCAGGAAACGAGAAGTAGTTATTTTTTGGAAGAGCCACACTCAAGGGGCCAAAGAGCCACATGTGGCTCGTGAGCCACAGTTTGCCAACCACTGGAGAGGAAAAAAAGCAATCTTGAGCAAGAAGAAAGCTCATGGCATCACACTTCCGGACTTCAATTTATTACAAAGAGAAAGCAAGCAAACAGTGTGTTGCTGGAGAAACACACATAATTCAACAGAACAGAACAGAAAACACAAAAAAACCCAGGCACATACTTTAAATAATCTTTGACAAAGCTGCAAGTCACAGAAGAAGGGAAAGATAGTCTGCAATGAATGGTGCTGGTATAAATGGACATTCACATGTAAAACAACCAAACTGAACAGCACTGATAAAATGTAACTCAACCTGCAGGACAGAATTAAATGTGAGCGCTAAAACTTAAAACAACTGAGGACAACCTAGAGAAAAAGTTTTGGAGGTTTGTTTTGGACAGGATTTACTGAATGTGACACCAACCACCACACAAAATTGAAAAAATAAACAGTCCACACTGCAACAAATAAAGAAAAATAGCATCTTCACTGCACAACAGCAATAAACAAAACGCAATGAAAGGCAATCTAGAGAACAGAAGAAAATACATGCAAACCATATGAAGGAAACTCTTGGAGATATTGTGGATTCAGCTCTGATCAGCACAATAAAGTGAATATTGCGCTATAGACAGAAATTCACACAAATAGTGGGAGTTCCTTGGGAATAATGAAGGCATGTTAATACTATACTGCAGGCTAACAACAATGCAGTGACTCTGTCTTAAAAGCAAAGTCAATATAACTTCACTAACAATATTTAATTGCTAAGCACTAGTAACAAGCACCTGAGCTTGCTAGACACATGGTGGCACTTAGATCTGCTGAATGCAGGGTTGCTAAAAACATGGACTTTGTAGAAAAGCTGGTGTGGGGGAGGAATATCTGCAAAGCACAATTAAGCACTGCAAAAATATGTGTTCCTGTATGTCGTAGGCAATTAATATATAAAATATACAAGGTATTCAAAAGACCTTAATAAAAAATACAGTTAATAAACAGGATAAGGATGTAGAGACAACTTTTCAAAAATATATACACATTACCAACAGGAATATAGAAAATGCTTTCTTCACTAATCAAGGTGGAATTGCTTAGCTGCCAACAACACTACCAACCACAAGTCCTTCACTGTGAATTTAGTGCAGCGGGGAGTATTGGAACTTCAGGAATAGAAGGGAGCAGCAGAAACAGACCAACCCTCTCCAGGACAGCAACTACCCTGAAAACTGGAAAATCAAGCAGTACCACAGTCTACATAGGAGGACAGAGCACACCCTGGGGGATGGGCCCTGGGAAATAGAAAAGTCAAGTGCAGGTCACTGGTGAGAGTGAGGGTCTTACCCAGCGAGGATATAAGTTCAAAGTTCTCCAGCATCACATCCAGGTACAGCTGTCTCTGACCCTCATCAAGGAGGCTCCATTCCTCCCTGGAGAAGTACAGGGCAATGTCCTCAAAGGTCACGACAACCTGTCAGAATCGAGAGAATTGAAAGTAGAGCTGTCTCTTTGAGAACCTGCCATCCTACTCCTTACACACCTCCCACACCTTTAACCTCTTCCAGGCCCCTGGTTACTGTGGACACCAGGCCCTAGCCTAATGCCAGTGCAGGCTGCTCTCTCATCACAGTTCAATTACTCACTGTGATGGCCCTCAGTAGAGCAGCCAGGTTGGGTGGAAGGATTGGGGGAGGGGAGGGTAGAGAGCAATGCCATTTAAGCTCTGGGCGATGCCTGCAGGGCCCCAGCCTTCCTGCCAAGCAAAACCACTGCAGTCTCCTAGATCCTGCCTCCGAGACGAAGCCAAGCGTGGGTTTATACTTCCTTATGTGCACAACAAGTCCCAGGGACCATAAGCTCACACTTCCTCCAGATGTGCACACACCACAGTGAAATGTTTCTGCCCTTCCCACCTTCAGTCCCCAAGTTCATTCCCTCAGCTATACCCCCTTCCTGCTCCAATGCCACTGCATCTCGCTGGACTCACCCATGAACTTGGCATATGGCGTGTAGAGAGCTTGGAGTCCAGCCGGATCTAGGACCACCCCAGGCCCCTGATGGACCCCACAGCCGGGAAAGCCCCGAATGAGGCTGTGCCGTCCTCCCCGCAGCCTCTGCTCTTTCCGTCAATACTCACAGCCACATCCTCAGGGACCTTCAGATGCAAGTCACCCCCGTCCTCTCTGCCCTGCACTTGCTGTGTCCTCAGAAGACACAATACTCCTCTCACCTCCACGCGGGACTGAGCGGCAGGACGTGACAATGGGCCACACCCGGGCTGTCCACTTCAGCGTAAGGAGGCGGTGGGGGCCTCGGGAGAAAGGAACTCACCTCAGCCCGTCTCCTCAGCGGGGGCGCCGCCATTGCCCTCTGTGGGCTGAGCCGGGCGGGAGTAGAAGTCGCTGCAGGAATGGCGGTCCCTGTCCCGGCCCTGGCGTGGGTCCGTGTGGCGATTCCGAGCTTCAATCCCAATTGTGAGCTGTGAGCACCATTTGAGGCTCCGACCATTGGCTGTGAGGCGGGGAGCACCACTCTTCGGCCTTCTCCCCGGGACTGTGCGACCAGGAAAACGTGACCACATAAAACAAAGATTTGAAAAGGCAAAATCCCGCCACTAGGACTCCCGTTTCCGCCCTACAGAAGCGGCAAACGGAAATGCCTTTTCTGAGTCTCCATTGGCTCAGCCTGGTGGTATTCCCTGCCATGCCTTCTGGGTATTGTAGTTCCTAAGCTCCAAGGCCAGGGTTCTGCATCTCTCAATTGGAGTCCAGGACTGGATTGAGGGGCAAATAGCCCAAGACCACACCAACTACACTAAGAGTCCTCTAGCCTCTTCAGTGCAGGTAATGCCTGGGGCAAGTTTGTTTCTCCTGTATCTGCATGGCTGGTTTTCAATATCTTTCTTCAGGACCTGCTCATTCTGAATGACAGGCACTGTTTCTTCATTCAGGCCATTTGGCATGTGTCTCCTTCAGGCCAACTGTAGCTTGCAGAGGTTGCTCAAGTCTCTACCTGCCTCTAACCTGCATCCTTTGAATCCATTATACAAATTTAATGTCTCAAAACACTCATACTTGATATTTGTCTAATGTATCCACTTACAGGGCAGCCCTATCTCCAGATTCCTGAAGACTTGCTGCTGCGAAAAGAGTGCCTCCTGGATAGCAAAGTTGTGGAACTTTTATACCATGGCATACCATGCTGCACTAGAAATGAAGACTCTCTTACCCTTTCACAGAGCATGTGGGGACCTGGAGAGCATTCTGCTCAGTGAAATAACTCCGTCAGAAAAAGACAAGCATCACTTCATCTCTCTCACATGTGGTATCTAATTAATTGGGGAAAAAAACAACTGATGGAGTGGATTGAGAGACATGGAACCATGACATTGAGTGCAGAATCTCAGAGGCAAGTTGGAGGGACAGTAAAAAAAGAATAATGAAAAAACATCCTCTGGTGAGGATTAAGCGCAGCCCCGCACACGCACACACACAAAATAAAAACATTCACCTGAGCCTTAAACATTTCCTTCTGTTGTCTGAAAGCAAGGGGAAAACTCTAGCTTGCTGAGTTCTGGATCTGCTCTAAATTTGTGGTTAAAAATCTGTCTTCTGTCAGTTGAGTCCCTGGAAATGCTGATACTCCTCCATGGAACGTTCTCCTGCTTCACGAGTCAATTGCTTTTGGTATTGTTGTAAGAAATGTCTAAACCTGTGGAGAACTTTTCTAAGTTTATTTGACCCAAGCCTGCCACATTGCTAGGAAGCAAAATAAGAACAGATTGAGAACTGCTTGGGAGAATGGCACTTTTGCACCTTTTTGGTAAGTTAGACTCAAAGGAAAAGCCATATTGGGGTTTCATGAAATTTATGGATGTTTAATTGGGGTTATGGGGTGGGCCTGAGGAGGGAAATCTCAGAGATTTGATAAAAACTTTAAAAAACAGACATAGCCGTAGCCGGTTTGGCTCAGTGGATAGAGCGTCATTCTGCGTACTCAAGGGTCCCAGGTTCGATTCCAGTCAAGGGCATGTACCTTGGTTGTGGGCACATCTCCAGTAGGGAGTGTGCAGGCGGCACCTGATGGATGTTTCTCTCTCATCGATTTTTCTAACTCTCTATCCCTCTCCCTTTCTCTCTGTAAAAAATCAATAAAACATATTTTTTAAAAATAGACATAAACTTTTTAAAAAGTTTATTGAATAGTTAACGGTTAATATTTAACACAATAACAATAATTGGGGTCTGTGGTCTTCTGTGCTGGGAGATCGTGCCTTTAGGAGTCTCTAAAACAAAAATTTCCCTGAAAATCCAAAGGTATGTTATCCCAGATGCAAAAAAACAATAGACAGGCTTAATAAAGTAAAAATTGACCTTTGCAAAAAAACAAAAACAAGGCTAGGATATAAGTAGCCCTGTGACTTGCTTTTACTTGGAAATTTTTAACTTCAAACCATATATGGTTACTTTTGGCCTCTGAGTTTGTAAGATTCATCATGCCATGCCAGACTCCCTGAACTTGCTAGGGAGTTAGAACCTGTTGGTTGAAGAGAAAATTTAATGATTAAAGGGTTGTATGCATACATATTAGCGTAACTAATGGACACAGACACTGGGGCAGTGGGGGCTTGCGTGGGGTGGGAATGGCTGGGGGGGGGTAGGGGGTCCAAAACAGGAGAAAAGAGAAATATGTAAAACTTTAGACAATAAATAATTTAAAAATATGAAAATAAAGTCAAGAAAATTCAAAGATGGTTTTACTTCCTCCCGGACCCATGCTGATGCCCCAGTATTGCTGGTGTACCTTTATTTGGTCTCCTAGAAGTAAGTCACTCTTCAGGTCAATAAAGCCTTAGGTTCTAAATGTGCTGGAGATATTTGTAAATACAAATAAGATGTATTTATTTTTCTTGGCTGTGGCCTTCCACAATATATGAGATGCACCTATTAATTAAATCCCAAGATTGTTGGCTCCTCTACTTCATACAGCTCATTTGTTCAAACTGCTGAACAAGATCAGTTACTTTCAAGGCTACATTCTTGCTAACACTCCGCCCTGCTGTTGTCACACCTCAAGAATATTTGGCACAGAAGTGTCTCTAATTAGTAGAAAGTTTCTTTCCCTACACGCCTCCCCCTTCACACAACTCTGTTTTGAACTCTTCATAACTTTTTCTCTAGTCATATTTTATAGGCTTGGGGAAAATACTGATAAAACACCTCCCTATACATTTGCCAGACTATCTCCTGGAAAGCAAACAAACTGTAACTTTTAAAGACAGCCCCTCACATCTACTCAGCTTCAGTGCTGTCCAATGCGCCTCCTTCCTTCTCCCTAAGCAACAGCCACTGCTGAAAAGAAGACGCCCCTTTATCGCTGCCCTGTAGTGACTAGCAATACTTGGCCCTCTCTTCTCTTGGAAAGTAAAATAAAGTTCCTCTCTTCATGTTTCCTTTTAGCTGTGAATTCTTCCAAATCCTAACAGTATTACTTTATTCAAAGGAGTTAAGTGGAAAAATATGAGGAAAATGACTTGTAGAAGCAAAATAATATTTCCTCCTTCTGGTCTAGGTTCTTTGTTTGGCCCGATAATTAAATTGATGTAATATAGATGAACAGGGGAATAACAATCAAAAAGTTATTAACATAACCTAGATATACATGGAAATGACTCAGAAAAAAGGAATAACCTGCCAAAATGGCAAACACCTTCACCTAAAATCACCCTCCCCTACAGTCAAAAATGTTGTGTGTGTGGAGTCAGTTAGGGTGGGTTTTCAGGAAAAGCACAGTAAGGATCTCAGATGTGGCCCATTGTGCAGTGCACTGTGGTGAGGGCTTGTATTCAAAAGGACTCTGTTCCAACCCAAAGATCCAGGTGGAGACACAGGAGACTGGGAAGGATGTGGGTCCAGAACGTGATCTGGGCTGCAGGGAAAACATGGTGAGAGCCAGTGTCTCATTCAGCCAGTAGGCATATAGAGGACAGAATCACATGGCCAGTCAGTCCTATGCATGAATAAGAAGTGAACATCCGTCCAATAAGACCAAGAACATGTAGCACTCCAGCATCACTTCCAAATATTAGGTCCCAAAATTCATGTCCAATTGTATCCACTCCTGCAGGGTGAATGTCAGTGACACATAGGAACATCATTTAAAGGGTCAAGCTGAGGCATCAAATTCATCAGTGGAAGGGGTCACAGCATGACACCCAACTTGTGGACAAAGGTGCAGAGACCCAGCCCTAATCACCAAGGTCTTCTGAGGGTCATAGTCAGTGCTGGGATCAAAGGGGAGGCAAACAGCAGCTCACTCTGAAAGAAGGTTCCCCTGCAGAAACCACTGCAGCTGAGAAATGATGATGGTGCCCTGAACACTGGGAGGCCAAGGGTAAGTGCTCTGAGATGTAAAGGGAATGGAAGGAAAAGCATAACTGTAACCATGGAAACAGGAGCTGCAGTTGAGCCACACTGGTCCTCAGACTGTACCTCCTCCAGTGAGGGCTCCACATCAGTGGTAGAGAATCTGTCTGATGCTGGAGAAAATAATGGTTAAAATCCAGTCTCTTGAACTTGACACTTGTCTGTGGTATAAACTTGGGGAGCTGACTTCATTTCTCTGACACTGAACTTTTTCAGCAATTTGACATGGGACACACCACAATAAGACCTGAGTGGCATAGCACCTGCCTCCCTGCAGCAGAGTCAGCAGCTTCTTACAGGTTCCATTTCTCGGTAAAATGCAACCAAAGACAAAGGTGCTTGCGGGCATCAGGGGAGTGAGAAGTGCCTGCCTGGGAAGGTCTCTGCAGGGAGTGGTTGGAGTTGCTGGAGCCAAGGCAGGCTGCAGGCACAGCTGCGTTACTGCATGTGGGCACCTTACCACTGGACCTTCTCCAGTAGCTCCGGCATGGACATACCTCATACTTCTTTTTCACAGGAGGAAACGGCCTTAGACCAGCAGAAAGGGTTATGTCATTGTAAGTCCCAGTGATAATAGAGAATCTGAAATTCAAATCTAGGATGCCTGATCCAGGGCATATGGAGTCTGATCACTGCCCCCATCTCCCATTGCATTGGCTTTGGGACTCTAAATCACCTGCCCACGCAGATGCCCTCAGGCCTTTCTGAGAGAACTGTTCCAACCCAAGAACCCCCATGACAGGAGACAAGGAAAATGCCAAAGACGACAAAGCAAGGGCTCAGCGTAGGATCAGATGACTGGTGTTCTGAAAGCAATGGAGAATGTTAATAGTGCAGGTTAAAATTAAAAATGTTCTTTGCACAGGACATAGCATTTAAAAAGTAATAAATGCCCTAACCGGTTTGGCTCAGTGGATAGAGCGTCGGCCTGCGGACTGAAGGGTCCCAGGTTCGATTCTGGTCAAGGGCATGTACCTTGGTTGCGGGCACATCCCCAGTAGGAGGTGTGCAGGAGGCAGCTGATTGATGTCTCTCTCTTATCAGTGTTTCTAATTCTCTATCTCTCTCCCTTCCTCTCTGTAAAAATTCAATAAAAAATATATTTAAAAAAAAGTAATAAATCACCCAGCAGGTATGGGTCAGTGCTTAAGCTTCAACCTGTGCACAAAGAGGTCCTTGGTTAGGTTCCCAGTCAGAGCACATGCCCGGATTGCAGGCTCCATCCCCAGTAGGGTATGGAGGAAGCAGCAATCAATGATTCCCTCTCATCATTGATGTTTCTTTTCCTTATTGAAGATTAGGGACTCAGTTTTCTTTTTTATGGATTTCACAGAGGAAGGGAGAGAGACAGAGAGATAGAAACATCAATGATGACAGACAATCATTGATAAGCTGCCTCCTGCAAGCCCTTCCTGGGGATCTAACAGGGACCATGCATGTGTCCTGAGCGGCAATGGAAATGACCTCCCGGTTCATAGGACGATTGAGCCGCCTTGCTGGGCTCACATCATTAGTGGTTCTCTCTCTCCACTTCCTTTGCTCTATGAAATCAATAAAAATATTTCTTAAATGAATTAAAATATTTTTGAAATATCTTTATTGATTTCAGAGAGGAAGGGAGAGGTAGAGAGAGATAGAAACATCAATGATGAGAGAGAATGATTGGCTGCCTCTTGCAGTCCCCACACACTGGGGATTGAGACTGCAACCTGGGCATGTGCTCTTGACTAGAAGCTTACCTGGGACCTTTCAGTTGGAAGGCTGACACTCTATTCACTGAGCCAAACCAGGTAGGGCAATTACAATATTTTTCTTAAGTAATAAATATTTTTTAAAATATATTTTTATTGATTTCAGAGAGGAAGGGATAGGGAGAGATAGAAACGTCAATGATGAGAGAGAATCACTGACTGGCTGCCTCCCGAATGCCCCCTACTGGGGATCGAGCCCGCAACCCAGGCATGTGCCCTTTGCTGGAATCGAACCGGGGACCCTTCAGTCCCGAGGCTGACGCTTTATCCATTGAGCCAAATCAGCTGGGGCAAGTAATAAATATTAAAACATATTATTCCAATACAAAAAAAGTTTATTTCCTAAAGTAAAAAAGGCACAAAATGAATGAAATTACAACATAGATCTTTGTTGTTCCACTGTCCTATTTTTAAAGAAATTTGCGAAAACTCATAGCACATGAGGCAGAACATATGGTAAGATGTTTTAACAAAGAAATAGACTCAGCAAATACACCTCTGAGAAAAGGCTACAAAAAATACAATCAAACAGTGAGGCAGCACAACAATTTATTAAAAAAAAAAACACACGGTAGATTATGATTGACCAAACAAATTATTCTCTAGGATGTGGAGACTGTGAATTCTTAATACACTGCAGAAAAAATGTAAAAAAGTACAATCAGTTGAAGTTTATTTTTTATTTTTAAAGAATAGTTTATTAATTTTTAGAGAGAGAAGGGAGAGGGAGAGAAACATTGATGGAAGAGTGCTATATAGGCCAGCCGCCTCCTGCACAGCCACTTCTATGGATCTAGCCCACAACTCAGGCACATATTCCCACTGGCAATCATCTCCACAACCCTGTGCTGCATATGATGATAGCCAAGCACTGAGCCACACCGGCCCTGGTGGTATATTCCATTGAGATCACACTTTGCTAATCTCAGTAAACATACATCTACTCAAAAAACATACATCTACTCAAAAAAACCAGACTTTGCACTGAATTTTTCACAAAGGTAAATAACACTTATATACATACAAGGAATTATATAGAAATGTTTGTATCACTTGTTAGAAATAACTAAACATTTATTAAAATGGACAAATTATAGTAATATGTCAATGATAAGAATAGGCTCAGTGGATACAGTACTGGCCTGTGGATTGAAGGGTCCCAGATTCAATTCTAGTCAAGGGCATGTATCTTGGTTTCAGGGGGTGTGCAAGAGGCAGCTAATCAAAGTTTCTAACTTTTTACCCCTCTCCCTTCTTCTCTGTAAAATCAATAAAACATATTTAAAAAAAAAGAATATCAGGAAAAAAGATGAGTCACTAATATAACTTTAATAAATCTCCAAGTATTTATGAAACAAAAATTAAAGCAGAAAAATACTTAGAAAAATAAAGTTCTCTATGAAAATGGAATGTAAATCCATGGAAACTAGAAAAGTTGTGAGGAACAGGTTTAGGTTAAAAGAGGTCATGAAGCAATTACACAGAGACAGATATGGTCAGCATTACAATTATAATGATGGTTTCAGTTTCATGCACATGTCAAGATTTAGGAAACATGCCCTAACCGGTTTGGCTCAGTGGATAGAGCGTCGGCCTGCGGACTCAAGGGTCCCAGGTTCGATTCCGGTCAGGGGCATGTACCTTGGTTGCGGGCACCTACCCAGTGGGGAATGTGCAGGAGGCAGCTGATCAATGTTTCTCTCTCATTGATGTTTCTGACTCTCTGTCCCTCGCCCTCCCCCTCTGTAAAGAATAAAATATATTAAAAAAAAAAGATTTAGGAAACAATATACTTAACACATGTACATACTCATTACAGCTGTTAACAATGGTTCGCAATAAAACAAATGTACATTCACCTATTCTGGATGGACAGGTTTGGAAACTCTATATTCAATCCACATACTTATGCCATCTGAGCGAGAGTCTCATCTCAGTGACAGAAAATATAACAAACAATGAAGAACTTTCACCAAAATCCACAAAAGCCACATCCTTGGACCAAAGACAGACTTAGTCTACATCTTGGTTTTCCTGCCAGCACACCAATGGGTCTGATGGGAACATCTGAGAAGCTACAGGAGCCACAAACCATCTTGATTATAATCAATGACAATGACTGCTTCACAGACGATGAACATACCTACAGTCCCTCAGATCTGTGTACACACAGCTCCAGTTGTCTTTTCCTGGATGCACAGTTAGATGAGGACCATTCCATCTAACGGGCTGCAATCTCGCCCAACAACAATCAGGTCACCTGTGTTTCTAGAGTGAAAGGATTTCTCCCTCACTGCTATGGTGCTCAAACCAGTGACCATCACCCGTGAAATCGTAGGCATTAGGGCACATGGGCCTCTGCAAGACCTGGGCAAGAGATTCCCTTCACATGTATTGGCATCCCTTGCAAACAAGAAAAGAAATTCATGCTCCTAGACTTACTTGAGGTTGTCACAGCTACCCCCTCTTTGCAGTGATCTCTATGTCTCAAAGCATCCAGACATCACAGGACGATTAGAGAGTCCACAGTGCTTCCAAGGAAAATATGGGCACAGTGTAAATTTGCCAAAAAACTGAGCTACTTTCTGCACCATACTGTTCCCCCAATGGCAAAAATGTTTAAGAACCCAAACAATTTTTGACCTCATCACGCTTGAAGAGCCCAAATCTTCCAATAAGCTAACCCACACAGTAAACAGAACACCCCATATTAAAGAAGTCTTAGGAAAAAGCCTTTATTATTTTACAAACCAAAGAGACAAGAGACTGGCAGGTCTTCCATTGACGACATAAGCACTCAATAAACTCACCAGCCGAAACCAGTTTAGCTCAGTGGATGGAGCGTCGGCCTGCGGACTCAAGGGTCCCCGGGTTCGATTCCGGTCAGGGGCATGTGCCTGGGTTGCGGGCACATCCCCAGTGGGAGATGTGCAGGAGGCAGCTAATCGATGTTTCTCTCTCATCGATATTTCTAACTCTCTCTCGCTCTCCCTTCCTCTCTGTAAAAAAATCAATAAAATATATTTAAAAAAATAAAAAATAAACTCACCAACATTCAGGCAAAGCATGTCCTTGAAAATGGCAGTCCCTCTGCAACATTATGATTTCTGAGGCCAACAGTAATCAGTCCTATGTGGTGACTCATGATAGGGAAACTAGTAAGAAACAAGGGCTCAGGTATTCCTCATTTTCTTCAACAAATTAGACAACAGAGTTAGCTTCCCTGGGCACATGAGGATGGTGACTGATGCCATCTGTAGGGGCCTTATAGGTAGTTCAGGTGAAATATCTTCAGCAACAGAAATATGCAGTGATGTAGATCTGTCAGGACATCTCTGTATGTTAGAACGTGCAACATAATTACATAGTGTTCCAACTAAAAACACACAAACACAACAGCAAAAACACTTATGGGAGCTTTACAGAATATAGGTGATTAAATAAATGAGATACAATTCAGAAAAATGAGGATTCACAAATTTTCCTGTACTATTGTTATGTCCTAAGAAACTACATTTCGTACACATCTAAGAAATTTCTCACATTTGTACTCTCATGCATGGAGCGAATTTAGAAATTTGGCTGGGATATACCTCACATTAATTGCACTCATAATGGCTTTCTCCACTGTGAACTCTCTGATGACACTGGAGACTACTGCTCCTTTTAAAAGATTTCCCACATTCAGTGCATTTATAAGGCTTTTCTCCTGTATGAACTCTCTGATGTCGATGAAGGATGGTATTAGTGGTAAAAGATTTTCCACATTCACTGCATTGATAAGGCTTTTCTCCTGTATGAAGTCTCTGATGACGATGAAGGTCATTGCTAACGGGAAAAGATTTCCCACATTCATTGCACTGATAAGGCTTTTCTCCAGTATGAACTCTCTGATGATACTGGAGACCTTTTTTACCTTTAAAAGATTTTCCACAATCACTGCATTGATAAGGCTTTTCTCCTGTATGAACTCTCTGATGATAATGAAGGGCAATGCTCCGGGTAAAAGATTTCCCACATTCACTGCATTTATAAGGCTTTTCTCCTGTATGAACTCTCTGATGATAACGAAGGGCATTGCTCTGGGTAAAAGATTTCCCACATTCACTGCATTTATAAGGCTTTTCTCCCGTATGAACTCTCTGATGTTGATGAAGGTCTTTCTTAGTGGTAAAAGATTTTCCACATTCACTGCATTGAAAAGGCTTTTCTCCAGTATGAACTCTCTGATGATATCGGAAACCACTTCTACTTTTAAAAGATTTTCCACATTCACTGCATTTATAAGGCTTTTCTCCTGAATGAACTATCTGATGATAACGAAGAGCAGTGCTCCAGGTAAAAGATTTCCCACACTCACTGCATGTATAAGGCTTTTGTCCTGTATGAAATCTCTGATGACAATGAAGATCACAGATCCTGGTAAAATATTTCCCACATTCACTGCAGAGATATGCCCTTTCTCCAGTGTCACCTCTCTGTTGATAATGAAACGTAGAAAATTCGGTACAATATTTTCCACATTCAGAGCACACACAACACGCACTTCCAAGATGGACACCTTTTTGCTGAATAAACGTGTGGGTGCACCTCATGTCTTTCTTACATTCTTTTCTGCTGAAATAATTTTTTCTCCTTTGAAACATCAACCCATGCTTCAAAATAGCATTTGGACTGTCCCTGGTCCGAGGAGCCTTTAGGTGGAGATGTCCTGACCCAGTAAGGACACTCTGCCCAACCTCCCCACTGGTGAAATGATTCTGGGACACATTGAAATTGCAGCTGTTTGCAAGTGATATCCTTTCCAAACCTCTAATGTAAGTCTGTTTTCTCACATGCTGCTGGTGAAATTTTGCACACAAATAAAACTGTTTTGCACACGCTCCACACCTCAACAGTATCTGTCTGTGTTGTGTTCCCTGCAGCTCCATCACGTGGAAAATGTTACCCAGGACTAGCCCACAATTCTCACATGGGTGACTCTTCTGGGAAGACAATGGTAACTTGGGATTCCTTGCCTGTGACAATCTTACAGAAACCTTTTGTTCAGTCGGGGCCTCCACATTGTCTTCTCCACAGCAGCAACCTGAACAAAAGGAAATGTAGGTGAAGTGCATGTTGACCTGATAAAAACAGAATATCTTCACCACAAATGTTTACATCACAACTGGACATGATTCCAGACATTTATTTTAAAGACAAGTGAGTCAGATTCGCAGGAAATGGTTGTTATGTATTAAATGGCCAAAAGGAAAATCTCACCAAGGGAGGACAGAAGCATAGGCTGGGACAAAAAGAGGAGAGGCAGGGTCTGCTCGTTATTACTCCACAAATGGCTTCCTTAGGAACTTTCATGCTGGCGATGGGAGTGTGTGCAGAATAATTTCATGTGTGCAAACCCATAAACTATCAATTACATTAGAGCATGTGATGTTCAGCATGAAAATAATAATACATGTGCACTCAAAGGCCTACAGGCATGGAACAACATTGGAGTACAGTAAAACAAGATGTGCTAAAGAGGTAAAGGTGCAAAGTTTAGAGAGGTTAAGGTTATCCATGGGCAGGGAATCCGAATAGAATGATCACTATTAAAATTGACTCGTGCCCTGACCATTTTGGCTCAGTGAATAGAGCGTAGGCCTGTGAACTCAATGGTCCCAGGTTCGATTACGGTCAAAGGCACATGCCTGAGTTGCACGCTTGATCCCCTGTAGGGGGCCTGCAGGAGTCAGCCGATCAATGATTTTCTCTCATCATTGATGTTTCTATCTCTCTCCCTCTCCATTCCTCTCTGAAATCAATAAAAATATATTTTTTAAAAAAACAAAACAAAAAACTGAGTTGAATGCAAAGTGTCAACATTAAGCAAGAAGTTGAATTGGATGAGGAGTGGGCAATGGTAACTAAACATTTTTGAACAAAATGGCTTTCTAGTTATGAATGTAACAAAGCTCTGGCATGAAAACTGCCCCCACTGCCCTTCACCAAGGCAAGACTGCCACAGGATCTACCCTCTCATTGATAAAGGTATGTTTCTCCTGTGATGTACAAAGGATTCTGTCTCTTAAATCCCAGTTGAGCGACTGCATGGGATCAATGATGCAAATTATAAAAGAAAAACTAAAAAGATGGATGGTCAGCACTGTGGTAGAACAACAAAGTACAAATGGGATCACAGGCAAAAGACCTATGAGAGTGACATCAGAAGATGAGAGACTCAGACATATGAGAATCTTTCCCATCCCAGAGTAAGTAGACAGCTATCCATAAAAAAAAAAAAATCCCACAGGAAATGGGAATAAGAGTACCATGAAGACAAACATTAATACAGAATACTAAATAAGGACAACTGCATAGAAAGGATGACAGGAAACTGGGTGAGGAAGCACATTTGAAGACACCTAAGGTCAAAAACAAGAGTTAATAATAACTAACTGACTGACTTTTTTAAGTAAATAAATAAATACAGCAAGTGTCAGCCCTAGCTGGTTTGCTCAGTGGATAGAGTGTCAGCCTTGGGATTGAAAAGTCCTAGGTTCCATTCCAGTCAAGGGCACAGGCCGAGTTTGTTGTGGGTTCAGTCCCAGTAAGGGAGCATGCAGGAGGCAGGTGATCAGTGATACTCTCTCAGTATTAATGTTTCCGTCTCTCTGTCTCTCTTTCTGTCTCCCTTCCTCTAAGAAATCAATAAAAATGTATTAAAACAGCCGAAACCAGTTTGGCTCAGTGGATGGAGCGTCGGCCTGCGGACTGAAAGGTCCCAGGTTCGATTCCGGTCAAGGGCATGTACCTCTGTTGTGGGCACATCCCCAGTGGGAGATGTGCAGGAGGCAGCTGATCGATGTTTCTCTCTCATCGATGTTTCTAACTCTCTCTCTCTCTCTCCCTTCCTCTCTGTAAAAAATCAACAAAATATTTAAAAAAAAACAAAACAAAAAACTGATTAAAAAAAAAAAATTAAAACAAAAGGGTCAGCCCTAGCTGGTTTGGCTCAGTGGATAGAGCATCGGATTGTGGACTGAAGGGTCCCAGGTTCAATTCTGGACAAGGGCACAACACCAGGTTGCGGGCTCAGTCTCCATTGGTGGCCATGCAGCAGAGAGCCAATCAATGATTCTATCTCATCTCTCTCTCCCTCTCTCTCCCTTCTGAAATCAATAAAAATATGTTTAAGTAAGTAAGTAAATAAATAAATAAAAACAAAGTGTTATCACTATCAGCCACTGTGCTTCTATTCTCATTGATCCTAGTAGCCTGTTCTCTAAAAAACTGGAAATTTTTGTTTTTAAAAACCACAGTTGCCGTAATCGGTTTGGCTCAGTGGATAGAGCGTCAGCCTGCGGACTGAAGGGTCCCAGGTTCGAATACGGTTAAGGGCAAGTACCTTGGTTTCGGGCACATCCCCAGTGGGAGGTGTGCAGGAGGCAGCTGATAGATGTTTCTCTCATCGATGTTTCTAACTCTCTATCTCTCAACCTTCCTCTCTGTAAAAAAAATAATAAAATATATTTAAAAAAAAAAACACAAAAAAACAAAACAGAATGCCCTGGCCAGTGTGGCTCAGTTTATTGGAATATCCTCCTATGTGTCGAAGGGTAGAGGGTTTGATTCTTGGTAAGGGCACATATCAGAATGTGGCTTCCATATCCGGTTTGCATTTGTGCAGAAGGCAGCCGATAGATGTTTCTCCCCCACCTCTCTCTCTCTTTCTCCATTTCTCTTCCTCTCTATGTAAAAGGAATCTAATTATATAAACAGCTAGGGGGCCTGCTGGCCTAAGTGACCGAACTGACAACCGAACACCCAAAGTCAATCCTGAAGTCACAATGGTGACCCAGCACTGACTGCTGCGGCTGCGGCTGGCAGCGCCCCGGCAGGAATCAGTGGTGGGAGTCAGTCCCGGGATGGAGTCAATCCCAGGTCATGTTAGTGGAAACCTTAAGATATAGAAACAAGGAAGACCTATCCCTCCACCTGGGAAGATATTGGCAGAAGAATAGCAGGGAGCCAGAACTCCCACCATCTCATAAAAATAATACCGCTCCCTCCCCCTCCTCCCCCACACAAACACGAACAAAAACATACAAACCTTGGGCCAAGTGGGGAACATGGACTTCTACTCTCTTCTTCAAATAATGAGGTGGCATCTCACCCTTCCCTTACCAGAGCAGTAACAAAACAAGCCAGATAAAACAGGCTGGAAAAGATCCAGAGTTCCATAATGCTCAAAATTTCTAGGTTTCAATTATCAAATTATTCATACAAAGAAGCAGAAAGATCTAAAACTGAAAAACAACATTTAATTGCTAAGTACTAGTAACAAGCATCGGAGCTTGCTAGAAACATAGTGGCAGTAGACCTGCTGAACGCAGGGTTGGGAAGAACATGGAATTTCTCACCCTAACCGGTTTGGCTCAGTGGATAGAGTGTCAGCCTACGAACTCAAGGGTCCCAGGTTCGATTCCCGTCAAGGGCATGTACCTTCGTTGCGGTCACACCCCCAGTAGGGAGGGTACAGGAGGCAGCTGATCGATGTTTCTCTCTCATCGATATTTTTAACTCTATCCCTCTCCCTTCCTCTCTGTAAAAAAATCAATAAAATATATTAAAATAAAATAAAAAAAAACATGGACTTTCTGGAAAAACAGATGTGGGGGAGCAATATCTGCAAAGCACAATTAAGCACATGAAAAAATATGTGTTCCTGTATGTCATAAGCAATTAATATATAAAATATACAACGTATTCCAAATATTTTTTAACAAAAAAAATATAGTTAACAAACTGGATAAGGATGTAGATCCAACTTTTCAAAAAATATTTACACATGACCAATAGGAATACAGAAAATGCTTTCCTAACTAATCAAGGTGGAATTCCTTAGCTGCCAACAACACTACCAACCACAAGTCCTTCCCTGTGAATTTAGTGCAGCAGGGAGTATTGGGACTTCAGCAATAGAAGGGAGCAGTGGAAACAGACCAACCCTCCCCAGGACAGCAACTACCCTGAAAACTGGAAAATCAAACAGTACCACAGTCTACATGGGAGGACAGAGCACACCCTGGGGGATGGGGCCTGGGAAATCGCAAAGCCAAGTCCAGGTAACTGTGACAGTGAGGGTCTTACCCAGCGAGGATAGAAGTTCAAAGTTCTCCAGCATCACATCCAGGTACAGCTGTCTCTGACCCTCATCTAAGAGGCTCCATTCCTCCCTGGAGAAGTACAGGGCAATGTCCTCAAAAGTCACGCCAACCTGTCAGAATGGAGAGAATTGAAACCAGAGCTGCCTTTCTGAGAACCAGTAATGCTACTCCTTACACACCTTTCCCCCCCTGAACCTCCTCCAGGGCACCCGGTTAGTGTGGACACCAGGCCCTAATGCCAGTGCAGGCTGCTCTCTCATCACAGTCCCATTACTCACTGTGATGGCCCTCAGCAGAGCAGCTGGGTTGGGTAGGAAGGACTGGGGGACGGGAGGGTAGAGGGCAATGCCATTTAAGGTCTGGGCGACGCCTGCAGGGCCCCAGCCTTCCTGCCAGGCAACACCACTGCAGTCTCCTAGATACTGCCTCCATCAACAAAGCCAGGGGTCGGTTTATGCTTCACTTTTAAGTCCCCACACCAGGTCCCCGGACCATCAACTCTTACGTCCTCCAGACGGGCTCACCACTGGGTAATGTTTATCCCCTTCCCATCTCAGACCCCAGGTTCACTCCCTCAGCTCTGCCCCCTTCCTGCTCCAATGCCACTGGATCTCGCTGGGCTCGCCCATGAACCTGGCATATGGCGTGTAGAGAACTTGGAGTCCAGCCGGATCCACGACCACCCCAGGCCCCGGATGGACCCCACAGCCGGGAAAGCCCCGAATGAGGCTGTGCCGTCCTCCCTGCAGCCTCTGCTCTTTCCGTCAATACTCACAGCCCACATCCTCAGGGACCTTCAGATGCAAGTCACCCCCGTCCTCTCTGCCCTGCACCTGCTGTGTCCTCAGAAGCCACAACACTCCTCTCCCCTCCACCTTCCTCACGGTCCTCCACGCGGGACTGAGCTGCAGGACGGGACAGGCACCCGCACCCGGGCAGTCCTGTTCAGTGTAAGTAGCAATGAGGGGAGGACCCGGGGGACACACTCACCTCAGCCCGTCTCCTCAGCACCGGCGCCGACATTGCCCTCTGTGGACGGAGCGGGGCGGGAGTAGAAGCCGCTGCAGGAATGGCGGCCTCTGTCCCGGCCCTGGGCGGGTCTGGTGGCGACTCCGCGATTCAATCCCACGTGGGAGCTGTGAGCAGCACTGGAGGCGCCCACCATTGGCTGTGAGGCGGGGAGCACCACTCTCCAACCTTCTCCCCGGGACTCTGAGATCAGGTACCACCGACCACTTAAGACAAAATGGAGAGAAGACTACCGTTCCCGCCCACCAGAACTTGAAAAAACGGAAACGCCTTTTCTGAGCTTCCATTGGCTCAGCCTGGTGGCACTCCACGCGCAGGCTTCTGGGTAATGTAGTTCCTACTCTCCCTGGCCAGGATCCTGTATTTCCTCAGCTGACTACATGATTAGTTTTGAGGGCAAATAGACCAAGAACACACCAAGTATACTCAGGACCCTCCAGCGCCTTCAGGGGAGGGGATTTATAGAACAAGTTTGTTTATGCGGGACCTGACTGGGTTCCTTTAGCTGCTGGTTTTGCATATCTTTCTCCAGAATCTGCTCTTTGCTGAATGGCAGGCATTGTGTGTTCTTTCAGGGCATTAGGTTTCTGTCTCCTTCAGGCTAAATGTAGCTAGCAGAGGTTGCTCAAGTGTCTAAAGCACCTATCCTGCCTCCATTGAACGAAGTTAATTTCTCAAAACAGACATGAATATTTAAGAGCATCTGCTTCTGGGGCCAAAGTGTCAGCTCTGCCTAGACTGCAGTGTGGATAACATGGCCAAGAGACATGTGAAAAAATGCTCAAAGTCACTGATCATCAGACAGATGCAAATTAAAGCAACAATTAGATAACACCTCCCAACTGTCAAAATGACTACCATCAACAGAGGACAAGTGCTGACGAGGATATGGAGAAAAGGGGAACCCTAGTACACTGCTGATAGGAATGCAGACTGGTGCACACATTAGGGAAAACAGGGAGTTTCATTGAAAAATTAAATATGGAACTGCCATTTAACCCTGTGATCACACTTCTAAGAATATATCCTAAGAAACCTGAAACAACAATCAGAATACTATGCAGTGGTGAAAAATAAGAATCTCTTACCCTTTCAGACAGCATGCAGGGACCTGGAGAGCCTCGTGCTAATTGGAATAAGTGAGTCAGAGAAAGAAAAGCATCACTTGATCTCACACATAGATGGAACCTAAATAACAAAATTAACTGAAGAACAGAGTGGTTCCAGAGACATGGAAGCTTGGTACTGAGTGCAAAGTCTCAGATGGAAGGCAAGGGAGGGTTATATAAAATAAAAGAGAGAGAGAGAGAGAATAAACATTCCTGGGTGAGGATTAAAGAAACACTCTCTCACACACACACACACACACACACACACACACACACCAAACAAAGCCACCTGATCCTTGAGCATTTTCTTCTGTTTCCTGGAAGCAAGGAGAAAGCTAGCTTGCTGTGTTCTGGGTTGCCTCTAAATTTGTGTTTATAAATGTGTCTTCATTAATCTCTGTCTTGGGAAATGCTGATACCCTTCCATGTAACCTTCTGCTTCACATGAGTCAATTCCTTTTGATGTTGTTGTAAGAAATGTCCAAACCTGTGGGAAATTTTTCTAAGTTTATTTGACCCAAGTCACCAACATTTGCCAGGAAGCAAAACAACACATTGAGTAATGCAAAGGGGAACGGCAGTTTTGCACCTTTTTCATACATGAGACTCAAAGGAGAAGACATATGGGGGTTAAATGAAATTCACTGGTAAACAATTAGAGTGGGGGGGGAACTGAAGAGGGAAATCTCTGGGATTGGATAAGAAGTAAAAAAAAAAAAAGACACAAACTTCTTTTTAAAATGTTCTCCAATAGTTAAGAGTTAATATTTAAAACAGCAACAATAATAATTTTAGCCGAAACCGGTTTGGCTCAGTGGATAGAGCATCGGCATGCGGACTGAGGGGTCCCGGGTTCGATTCCGGTCTAGGGCATGTACCTGAGTTGCGGGCACATCCCCAGTGGGGGATGTGCAGGAGGCAGCTGATCGATGTTTCTCTCTCATCGATGTTTCTAACAATCTATCTCTCTCCCTTCCTCTCTGTAAAAAATCAATAAAATATATTAAAATATTAATAATAATAATAATAATTTTAGCTCCGAGGTCTTCTGTGTTTGGAGACTGTGCCCATAGGAGTCTGTAAAAAAGGAAATTTCCCAGAAAATCCAAAGGTATGTTATCCTAGATGCAAAAAATGCAAGAGACAGGCTTAATGAGGTAAAGAATGACCTTTGCAAAGAAACAAAACAAAGGAGGCTAGGACAAAACTACCCCTGCAACTTGCTTTTACTTAGAAAGTTTTAACTTCAAACCATCATAGGTCGTTACTTTCGGCCTTGGAGTTTGTTAGATTCACCATGTGATGCCAGGCTACCTGAGCTTGCCATGTTTAGTATACACCATCATTTTTGTCCATACTGTGTTGTTAAAACCTATGGTGTCAGGAGAAATTTCACCGAGTGGTGTATTTCCTTCGGGACCCATTGCTCACATCCTCCTGAACACAATGCCCCCAGTACTGCTGGTTTCCGTTTATTTGGTCTCCTAGAAGTATTCACTCTTCAGGTCAATAAAGCCTTAGGTTCTAAAAGTAGTCGAGGTATTTGAAAGGATAAGAAGAAGGTCTTTCTGTTTCTTCTCCACAATTTATGAGAAGCACTTGCCAATTAAACCCCAAATTAATGGCTCCTCTAATTCAAACAGCTTCTCTGTTCAAACTGCAGAACAAGATAAGCTACTTTTAAGGCTAAATTCTTACATACCCCTCCTTCCTGCTGTTGTTACACCTCAGGGATAACTCACACCAAGGAGTCTCTAGTTAGTAGAAAGTTTCCTCCCCTTCACCTCTTCAAATAAGCCTCTTTTGAACTCTTCATAACTTTTTCTCTAGTCATATTTTATAGGCTTGGGAAGAAACTGCTAAGACACCTCCGTAGAACATCTGCCAGACTGTCTCCTGGAAAACAAGCAAACTGTAACTTTTAAGGACAGCTCCTCTTATCTACACAACTTCAGCTCCGCCCATGGCCCCTCCATTGGTTGTCCCATAGTACCAGGCACTGCTGAAAAGCAGAAGCCACCATTTCTTCCCTGCCCTGAATTGACTAGCAATACTTGGCCTTTTACTCTCTTGGAAAGTAAAATAAACTTCCTCTTTGCATTGCTTCTTTTAGTTGTGAATTCTTTCACAGGCTGTATCACCGCCCAAAACTTAACAGTATTCCTTTATTTTGTGGAGTTAAGGGAATTATTGTGAAAGAAGATGAAGGAAATGATACTGTAGAGGCATAATAATTTTCCCTTAGCCCCCAGCTCTCACAGGGGTGGCTCTTCTGGGAAGACAAAGCTAACTTGGGATTCCTTGTCTGTGACACTCTTACAGAAACCTTCTGTTCAGTCGGGGCCTCAATATACTCTGCTCCACAGCAGCAACCTGAACAAAAGGAAAAGCTGGTGAAGTACAAATTGACCTTATGAAATCAGAATATCTTCACCACAAATGCTTATCGGTCATGACTAGTCATGATTCCATAGGAAAATTTTCAAACAAGTGAAGTAGACTCCGAAGAAACTGCTTATACATACCGTGGCCCCAAAAGTCCGTTGATGATGAAAATCTCACCAAGAGAGGGACAGAAGCACAAGATGGGATACAAAGAAGAGGGGAAGACTCTATTCATTGTTCCTCCAGAAATGGCTTCCTTTAGGACCTTATATGCTGGCCATGTGAGTCTGTGTAGAATAATTAAAACTGCTCAAACCTATAAAAATTAATTATATTAGAGCACATGAGGTTCAACGACAATGTAATAACACTTGTGCACTCCAAGGTGGTGCAGGCATGGACCAACATTGCTTAGCAGTAAAGACAGACCTATGAAAGGGGCAAAGGTGCAAAGTCCAGAGAATTGAAGGTTATCTGTGTGATGAGAATCTGAGTAGAAATGATCACTAGTAGAACTGAGTAGTTGGCAAAGTATCAATAATAACCAAAAACAAGTATAACTGGGTAAGGAATGGGCAACTGTAAGAAAACACTGATGAATAAAATGGGTTTCTAGTTAGGAGTGTAACAAAGGTCTGTCGTGAATTCCTCCCCAATGACCCTTCACCAAGGCAAAACCGCCTGTGGGGTCACCATGTCATTCATAAAAGTCACGTTTCTTCTGTGATGCACACATGATTTTTCCCCTTAAATCCCATTTGAGCAATTGCATGGGATAAATGATCCAAATCTTCAAAGAAAAACTGAAAAGATGGCTGGTCAACACTCAAGTAGAACAACAAAGGACAAAGGAGATCACAGGCAAAAGACCTATGTGAGTGACTTCAGCAAGATGGCAGGATCAGAGATATGAGCTTCATCCCCCATCCCAGTGTAAGTAGACAGCTATCCATGACCAAAAACCCCATAGGAAATGGGAATAAAGAGTACCATGAAGACAAACAATATTACTGAACAAAAATAAAGGAGAACTGTATAAAAAGGATGAGTGAAAAGACTGAGTGAACAAACACATTTGACGATACCTACAGTCAAAAACAAGGGTCAGAGTTACCTCCAAAGCCACTGTGCTTCTGCTATCATTCACTCAAGTGGCCTGTTCTTCAAAAAATACTGGAAATTTGTGTGTTTAAAAACCACAGAATGGCCCTAGCCAACTTGGCTCAGTGGATAGAGTATCAGCCTGTGGGCTGAAGGATCATGGGTTCGATTCCGGTCAGGGGCACATGCCTGGGTTGTGGGCTCAATCCCCAGTGTGGGGTGTTCAGGAAGTAGCCGATCAATGTTTCTCTCTCATCATTGATGTATCTATCTCTCTCTCTCCCTCTCCTTTGCTCTCTGAAATCAATAAAATATATATATATATATATATATATATATATATATATATATATATATATATATATATGTTAAAAAACAAACAACCCACAGAATGCCTTGTCCAGTGTGGCTCAGTTGGTTGTTGCATCGTCCTGTGTACCAAAGGGTCGAGGATTCAATTCCCAGGCAAGGAACATATTAGTATGTGGGTTCCATTTTCAGTTAGCTTGTGTGCAAAGGGCAGCTGATTGATGTTTCTCCCTCACACTGATGTTTCCCTCCTTTTCTCTCTCTTTCCCTGTCTCTCTCTCCATTTCTCTTCCTATCTATCTGAAACCAATATTAAGTAAATAAGAATTTAAAGGTAGCCAAACACAAAACAGATCTCAAAAAAGTCTACAGACAAAGTAAATAAAAAGACAACCTACTAAAAACCATGTATAAAATTTAGAAAATGCAATTCTAAGAGGAAATTTTATAAGGATAAATGCTTACATTATGAAAAACAATCTCAAAAACTTAAACTGCCATCTCAGGAATCTAGAAACAAGAAAGTAAAGCCAAAAGTTGCAAAGGAGAAAACAGTAAGTATTTCAACAAGCATCAATAAATGGGAGACAAGACAAAATAGGATACCTACCGTATTTGCCGGCGTATAAGACGATTTTTTGGCCCTGAAAAATATGCCTCCAAGTGGGGGGTCGTCTTATACGCCAGGTACACTTCAGATAGACTGCCCATAGTGCTTGCCCCGTGCCATAGTGGCCTCCTGATGCCCGCCCACTTCATTCCACATACCGTTCAGGCATCAGCAGCGCTGCTGGGTGTATGCTCGGCTGTTATGCGATTTTACCACACTCGCAAAATCGCACACAGCCGACCATACACCCAGTATGATAGCGCAAAATCGCGAATCGCGATACCATACTGGGTGTATGGTTGGCTGTGTGCGATTTTGCGAGTGTGGTAAATTCGGGTTACCGTATATTTCTTTACATATGCATTGAAGATTCGCGATTTTGCGCTATCATGGTGCCTGTTAGAATGTTGAAGAGCTCGCACTTGCACACTAGTGAGGTCCCAGGGAGATGCTGATGCAAGGGTGGACCAGACTGCTATAGTGACAGGGCGGGCAAACAGGGAGCAGGGACCAATCAAATCAGGCTTTGTATACAGCCAACAGCCAACCACAATACTGCCCCATTGTACAGTACAGCATAGAAAATGTCGACCAGTCAAACCCCTATCATCCCTATCATGGCACCAAGATGTCGTTGATGAACTTTTAATATCAGATGATGAAGAGGAGTTTGAAGGCTTTTAAGGTGAAACTGTCACGCCAGCAAACTTGCTAGGGACTTGCCCGGCACTTGCTCTCTCCCTCTATTTGTTATCTTACTTCTATCATTGACAGTCCCTCTAGGTTGTGGGCTGCTTGCCTGTGTTCCTGAGAAGCATCTACGGTACCAGTCTATAGAGTGTGTTTTCTTTAGTGAATTACTGGTATGTTTACCGGTGATAAACTTGCACTGTTTTATGTATATGTTTGATTACATACAGCCTTGTGACAGTTTTCCTGCATGTCATAAGCATTTGAATATAAATTAAAATGTTAAAATCAAATCTGATATTGTTTTATCTTTTATTTGGTGTGTGGAAGGTGTGCGGAAGAGGGGGTAGTCTTATACGGCGAGTATATAACAAACTCTGTATTTTGAGTGGAAATGTTAGGGGGTCGTCTTATACGCCCAGTCGTCTTATACGCCGGCAAATACGGTAACAGGTATTTTTCTAAAAAATACAAAAATATGCAAACCTTGAGCTAGACTAAAGCAAAAAACAAACATATAAAAAAACAAGCCTCAAAGAATGAAAAAAAAAAAAAAGTTAAGACATTACACCTGACACTATGGACCACAAAGCATCATAAGAGATGTTGATGTTAGGAGAAGACACGACCCTCCAAGGAGAAATTTGTCAAGATCCCATATGAGCTTCTGAAATTATAAACAAATTCAGAGGCCTGGCCAGGTAGCTCAGTTGTTGAGTGTATGGTCCTTATGGACCACAGTTGTGGGTTTGATACCCCATCAGGGCACATGTAGGGGACAGCTAATAAACACACAGATGGGTAGAACAGCAGATCAATCTATCCCTCTCTTCCTCTGTCTCCCTTCCTGTCTCTAAAAATTTTACCTAATAATAGACAACATGTAAATTAACTGTCCCTCCACTACACTCACCAGCCAATCAGGAAAGTATGCAAATTAACCCAACAAGATGGCGGGTTAATTTGCATATGTAGGGGTGAAGTGGCGGAGCGAAGACTGAAGCCTCTGTCCAGAGCCACAAAGACTGAAGGCTCCGTCTGGAGCCTTGAAGATTGAAGGCTCCATCCGGAGTGAAAGCCTGAGTCCCGGGTGCCGAAGAAAAACCGGTGCCGGCAGCCAGGGAAAGGGAAGGCCTATTGCATGAATCTCTTCGTGCAACAGGCCTCTAGTCAATAAGTAAAGGTTGACCAGTACAGGTTAGTGATTGTAGCTGACCTAGGAGATCACAATTGCATTCCCTGTCAGGGGATATGCACAGGTTGTGGGCCCTCTTTCCAGTGGGGGGCGTGTAGGAGGCAGGTGATCAATGACTCTCCCTCATTATTCGTGTTTCTATCTCACTCTCTCCCCTTCCTCTCTGAAATCAATAAAAATATATTTTAAAAATAAATAAGTAATGTAAAGAATAAATAAATAGACCTGGCCCGTGTCGCTCAGTGCTGAGAGTGATTCCCAGTAAAGGGCAGGTACCTGGATTTCAGGTCAGATCCCCACTTAGTCAGGGCACATGTCGGAGGCAACCAATTTATGTTTCTCTTTCTCTCTCTCTCTCTGTCCCTTTCTCTCTCCCTCTCTAAGAAAAAAAAAAATAATGGAAAAAATATTCTCACACTTTGGGTGAAGATAACAGAAGAATAAGGAATGAAATTCAGAAAAGTTACATGAGAGGAGATCCAAGATGGCAAAAGCCTGTACTTGCTGTCTCCCACAACCACATCAAAATTAAAACTAAAATACAGAACAACCATCATCCAGAACCACTGGAAAGCTGGCTGAATGAAGTCTTATGCCTAGAGAAGTAAAGAAGAAAGCACACTGAGACTGGTAGGAGGTACAGAGGCATAGAAGATCCTGCTCCTGTACCCATGTGGGCCACTTTTGTAACTGGGAGGAAGATAGTCTCTACAGAGGTCACCTGGAGGAACAAGGGGTCCCAATCCCACAGGAGATGCCCAGCCGAGGATTACAAAGCTGGTAAAAAAGTCCCTACTGGCAGTAAGAACTATAGGCTGTAAAAACCAGTGCATATTGGGGCTCAGTGACAGAGAGGCTGCAGGAGTTCCAGCTGCTCCTCTTACAATGCCAGCACCAGGAACTGAACTTACAAGCTCCTGCTTCCTGTGAGCTACACTACTGGGTGAGCCTCGGGGGTGGGAGGAGACCCAGACACTGATGAAGAGAAATTGGACTGGCTTCGGGGCAGGAACTTGAGGGCTCCTTTCTCCCAGACGGAGGTGGTCACAGCAGTCCTTATACCTTGCTAGAACCTTCTGGGTCGCAGGGCTGACTGGCAGCCATATCTGTTTGCTCTGCCCTGGTGATTCCCTGAGACCCCACCCCACCCACTTTACAAGCCACCCAAGCTGTGTGCTGTAGCCTTTGTATATGAATGGCCTGTCCTTCCTCAGGCTAAAGTCTGTCAAACAAGTTGCAACTGGGTCAGGAAGTTCCAAAACTATCAGTAAAAGCCCAAGACCTGGCACCAGCACAAGCGTTCCTAGTTCACAGCTGGGCCTTGTCAGGACACTTCCAAACACAATAAAAAGAGGAGCATTTGCAGATCTCTCTGTAGATCCTGCTGGGTGGCCCCAGGTAGTGGCTGTCTTTACACCTGCCTGGAGACACAAGAGCCAGTGCACCCAGTGGTCAGTGCATAACAACTTACAACTCTTTACATCCATAAGCAACACACTCAAGGGGAAGACTCACTGAGCATCAAAGCCCCACTGAAGCAAGTCCTGCTCCATAGGGGTGTTTCCTACACAGCAACTCTCCCACTACAGTCATAGTGGACCCCCTAGATGCTAAAATCCTCAACAAAATTCTAGCAAATTGGATCCAGAATTACATCAGAAAGACCATACACCATGACCAAGTGACATTTATTCTGGGGATGCAAGGATGGTACAATATCCGCAAATCAATAAACACGATACATCACATAAACAAATGGAAAGACAAAAATCAGAAAGTCATATCAACGGATACAGAAAAAGCATTTGACAAAATCCAACACCCTTTCTCGATAAAAACTCTCAGCAAAGTGGGAGTACAGGGATCATACCTTATATGACAAACCTACAGCCAACATCATACTCAATGGGAAAAAACTGAACCCATTTCCCCTAAGAACAGGAACAAGACAGGAATGCCCACTTTCACCACTCCTGTTTGACATAGTATTGGAAGTGCTAGCCATAGTGATCAGACAAGAAGAAGAAATGTAAGGCATCTTAATTGGAAAAAAAGTAAAACTGTCATTATTCGCAAATGACATGATATTGTACACAGATACCCGAAAGACTCCATAAAAAAACTACTAGATTTAATAAATTTGACAATGCAGCAGGATGCAAAATTAACACCAAGAAATACATGGCTTTTTTATATACAAATAAGGAACTTACAAAAAGAGAAACAAACAAAAACAACGCCATTTTCCAGTGCAACAAAAAAATTAGGATGCATAGGAATATACTTAACTAAGGAGGTAAGAGATCTATATATGGAAAACTATAGGACAGAAAAAAGAGATAGAGGAAGACATAAACAAATGGAAGAATATACCGGGTTCACAGATTGATAGAATCATCATCATTAAAATGTCCAAAAAAAATGTCCATACTACCTAAAGTAATCTATAAATTTAATGCAATCCCCATTAAAATACCAACGGCATATTTCAAAGACCTAGAACGAACTCTCCAAAAATTCATCTGGAATAAAATAAGGTCTCGAATAGCCCACAGCTATCTGGAGAAAGAAGAACAAAGTTGGAGGGATGACAATACCAGAAACCAAGCTATATTACAAAGCCACTGTTCCAAAACTGTCTGGTACTGGCACAACAGCAGACATATAGACCAATGGAATAGAACAGAGAACCCAGAAATCGACGCAAACCATTATGCTCAATTAATATTTGAAAAAGGATAGAAGAGCCTACAATGGACTCAAGATAGTCTCTTCAATAAATGGTGCTGGAAAGACTGGACAGATACATGCAAAAAAATGAAACTAGAGACCTAGCTGGTGTGGCTCAATGGAAAGAGCGTCGGCCTGCGGAATGAAAGGTCCCAGGCTCGATTCCTATCAAGGGCATATGCACAGGTTGTGGGCTCCATTCCCAGTAGGGGTATGCAGGAAGCAGCCAATCAGTGATTCTCTCTCATCATTGATTTTTCTGTCTCTCTATCCCTGCCCCTTCCTCTCTCTAAAATCAATAAAAATATATTTTATAAGAAAAAAAAAAAAGGAAAGCACACCCAAAGCGAGCAAAGAAAGTAAACAATGAATATTAGAGCTACCATTAATAAACTAGAGACAAGACAAAAGTTACTAATAACAAAGAGCTAAATCTTTTTCTTCTTGTTGTTAATCCTCACCGGAGAATATCTTTTTCATTCATTTTTAGAGACAGTGGAAGGGAAAGAGATAGAGAAAAACACACAAAAACATAGATGTGAGAGGGACACATTGGTGGGGTGCCTACCACATGCGCCCCAACAGGGGATGAGGATCAAAACTACAACCCCCATCCCCCACAAGAAAAAACCCCTGCAACCCAGGTTCATAGACTTAATCAGGAATACAACCCATGAACAACTGGTGCTCGGGCTGACACTCTAATCACCATGTTGGCCAGATTTAAGAGCTATTTTTTCTTAAAATATATTTTATTGATTTTTTACAGAGAGCAAGGAAGAGGGATAGAATTAGAAACACTGATGAAAGAGAAACATCTATCAGCTGCCTCCTGCACACCCCTACTGGGATGTGTGTGCAACCAATGTACAAGCGCCTGTCCGGATCCGAAAGTGAGACCCTTCAGTCTGCAAGCAGATGCTCTATCCACTAAGCAAAATAGGGTTAGGGCTAAGAGCTATTTTTAAAAAAAGCATACACAAAACTGGTAAATCTTTATTCAGGCTAAAACAAAAGAAACAATACCAAATAAATATGGTTAAAAATAGGACTAAAGCCCTGGCTAGTTTGGTTCAATGCTCGAGCATACTTCCGTGAACAGAGTAGGTCACGGTTAGGTTCATAGTCAGGGTACATGCCCGCGTTGTGGGCTGGATCCCCAGTAGAAGGCATGCAGGAGATACCCAATTGATAATTCTCTCTCATCATTGAAGTGTCTCTCTCTCTCTCTCCCTTTTCTTCTCTGAAACCAATTAAAAATACTTACAAATAAAATAGGACTAAAGATGTAGACACTACTTAAATAAATACGTACCAATAACCAACAGGAATAAAGAATATGCTTTTGTTCACTACTCAACTGGAATCCATCAGTCTCCCTGCCACACAACCAACCACAAACCCTCCCTACCAATTCGGTACAGCAGGTATTGTGATTAAAAGTATAGAAGGGAGCAGGGAAATCAAACCCACCCTGCCAACCACAGCAAAAACCCAGAAACCTGGACAAATCAAGCAATCTATACAGTCCACAGGTGAGGACATTGCACCCCTAGAAATGAGGGAGCATGGGGTGATGCAAAGCTAAATCCCAGGAACCAGCCAGAGTGAGGGTCTTACCCAGGGAGGATATAAGTTCAAAGTTCTCCAGCATCACATTCAGGTACAGCTGTCTCTGACCCTCATCAAGGAGGCTCCATTCCTCCCTGGAGAAGTACAGGGCAATGTCCTCAAAGGTCACGCCAACCTGTCAGATTGAGAAAACTGAAACCATAGTTGAAACTCTGAGAACTAGCAACCCTACTCCTTACACATCTTCCCCACCCTCAAGCTCCTCCAGTGCTCCCCAGTTTAGTGTGGACACCAGGCCCTAATGCCAGTGCTGGCTGCTTTCACATCACAGTCCCATTACTCACTGTGATTGCCCTTGGCAAGAACAGATGGGCCAGGAAGGGTGACAGCAGAGAAACACCATCTAAGCTCTGGGCCATGCCTACAGGGCCCCAGCCTTCCTGTCAAGCAACACCACAGCTGTCTCCCAGATCAAGCCTCCCAAACAAAGCCAGGGTTTATGCTTCACCCTATAATCCTAATACCAGTCCTGGCTGGTTTGTCTCAGTGGACAGAGTTTTGGACTGTGCACTGAAGGATCCTGGGTTGCAGACTCCATACCCAGTACGGGGTTTCCAGAGGCAGCCTATGGATGATTCATTCACATTCTCTCTCTCTTCCTTTCTCTCTCTCCCTTCCTCTCTGAAATCAATACACACACACACACACACACACACACACACACACACACACAGACACACACACACACATATATATTTAAAGTCCCAATACCAGGTTTCCAGTACCATCAGCTCACACTTCCTCCAGATGTGCACACCAGCAGTGATGGCGAACCTTTTGAGCTCGGTGTGTCAGCATTTTGAAAAATCGTAACTTAACTCTGGTTCCGTGTCACATATAGAAATTTTTTGATATTTGCAACCATAGTAAAACAAAGATTTATATTTTTGATATGTATTTTATATATTTAAATGCCATTTAACAAAGAAAAAGCAACCAAAAACATGAGTTTGCGTGTCCCCTCTAAAACGCGTGTCATAGGTTCGCCATCAAAGGAAGGTCTACCTCCATCCCAACTGAAGACCCCAGGTTCGCTGCCTCAGTTCTGCCACCTTCCTGCTCGACACTATGGACCTCTCTGGACTCACCCATGAACTTGGCACATGGCATCCAGAGAGAGCATGTGAGGGTTCAGAAGGATCTACCACAACCCAATTCTTGGTGGACCCCACAGCCTGGGGAAAGCAGGCCATGCGGCTCTGAAATCCTCCCTGCGAGCCTCGGACCTTGGTTTCTATACTCGGAGCCCACCTCCGCAGGGGGATTTCAGATACGAGTCACCCCTGTCCACTGGGCCCTGCATTTCCTGTGTCCTCAGAAGCCACAGCACTCCTCTCCCCCCTCCTCCTTCCTCAGGGTCCTTGGCGGGGACCTGAGGTGCAGGACGGACAGGTGCCCTGGGCCCAGGCTGCAGGGTTGAGGGTAAGGAGGCGGTGAGAGCAGGTGTTGGGGGCGGGGGACTCGAACTCACCTCAGCTGAGCAACTGGGCAAGGCCATTGCCATTGAACGCCAGGCGAGGACCCAAGCAGGAGAGGTCGGAGAGGCGGGTAAGAAGCAGGGGCAGCGGAAGGGGATAATGGGGCCTCTGTTCCATCACGGACGTGGGTAACCCGGTGGCGTCAGCGAATTTCACTCCCACGTGCGGGCTGAGCCGGAGAGGACTCGGGCCTTATCCCTCGCGGTATCTGCCACTGCCCCGCCTACCTGGAGCCGTCAGCCCTGTACTGGAGTAGATTCTAGGTGGAGACCAATAGCCGCCTAGAGTGTACCGGAAGTCCCGCCCACTCACCCGTGACGCAAGACAAAGGTCATTTCTGACGCTTCATTGGCTAAGCTGGTGGTAGTCCTCACAAGGCCTTCTGGGTAATGTGGGTTCCAGCGTCCAAGATGGTGGTGGAAGGTTTTTCCATCTCGCTACAAGGACAACAGCGACATCTGCCGGTAGGGACGCTGGGAAATGACCTTCCTCAGGTAAGAGACATCTTGAAAATGGCTAGAAAAGAGTCATTTTTCCTGGTAAAGGGACTGGGGTCCTTTTTATGAAAACTCCTTATCTGTGCGACCAATGCAGTTCGTCATACTATAGAGCAGCGATGGCGAACCTTTTGAGCTCGGCGTGTCAGCATTTTGAAAAACCCTAACTTAACTCTGGTGCTGTGTCACATATAGAAATTTATTGATATTTGCAACCATAGTAAAAGATTTATATTTTTGACACTTATTTTATATATTTAAATGCCGTTTAACAAAGAAAAATCAACCAAAAAAATGAGTTCGCGTGTCACCTCTGACACGCGTGTCATAGGTTCGCCATCACTGCTATAGAGGTTTGCCTGAATTACAGAGTCTGGAGAGTTTTAGGACACAAATGACGTACTCACACCGCCATAGGTGTATGTTACCAATAGTACACAAGACTATTCCACAGACCTATCCAGTTTAATTGGTGGTTACAGCATGGACGATGGATGTGAGTATAAACAAGTTATATTTTCTGTCAAAGAGCAGTTTAGACCAGTGGTTCCCAAACTTATTTGTCCTACCGCCCCCTTTCCAGAAAAAATATTAGCGCCCCCTGGAAATTAATTTTTATAAATTTTAATAGCAGTTAAACAGAAAGATATACGTATTAATGTTTCTACCTTTTTCGTAAAATATAGTAAAGAAAGGTGTAAATTAGAAACATTGGTTTGAAATCATGAAACTATTTATTGAACTCAGAATAGAAAGGAAATACAAAAAAAGTTAAAACAAATGCACCTGTGGCCATCACCGCCCCCCTGGATCGCTGCAGCGCCCACCAGGGGGCGGTAGCGCCCACTTTGGGAATCACTGGTTTAGACAGCCGCCATGTTAGATGGACGGCAGGACCTGGCACTGCCATGTTGGCCAAATGGCTTGCAGCTCCACTGGAAGCTGCCCCTTAGCTCCCATCAAGAGCAAGGGACAGCTCACATACCTCAGGGAATATAAAGCCCAGCTGAACACCTGCTCCATGTGGGTGAGTTTCCAGACCTTATGTGTGCACCCTTCTGCGTAGAAGTAAAGATATTAGCCTTGCTGCCTTGCTCCTGAGTATGTTTTATGTTCCTCCAGGACCCGTGAATTCGGGGGCTCGCCTTATTTCTGACATGCAGACTGAAGGGTCCTGGACTCTGTTTCACCCAGTGCTTGTACCTATGCTGCTGGCTCTGTCCCAGTGAAGTCTGGGTGAGTGCCCAGGCTACCAATCAATCTGTCTCTCTCAGGGGGAGAACCAAGATGGCGGCATAGGTTAACTCCGGAGTTTGCTGCCTCGAACAACCACTTCAAAAGTGAAACTAAAAGACGGAACTGACATCATCCAGAACCACAGGAATGCTGGATGAGTGGAAGTCCTACAACTAGGAGGAAAGAGTAACGCACACGGACACTCAGAGGAGGCACAGTGCTGAGGTCAGATTCTGAGGTGCGGAGTGCGCGGAGCGGGCTGAGGGCGCGGTTGGCGTTTTCAATCGGGAGGGAGTCGCAGGCTCTGAGCTGCAGATCCAGGCGAGTCTTTAGGGACCGAGACTCAAACGGGAGAAGCGGGACTGTCTGCCTTCGGTCAGAGCGAGTGCAGCTTTCTCTCCGAGTTTTGCAGTGGTTGCTGGGACTCAGAGAGGCAGAGCCCCTGGGGACAGGACTGAGAGCCGCCATAACTGCTCTCTCTCTCTGGCCCACCCTGTTGATCCTGTGCGACCCGCCCCGCCCAAGCCCTGCACAGAGGCTTTTGCCGGATAGCCTCAGGCAAAGGCTAGATTAGCACCTCCCTAGAGGACAGTAGTTCTCTCACTGCAGACACAGCTGATTCTCACAGCCACTTGGCCTGGAGGTCAAATCCCCCCTGGTATTAGCTACAACAATCAAGGCTTAACTAAAAGACTGTGCACAAAGACCACTAGGGGGTGCACCAAGAAAGCATAACAAAATGCGGAGACAAAGAAACAGGACAAAATTGTCAATGGAAGATATAGAGTTCAGAACCACACTTTTAAGGTCTCTCAAGAACTGTCTAGAAGCCACCGATAAAGCTATTGAGATCCTCGAGAAATCTAATGAGACCCTCGATGCTATGATGGGGAACCAACTAGAAATTAAGCATACACTGACTGAAATAAAGAATATTATACAGACTCCCGACAGCAGACCAGAGGAGCGCAAGAATCAAGTCAATGATATGAAATCCGAGGAAGCAAAAAACACCCAACCGGAGGGGCGGAATGAAAAAAGAATCCAAAAATGTGAGGATAGTGTAAGGAGCCTCTGGGACAGCGTCAAGCGCACCAACATCAGAATTATAGGGGTGCCAGAAGATGAGAGAGAGCAAGATATTGAAAACATATTTGAAGAAATAATGACAGAAAACTTCCCCCACCTGGTGAAAGAAATGGACTTACAGGTCCAAGAAGCGCGGAGAACCCCAAACAAAAGGAATCCAAAGAGGATCACACCAAGACACATCATCATTAAAATGCCAAGAGCAAAAGACAAAGAGAGAATCTTAAAAGCAGCAAGAGAAAGAAACTCAGTTACCTACAAGGGAATACCCATACGACTGTCAGCTGATTTCTCAACAGAAACTTTGCAGGCCAGAAGGGAATGGCAAGAAATATTCAAAGTGATGAATACCAAGGACCTACAACCAAGATTACTTTATCCAGCAAAGCTATCATTCAGAAGTGAAGGTCAGATAAAGAGCTTCACAGATAAGGAAAAGCTAAAGGAGTTCATCACCACCAAACCAGGATTATATGAAATGCTGAAAGGTATCCTTTAAGAAGAGGAAGAGGAAGAAAAAGGTAAAGATACAAATTATGAACAACAAATATGCATCTATCAACAAGTGAATCTAAGAATCAAGTGAATAAATAATCTGATGAACAGAATGAACTGGTGGTTATAATAGAATCAGGGACATAGAAAGGTAATGGACTGACTATTCCATTACACTAAGTATAATTTGTGAATATTTGTGCAATCTTATCTCATAGAGAATGGCTGAAACATCAACTCCGCTGACATCTTCAATATGTCTGTAAGGGACGAAGTGTCTTTCACTATGATAACTACAGTGGCATCTTCACATTAACAAAAACACCAGTTTTTGGGGGGAAAGGGGTGTGGGAGATGCGGGAAGAGATTGGACAAAAATCGTGCACCTATGGATGAGGACAGTGGGTGGGGAGTGAGGGCGGGGGTGGGGCGGGAACTGGAAGGAGGGGAGTTATGGGGGGAAAAAAAGAGGAACAAATGTAATAATCTGAACAATAAAGATTTAAATTTAAAAAAAAAAATCTGTCTCTCTCACATCTGTTTCTTACACTGTCTCTCACTCTCCCTTCCATTCTACCTACAAAAAAAAGGGGGGGGGGGGAGAATGTGGCGCATATCTTTGAAATAAAGAACATGCCTAATATAAACATTAAATCAAATTCTGTTGTTTAATTTTTACTTGAACATCAATAAAGATAAATACACTTTTGAAACAGTGGGAAACTTGAATTCTGGCAAAGTAACTGGTGTTTTTGTTAATGTGAAGATGCCACTGTAGTTATCATAGTGAAAGACACTTCGTCCCTTACAGACATATTGAAGATGTCAGCGGAGTTGATGTTTCAGCCATTCTCTATGAGATAAGATTGCACAAATATTCACAAATTATACTTAGTGTAAATGAAATACATATTCATACTGAAAGATGAGCTATGTGTATATAGCTCCAGAACTTTAAAACCACATGAAATAGTATAAATAACAAATGATGATGGGTATGCATATGTGCAGTGAATCTTTAAAGTTCCTAAGTCTGTAAGAACGTTGTACTACTTAAAAATTAAGACCAAGTCGTCCTGGTGTGGCTTACAGTACGAACATCAACCTATGAAAGAGGAGATTAGGGATTGATTTCTGCTTTGGGTAGAAGCCTGAAGTAGGGGTTTGATCCCCAGTGGGCGGTATGCAGGAGGCCACTGATCAATGATTCTCTTTCATCATTGATGTTTCTATCACTTTCTCCTTCTCCCTTCATCTCTGAAATCAATAAAAATCTACTTTTTAAAATTCAGAGCAAAAAACATAGTGAAGTATAAACCCAACTGGAACATGTCATAAAGCATTAAAACTAAGTAACGTAGGAGTTGAAAAAAATCTAAAACCGGCTAGGCTAGGGCTATGAAACTAACCTGCAGCACACTGAAACTGGCAGAATGATCACGGGAGTGGTCTGACACTCTCCACAAAGTTCTGACACTGGGGCCCTACCTGGTTTGCCTCAGTGGATAGAGCATCTGCCTCGGGACTGAAGGATCCCAGGTTTGATTTGGGCCAAGGACACATGCCTGCGTTCTGGGCTGCATCCCCAGTATGGGAAGTGCAGGACACAGCCCATGCAGGATTCTCTTTCATCATTGATGTGTATTTCTCTCACTTCCTCTCTGAAATCAATTAAAAATAAATAATACATAAAAATTTAAAAATTAATAGAAAAAAATCCTCAGGTGAGGATTTTTAAAGACAAACAAAACTTCTGACTTGGGAACCCTGTACAGTGCCCTCTTGTCCATAAAACATCTTCATGATCAAATCAAATCTCCTCACTTCCTTTCAATGTGCGCTTTAAGATTCTCACATCCAATGCTACTCATTCCTGAGGGCTGCTCATTTCAAATCTCTATAGCCGATCACCAAATGAGTCACTATCACATAGAATATATATATATTCGCTTGATTTTTTACAGAGAGGAGGGGAGAGGGATAGAAAATTAGAAACATAGATGAAAGAGAGACATCAATCAGCTGCCTCCTTCACAACCCCTACTGGGGATGTGCCTGCAACTAAGGTACATTCCCTTGACTGGAATCAAAACTGGGACACCATCAGTCCGAAGGCCTACGCTCTACCCAATGAGCCCCTGAGCCAAACCGGTCAGGGCAGGAATATTTTCTTTTTCAATGATTTGCTCCTCATTCCATAAAGCCTTTGAACATGCCTTGTTGAAAACACATCTTTATGCACTGCTGTGACAGTTCAGCCTCAGAAGCAGATGGGATCCTTAGTAAATGATGGTTGAAGCCATCATTTAAATGATGCTTTAAATTCTTCTGCTCACACCGTATTGTATTTTCTCAGCTCACTGTATTTTCCTCAAGTTGTCGCGAATGAGGAGGCCTCACATTTGTAGAAAAAATAATTTCCTGGTAGCCACTGTCTCAGCAGACCCATATCTAAAGTTAATTATCTCACCTCTTGGGAATCATTGTCTTTAATTTACCACCTATTCAGACCTACCTGCTGTCAGCCTTCATAGAGCCTCTGGTCTTCTACTATATAAATACTACTCATTGTATAACTCCATTATGCCTTTCTATAGTTTGCTCTAGCAATATTCTCTTCCATAAATCATCTTCATTCTGCATGCAGACACTGTAACTTCACAAATAGGTGAAATAATTATTTCCAAGCAAGGTTGTGAGACCCTAGGATCCACAATCTTTACCTCAGGTGCAGATGCCCATTTTCCAAACCTTGAATGGTGCCAACATGATAGCCATCCATACAACAAATAGTTTGGCTCAAATGATGGACCCTTGGCCTGTGGACTGAGGGGTCAAGGCTTTCATTCTGTTCAAGAGCCTGTACCCCGTGGGGGCTCAATACGCAGCCAGGGCAGGGCATGTGTGGGAGTCCACCAAATGATTTGTTTCTCACACACAGATATTTCTCTCTGTGTGTCTCTCCACCTCCCTAACACTCTCTAAAAATCAATGGAGCCGAAACCGGTTTGGCTCAGTGGATGGAGCATCGGCCTGTGGACCGAGGGGTCCCAGGTTCGATTCCGGTCAAGGGCATGTACCTGGGTTGCGGGCACATCCCCCGTGGAAGATGTGCAGGAGGCAGCTGATCGATGTTTCTAACTCTCTCTCTCCCTTCCTCTCTGTAAAAAGTCAATAAAATATATTTTTTTAAAAATCAATGGAAAAATCAGACGTTGAGGGTTAAAAACAAACAAAAAAAGAATGATTGACCAAAGAAAATATTCTCTAGGATGTGGAAAATGAATTCCTCATATGCTGCTAGTATAATTCAAAAATGCACAATCAATTTTTATTTATTTTAAAAGAATACTGTACTGGTTTTTAGAGAATTAGAGGGAAACATCTAAATGACAGTGCAACCTCAATTATTACCCTTGTGCACACTGTTTTGGGGATCTAGCACACAACCAGGCCCTTTTCCCCACTGGCAATCCAAGGCCCGACACTAGGTTGCAATCCAGCCTTTATATCTGACACTTGTTTTCTGGGGAAGCAAGTCTGTGTACATGCGAACACCTGGGTATTTACTAGAATCTTTATGCTTAGTCTTTAGATGTCCTTTGTTAAAGGACGCTGCAGACACATGTGTGATCTCAAGGATGCTTACCCTACTGATAGTATCTAATAGTTAATTTTGATTCAAGCTGTTCTTACAATAAAAGCCTACGGAGGTAGGTGAATGGGGCTGTTTGGTTCTGTTATCCAGGCAGTCCATTAGCCCTCTCTTTCACAAAAATGTGTCAGAGTAATCACAAAAAAATGGGTCAGAGTAATCATTCATCCATCACTCAGAGTCTGCTGTTCAGCCCTGGCATTGTTTGTTAAGGAAACTTGGAAAATCTTCCTCATTTCTGTAATCAAAGATGTTCCCAGCAGTTCAATACCAGTTTAGACTTTCCAGGTTTTTGCGAGAATTAAAAGACAAAAATACTCAAAAAGTCATCTCGGGAACCCTAGCCCCGGCAAGTACCAACTTTGTAACTTTTGATTCTCACAGTCCTAGCTAAGTCATGTTACATTTAACCAACTGAGGTGCAGGGAGCTGTAGTGAATCTCCTGGAGATTCCAGGTTGGAGACCCAACACTGAGACCTTAGTGCCCACAGTACTGCCTCCCTGCAGGTGGGTCAGCGGGTTCAGAAAGGCCCCAGTTCTTTCTAAAAAGCCCTTACACACAAAGGTGCTTGTTGGCATTGGGGAACTGAAGGGTTCCTGTCCTGAGGTTTTCTAAAGTTGCTCTTCTGAAGGTGGTGGAGAATGTTAGTAGTGCGAGTAAAAATTAAAAGCGTTCACTGCATTGTGCTTATTATTTAAAAACTAAAAATTTCTAGCTGGTGTTGCCCAGTGGTTAAGCATCAGCACAGGCACAAAGACGTCCCCCATTCGATTTCTCATCAGAGCACATGCCTGGGTTGCGGGGTCCATTCCCAGCAGCAGCTTGAAGGAAGTAGCCCATCAAGGATTCTCTCTCATGATTGATGATTCTCTCTCTCCCTTCCTCTGTGAAATCAATAAAAAATATTTTTTAAATCTCTAAAAATAGATATTTTTAACAGGTAAAAATTATTAAAACACATTATATCAATACAAAAATTTATTTCCTAAATCAAAAAAAAGACACAAAATGAGTGAAATACTAACATTCACATTGGTTATCCATTGTCTTTTTGTTAAAGAGAATTGCCAAAACTCATAAAACATTAGGCAGAACATAGGATCAGAGGTTTTAAGAAAGATACAGACACAGCAAATATATATTGGAGAAAAGACTCAGCATAAATTTCTAGAAAAAAACACAATCAAACAGTGAGGTAGCATGACAAACTTACAAAATAAAATTTTTAAGTAAATAATGACTGACCAAACAAAATATTCTCTAGGATATGAAGAATGTGAATCCCTCACACACCACTGGCCAAATGCAAAAAAGTATAATTAGTTACGGTTTATTTATTTTTTTAAAAAACACACTTTATTACTTATTAGCATATCATAGAGCTCGGCTATTGGTTGAGTCAATCCATTCTTAGTGAGACATGCTCATAGACACTGATGGTTTTTGTTTTTAAACATATTTTCTTGATTTTGGGAGAGGGAGAGGGAGAGAGAGTCATTGATTGCACCTCCCACAGGCCCACTAGTTGAGATTCACCCCAAACCCAGACATGTGTCCTTGGCTAGAATCTAATCAGGGACCCTTTAGTTCAATGACTGACGCTCACTCCACTGTTCAAAACCGGCTAGGGAAAGGTTTATTTTTTATTTTTAAAGAATAGTTTATTAATTTTTGGAGAGAGAAGGGAGAGAGAAACATTGATGGAAGAGTGCCATATTGGCCAGTGACCACCTGCACACACACTTCTGTGAATCTAGCCCATAACACAGGCACATATCCCCACTGACAATCATATCCACAACCTTGTGCTACACGAGATGATGGACAAGTACTGACCCACACCGGCCCTGGTGGTATATTCCATTTAGATCACAATTTGCTAACCTCAGTAAATTTAAACCTGCATCTACTCAAAAACCACAGACTATGCACTGAAATTTTGGCAAAGGTAAATAACACTTATATACGTACAAAAAATTATACAGAAATGTTTGTACCAGCTTTATTAGAAATAACCAAATATTTATTAAAATGGACAAACTGATGGAGATATATCAATGATAATATCTATCAGAAAAATGATCAGTTACTAGTGTAACTTTAATAAATCTCCAAGTATTTATGAAACATGAACTAATGCAGAAAATGACTTAGAAAAATAAAGTTCTCCATGAAAATGAAATGTAAATCCATGGTTACTAGGAAAGCTGTGATAAGCTTAAAAGGACAGATTAAGAGCTCATTATGCAATTAGACGGAGACAGATATGGTCAGCTTTATGACTATAATGATGGTTTCAGTGTCATGCACATGTCAAGATTCATGAAACACTATACTTAACACATGTGATTTACTCATTACAACTGTTAAAAATGGTTCAATGGTATTATGGAAGAAAAAGTTTGGCAACTCTATGTTCAATCCCCGTACTTATGCCCTCTAGGTGACAGACTCAACTTAGTGACAGAAAATGTAATAAACAATGAAGAACTTTCACCCAAACCCACAAAAGCCACATTCCTGGACTAAAGACAGCCGTTGTCTCCATCTTTCTTTTGATGCCAGCGCACCAATGGCTCTGATGGGAACTTCTGAGAAGCTACAGGAGCAACAAAACATCTTGATTGTAATCAATGACAATGACTGCTTCACAGAAGATAAACAAGCCTGGAGTCCCTCAGATCTGTCTATACACAGCTCTTGTAGTCTTTTCCTAAAAATAATGCCGGGATGCACACTTAGGTGAGGACCATTCCATCTAAGGGGGTGCAGTCTCATCCGACAACAATTAGGTGAGTGTTTCTGTAGTGAAAGGGTTCCCCCTGAATGCGATGGTCTTCAAACCAGTGACCATCACCCGTAATATTGTAGGCATTAGGGCACGTGTCCCTCTGCAAGACTTGGGTAAGAGATTCACTTCACAGGTATTGGCATCGCTTGCAAACAAGAAAAAAATTCATGTTTCTAGACACACTTGAGGTTGTCACAGCTACCCTCTCTTTGGAGTGATCTCTATGTGCATCCATATTCACATGAGAAGTAGTGTCCACAGTGTTTCCTAGGAAAATATGGGTAGCAATGTTAATTTGCCAAAAACTGCTGAACGAATTTCTGAACAATACTGTTGCCCCATGGGAAAAATGTTTGAGACCCCTAAAAGTTTTTCACCTCTTCATGCTTGGAAAGCCCAGATCTCCTTATAAACTAACCTATTGAGTAAATAGAACACCAGAAAATAAAGCAGTCTTAAGAAAAAGCCTTCGCCCTGACTGGTTTTGCTCAGTGGATAGAGCGTCGGCCTGCGAACTAAACGGTCCCGGGTTCGATTCCGGTCAAGGGCATGTACCTTGGTTGCGGGCACATCCCCAGTGTGGGGTGTGCTGGAGGCAGCTGATTGAAGTTTCTCTCTCATCGATGTTTCTAACTCTCTATCCCTCTCCCTTCTTCTCTGTAAAAAAGCAATAAAATATATTTAAAAAAAAAAGAAAAACCTTCATTACTTTACAATCCATAGAGACATGACACTGGCAGTTCTTCCGTTAATGACTTAGGCACACAATAAACTCATCATTAGCATCTAGGGAAAGTGGGTCCCTGAAAATGACAGTCCCTCTGCAACATGTTTACTGGGGCCAATTGTAATGAGACCTATTTGGCAACACAAGACAAGGAAGGAAGAAAGAACTAAGGACTCAGGTATTCCTCATTTCCGTCAACAAATCAGAGTCTGACTTAGCATCCCTGGGCACAGGAGGATGGTGATTGATGCCATCTGTAGGGACCTTATAGGTGGTTCAGGTGAAATACCTTCAACAACAGAAATATGCAGTGACACAGATCTGGCAGTACATCCTGTATGTTAGAACGTGCAACATAATTACATAGTGTTCTAACATGAAAACACAGAAACACAACAGCAAAAACACTTATGGGAACTTTGCATAATGTAGGTGATTAAATGTATGATCCAATTCAGAAAAATGAGGACTCACAAATTTTCTTGTACTATTGTTAAGTCCTAAGAAATTACATTTCCTACACATCTAAGAAATTTCTCACATTTGTACTCTTATGCGGAGAGGGAATTTAGAAATTTGGCTGAGAGATACCTCACATTAATTACACTCTTAATAGCTTTCTCCAGTGTGAACTCTCTGATGATACTGAAGACCACTGCTCTTTTTAAAAGAATTCCCACATTCAGTGCACTTATAAGGCTTTTCTCCCATATGAACTCTCTGATGTCGATCAAGGTTTCTTTTAGTGGTAAAAGATTTTCCACATTCACTGCATATATATGGCTTTTCTCCTGTATGAAGTCTCTCATGATGACATAGGGCAGAGCTCTGGGTAAAAGATTTCCCACACTCAGTGCATTTATAAGGCTTTTCTCCTGTATGAACTCTCTGATGTCGATCAAGGACGGTTTTAGCGGTAAAAGATTTTCCACATTCACTGCATTGATATGGCTTTTCTCCTGTATGAACTCTCTGATGATATAGGAGACTTTGTCTATGTTTAAAAGGTTTTCCACATTCACTGCATTTATAAGGCTTTTCTCCTGTATGAACTGTCTGATGGTAACGAAGGGCAGTGCTCCGGGTAAAAGATTTCCCACATTCACTGCACTGATAAGGCTTTTCTCCCGTATGAACTCTCTGATGTCTATGAAAGTCAGTGTTAGTGGAAAAAGATTTTCCACATTCATTGCATTGAAAAGGCTTTTCTCCAGTGTGAACTGTCTGATGATATTGGAGCCCTTTGCTACTTCTATATGATTTTCCACATTCACTGCATTTATAAGGCTTTTCTCCCGTATGAATTCTCTGATGTCGATGAAGGGTTCTTCTATTGGTAAAAGATTTCCCACATTCACTGCATTTATAAGGCTTTTCTCCTGTATGAACTCTCTGATGTCGATCAAGGATTCTTCTAGTGGTAAAGGATTTCCCACATTCACTGCATATATATGGCTTTTCTCCTGTATGAAGGCTCTGATGATGACGTAGGGCAGAGCTCTGGGTAAAAGATTTCCCACACTCAGTGCATTTATAAGGCTTTTCTCCTGTATGAACTCTCTGATGTCCATCAAGGACGGTTTTAGTGGTAAAAGATTTCCCACATTCACTGCATTGATATGGCTTTTCTCCTGTATGAACTGCCTGATGACGACAAAGCTGAGTGCTCTGGGTAAAAGATTTCCCACATTCACTGCATTGGTAAGGCTTTTCTCCAGTGTGACCTCTCTGATGATATAAGAGACCTTTTCTATGTTTAAAAGATTTTCCACATTCACTGCATTTATAAGGCTTTTCTCCTGTATGAACTGTCTGATGGTAACGAAGGGTAGTGCTCCGGGTAAAAGATTTCCCACATTCACTGCACTGATAAGGCTTTTCTCCCGTATGAACTCTCTGATGTCGATGAAAGTCAGTGTTAGTGGAAAAAGATTTTCCACATTCATTGCATTGAAAAGGCTTTTCTCCAGTGTGAACTGTCTGATGATACTGGAGCCCTTTGCTACTTTTATATGATTTCCCACATTCACTGCATTTATAAGGCTTTTCTTCTGTATGAACTGTCTGATGATAACGAAGGTTAGTTTTCAGGGTAAAAGATTTCCCACATTCACTGCATTTATAAGGCTTTTCTCCCGTATGAACTCTCTGATGGTAACGAAGGCCAATGCTCCGGGAAAAAGATTTCCCACATTCACTGCATTTATAAGGCTTTTCTCCCATATGAATTCTCTGATGGTAACGAAGGGCAATGCTCCGGGAAAAAGATTTCCCACATTCGCTGCATTTATAAGGCTTTTCTCCTGTATGAACTCTCTGATGAAAACGAAGATTAATGTTCTGGATAAAAGATTTCCCACATTCACTGCATTGGTAAGGCTTTTCTCCAGTGTGAACACTCTGGTGATATAGGAGACTTTTTCGACCTTTAAAAGATTTTCCACATTCGCTGCATATATAAGGCTTTTCTCCCGTATGAACTCTCTGATGGTAACGAAGGGCAATGCTCCGGGAAAAAGATTTCCCACATTCACTGCATTTATAAGGCTTTTCTCCCGTATGAACTCTCTGATGGTAACGAAGGGCAATGCTCCGGGAAAAAGATTTCCCACATTCGCTGCATTTATAAGGCTTTTCTCCTGTATGAACTCTCTGATGAAAACGAAGATTAATGTTCTGGATAAAAGATTTCCCACATTCACTGCATTGGTAAGGCTTTTCTCCAGTGTGAACACTCTGGTGATATAGGAGACTTTTTCGACCTTTAAAGGATTTTCCACATTCGCTGCATTTATAAGGCTTTTCTCCTGTATGAACTCTCTGATGGTAACGAAGGGCAATGCTCTGGGAAAAAGATTTCCCACATTCACTGCATTTATAAGGCTTTTCTCCCATATGAACTCTCTGATGTTGCTGAAGGATGTTCTTAGAGGTAAAAGATTTCCCACTTTCACTGCATTTGTAATGCTTTTTTCCAGTGTGACCTCTCTGTTGATAATGAAAGGCAGGAAATTTGGTAAAATATTTTCCACATTCAGCACGCACACAACACCCACTTCCAAGATGGAAATCTTTTTCCTGAATAAACGTGTGGGTGCAACTAATATCTTTCTTACATTCTTTTCTGCTGAAATAATTTTTTCTACTTTGAAACGTCATCCCACGCATCAAAATAGCAGTTGGACTGTCCCTGGTCTGCGTAGCCTTTAGGTGGAGATGTCCAGATTCAGTAAAGACACTCTGCCCAACCTCCCCACAGCAGAAATGATTCTGGGACACATTGAAATTGCAGTTGTTTGCAAGTGACATCCTTTCCAAACCTCTAATGTAAGTCTGCTCTCTCACATGCTGCTGGTGAAATTTTACACACAAAGAAAATCTTTTTGCACACGCTCCACACCTCAACAGTATCTGTCTCTGTTGTGTTCCCTGCAGCTCCATCACGCAGAAAATCTTTCCCAGGACTAGCCCACAACTCTCACAGGGGTGACTATTCTGGGAAGGCAACAGTAAGTTGGGATTCCTTGCCTGTGAAAATCTAACAGAAACCTTTTGTTCCGTCAGGGCCTCCACATTGTCTTCTCCACAGCAGCAACCTGAACAAAAGGAAATGTAGGTGAAGTGCATGTTGACCTGATAAAAACAGAATATCTTGAAAACACAGATGTTTATCTGTCATGTCTGAACATGATTTTTTAAAAATATATTTTATTCATTTTTTTACAGAGAGGAAGGGAGAGGGATAGAGAGTCAGAAACATGAGAGAGAAAGATCGACCAGCCGCTTCCTGCACACACCCGCACTGGGGATTGCCTGCAACCAAGGTACAGGCCCTTGACCAGAATTGAACCTGGGACGTTTCAGTCCACAGGCCAATGCTCTATCCACTGAGCAAACCAGTTAGAGCCTGAACATGATTTCATACAATGATTTTCAAGACGACGGCGTCACACTCTCAGGAAATGGCTGTTATATATATAACATGACTCAAAAGCTCACTGAATGAAGAAAATCTCACCAAGGGAGGACAGAAGCATAGGCTGGCACAAAAAGAAGAGAGGCAGTGTCTGCCTGTTATTACTCCACAAATGGCTTCCTTTAAGACCTTTCATGCTGGCAATGTCAGTCTGTGTAGAATAATTCCAATGTGTTCAAAACCATAAATGATCAATCATATTAAAGCATGTGATGTTCAGCGTCAATGTAATAATTCATGTGCACTGTACGGCCTGCAGGCACGGAACAATATTGGAGTGCAGTAAAGCGAGATGTTTGAAAGAGGTAGAGGTGCAAAGTTTAGAGAGGTTAAGGTTATCCACAGGCTGGGAATCCCAATATGATGATCACTATTAAAACTGAAAAGTGTCGAACCGATTTAGCTCAGTGGATAGAGCATCGGCCTGCAGACTGAAGGGTTCCAGGTTTGATTCCGGTCTAGGGCATATACCTTGGTTGTGGGCACATCCCCAGTAGGGGGCGTGCAGGAGGCAGCTGTTCGATATCTTTCATCGATGTTTCTAACTGTCTATCCCTCTCCCTTCTTCTCTGTAAAAAATCAATAAAATATATATTTTAAAAAATAAAAAACCAAACAAACTGAAAAGTGTCAACATTAAGCAAGAAGAAGTAGAATTGGGTGAGGAGTGGGCAATGGTAACAAAACATTGTTGAAGAAAATGGGTTCCGAGTTATGAATGTAGCAAAACCCAGGCATGAAAACTGCCTCCACAGTCCTTCAACAAGGCAAGACTGCCTCTGGGTCTAGCCCAGGGGTGGCCAAACTTTTTGACTCGAGGGCCACAATGGGTTCTTAAACTGGACTGGAGGGCCGGAACAAAAGCATGGATGGAGTGTTTGTGTGAACTAATATAAATAAAGTAAACATCATTATATAAAAGGGTACGGTCTTTTTTTTCCAATAGTTTTATTCCTTTCAAACATCCGGCCCACGGGCCGTAGTTTGCCCACAGCTGGTCTAGCCTGTCACTAATAAAGTCATGTTTCTCCTGCGATATACAAAGGATTCTGCCTCTTAAATCCCAGTTGAGCCACTGCATGGGATAAATGATGCAAATCTTAAAAGAAAAACTAAAAAGATGGATTGTCAGCACTGTGATAGAACAACAAAGGACAAATGAGATCATAGGCAAAAGGCCTAGGAGACTGACATCAGCAAGATGGCAGAATCAGAGATAGAGAAACTTTCCCCATTCAAGAGTAAGTAGAAAAACATCCCACAGGAAATGGTAATAAGAGTATCATGAAGATACACAGTAATACAGAATACCAAATAAGGACAACTGCATAGAAAGGATGACAGGAAACTGAGTGAGCAAACACATTTTAAGATACCTAAGGTCAACAATGAAGGTTAATAATAATTAATTAACTAACTATCTAACTGACTAAGAAAATAAATAAATACAGCAAGGGTCAGCCCTAGCTGGCTTACTCAGTGGATAGAATGTAAGCCTGGGGACTGAAACGTCCTAGGTTCCATTCCAGTCAAGGGCACAGGTCCAGTTTGTTGTGGGTTCAGTCCCAGTAAGGGGGCATGCAGGAGGTAGCTGACCAGTAATACTCTCTTATCATTAATGTTTCTCTCTCTCTGTGTCTCTCTTTCTCTGTCTCCCTTCCTCTGAGAAATCAATAGAAATGTATTAAAACAAAAGTGTTAGTCCTAGCTGGTTTCGCTCAGTGAATAGAGCATCAGCTTTTAGACTGAAGGGTCCAAAGTTCCATTCCGGGAAAGAGCATATGACAAGGTTGGGTGCACGGTCCCTGCTGGGGGGCATGCAGGAGGCAGCCAATCAATGATTCTCTCTCATCATTGATGTTTCTATCTCTCGCTCCCTCTCTCTCCCTTCTGAAATCAATAAAAATATATTTAAATAAATAAATAAATGAAAATAAAGGGTTAGCATTACCACTATCAGCCACTGTGCTTCTATTCTCATTGATCCTAGTAGACTGTTCTCTAAAAACCTGGACATTTATTAAAAAATAAACACAAAAAACAAAAAACACAGAATGCCCTGGCCAATGTGGCTCAGTTGGTTAGAGCATCCTCTAGTGTATCGAAGGCTGGAGGGTTCGATTCTCAGTTAGGGCACATTTCAGAATGAGGCTTTCATATCCGGTTTACATGTGTGCAGAAGGGAGCTGATTGATGTTTCTTCCCGACCTCTATCACTCTTTCTCCATTTCTCTTCTCTCTATGTAAAAGGAATCTAATTATATAAACAGCTAGGGGTTCTGACGGCCTAAACGACCAAACTGACAACCGAACACCGGAAATCAATCCTGAAGTAAGTGCTGGGTCGATGACCCAGCACTGACTGCCGAGGCTGGTGGGCCGGCAGGGCCAGGCAGGAGTCACAGGTGGGAGTCAGTCCCAGGTCATGTAAGTGGAAACCAAAAGATATAGAAACAAGGAAGACCTATCCCTCCACCTGGGGAGATATTGGCAGAAGAATAGTAGGGAGCCAGAACTCCCCCCATCTTATAACAAAAAGATTACCCATCTCCCTCCCCCTTCACGCCTCCGCCAACACACACACCTACAAACCTTGGGCCAAGTGGGGAACCGGGACTTCTACTCTCTTCTTAAAATAATGAGATGGCATTTCACCCTGCCATTACCAGAGCAATAACGAAGCAAGTCAGGTAAAATGGGCTTGACAAGATCCAGAGTTTCATAATGCTCAAAATTTCTAAGTTTCAATTATGAAATTATTCATACAAAGAAGCAGAAAGATCTAAAACTGAATAAAAGAGATAATAGAAACTAACACTATTAGTGATGATAGAGTTATTTGATAATAAGTTTAACGCAGCCATCAAAACAATCTTTACATGAGTGATTCTGAACATCATTAAATGGGGAAAAAAGCAAGTTATGGCAAGTAAATAGAAAGTCTCAGCAAAGAAAATGAAGTTATAAAGAAAAAACAGATGAAAACTATAGTACAGAAGAGTATAACTGAAATAAATAACTCAGTGAATAGGCTCAAAACAGAATGGATGGAACAGAGGAAACACTCAGGGAAGTAGAAAATTTAACAATAAAAATATCCAATGAGAATACAGAGAAAATGGGCTTGAAAACAGCAACAGAAAAAGATCAGAACCACAGGAACCAGAGGAGTCATAACAATAACAATAACAACAACAACAACAAATCACCACAAAATAAAACTGTAACATTTGGAGTCCAGGAAGAAATGAAAGAAGATGCAGCTGAAAGAGTACTTGAAGAAATAATGGCTGAAAACGCTTCCAATTGGTCAAAAGACAGAAATCCTCAATTTTAGGAAGGTCAGCAAATACAAAATGAGATAAACCCAAAGATATCAACACCTACATCATAGTTAAATTTATGAAAAATAAAAACAAAGAAAAAATCTTAAAAGTTCTGAATGACAAATAGCACTTCATCTATAAGGAAAAATTCTCATAACAACAGGTTTTCCATTAGAAACCATAAAGTCTAAAAATAAAGGAACTGTCAACAGAGTCCTATTTCCAGAGAAAATATCCTTCAGCAATATGGGGAAAATCAAGGCTCCTCAGAAAAGAGAACACAAATGTAAACAAGAATTGATAAAGGATAATACCCACATCTCAAAAAATATATGAAATATATTCAATATCATCTATCCAGGTAAACTCAAATTTATTCCTCCATGACTTACTTACCAGGATAGCTAAAATTAAATAGGTTTATAATACTAATTACTGGGAAGTATCTGCAGGATCTGAAACTCTCATTCACTGCTGGTGGTTGTATCACTTGGATAAAAGGATGTGCAAAACTATACCCACTAAAATTAAACCTATGCCTACATCATGAGTCGTTGAATTTACTGCTCTTATTATATCCAAAAGACATGAGCATATAGGTCCTCAAAATCATATGGGAAAGGATGTTTGCCATAGCTTTATTCATAATATTTTCAAATTAGAAACAACTTACAAATCTGCCTACAGGAAAATGGAAGAATGGTAGTAAATATCAAGAGTAGAATACTACACAGCTATAGAAGAATAAAATCATGCTAGGAAGAATAATATGGGATACTTTCATAGATATTGTGTTGAGCAAAAGAAATGAGACACAAATAAGAATACATCATATAAATCCACTGATATGAATTTCATGAACTGATGGTACTATCAATGATTATAAAGGTCAGAAAATTAAGAAATTCTGAGGGTAGTCGTCAGAAAGGGGGATGAAAGAAACTTTTAAAATCTTGAAAAAGATTCTACATCTTATATTGGGTGTTACATATGTAAACAAGTTTGATCTCTACAGTTATGTTTCATGCACAGGTGGAGTTAAATATAAGTGTTTTCTAGCACTGAAAGTTGCTTCTTATTTGAGCTTGGGTTCCTCAACTTTCAAAGTCCATGCTAATCTCCATTATGTCATATTACCCTCTGAAGATAAACAGTGCCATCAAGATGTAACTCTTCCCTGACGGGTTTGGCTCAGTGGATGGAGCATCGGCCTAATGTCTGGGGCGTCCCGGGTTTGATTTCAGTCAAGGGCATGTACCGTGGTTGCGGACACTTCCCCACTGGGGGATGTGCAGGAGGCGGCTGATCGATGTTTCTCTCTCATGGATGTTTCTAACTCTCTATCCCTTCCTCTCTGTGGAAAAATCAATAAAATATATTTTAAAAGAAAAGATCCAATTCTACCACTCAGTAACTCTGAAAAATGAAAGAGGATTTATCCTGATTAAGAACTCTGAAGAAATCATACTAACAATTCAGTATAATTCACCAAATACTCTGCATAAAATATCACCTCAAATGGAGTACCATTTATGATTCCATAACTGGAATTTATGAGGAAGTAAAACAGTAGGTCTTTTGTTATTCTCATAGTTTCCGGACTCAGTAGTTATACTGATAAACTATTGAAAAAGATGTTTACTTTTTCTACAAATATTTGAATTGTTTGGGTAATTTCAAAAGACTGTACATTTTTAGCCTAAACACACTTTAATATATTTTTATTGGTGATTTTAGAGAGGAAGGGAGAGGGAGAAAAAGATAGAAACATCAACGATGAAAGAGAATCACTGATCGGCTTCCTCCTTTGGAAAATACCCCACACTGGGGATCTAGCCTGCAACTCGGGCATGTGACCTGACCAGGAATCCAACTGTGACTTCTTGGTTCATAAGTTGATGCTCAACCACTGAGAAACACCAGCCAGGCAGCCTAAGCATACTTTAAAAAATGACTGTCATATATTGGGAAATGAGATATTAAAGTAATATGTAATCTATACTAATAAAAAAGTGATAGCCTTGCCGAAGCCGGTTTGGCTCAGTGGATAGAGCGTCGGCCTGCGCACTGAGGGGTCCCAGGTTCGATCCCGGTCAGGGGCATGTGCCTTGGTTGCGAGCACATCCCCAGTGGGGAGTGTGCAGAAGGCAGCTGGTTGATGTTTCTAACTCTCTATCTCTCTCCATTCCTCTCTGTAAAAACTCAATAAAATGTATTAAAAAAAAAAAAAGTAATAGCCTAATTAGACCAGGAGACTGGCCATCTTCAGGTCAAAAGCCACAGTGGTGCGGGTCGAGGAAGAGATGGTTAGGGGTGATCCGAATGGCAGGCCAGGGTAGTTGGGGGCCATGAAGCCAACAGGCGAGGCCAGTTGGGGGCCATCAGGCCAGCAGGGGAGCGCTTAGGCAGCAGTCAAGATGGTAGGCAGATAAGCAGTTAGGAGCCAGTGGTCCCAGATTGGGAGAGGGATGTCCAACTGGGCCGAAACCGGCAGTCAGATATGCCCAAGAGGTCCGGATTGGAGATTAGAGGGGGTGCAAGCCGAACCGAGGACACCGTCCCTGCCCCCTACACCCCACCACAAATTTCATGCAACTGGCCTCTAGAAATAAATAAATAAATAAGAATTTCAGGGTAGCCAAAAACAGAAGTGATCTAGAGACAAACTAAATAACAAAACAACCTACCAAAGCTTCTGTATAACATTCAGAAAATGAAATTCTAAGGAGAAATTTTATAGAGATAAATGCCTACATTGTCACAAAAGATCTCAAAGAACCTAACATAGCACCTCAGGAAACTAGAAACACAATAGGAAAGTAAACCCAAAGGTCTCAAAGGAAAAATACCATAAATAAGTAGAACAAACATAAACCAAAGGGATTTAAGACAAAAGAAAGGAATACCTATAAGGTATATTTTAAAAATATATAAAAATGTGCAATCGTTTAGCTACACTAAAGCAAAAACAACCAAACAAAACCAACCAAAAACCAAGCCTCAAATAAGTTAAAAAACAAATGCAAGAGCCCTAACTGGTGGCTTGGCTCAGTTGATAGAGTGTCAGCCTGGGGACTAAACAGTCCCAGATTTGATTCCAGTCAAGGGCACGTACCTTGGTTGTGGGTACATCCCCAGTAGGGGATGTGCAGGAGGCATCTAATTGATTTTTCTCTTTCATCAACGTTTCTAACTTTCTATCCCTCCTCTTTCCTCTCTATAAAAAATCAATAAGATATATATTTTTAAAAAAGACATGAAAGCCCTAACCGGTTTGGCTCAGTGGATAGAGCGTCAGCCTGTGGACTCAAGAGTCCCAGGTTCAATTCCAGGCATGGGCATGTACCTTGGTTGTGGGTACATACCCAGTAGGGGGTGTGCAGGAGGCAGCTGATTGATGTTTCTCTCTCATCGATGTTTCTAACTCTCTAGCCCTCTCTCTTCCTCCCTGTAAAATATCAATAAAATATATTAAAATAAAAAGACATGAAATATAAGACATTACACCGGTCACTATGAATCACAATGCATCATAAGAGACGTTGATGTTAGCACATGACATGACGCTCCATAGAGAAATTTGTCAAAATCCCACTATGAGCTCCTGAAATTAATAAACAAATTCAGAATCCTGTCCAGGTGGCTTAGTTGTTGAGTGTGTGGTCCTGATGCACCAAGGTTGTGGATTTGATCCCCCATCAGAGAACATGTAGGAGACAACCAATGAATGCATAGATGAGTAGAAAAGCTGATCAGTGTTTCCCTCCCTTTCTCTGTCTCCTTACTGTCTCTAAAATCAATAAGTAAATGCTGCCTGGTATGTCTCACTGACTGAGCCTTGACTCATGAACTAGACGATCACAATTCGATTCTTTGTTAGGACACCTGCACTGGTTGCGAACTCAATCACCAGTGGAGGGTCGTGCAGAAGGCAGCTGATCAATGACTCTCTCTCTCTCATCACTGTTGCTTTTAGCTCTCTCTCCTCTTCCTCAAGGAAATAAAAAATACATATATTTATGAATAAATAATTTCAAGAATAAATAAATACCCCTAGCCACTGTGCTTCACTGATGGGAATGCTACCTTGTGCACTGGAGGGCTAGGGTTCGATTCCCAGTCAAAGACAGGTACCTGGGTTGCAGGTCCACTCCCCTTTCTCAGTAGGGACACATATGGGAGGCAGACAATCAATGTTTCTCTCCCACTCTCCCTCTAAAAAAACAATCAATGAAAAAATATCCTCTCTATTTGGGTGAAGCTAATACAAGAATAAAGAATTAAATTCAGCCCTGACCTGTTTAGCTCAGTGGATAGAGCCTCAGCCTGCGGACTCAAGGGCCCCAGGTTCGATTCCGGCAAGGGCATGTACCTCGGTTGCAGGCACATCCCCAGTAGGAGGTGTGCAGGAGGCAGCTGATCGATGTTTCTCTCTCATCGATGTTTCTAACTCTGTATCCCTCTCCTTTCCTTCGTGTAAAAAAATCAAAATATACTTTTTTTAAAAAAAGAATTAAATTCAGCCCTACCTGGTTTGACTCAGTGTATAGAGCATCGGCCTGCGGACTGAAGGGTCCCAGGTCGATTCCAGTCGGGGGCATGTACATTGGTTGTGGGCACATCCCCAGTGGGGAGTGTGCAGGAGGCAGCTGATCGATGTTTCTCTCTCATCGATGTTTCTAGCTCTCTATCCCTCTTCCTTCCTCTCTGTAAAAAATCAATAAAATATATTAAAAAAAAGAATTAAATTCAGAAAAGTTACAGGATGCAAAATAAATATATAAACATTAGTTCTATTTCTACACACTAACAATAAATACTTTGATAGAAAAATGTTGAAGGAAATTAAATTTACAATAGCATCAAAAACAATAAATATAGCAGGAATAAATTGAATCAAAATGGGAAACATCTGTACGTTGAATATTGGGAACACAGTGATGAAAGGAATGGAAGAAAACAAATACATTGAGAGACAACCTGTGTTCATGGATCTGGAAATGAAATATCGTGCAATAGCTATAGTACACAAGGCAAACTACAGAATAAATGCATTCCCAATAACTCCAATGGTTTTTTACAAAGAGATGAATGGAGAATCTTGCAATGGAATCAAAAGACCTCCATTAACAAAAGCAATCTTTAGCAAGAACAAAGATGGTGGCATCACACTTCCTGACTTCAATTTATTACAAAGAGAAAGCAAGCAAACAGTGTGTTGCTGGAGAAACACAGACACATACATCAATAGAACAGAACAAGAAACACAGAAATAAGCCCAGGCACAGACTTTTAAGTAATTTTTGACAAAGCAGCAGCCACAGGAGGTAGGAAAGATAATTTCTTCAATGAATGGTGCTGGTAAAAAATCAACAGTCACATGTAAAACAACAAAACTGGACACCAATGATAAAATTTAACTCAATCTGCAGGGCAGAATTAAATGTCAGCACTAAAACTTCAAACTCCTCAGGACAACCTAGAGAAAAAGTTTGGGAGGTTTTTTTGGACAGGATTTCCTGCAGGTGAAACCAACCACCACACAAAATAGAAAAAAAATAAACAGTCCAGATTGCAACAAATAAAGAACAATAGTGCCTTCACTGTATAACAGCAATAAACAAAATAAAATGAAAGTCAAGCTACAGAACAGAAGAAAATAATTGCAAACCATATGAAGGAATCACTTGGAGGGATTGTGGATTCCGTTCGGATCAGCACAATAAAGCGAATATTCTGATATAGACCGAAACTCACACAATTAGTTGGAGTGCCCCAGGAATAATGAAGGTATGTTAATACAATACTGCAGGCTAATAACAATGCAATGACTGTTTCAAAAGCAAACTCTATATAACTTCATTAAAAATACTTAATTGTGCCAAAACCGGTTTGGCTCGGTGGATGGAGCGTCGGCCTGCGGACTGGGGGGTCCCGGGTTCAGTTCCGGTCAGGGGCGTGTGCCTTGGTTGCGGGCACTTCCCCAGTGGGGGATGTGCAGGAGGCAGCTGATTGATGTTTCTCTCTCATCGATGTTTCTAGCTCTCTATCTCTCTCCCTTCCTCTCTGTAGAAAATCAATAAAATATATTTAAAAAAAAAAATAATACTTAATTGCTAAGCACTAGTAACAAACATCTGAGCTTGCTAGAAACAAGGTGGAACTAGACCTGCTGAAAGCAGAGTTGACAAAATCAAGGACTTTCTAGAAAAGCGAGTATGGGGGAGTAATATCTGCAAAACACAATTAAGCACATGCAACAGTGTGTTCCTGTATGTCATAAGCAATTAATACATAAAATATACAAGGTATTCAAAGCTCTTTAACCAAAAATAAATAAATAAATAAATAAAAATAGTTAATAAAGAAGATAAGGATATACAGACAATTTTTCAAAAAATATGTATACATCACCAATATGAATATAGAAAATGCTTTCTTCACTGATCAAGGTGGAATCCCATAGGCCGCCTACAACACTACCAACCACAAGTCCTTCCCTAGGAATTTAGTACAGCGGGGAGTATTGGGACTTCAGGAATAGAAGGGAGCAGTGGAAATAGACCAACCCTCCCCAGGACACCAACTATCCAGGAAACTGGAAACATCAAGCAGTACCGCAGTCTATGTGGGTGAACAGAGCACACCCTGGGGGCTGGGCCCTGGAAAATCACAAAGCCAACTCTACCTCACTGGCGAGAGTGAGGGTCTTACCCAGGGAGGATGTAAGTTCAAAGTTCTCCAGCATCACATTCAGGTACAGCTGTCTCTGACCCTCATCAAGGATGCTCCATTCCTCCCTGGAGAAGTACACGGCAATGTCCTCAAAGGTCACGCTAACCTGTCAGAATTGAGAAAATAGAAACCGTGGTTGTAATTTTGAGAACTAGCAATCCTACTCCTTACACTTCTTTCCCACCCTCAAGCTCCTCCAGTGCTCCCCAGTTGAGTGTGTACACCAGGCCCTAATGCCAGTGCTGGCTGCTCTCTCATCACAGTCCCATTACTCACTGTGATTGCCCTCAGCAACAGTCGGGCTGAGAAGGGGGACAACAGAGAAACACCATCTAAGCCAGCCGTGGGCAAACTAAGGCCCGGGGCCGGATTTGGCCTGTTTGAAATGAATAAAACTATTGAAATAAAAGACGGTACCCTTTTATGTAATGATGTTTACTTTGAATTTATATTAGTTCACACAAACACTCCATCCATGCTTTTGTTTCGGCCCTCCGGTCCAGTTTAAGAAGGCATTGTGGCCCTTGAGTCAAAAAATTTGCCCACCCCTGATCTAAGCTCTGGGCCAAGCAGGCAGGGTTGCCCAGCCTTCCTGCCAAGCAATACCACTACAGTCTCCCAGATCATGCCTCCAGGACAAAGCCAAGGTTTTATGCTTCACCCTATAGTCCTAGTACCAGCCCTGGCTGGTTTGTCTCAGTGGACAGAGTTTTGGACTGTGCACTGAAGGATCCCTGGTTGGTTTCTATTCAAGGAAGGAAACATGGCCGGGTTGAAGACTCCATCCCCAGTACCGGGCTTCCAGAGGCAGCTTATGGATGATTCATTCTCTCTCTATCTCTCTCTCCCCCTCTCCCTTCCTCTCTGAAATCAATTAAAAAAAATACATTTTTTAAAGTCCCAATACCAGGTTTCCAGTACCATCAGCTCACAATTCCTCCAGATGTGCACACCACTGTGTAATGTCTACCCCCATCACAACTTCAGACCCCAGGTTCACTGCCTCAACTCTGCCACCTTCCTGCTCCACACTGTAGACTTCTCTGGACTCAATCATGAACTTGGCACATGGCATCCAGAGAGAGCTTGTGAGGGTTCAGAAAGCTCTACCACAACCCAATTCCTGGTGGACCCCACAGCCCGGGGAAAGCAGGGCATGCGGCTCTGAAATCCTCCCTGCCGGCCTCGGACCTTGGTTTCTATACTCGGAGCCCACGTCCGCAGGGGGATTTCAGATACGAGTTACCCCTGTCCACTGAGCCCTGCATTTCCTGTGTCCTCAGAAGCCACAGCACTCCTCTCCCCCCTCCTCCTTCCTCAGGGTCCTTGGCGGGGACCTGAGCTGCGGGACGGGACAGGTGCCCTGGGCCCAGGCTGCAGGGTTGAGGGTAAGGAGGCGGTGAGAGCAGTTGGGGGGGGCGGGGGACCCGAACTCACCTCAGCTGAGCAACTGGGCAAGGCCATTGCCAATGGACGCCGTGCGAGGACCCAGGCAGGAGAGGCCGGAGAGGCGGGTAAGAAGCAGGGGCAGCGGAAGGGGATAAAGGGGCCTCTGTTCCGTCACGGACGTGGGTAACCCGGTGGCGTCAGCGAATTTCACTCTCACGTGCGGGCTGAGCCGGTGAGGACTCGGGCCTTCTTCCTCCGAGTATCCGCCACTGCCGCCACCTACCTGGAGCCGTCCGCCCTGGTCTGGAGTAGATTCTGGTTGAAGACCAATAGCCGCTAAAGTGCACCGGAAGTCCCGCCCCTGCCCCCGTGTGACGCAAGAGAAAGGCCATTTCTGACCCTTCATTGGCTAAGCTGGCGGTAGTCCTCACATGGCCTTCTGGGTAATGTGGCTTCCAGCGTCCAAGATGGCGATGGAAGGTTTTTCCATCTCGCTCCAAGGACAACAGCGGCATCTGGGAAATAACCTTCCTCAGAGAAGAGTCGTCATTTTTCCTGGTAAAGGGACTGCAATCCTTTTTATAAAAACACATTATCTGTGAGACCAATGCAGCTCGTCATACTATAGAGGTTTGCCTGCATTACAGAGTCTGGAGAGTTTTAGGACACAATTGACGTACTCACACCACCAGAGATGTTACAAATAGTACACAAGAATATTCCACAGACCTATCCGGTTTAATTACTGGTTACAGCATGGACGACGGATGTGAGTGTAAACAAATCATCATTTCTGTCAAAGAACAGTTTAGACAGCCATGCCATGTTGGCTGCATACCTTCTAGCTCCCCTGGGGGCTGCCAGTCTTCAAACCGCAAAAGACAACCCCGCCCTTTGAATTAGCCAATCTCCAAAGACTGCCTCTTAGCTACAATCAAGAGCAAAGGGACAGCTCACATGCCTCAAGGATTATAAAGTGAGCTGACCATCTGCTCCATCTGGGCGAGCTTCCTAACCATGTGCATCCACCCTTCTGTGTAGAAGTAACGATATTAGCCTTGCTGCCTGGCTCCTGAGTATGTTTTATGTTCCTCCAGTACCCGTGAATGGGGGACTCGCCTTATTTCTGACATGCAGATTGAAGGGTCCTGGACTCTGTTTCAGCCAGTGCTTGTATGAATGCTGCTGGCCCTGTGCCAGTGAGGTTTGGGTGAGTGCCCAGGCTACCAGTCAATGTGTCTCTCTCACATCTATGTTTCTAACACTGTCTCTCACTCTTCCCTTCCATTCTACCTAAAAAAAAGGGGTTGGGGTTGGGGGAGAACTTTGAAATAAAGAAGAACTAACAGCCGAAACCGGTTTCGCTCAGTGGATAGAGCGTCGGTCTGCGGACTGAGGGGTCCCAGGTTCGATTCCAGTCAATGGCATGTACCTTGGTTGCGGGCATATCCCCAGTGGGGAGTGTGCAGGAGGCAGCTAGTCGATGTTTCTCTCTCATCGATGTTTCTAACTCTCTATCTCTCTCCTTTCCTCTCTGTAAAAACTCAATAAAATATATTAAAAAATAAAGACGAACTAACAGGCAGATTATAAACATTAAATTGAATTCTGTTGTTTAATTTTTTACTTGAACATCAATAAAGATAAATACACTTGAAAAAGTGGAAGACTTGAATTTTGGCGAAATAACCTGTTTTTGTTAATGTGAAGATGCCACTGTAATGATCATAGATAAAGATAATTCCTTCCTTTCGGACATATTGAAGATGTCAGTGGAGTTGATGTTTCAGGCATTCTCAATGAGATAAGATTGCACAAATATTCACAAATTAGTGTAAATAAAATACATATTCACATGGAAAAGCCTGGGGGCTTTAGACTGGGAAAAGGTACATTTACTTAACACAAGGAAGCCAGGCCCACTTACATCTCCATAAGCAGCAACAGTTGTATTTACATAAGACAAGGGAACTGGAAATAGCCAAGAAAGGTCTATATTTACAAAATAAAGAGAAGGATGCCCCTCATTCAGATGGAAAAGAAGACAGCCCAGAGGAATGGAAGGACTATAAGGGACGATGGCCTTAGGCATCACTATAGTAACCAATTGGAAGGGGAATATTGACCAATCAGAAGGGATATCAGGACAGAGACACTGCAGCATTTTATTTTTTAAAATATATTTTATTGATTTTTTACAGAGAGGAAGGGATAGAGATAGAAATATCGATGAGAGAGAAACATCGATCAGCTGCCTCCTGGGAATATGCCCGCAACCAAGGTACATGCCCTTGACCGGAATCAAACCTGGGACCCTTCAGTCCACAGGCCGATGCTCTATCCACTGACCCAAACTGGTTTCCGAACATTGCAGCTTTTAAAAGCCAGGAGGAAAAAGAATTCTGTGGGACCTTTCCCCCTCCCTACTGAAAGGGTGAGGACTACGCCCTCCACCTTGCCCCAGGGTAAGAGCTATGCCCTCCATCTTACCTTAGCCATGTGCTCAGCAAGGCTTCTCCCAGAAGCCAAGCCGCCGCTGGCCACGCCCAGGATTTCTCTGGACTGGCCAATGATAGTCAAGGGAAGTGCACGTCATCACTATGACCACATCCTGTGTAATTAGACACCAACTCGTGCCTGGCCAATTGGTAGGACCCACAGTCCTTTCTCCTCCCCTTACCCCAAGCCCCTATAAAACCTCTCTCCACACAGTTTTCCCTCTCTGCCACTTGCTGCTGTGCCATTAAGGGGGTGGGGGGGCGCAGGGGAGCCAAACCTAGGTTTGAAATAAATGACTCTTTGCTTTTGCATCGGACTCGCTGGCTCCCTGGAGGGCCCTTGGGAATCTTGAAATCTGGGCACAACACCTACCTGGGAATTTATTCTGTGGGACTCTTCCCTCGCCCTACCTGGAAGTCTGTATCTATTCTTCAATAAATTTCCACCTTTGCTATACAAAGAAAAGAAAATACATATTCATACTGAAAGATGACGTATGTATATATAGTTCCAACACTTAAAAAACACATGAAATATGTTTTTAATAACAAATAATGATGCATGGGTATGCATATGTGCAGTGAATCTTTAAAATTCATAATTTGGCCCTGACCGGTTTGGCTTAGTGGATAGAGTGTTGGCCTGCGGACTCAAGGGTCTCGGGTTCGATTCCAGTCAGGGGCATGTGCCTTGGTTGCGGGCACATCCCCAGTGCGGGGTGTGCAGGAGGCTGCTGATGGGTGTTTCTCTCTCGTTGATGTTTCTAGCTCTCTGTTCCTCTCCCTTCCTCTCTGTAAAAAGTCAATAGAATATATATTTTTAAAAAATAAAAATAGTCGAAGCCGGTTAGGCTCAGTGGATAGAGCGTCAGCCTGCGGACTGGAGGGTCCCGGGTTCGATTCAGGTCAGGGGCATGTGCCTGGTTGCGGGCACATCCCCAGTGGGAGATGTGCAGGAGGCAGCTGGTCGAAGTTTCTAGCTCTCTATCTCTCTCCCTTCCTCTCTGTAATAAATCAATAAAATATATAAAAAAAATAAAATATATTCATTTTTTACAGAGAGGAAGGGAGAGGGATAGAGAGTTAGAAACATCCTTGAGAGAGAAACATCCATCAGCCGCCCCCTGCACACCCCCCACTGGGGATGTGCCTGCAAATAAGGTACATGCCCTTGACCGGAATTGAACCTGGGATCCTTGAGTCCACAGGCTGATGCTCTATCCACTGAGTGAAACTGGTTAGGTCTCAGCAGTGGCTGTTGCTAAGGAGCAAGGAATGGAGGGCCTTGGGCTGAGCTGAAGTTGAGTAGCTATGAGGGGCTGTCTTTAAAAGTTACAGTTTGTTTACTTTCCAGGAGACAGTATTCCAGATGCGCTAAGGAGGTGTCTTATCAGTATTTTCCCCAAGAGTATAAAATATGATGAGATCAACAGCTACGAAGAGGTCAAAAGAGGCTTGTTTGAAGGGAAGGAAACTTTCTACTAACTAGAGACGCCTTGGTCCAAAATTTCCCAGAGGTGTGACAACAGCAGGAAGGAGGGGCATGTAAGACTGAAGCATTGAGAGTAGCTTATCTTGTTCAGCAGTTTGAACTGAGGAGCTGTTTGAATTAGAGGAGCCAACAATCTTGGGGTTTAATTAGCAGGTGCTTCTGCTAAACTGTGGAAGGCCACAGCGAAGAAACAGACCTTTTTCTTGTCCTTACAAATACCTCCACTACATTTAGAACCTAAGGCTTTCTTGACCTCAAGAGTGACTCCTAGGAGACCAATTAATGGGACACCAGCAATACTGGGGGCATTGTGTTCAGGAGGACGTCAGCAATGGGTCCCAGAGTTAATAAACCACTCATTGAATTTCCTCCTCAACGCACAGGCTCTAACTCCCCAGTATGGACAAAAATGATGGCACACAGTAAACCTAGCAAGCTCAGGGAGCCTGGCATGGCATGGGCAATCTTGAAAACTCAGAGGCTAAAAGTAACCATATAGGATGCTTTGAAGTTAAAACTTTCCAAGTAAAAGCTAGTCACAGGGGTATGTATGTACAAGCCTCTTTTTTGTTTGTTTTTGCAAAGGACAAATTTTTCCTTACTGAACCTGTCGTCCTTTTGCATCTCAGATAACGTACCTTTGGATTTTTACGGACATTTCTGGTTCACAGACTCCTAAGAGAACAATCTCCTAATGCAGAAGATCACAGAGCCCCAATTATTATTGTTCTTGGGCTAAATATTAACTGTTAACTAATCGATAAACATGTAAAAATAAGTGTGTGTCTATTTTTTTTTTATTGTTTACCCAATACCAGGGATTTCTCTCCTTAGCTCTCCCCTCTAATTTATCACCAGTGTATGTCATGTAATCCCCTTACATCTTCTCCTTTGAGGCTAATGTATAAAAAAGGTGTGAAACTGCCATTCTCCTGAGCATTACTCAACCTGTTGTTATTTTCCTTCCTGGCAAATGTCATGACTAGGGTCAAATAAACTAAGAAAAATTCTCAACAGGTTTGAACATTTCTTGCAACACCACCAAAAACAATTGACTCATGGGAAACAGGACAAGGTTCCATGGAGGGGTATCAGCATTTCCAGGGTCTCAACTGACGGAAGACAGATTTATAAACACAAATGTAGAGCAGACCCAGAACCCAGCAAGCTAGAGCTTTTCCCTTGCTTTCAGAGAACAGAAGAAAATGCTCAAGGTGCAGGTGAATTTGTTTTCATTGTGTGTGTGCATGTTTTTAATCCTTACCTGAGGATGTTTCTTTTTACCCTCCCCAACTTTTCTTCTGAGATTCTGCAGTAATTTCCATGCTTCCATGTCTCTGAATCCACTCCATCAGTTTTTTGTTCATTAGATTCCAAATGTGAGTGCGATCAAGTGACACTGTCTTCTCTGACTGACTGATTTCACGTAGCTTGATGCTCTCCAGGTCCCTCCATACTCTGTGAAAGGGTACGAGATTCTCCTTTTTCAATGCTCCATAGTATTCCATCGTGTAAATATACCACAGTTTTTTATCCACGCATCTACTGATGGGTACCTAGGCAGTTTCCAGACCTTTCCTATTGTAAATTGTGCTGCTATGAACAGAGGGGTGCATACTTTCTATCTGATTGTTTCAGGTTTCTTAGGATATATTCCTAGAGGTAGAATCACCGGATCAAATGGCAGTTCCATACTAAATTTTTTGCAAAAAGTCCAAACTGATTTCCATAATGGCTGTAGAAGTTTGCATTCCAGCAGTGAAAGGGGTTCCCTTTTTTCCACATCCTCCCCAGCACTTGTGCCTTATTTTTTAAAAATATATATTTTTATTGATTTTTTACAGAGAGGAAGGGAGAGAGATATAGAGTTAGAAACATCCATGAGAGAGGAACATTGATCAGCTGCCTCCTGCACACCCCCTACTTGGGATGTGCCTGCAATCAAGGTACATGCCCTTGACCCGAATGGAACCTAGGACTCTTCAGCCCACAGGCTGATGCTCTAGCCCAGCTGTGGGCAAACTACGTCCCGCGGTCGGGATCCAGCCCTTTTGAAATGAATAAAACTAAAAAAAAAAAAAAAAAAAAAAAAAAGACCATACCCTTTTATGTAATGATGTTTACTTTGAATTTATATTAATTCACACAAACACTCCATCCATGCTTTTGTTCCGGCCCTCCGGTCCAGCTTAAGAACCCATTGTGGCCCTCGAGTCAAAAAGTTTGCCCACCCCTGCTCTAGCCACTGAGCTAAACTGGTCAGGGCATGCTTTGTTTATTTACTGATGACAGCCATTTTAGCAGTGGTGAGATCTAATTGTTGCTTTAATTTGCATCTCTCTGATGATCAGTCACTTTGAGTATTTTTTTCACATGTCTCTTGGCCATCTTATCCACATGTTAGCCCAGGCAGAGCTGATACTTCTGGTGGCATCAGAAGCAGATGCTCTTAAGTATGAGTGTCTGTTTTGTGACATAAACTTCGTATAATGGATTCAAAGGAGGCAGGTTAAGGCAGTTAGAGCCTTGAACAACCTCCTCCAGCTACATATGGCCTGAAGGAGACACATGCCAAAAGTCATGAATGAACAAAGAATGCCTGCCCTTCAGAAAGAGCAAGTCCTGTAAGAAAGATATGCAAAACCAGCCCCTCAGGTGCATTAGAAAGAAACTTGCACCCTGACCGGTTTGGCTCAGTGGATAGAGTGTCGGCCTGTGGACTGAAGGGACCCGGGTTCGATTCCGGGCAGGGGCATGTGCCTTGGTTGCAGGCACATCCCTGGTAGGGAGTGTGCAGGAGGCAGCTGATCGATGTTTCTCTCTCATCCATGTCTCTAACTCTCTCTCCCTCTCGCTTCCTCTCTGTAAAAAGTCAATAAAATATATTAAAAAAAAAAAAGAAACTTGCCCCAGGGGTCACCTCCACTGAAGGCGCTAGACTACCCGTAGTACACTGGGTGTATTTTGGGCTGTTTGCCCCTGAATCCAGTCATTCAGTCAACTGAGAAATACAGGATCCTGGCTTTGGAGCGTAGAAACTACATTACCCAGAAGGCCAAGCATGGAATGCCACCAGGCTGAGCCAATGGGAACTCAGACAAGGTATTTCCGTTTGGCCGCTTCTGTAGGGCGGGCCTAGTAGTTCTCTCTTCTCTGCTGGTTTTGTCTTAAGTTTTTGTCTCAGTCGCTCAGGATTTTCCGGTCGCACGGCTGGAGAGTGCTGCCTCCCGCCTCACAGCCAATGGTGGGAGCCTCCAGCGGTGCTCACAGCTCCCACTTGGGATTGAAGCTCGGAGTCGCCACCCGAACCCACGCCAGGGCCGGGACAGGGACCGCCATTCCTGCGGCGGCTTCTACTCGCGCCCCGCTCAGCCCACAGAGGGCAATGGCGGCGCCCCCGCTGAGGAGATTCGCGGAGGTGAGTTCCTGTTTCCCGAAGCCTCCACCGCCTCCTTACGCTGAAGTGGACAGCCCGGGTGTGGGCGATTGTTACGTCCTGCAGCTCAGTCCCGCGTGGAGGACCGTGAGGAAGGTGGAGGGGAGAGGAGTGTTGTGGCTTCTGAGGACACAGCAAGTGCAGGGCAGAGAGGACGGGGGTGACTCGCATCTGAAGGTCCCTGAGGATGTGGCTGTGAGTATTGACGGAAAGAGCAGAGGCTGCAGGGAGGACGGCACAGACTCATTCGGGGCTTTCCCGGCTGTGGGGTCCATCCGGGGCCTGGGGTGGTCCTGGATGCGGCTGGAACACACGCTCTCTACACGCCATATGCCAAGTTCATGGGTGAATCCAGCGAGATGCAGTGGCATTGGAGCAGGAAGGGGGCAGAGCTGAGGGAATGAACCTGGGATCTGAACATGGGAAGGGGATAAACATTACCCAGTGGTGAGCACATCTGGAGGAAGTGTGAGCTGATGGTCCCGGGAACTGGTGTGGGGACTTAAAGGTGAAGCATAAACCGACGCTTGTCTTTGTCTTGGAGGCAGGATCTAGGAGACTGCAGTGGTGTTGCTTGGCAGGAAGGCTGGGGCCCTGCAGGCATCGCCCAGACCTTAAATGGCATTGCCCTCTACCCTCCCCTCCCCCAATCCTTCCCACCCAACCCAGCTGCTCTGCTGAGGGCCATCACAGTGAGTAATGGGACTGTGATGAGCATTAGGGCCTGGTGTCCATAGTAACCAGGGGCCCTGGAGGAGGTTGAGTGGGGGAAGGTGTGTAAGGAGTAGGATTACTGGTTCTCAGAAAGGCAGCCCTGGTTAGTATTGTCTCCATTCTGACAGGTTGGCGTGACCTTTGAGGACATTGCCCTGTACTTCTCCAGGGAGGAATGGAACCTCCTTGATGAGGGTCAGAGACAGCTGTACCTGAATGTGATGCTGGAGAACTTTGAACTTATATCCTCCCAGGGTAAGACCCTCACTCTCACCAGTGACCTGGACTTGGCTTTCCCAGGGCCCATCCCGCAGGGTGTGCTTTGTCCTCCAATGTAGACTGTGGAACTGCTTGATTTTTCCAGTTATCTGGGTAGTTGCTGTCCTGGGGAGGGTTGGTCTGTTTCCACTGCTTCCTTCTATTGATGAAGTCCCAATACTCCTCGATCTTTAAATTGACAGGGAAGGACTTGTGGTTGGTAGTGTTGCAGGAAGCTTAAAGGATTCCCTCTTTTTTTTTTTTTTTTTTAAATATATTTTATTGATTTTCCACAGAGAGGAAGGGAGAGGGATAGAGAGTTAGAAACATCGATGAGAGAGAAACATCAATCAGCTGCCTCCTGCACTCCCCCACCGGGGATGTGCCCACAACCAAGGTACATGCCCTTGACCGGAATCGAACCTGGGACCTTTCAGTCCACAGGCCGAGGCTCTATCCACTGAGCCAAACCGGTTAGGGCAAGGATTCCCTCTTGATTCGTGAGGAAAGCTTATTTATATTCCTATTGGTTCTGTGTATATATTTTTGAAAAATTGTCTGCACAACCTTATCCTGTTTATTAACTGTATTTTTTATTATGGTCTTTTGAATACCTTGTATATTTTATATAGTAATTGCTTACGACATACAGGAACACATATTTTTGCATGTTCTTAATTGTGCTTTGCAGATATTACTCCCCCACATAAGCTTTTCTACAAAGTCCATGTTTTTGGCAACCCTGCATTCAGGCAGGTCTAGTGCCACCATGTTTCTAGAAAGCTCAGGTGCTTGTTACTAGTGTTTAGCAATTAAATATTGTTAGTGAAGTTGTATAGACTTTTTAAAAATATATATTTTATTGATTTTTTAAAATTTATTTTATTGTTTTTCCACAGAGAGGAAAGGAGAGAGATAGAGAGCCAGAAACATCGATGAGAGAGAAACATCGATCAGCTTCCCCCCTCACATCCCCCACTGGGGACGTGCCCGCAACCAAGGTACATGCCCCCGACCGGAATCGAGCCTAGGACCCTTCAGTCCACAGGCCAATGCTCTATCCACTGAGCCAAACCGGTTTCGGCTTTATTGATTTTTTTACATAGAGGCTGGAAGAGAGATAGAGAGTTAGAAACATGGATGAGGGAGTAACATTGATCAGCTGCCTTCTGCACATCTCCTGGGGATGTGCCCGCAACCCAGGTACATGCCCTTGACCTGGAATCGGACCTGGAACCTTTCAGTCCTCAGGCCAATGCTCTATCCACTGAGCCAAACCGGTTTCGGCTGTATAGACTTTGCCTTTGGGGCAGAGTCATTGCAGTGTTATTAGCCTGCAGTATAGTATTAACATACCTTCATTATTCCCAGGGAACTCCCACTATTTGTGTGAATGTCTGTCTATATTGTAATATTCACTTTATTGTGCTGATCAGAGCTGAATCCACAATATTTTCAAGAGATTCCTTCATATGGTTTGCAAGTATTTTCTTCTGTTCTCTACATTACCTTTCATTTCATTTTGTTTATTGCTTTTGTGCAGTGAAGACGCTATTTTTCTTTATTTGTTGCCATCAGGACTGTTTATGTTTTCTATTTTGTGTGGTGGTTGGTGTCACATTCAGAAAATTCTGTCTAAAACAAACCTCTAAAACTTTTTCTCTAGGTTGTCCTGAGGAGTTTTAAGTTTTAGTGCTCACATTTAATTCTGTCCTGCATGTTCAGTTACATTTTATCAGTGCTGTCCATTTTTGTTGTTTTACATGTGAATGTCCATTTATACCAGCACCACTCATTGAAGAAACTATCTTTCCCTTTTCTGTGGCTTGCAGCTTTGTCAAAGATTACTTAAAAGTATGTGCCTCAGTTTTTTTCTGTTTTCCGTTCTGTTCTGTTGGTATATGTGTCTGTGTTTCTCCAGCAACACACTGTTTGCTTGCTTTCTCTAGGTAATAAATCGAAGTCAGGAAGTGTGATAACACCAGCTTTCTTCTTGCTCAAGATTGCTTTTGTTGCCCTCCAGTGGTCAGCAAACTGTGGCTCGCAAGCCACATGCGACTGTTTGACCCCTTGAGTGTGGCTCTTCCACAAAATACAGACTTCAGCGCATGTTTACCTTCCTCTGTGTAAAACAGTAAATATATTACAAAAATATATTTAGTGCAAGCTGTTAGCTACACTAAAGCAAAAACACACAAACAAAACCCAAGCTTCAAATAAGTAAAAAAAGAAATTAAAGATAAGACATTACACCTGTCACTATGAACCACAAAGAATCGTAAGAGATGTTGATGTTAGGAGGTAACATAACCCTCCATAGAGAAATCTGTAAAGATCCCATTATGAGCTCCCGGAATTAATAAACAAGTTCAGAATCCTGTCCAGTTCATGTAGGACTTCCCTACATGAAGTTTCAGTCGCACTGTATGTGCGTGCCGACACGTGGTATTTTGTGGAAGAGACATACTCAAGGGGCCAAAGAGCCGCGAGTGGCTCGCGAGCCGCAGTTTGCTGACCACGGCCCTAGCCCATTTAGCTCAGTGGATAGAGCCTCAGCCGGCGGACTCAAGGGCTTCAGGTTCGATTCTGGTCAAGGGCATGTAGGTTTGTTGCCGGCACATATCCAATATGCAGTGTGCAGGTGGCAGCTGATTGATGTTTCTCTTCCATCGATGTTTCTAACTCTCCGTTTCCCTTCTTCTCTGTAAAAAATCAATAAAATGTCTTTTTTAAAAAAGATTGCTTTTGTTGATGGGAGGTCTTTTGATTCCATTTCCAGATTTTCTATTCATTTCTTTGTAAAATACCATTGGAGTTAGTGGAATTGCATTTAATCTGTAGTTTTCGTTGTGTACTATAGCTATCTCCAGCATATTTCATTTTCAGATCTGTGAACACAGGTTATCTTTCAGGTTATTTGTGTTTTCTTCCATTCCTTTCATCACTGTCTTATAGGACTCACTGTACAGATGTTTCACATTTTGGTTGAATTTATTCCTTTGGGTTTTATTGTTTTTTATTCCTTGATAAATTTGATTACATTCTTCGTTTTTCCATCAAAGAATTTGCTATTAGGTTGTAGAAATGGAACTAATGGTTGTATGTTTATTTTGCATCCTGTAACTTTTCTGATTTTAATTCTTCATTCTTCTTTTATCTTCACCCGAATAGTGAGGATATTTTTTCCACTGATTGTTTTTTTAGAGAGAGAGTAGGAGACAGAGAGAAAGAGAAATATCAGTTGGCTGCCTCCCACATGTTGCCTCTACTGTGATTGGAACGGACCTGCAACCCAGGTATGTACCTTTGACTGGGAATCAGACCCTAGCCCTCCAGTGCACAAGGCAGCACTGTCATCAGTGAAGCACCGTGGCTAGGGATATTTATTTATTCTTTAAATTATTTATTTGTTTAAATATATGTACTGTTTATTTCCTAGAGGAAGAGGAGAGAGAGTCATTGATCTGCTGGCTCCTTCATGACCCCCCACTGGTGATTGAGCTCACAACCAGTGCAGGTGTCCTAACAAAGAATCGAATTGTGACCTCCTAGTTCAGTGATGGCGAACCTTTTGAGCTTGGCGTGTCAGCATTTTGAAAAACCCTAACTTAACTCTGGTGCCGTGTCACATATAGAAATTTTTTGATATTTGCAACCATAGTAAAACAAAGATTTATATATTTTTTTATTTTAAATATATTTTATTGATTTTTTACAGAGAGGAAGGGAGAGAGATAGTCAGAAACATCAATGAGAGAGAACCATCAATCAGTCGCCTCCTGCACATCCCCCATCGGGGATGTGCCCGCAACCCAAGTACATGCCCTTGACCGGAATCGAACCTGGGACCTTTCAGTCCGCAGGCCGACGCTCTATCCACTGAGCCAAACCGGTTTTGGAAAGATTTATATTTTTGATATTTATTTAATATACTTAAATGCCATTTAACAAAAATCAACCAAAAAATTGAGTTCCCGTGTCAGAGGTTCGCCATCACTGTCCTAGTTTATGAGTCCATGCTCAATCAGTGAGATATACCGGGAAGCATTTATTTATTGATTTTAGAGACAGCAAGGGAGAGAGAGAAACAAAGAGAATGAGGCATTGATGTGCTGTTCTGCCCATCTATGCATTCATTGTTTTTCCCCTACAGGTGCCCTGATGGGTGATCAAACCCACAACCTTGGGGCATGAGGGCCACACTCTCAACGACTGAGCCACCTGGACAGGATTCTGAATTTGTTTATTAATTTCAGGAGCTCATAGTGGGATCTTGACAGATTTCTCTATGGAGGGTCATGTTGTCTCCTAACATCAACATCTCTTATGATTCTTTGTGGTTCATAGTGACAGGTGTAATGTCTTATCTTTAATTTCTTTTTTTACTTATTTGAAGCTTGGGTTTTGTTTGTGTGTGTTTGCTTTAGTGTAGCTAACAGCTTGCACATTTTTATACCTTTTTTTTGAAAAATACCTTTTAGGTATTCCTTTCTTTTATCTTGTCTCTCTTTTATTTATGTTTGTTTTAATATTTATGGTTTCTTTCCTTTGAAACCTTTGGTTTACTTTCCTGTTGTGTTTCTAGTTTCCTGATGTGCCATTTTATGTTTCTTGAGATTTTTTGTGACAATGTAGTCATTTATCTCTGTAACATTTCTCCTTAGAATTACATTTTCTTTCTTTTTTTACAAAATATATCTACTGATTTATTACACAGAGGAAGGGAGAGAGAGGGATAGAGAGAAACATTGATGATAGAAAAACATCGATTCAGCTGCCTCCTGCGCACTCCCTATTGGGGATGTGCCCGCAACCACGGTACATGCCCTTGACCGAAATTGAAACTGGGACCCTTCAGTCCTCAAGCCAGTGCTCTATCCACTGAATCAAACCAGTTAGGGCTACATTTTCTTTTTTTAAATATATTTTATTGATTTTTTACAGATAGGAAGGGATAGAGATAGAGAGTCAGAAACATCAATGATGAGAGAGAAACATCGATCAGCTGCCTCCTGCATATCTCCTACTGGGGATGTGTCCGCAACCCAGGCACATGCCCTTGACCGGAATCGAACCCGGGACCCTCTATTCCGCAGGCCGACGCTCTATCCACTGAGCCAAACCGGTTTCGGCGAGGGCTACATTTTCTGAATGTTATACATATGCTTTGGTAGGTTGTCTTGCCTCTAGACTTTTTTGAGATCTCTCTCTTTTTTTTTTTGGTTACCCTGAAAGTCTTATGTCTTTATTTATTATTCCTTTTGCATAGAGAGGAAGGGAAATGGGGGGAGAGCGATGAGGGAGAAACATCAATCGGCTGCCATGTGCACAATTGAAAACTGGGTATGGAACCCACATTCTGATATGTGCCCCAACTGGGAATTGAACCCTCGACCCTTCAGTACACAGGACGCTGCTCCAACCAACTGAGTCACACTGGCCCGGGCATTGTGTGGTTCTTTGAAACAAAAATTTCCAGGTTTTTGGAGAACAGGCCACTGGGATCAATGAGAACAGAAGCACAGTGGCTCATAGTGGTATCGCTGACCCTTTATTTTTATTTTTTATTTACAATATATTTTTATTGATTTCAGACAGCAAGGAAGAAGGAGAGAGAGATAGAAACATCAGTAATGAGAGAGAATCATTAATTGGCTGCCTCCTACATGCCCCGAGCTGGGACCGAGCCCGCATCCTGGTCATGTGCCCTTGACCTGAATCGTCCTGGGACCCTTCAGTCCACAAGTGGATGCTCTATCCACTGAGCTCAACCGGCTAGGGCTGACCCGCTTTTTAAAAAAGATATTTTTATTAATTTCTGAGAGGAGCGGCGGGGGGGGGGGGGCATTAATGATGAGAAAGTTTCACTGATCAGCTCCCTCCTGCATGCCCCCTACTGGGGACTGAACACAAAAAACTGGGCATGTGCCTTTGAATGGAATGGAACCTAGAACCTTTCAGTCCGCAGGCTGACACTCTATCCACTGAGCAAACCAGCTAGGGCTGACACTTGCTTTATTATTTATTTATTTATTTACTTAGTTATTATTAACCCTGTTTTTGACCTTAGGTACCTTCAAATGTGTTTGCTCAGCCAGTTTTCTGTCATCCTTTCTATGCAGTTGTCCTTATTTGGTATTCTGTATTACTGTTTGTCTCATGGTACTTTTATTCCCATTTCCTCTGGGATTTTTTTTCATGGATAGCTGTCTACTTACTCTGGGGAAAGATTCTCTATCTCTGATTCTGTCATCTTGATGATGTCACTCACGTAGGTCTTTTGCCTGTGATCCCTTTTGTGGTTTGTTTTCTAGGACAGTGCTGACCATACCTCGTTTTAGTTTTTCTTTTAATATTTCCATCATTTATCTCATGCTATGGTTCAACTTGGATTTAAGAGGCAAAATCTTTTGTGCATCACAGGAGAAACACGATTTTATCAATGACAGGGTAGACCCAGAGGCAGTCCTGCCTTGGTGAAGGATTCTGGGGGCGGTTTTCATGCCTGGGTTCTGTTACGTTCATAACTAGGAAGCCATTTTGATCAACAATGTTTTGGTACCATTGCCTACTCCTCACCCAATTCTACTTCTTCTTGCTTACTGTTGACACTTTTCAGTTTTAATAGTGATTATTCCACTCGGATTCCCAGCCCATGGATAACCTTAACCTCTTTCAACTTTGCACTTCTACCTCTATCACACATATTGGCTTTACTGCACTCCAGTGTTGTTGCATGCCTGCAGAGCCTTAGAGTGCACCCGTATTATATTGATGCTGAACATCCCGTGCTTTACTATGATTGATATTTTATGGGTTTCAGCACATTGAAATTATTTAACACAGATTCATATCGCCAGCCTGAAAGGTCCTAAAGGAAGCCATTTGTGGAGTAATAACGAGCAGACCCTGCCTCTCTCCTTTTCTTGCCAGCCAATGATTCTGTTCTCCATTGGTGAGATTTTCCTCATTCAGTGACCTTTTGGGCCATGTTTTATATATAACAGCCATTTCCCGAGAGTCTCACTGCCTTGTCTTGAAAATCATTGTATTAAATCATGTCCAGTTGTGACATAAACAATTGTAGTGAAGATATTCTGTATTTATCAGGTCAACATGCACTTCACCTAGGTTTCTTTTCTTCAGGTTGCTGCTGTGGAGCAGAGAACTTGGAGGAAACAACTGAGCAGAAGGTTTCTGTAAGATTGTCACAGGCAAGGAATCCCAGGTTAGCCTTGTCTTCCCAGGAGAGTCACCCCTGTGAGAGTTGTGGGCTAGTCTTGGGAAACATTTCCCACACGATGGAGCTGCAGGGAACACAACACGGACAGATACTGTTGAAGTGTGGGGCATGTGCAAAAAGATTTTATTTCTGTGCAAAATTTCACCAGCCGCATATGAGAGAGAAGTCTTTCATTAGAGGTGTGGACAGGATGTCACTTGCAAACAGTTGCAATTTCAATGTATCCCAGAATCGTTTCACATGCAGGGAGGTTGGGCAGGGTGTCCTTGCAGGGTCAGGACATTTCCACCTAAAGGCTATTCAGGCCAGGAACAGTCCAAGTGTAATTTCGACATGTGGGGTGACGTTTCAAAAGAGAAAAAATTATTACAGTAGAAAAGAATGTCAGAGAGACATTAGTTGCACCCACACGTTTATTCAGGAAAAAGGTGTCCATCTTGGAAGTGGGTGTTTTGTGTCCTCTGAATGTGGAAAATATTTTACCAAATTATCTAGCTTTCATTATCAACAAAGAGGTCACACGAGAGAAACACCTTATGAATGCAGTGAGTGTGGGAAAGCTTACACCAGTAGCACTGGACTTCGTCGTCATCAGAGATTTCATACGGGAGAAAAGCCTTATCAATGCAGTGAATGTGGGAAATCTTTTACCCAGAGCACTACCCTTCGTTATCATCAGATAGTTCATACAGGAGAAAAGCCTTATAAATGCAGTCAATGTGGAAAATCCTTTAAAAGTAGCAGTGGTCTTCAATATCATCAGAGAGTTCATATGGGAGAAAAGCCTTATAAATGCAGTGAATGTGGAAAATCTTTTGCACGGAGCAATGCCCTTCGTGATCATCAGAGAGTTCATACAGGAGAAAAGCCTTATAAATGCGGTGAATGTGGAAAATCTTTTGCACTGAGCAATGCCCTTCATTATCATCAGAGAGTTCACACTGGAGAAAAGCCTTATCAATGCAGTGAATGTGGGAAATCTTTTACCACTAGCGTTGCCCTTCATTGTCATCAGAGAATCCACACTGGAGAAAAGCCTTATAAATGCAGTGAATGTGGGAAATCCTTTACCCAGAGCACTCACCTTCGTTTTCATCAAAGAGTTCATACAGGAGAAAAGCCTTACAAATGCACTGAATGTGGGAAATCTTTTCCCCAGAGCTCCGCTCTTTATTATCATCATAGACTTCATACAGGAGAAAAGCCTCATAAATGCAGTGAATGTGGAAAATCTTTTCCACGTAGCAGTGCTCTCCAATATCATCAGCGTGTTCACACTGGAGAAAAGCCTTTTAAATGCAGTGAATGTGGGAAATCTTTTACCCAGAACACTGCCCTTCATTATCATCAGAGACTTCATACAGGAGAAAAGCCTTATAAATGCAGTCAATGTGGCAAATCTTTTACAAGGAACAGTGGTCTTCAATATCATCAGAGAGTTCACACTGGAGAAAAGCCTTACCAATGCAGTGAATGTCAAAAATCTTTTACCACTAAGACCGTCCTTCATCATCATCAAAGAGTTCATACAGGAGAAAAGCCTTATAAATGCAGTGAATGTGGCAAATCTTTTACAAGGAGCAGTGGTCTTCACTATCATCAGAGAGTTCACACTGGAGAAAAACATGAGTGCAATTAATATGAGGTATCTCTCAGCCAAATTTCTAAATTTGCTCTGCACGTATAAGTCCATATGTGGGAAATTTCTTAGATGTGTAGGAAATGTAGTTTCTTAGTACTTAACATTAATATAAGAAAATGTGTGTATCCTCACTTTTCTGAATTGTATCTGATACATTTAATCACCTACATTATGTATAGTTCCCATAAATGTTCTTGTGTTTGTTTTTATGTTGGAACACTGTAATTATGTTGCACGTTCTAACATACAGAGATAGCCTGCCAGATCTATGTCACTGCATATTTCTGTTGTAGATGATATTTCAGCTCAGCCACCTATAAGGTCCCTACAAATGGCATCAATCACCATCCCCATGTGCCCGGGGAAGCTAACTCTGTTTTTTTTTTTGTTGAAGAAAATGAGGAATACCTGTACCCAAAGTTTTCTTGTTTCCCTGTCATGGGTTGCCACATAGGACTCATTACTGTTGGCTCCAGTAAACATAATGTTGCAGAGGGAATGGTTTCCCTGAATGCCAGTGATGAATTTATTGAGTGGCTGAGCCATCAGTGTAAGAACTGCCAGTCTCATGTCTCTTTAGTTTGTACAATAATGAAGGCTTTTTCGTAATACTTCTTTAATCTTAGGTGTTCTATTTACTGTGTGGGTTAGCTTTAAGGAGATCGGGGCTCTCCAAGCATGATGAGGTGAACAACTTTTATGGGGTCTCAAACATTTCTGCCCTTGGGGGAACAGTATGGTGCAGGATTAGCTCAGGAGTTTTTGGCAAATTGACACTACTGCCCATATTTTTCTAAGAAATACTCTGGACTCTCTAATCCTCATGTGATGTCTGGATGCTTGGAGACATAGCAGTCACTCCAAAGAGGAGGTAGCTGTGACAACCTCAGTTATGTCTGGGAGCATGAATTTTATTTCTTGTTTGCAAGGGATGCCAATACATGTGAAGGGAATCTATTGCCCAGGTCTTTCAAAGGTACATGTCCCCTACTGCCTACAATTTCACGGTTGATGGTCACTGGTTTGAAGACCAGAACAGTAATGGGAAACCCTTTCACTCTAGAAACACTGACCTAATTGTTGTGTTGGAAGCCAATTCCAGCATGTCAGCAGGGCTAAATCACCTGGAAATGGCTGAGGGCATTTTCCCAAACCTGAAAAGGATGCATAAAATGATTGCTTGCTACCAGACAGCTGAGGCCATTTCAGTCTACATGTTATTGCCTCCTGCTGGCCAAACCCCTGAACAGCTGAGGGCAATTTCTCCAATCTGACAATGGATTCTGTATACCAAAACCTGGCCTTTGATGTATATCTTTACTTTGCCTTAGGACAATTTGTGTTAATAAAAAGCAAGGGGTCCTGAGACAAGAGAGAACTTGGTTTCTTTAGCCAAGCACCTCTGGCCCTCAAATGCCTTCGAAAATTATGTTTTGTCTCTGGAATCTTTCAGAATTTACACACGGCGCCTTCTCCAGATTCCTCAACCCTTCTGCTAGGTGGATTAAAAACACTGACATTGTTGGACCAGACTGCAGCCTATTAGATGAAATGGTTCTCATCTAACTGTGCATCCTGGAATTATTTTGTGGAAAAGACTACAAGATCTGTGTGTACACCGATCTGAGTGACTCCAGGCATGTTTAATTTTCTGTGGAGCAGTCATTGTCATTGATTATAATCAAGATGTTTTGTGGCTCCTGTAGCTTCTCAGATGTTCCCATCAGAGCCACTGGCTGCAAAACGAAGATGGAGACAAAGGTTGTCTTGACCAGGGATGTGGCTTTTGTGGGTTTTGGCGAAAGTTCTTTATTTTTTTTTTTTTTTTTTTTTTTTTTTTTAAATATATTTTATTGATTTTTTACAGAGGAAGGGAGAGAGACGGAGAGAGATAGAGTTAGAAACATCGATGAGAGAGAAACATCGATCAGCTGCCTCCTGCACATCTCCTACTGGGGATGTGCCCGCAACCCAGGTACATGCCCTTGACCGGAATCGAACCTGGGACCTTTCAGTCCGCAAGCCGACGCTCTATCCACTGAGCCAAACCGGTTTGGGCTTTGGCGAAAGTTCTTTATTGTTTGTCACTTGTTCTGTGACTGAGATGAGCCTCTCGCCCAGAGGGCATATACGGATGGGGATTGAATATATAATTGACAAACTTGTTTTTCCAAAATAGGTGAACGTACATTTCTTTTATCTTGAACCACTTTTTAACAGCTGTAATGAGTAAATTACATGTGTTAAGTATAGTGTTTCATAAATCTTGACAGGTGCATGAAACTGAAACCAGCCTTATAGTCATAATACTGACCATGTCTGTAACTGTGTAGTTGTTTCTTTTAAATGCAGTGAATGTGGGAAATCCATTACCGCTAAGACCGACCTTCATCATCATCAGGGCGTTCATACAGGAGAAAAACCTTTTAAATGCAGTGAAAGTGGAAAATCTTTTTTTTGGAGTCGTTTGTTGTCCTGCTTCACTATTTGATTGTATTTTTTCTAGGAACTTATGGTCAGCCTTTTCTCAGAAGTGTGTTTGTTGAGTCTGTATCTTTGTTAAAACATCATATATTCTGCCTAATGTTCTGAGTTTTGGCAATTTTCTTTAACAATAGGATTGTGGAACAACAAAGATGGATGTTGGCATTTCACTCATTTTGTCCATTTTTATTTTAAAAATAAACATTTTTTGTATTGGAATGATATGTTTTAATATTTTTTTCTTAAAAAAAATATTTTAATTGCCCTAGCTGGTTTGGCTCAGTCCAGGGTGAGCGTCTATTCAAGGGTAGGTGCCCAGATTGCGAGCTCAATCCCCAGTGTGGGGGACTGCAGGAAGAAGCCAATCAATCATTCTCTCTCATCATTGATGTTTCTCTCTCTCTCTACCTCTCCCTTCCTCTCCGAAATCATTACTAACATATTTTCAAATATTTTAATTTATTTTACTAAATTAATATATATTTAATTGATTTTTAAAAAAATATATTTTATTGATTTTTTACAGAGAGGAAGGGAGAGGGATAGAGAGTTAGAAACATTGATGAGAGACAAACATCGATCAGCTGCCTCCTGCACATCTCCTACTGGGGATGTGCCCGCAACCCAGGTACATGCCCTTGACCGGAATCGAACCTGGGACCTTTCAGTCCGCAGGCCGACGCTCTATCCACTGAGCCAAACTGGTGCTGGCAGATTTTTAAAATAGATTTATTGATTTTGTAGACCAAGGAGGGTGAAGAGAGAGAGACAATGATAGGCAGGCGAGGGGGCTCAGTTGAATTATGAACCAGGAGGTCACAGTTCCATTGCCACTCGGGGCACATGCGTGGGCCCCTACTAGATCCCCAGGTGGGGCTTGCAGGAGGCAGCTTATCACTGATTCTCACTCATCATTGATGTTTCTATCTTTCTGTCTCTTTCCCTTCCTCTGTGAAATCAATCAAAAATTAAAGAAAATTGAGTCCCTTATCTTAAAAAAGAAAAGAAACATCAATGATGAGAGGGAATCATTGATTGCTGCTTCCTCCACACCCTACTGGGGATGGAGCCTGCAATCCGGGCATGTGCTCTGACTGGGAATCTAACCAAGGACCTCTTTGTGCACGGATGGAAGCTCAAGCACTGACCCATACCAGCTGGGTGATTCATTACTTTTTAAATGCTATGCCCTGTGCAATGAACATTTTTAATTTTAACCTGCACTAAAACATTCTCCATTACTTTAAGAACACCAGTCATCTGACCCTGCACTAAGCCCTTGCTTTGTCGTCTTCGGCATTTTCCTTGTTTCCTATCATGGGGGTTCTTGGGTTGGAACTGTTCTCTCAGGAAGGCCTGAGGGCATCTGGGTGGGCAGGGGGCTTTAAGAGTCCCAAAGACAAGGCAGTAGGAAATCGATGGGTAATGATCAGATTCCCTATGCCCTGGATCAGGCATCCTCCAGTTGAATTTCAGATTCTCTGTTATCACTGGGACTTACAATGAAATAACCCCTTCTGCCCTTACTGGTTTGGCTCAGTGGATGGAGCATTGGTCTGCGGACTGAAAGGTCCCAGGGTCGATTCTGGTCAAGGGCATGTACCTTAGTTCCGGGCACATCCCCAGTGAGGGGTGTGCAGGAGGCAGCTGATGGATGTTTCTCATTGATGTTTCTAACTCTCTATCCCTCTCCCTTCCTCACTGTAAAAAAAAACAATAAAAAAAATATATTTTATAAAAAGAAATAACCCTTCTGCTTGTCTAAGTCAGTTTTCGCCTGTGAAAAACAAGTATGAGGTATGTCCATGCCAGAGCTGTTGGAGAAGGTCCAGTGGTAAGGTGTCCACATGCAATAACGCAGCTGTGCCTGCAGCCTGCCTTGGCTCCAGCAACTCCAGCCACTCCCTGCAGAGACCTTCCCAGGCAGGCACTTCTCACTCCCCCAATGCCCGCAAGCACCTTTGTCTTTGGGTGCATTTTAGTGAGAAATGGGACCTATAAAAAGCCACTGACTCTGCTGCATTGAGACAGGTGCTGTGGGCATTCAGATCTCATTGTGGTGTGGTCCATATCAAATTGCTGAAAAAGTTCATTGACAGAAAAATGAAGTAAGGTCTCCAAGTTTACACCACAGACAAGTGTCAGATTCAAGGGGCTGGATTTTAACTATTATTTTCTCAGCGTCAGACACAGTCCATAACTCAGATGTGCAGCCCTCACTGGAGCAGCTACATTTTGACGACCAGGGTGGCTCAGCTGCAGCTCCTGTTTCCATGGTTGCAGTTATTCTTTTCCTCCCATTCCCTTTACACCTCAGAGCACTTGCCTTTGGCCTCCCTGTGTTCTGAGCAACACCATCATTTCTCAGCTAAAGTGGTTTCTCAGGGGGATCCTTCTTTCAGAGTGAGCTGCTGTTTGTCTGCCTCCCCTTTGATCCCATCATAGAGTATGACCCTCAGGAGACCTCGATAATTAGGGCTGGGTCTCTGCACTGGTGCCCACATGTTGGGTGTCATGCTGCCATTCTATTTACTGGGGTGAATTTCATGCTTCAGTTGGACCCTTCAGTTTGACACTCACCCCTCAGGGGAGGATACACTTTGATATGAATTTTGCGACCTAATATTCGGAAGTGATGCTGGAATCCTACATGATCCTGGTCTCATTGGACGGGTGCTCACCTCTTATTCATGCATAGCACCCACTGCCCATGTGATTCTCTCCTGTATATCCCTACTGGCTGAATGAGACAATGGCTCTCACCATGCTTTCCCTGCAGCCCGGTCATTTTCTGATCCTCTGTCCAACTTCCCAACCTCCTGTGTCTACACCCTGGATCATTGGGTTGGAACAGGGTCCTTTTGAGTACAAGCACTCACCGCAGTGCACAGCACACTGGGCCACAACTGAGGTCCTTACTGTGCTTTTCCTGACAATCTACCCTAACTGACTCTCCACCCACCTCATTTTTTGATTGTAGGTTAAGTTGGCTTTTCAGATGATGGTGTTTGCCATTTCGTTCTGTTACTCTTTTTTGAGTCGTTTCCATATACTAAGCAGTCAAGCTCAAAGGCTAACACAAGACATATAAACAAGGTTTAAGTTTATGTGGGCCACACACACACACACACACACACACACACAGAAAAGCTTAAATTTTCATAGAAATGTAGGTTTATTTCGATAGGTTGAATACAAAGGGATGATATAAATGAGTGATCATTAATGAATATACATTGTGAGCCCCCTGCAGCCTGGGGGCCCCAGGTTTGACATGCTTGATGTATACAGTAGGTATACATGCTAATAACTTTTTGATTGTTTTCCCCTGTTAATCTGTGTTATATTCATTTAATTTTTTATTTTTATTTATTTTTTTTACAGAGAGGAAGGGAGAGGGATAGGCAGTTAGAAACATCTATGAGAGCGAAACATCGATCAGCTCCCTCCTGCACACCCACTACTGGGGATGTGCCCGCAACCAAGGTACATGCCCTTGACCAGAATCGATGTTTCTAACTCTCTATTCCTCTCCCTTCCTCTCTGTAAAATATCAATAAAATATATATGTATGGAGGCTAGGGCATAACTAGCCCTGTGACTTCCTTTTACTTAAAAAGTTTTAACTTCGAAGCATCCTGGGTAGTTACTTTTGGCCTGAGTTTGTATGATTCAGTTAGAAACATTTATTGATATTTTACAGAGAGGAAGGGAGAGGAATAAAGAGTTAGAAACATCGATGGGAGAGAAACATCGATCAGCTGCCTCCTGCACACCCCCTACTGGGGATGTGCCCACAACCAAGGTACATGCCCTTGACTGGAATTGAACCTGGGACCCTTCAGTCTGCAGGCCGATGCTCTATCCACTGAGCAAAACCAGTTAGGGCATAGCCTCCTTTGTTTTTGTTTTGTTTCTTTGCAAAGGTCAATCTTGTGCTTATTGAGCGCGTGTCTATTGTCTTTTTGCATCTAGAATACATACTTTTGGATATTCAAGTTAATTTCCTTTTTTACAGCCTCCTAAGGGCACAATCTCCAAACACAAAAGACCTCAGGTCCGAAATTATTGTTGTGTCAAATATTTAAGTGTTAACTATTGGAAAATATTTTAAAAAGAAATTTTTGTCTATTTTTTTATGTTAATTCAGGGATTTCCCTCCTCGTTCCCCCCCACTCTAATTTACCACCAGTGAATTTCATGTAACCCCCTTATGGCTTCCCCTTTGAGTCTACTGTATAAAAAAGGTGCAAAACTGTTGTTCTCCCGGCATTACTCAACATGTTCTTATTTCCCTTCCTGGCAAATGTTACTGACTAGGGTCAAATAAACTTAGAAAAATTCTCCACATGTTTGGATATTTCTTACAACAACACCAAAAGCAATTGACTCATGTGAAGCAGGAGAATGTACATGAAGGGGTATCAGCATTTCCAGGGACTCAACTGATGGAAGACAGATTTATAAACACAAATGTAGAGCAGACCCAGGACCCAGCAAGCTACAGGTTTCTCCTTGCTTTCATAGAACAGAAGAAAATGCTCAAGGCTCAGGTGACTTTGTTTTTAGCGTGTATGTGCGTGCGTGTGTGTGTATGTGTGTGTGCGTGTGTGTGTATGTGTGTGTGTGTTTAATCTTTACCTGAGGACATTTCTTTTTACCCTACCCCACTTTCCCTCTAAGATTCTAAAGTAATTCCATGCTTCCATGTCTCTGAATCCACTCCATTCATCAGCTTTTTGTTAATTAGATTCCAAATATGAGTGAGATCAAGTGATACTTTCTCTGACTGACATTTCACTGAGCGTGATGCTTTCAAGGTCCCTCCATGCTGTGTGAAAGGGTAAGAGATTCTTTATTTTTACTTCTGAATGCTATTCCATGGTATAAATGTACCACAGTTTTTTATCCGCTATTCTACTAGTGGATACTTGGGTAGTTTCCAGATCTTTGCTATTGTAAATTGTGCTGCTATGAACAGAAGGGCGCATATATCCGATCTGATTGTTTCAAGATTCTTAGGGTATATTCCTAGGAGTGGAATCACTGAATTAAATGGCAGTTCCATATTAAAATTTTTGCAAAAATTCCACACTGATTTCCATAATGGCTGTACAAGTTTGCATTCCCACCAGGGGTGTACTAGGGTTCCTTTTTTCCACATCCTCCCCAGCACTTGTCCTTGGTTGAATTGTTGATGACAGCTATGTTGACAGTTGGGAGGTGGTTCTAATTGTTGCTTTAATTTGCATCTCTCTGATGATCAGTCACTTTGAGCACTGTTTACATGTCTCTTGGCCATCTTATCCACACTGCAGCCCAGGCAGAGCTGACACTTTGGATGGCATCAGAAGCAGGTGCTCTGAAGTATGAGTGTCTGTTTTGTGACATGAACTTTGTATAATGAATTCAATGGAGGCAGGTCAGATCTAGTCTGAGACTTGAGCAACCTCCCCCAGGGACATTTGGCCTGAAGGAGACAGGAGCCAAAAGTCCTGAATGAAGAAACAATGCCTGCCATTCAGCAAGAGCAGGTCCTGAAGAAAGATATGCAAAACCAGCCCCGCAGATGCTGGAGAAACAAACTTGCCCCTCCATCACCTCCATGATGGCACTAGAGGACCCTTAGTGTACTTGGTGTGTTCTAGGGCTACTTGCCACTAAATCCAGTCCTTTAGTCAACTGAGAAATACAGCATCCTCGCCTTGGCACCAGGAAACTACATTACCCACAAGGCCAAGCGTGGAATGCCACCAGGTTGAGCCAATGGGGGCTCAGAAGGCATTTCCCTTTGTTCGCTCATGTAGGGCGGGACCAGTAGTCCTGGTGACGGGTGTTATCTGTTCAAGTTCTGGTCTCAGGCGGTCCGTAGTTCTTGGGCTCAGAGTCTCGCGGACAAGGCCGGAGGGTGCTGCTCCCGCCTCACAGCCAATGGTGGGAGCCTCCAGTGGTGCTCACAGCTCACACTTAGGATTGAAACTCAGAGTCACCGTCGGGACCCACGCCAGGGCCGGGACAGGGACCGCCATTCCTGCAGCCTTTTCCACTCCGCCCCGCTCAGCCCACAAAGTGCAATGGCGGCGCCCCCGCTGAAGAGGCCGGCTAAGGTGAGTTCAAGTCCCCCAGGCCCTCACCGCCTCCTCACAAACACCCCACAGCCTGGGGAGGGCGCCTGTCCCGTCCTGCAGCTCAGTCCCGCGTGGAGGACCGTGAGGAAGGTGGAGGGGAGAGAGGAGTGTTGTGGCTTCTGAGGAAACAGCAAATGCAGGGCAGAGAGGACGGGGGTGACTTGCATCTGAAGGTCCCTGAGGATGTGGCTGTGAGTATTGACGGAAAGATCAGAGGCTGCAGGGAGGACGGCACAGACTCATTCGGGGCTTTCCGGGCTGTGGGGTCCATCCGGGGCCTGGGGTGGTCCTGGGTCCGGCTGGACTAGAAGCTCTCTACACGCCATATGCCAAGTTCATGGGTGAGTCCAGCGTGATCCAGTGGCATTGGAGCAGGAAGGGGGCAGAGCTGAGGGACTGAACCTGGGGACTGAACATGGGAAGGGGATAAACATTACCCACTGGTGTGCACATCTGGAGGAAGTGTGAGCTGATGGTCCCGGGACCTGCTGTGGGGACTTAAAGGTGAAAAACAAATCCACCCTTGTCTTTGTCTTGGAGGCAGGATCTAGGAGACTGCAGTGGTGTTGCTGGGCAGGAAGGCTGGGGCACTGCAGGCATCGCCCGGACCTTAAATGTCATTGCCCTCTCCCCTCCCCCAATTCTTCCCACCCAACCCACCTGCTCTGCTGAGGGCCATCACAGTGAGTAATGGGACTGTGATGGGAGAGCAGCCTGCACTGGCATTAGGGCCTGGTGTCCACACTAACCGGGTGCCCTGGAGGAGGTTGAGGGGGGGGGGAAGGTGTGTAAGCGGTAGGATTACTGGTTCTCAGAAAGGCAGCTCTGGTTTCAATTGTCTCATTTCTGACAGGTTGGCGTGACCTTTGAGGACATTGCCCTGTACTTCTCCAGGGAGGAATGGAGCCTCCTTGATGAGGGTCAGAGACAGCTGTACCTGAATGTGATGCTGGAGAACTTTGAACTTATATCCTCACTGGGTAAGACCCTCCGTGTTACCATTGACCTAGACTTGGCTTTTCTATTTCCCAGGCCCCATTCCCCAGGGTGTGCTCTGTCCTTCAATGTACACTGTGATACTGATTGATTTTCAGTTATCTGGGTAGTTGCTGTCATGGGGTTATTTGGTCTGTTTCTGCTGCTCCCTTCTATTCCTGAAGTCCCAATACTCCCCGCTTCACTAAATTCACAGGGAAGGACTTGTGCTTGGTGGTGTTGCAGGAAACTTAAAGGATTCCACCTTGGTTAGTGAAGAAAGCTTTTTCTATATTCCTGTTGGTAATGTGTATATATTTTTGAAAAATTGTCTCTACATCCTTATCCTGTTTATTAACTGTATTTTTTATTAGAGTCGTTTGAATACCTTGTATATTTTATATATTAATTGCGTACAACATACAGGAACACATATTTTTGCATGTGCTTAATTGTGCTTTGCAGATATTACTCCCCCACACCAACTTTTCTACAAAGTCCATGTTTTTGGCAACTCTGTATTCAGGCAGGTCTAGTGCCACCATGTGCCTAGCAAGCTCAGATGCTTGTTACTAGTGCTTAGCAGTTAAATATTGTTAATGAAGTTATATAGACTTTGCTTTTGAGACAGAGTCACTGCATTATTATTAGACTGCAGTATAGTATTAATATACCTTCATTATTCCAGGGAACTCCAACTATTTGTGTGGATTTCTGTCTATATCGCAATATTCGCTTTATTGTGCTGATCAGAGCTGAATCCCAATATCTCCAAGAGATTCCTTCATATGGTTTCCAAGTATTTTCTTCTGTTCTCTAGATTGCCTTTCATTTCAGTTTGTTTGTTGCTATTGTGCAGTGAAGACGCTATTTTTATTTGTTACAGTGTGGACTGTTCGTTTCTACTTTGTGTGTTGGTTCGTGTCACATTCAGAAAATTCTGTCTAAAACAAACCTCCAAAACTTTTTCCTATATTGTCCTGAGGAGTTTTAAGTTTTAGCGCTCACATTTAATTGTGTCATACAGGTTGGCTTACATTTTATCAGTGCTGTCCAGTTTTGTTGTTTTACATGTGAATGTCCATTCATTGCAGACCATCTTTCTCTTCGTTAGTTAGTTATTAACCCTGTTTTTGACCTTAAGTGTCTTCAAATGTGTTTCCTCACCCAGTTTCTTGTCATCCTTTCTATGCAGTTGTCCTTATTTGGTATTCTGTATTACTGTTTGTGTTCATGGTACTCTTTTCCCCACTCCCTGTGGGATTTTTTTTCATGGATAGCTGTCTACTTACTCTGGGGTGAGGAAAGATTCTCTGTCTCTGATTCTGCCATCTTGCTGATGTCACTCACGTAGGTCTTTTGCCCGTGATCTCATTTGTGGTTGTTCTAGGACAGTGCTGACCATTATCTCGTTTTAGGTTTTCTTTTAAGATTTGCATCATTTGGCGGCTCCTTGTGTGACACCACAAACCGCCAGCAGGCGGGGGAGGGGGGGGTGCGGGGTCACGTTGCGTCATAGTGGGGTGCTCTATGGACGACACTGCCGGGTTGCGGGAAGTTGAGCAGCGGTAGGTGAGCCATGCTGTTTCCCCACCGGGTAACTGACTCTCGTCGTCGCCTTCCTCCAGGTACTTCCCCTCCGCCTCGGGCAGCCCGGGTCTTCTGACCATTAAGGTCCTAATTTCCCAGGTCAGTCCCTTGAGTCCCCGACAGGAGTGCTCCGAATCCGGGTGTGGGGACTCGGGAGCAGGGACGCTGGGCTGCTGGTCCCGGCTTCGCCCGGAGTTGCTGAGTTTTGGTGGGACTGGCAGGCGCGTCCCTCCCCTGGCTGAGCCTTCTTAGTGACGATAACGTTATTTTGAAGCTTTTCTGAGCTCAGGTTCTCGATTCCTCGGTTTGGTCCAAGGGTTGCGAACTTGAATGCGTAGTCAGGTAAGGTAAATGGAGGTGTAAGGAAGTGTCTATGTCATACACAGAGGCAAACTTTTATTTTTGCTGAGTTTTGAGTTTTAGGAGCACAATACTAGCGTAGGTGATATTGGAGAAGCGAAACAAACTGCAGTGTGTGCACATGTGGTCAGTCTCTTGATTTTTTTAAAGCCTGGCAACTAATACAATTTTTAAAAATTGGCAACTCGCCCTGACTGGTTTGGCTCAGTGGATAGAGCATCGGCCTGTGGACTCAAGGGTCCCGAGTACGATTCCAGTCAGGGGCCTGTGCCTTGGTTGCGGGCACATCCCCAGTGGGGGGTGTGCAGAGGGTGGCTGGTCGGTGTTTCTCTCTCGTCGATGTTTCTAACTATCCCTCTCCCTTCCTCTCTGTGGGAAAATCAATAAAATAAATAAATAGATAAATAAATAAATAAATAAAAATAAAAATTGGCAACTCATTAAAACATTTTGTGCAACCGAAACCAGGCATATCTGTAGCTGCCTGTTTGGATCCATAGTTTTTTGATGGAGTCTTTAGGGTTTTCTATGTACGGTATCATGTCATCTGCAAATAAGGACAGTTTTACTTCTTCTTTTCCAATTTGGATGCCTTTTATTTCTTCTTCTTGTCTGATCGCAATGGCTAGTACTTCCAGTACTATGTTGAACAGGAGTGGTGAGAGGGGGCAACCCTGTCTTGTTCCTCTTCTCAGGGGAAATGGGTTTAGTTTTTGCCCATTGATTATGATTTTGGCTGTGGGTTTGTCCTATATGGCTTTTATTATGTTGAGGTATGATCCTTCTATTCCCACCTTGCTGAGAGTTTTTATCAAAATGGGTGTTGAATTTTGTCAAACGCTTTTTCTGCATCAATTGCTATAACTATGTGGTTTTTTTCTTTCAATTTGTTTATGTGATGTATCACGTTTATTGATTTGTGGATATTGTACCATCCTTGCATCCCTGGGATAAATCCTACTTGGTCATGGTGTATGATCTTTCTGATGTACTGCTGGATCCGATTTGCTAAGATTTTGTTGAGGATTTTGGCATCTATGTTCATGAGGGATATTGGCCTATAATTCTCTTTCATTGTGTTATCTTTACCTGGTTTTGGTATGAGGGTGTTGCTGGCTTCATAGAATGAGCTTGGAAGTGTTCCTTCCTCTTGAATTTTTTGTAGTAGTCTGAGGAGGATAGGTTTTATTTTTTATTATTATTTTTTAATATATTTTATTGATTTTTTTACAGAGAAGAAGGGAGAGGGAAGGGAGAGGGATAGAGAGTTAGAAACATCGATGAGAGAGAAACATCGATCAGCTGCCTCCTGCACACTCCCCACTGGGGATGTGCCCGCAACCAAGGTACATGCCCTTGGCCGGAATCGAACCTGGGACCCTTCAGTCCGCAGGCCGATGCTCTATCCACTGAGCCAAGCTGGGCGAGGATAGGTTTTAGTTCTTCCTTGAATGTTTGGTAAAACTCCCCTGTGAAGCCATCTGGTCCTGGACTTTTGTTTGCTGGAAGCTTTTTGATGACTGCTTCAATTTCTTCCATAGTTATTGGCCTGTTGAGATTTTTAGATTCTTCCTGATTGAGTTTTGGAATGTTGTATTTTTATAGGAATATGTCCATTTCCTCCAGGTTGTCTAGTTTGTTGAGTTGAGTTGTCCATAGTATTTTTTAACAATCATTTGCATTTCTGTGGGGTCTGTTGTTATTTTGCCTCTATCATTTCTGATTTTGTTTATTTGGGTCCTCTCTCTTTACTTCTTGGTGAGCCTGGCTAGAGGTTCATCAATCTTGTTTATCCTTTCAAAGAACCAGCTCTTGGTTTCATTGATATTATGTATTGTTTTTTTGGTCTCTATGTCATATATTTCTCCTCTAATCTTTATTATCTCCTTCCTTCGGCTCACTCTGGGCTTTTCTTGTTCTTCTCTTTCTAATTCTTTGAGATGTAGATTTAGATGATTTACTACCATTTTTTCTTGTTTGTTGAGATAGGCCTGTAGAGGTATAAACTTCCCTCTCAGGACTGCTTTCATTGTGTCCCATAGGTTTTGGATTGTTGTGTTTTCATTGTCATTAGTTTCCAGGATGTTTTTAATTTCTTCTTTGATCTCATTGGTAACCCAATCAATATTTAATAACATGCTATTCAGCTTCCAAGTGTTTGAGTATTTTGAGTTGTTTTTATTGTAGTTTATTTCTAATATTATGCCCTTGTGGTCTGAGAAGATGCTTGGTATGATTTCAATCTTCTTGAATTTGGGGAGACTTTGTTTGTGACCCTATATGTGGTCCATTTTTGAATATGTCCCATGAGCACTTGAGAAGAACGTATATTTTGTAGCTTTGGGGTGAAGTGTTCTGAAGATGTCTATGAAGTCCATCTGATCTAGTGAGTCATTTAGGATTGCTGTTTCTTTGCCAATTTTTTGTCTCGAGGATTTATCCAGTGATGTCAGTGGTGTATTAAAGTCCCCTACTATGATTGTATTGTTGATCTCTCCCTTGATATCTTCCAGGAGTTTTGTTATGTATTTGGGTGCTCCTGCATTGGGTGCATATATGTTTATCAGGGTTATATCCTCTTGTTGTATTGATCCCTTCAGTATTATGAAGTGCCCTTCCTTATCTCTTGTTATGGCCTTCACTTTGAGGTCTATTTTGTCCGATATAAGTATTGCTACCCCAGATTTTTTTTCATTTCCATTTTCCTGAAAGGTACTTTTCTATCCCTTCACTTTCAGTCTGTGTGAGTCCCTTCTTCTGAGGTGGGTCTCTTGTAGACAGTAAATGTATGGGTCATGTTTTTTTATCCATTCAGCCACTCAGTTGGAGCATTTAGTTCATTTACGTTTAAAGTTATTATTAAAAGGTACTTATTTGTAGCCATTTCTATTTTTGTGTGGCTGTTTTCTTTCTGAGCTTTTTATTTCTTCTTTTTACACCAGTCCCTTTAGCATTTCTTGCATTGCTGGCATGGTGGTGATAAACTCCATTAGTCTTTTTTTTTGTCTGTGAAGCTTCTTATTTCCCCTTCAATTTTGAATGATAGCCTTGCTGGATAGAGTATTCTTGGATTCAGTCCTGTGCTTTGCATCACTTTGTAAATTTCTGTCCATTCTTTTCTGGCCTGATGTGTTTCTGTTGAGAAATTATTTGATAATCTAATGGGAGATCCCTTGTATGTAACTTTCCGACTCTCTCTTGCAGCCTTTAAGATTCTCTCTTTGTTTTTTCTTTTTGTTTTTGTTTTTTAAATGTTTTATTGATTTTTTTACAGTGAGGAAGGGAGAGGGATAGAGAGTTAGAAACATCGATGAGAGAGAAACATCAATCAGCTGCCTCCTGCACATTCCCCACTGGGGATGTGCCCGCCAGGAAGGCACATGCCCTTGACCGGAATCGAACCCGGGACCCTTGAGTCCACAGGCAGATGCTCTAGCCACTGAGCCAAACCGCTTAGGGCACAAATACCTTTTAAATCTACCCCAGAATTCCAAAATTTCAACCCAACACAGAAATATCACAGAGCAAATCAAAGTCCCTAGTAAACAAACAGACAGAAATTTTTTCTAGTTAGACAGGCAGATTCCACCTCTGACAGAGAGCAAGCGCCCTTGGGGAAAGAACCCAGCGGCTGCCTGGGGCGCGTTTTGCTATGAGTATTCAGCCTTAAAGAAGTCAAGCATGTTTTTTGTTTGTTTTTTCTTCCACCCTTACATGAACTAATAATTACACCTAAGTAGTCATACAAACATCAAATAAACATCCACACTTACACCCTTTCAGTGAACAAGTACTTTTACAGTCTTGGCATCTTGAGCAGATAACAGGAACACCACCCAAGTCCCCTGACAGGAACAGGTGTGGGGCCTCCCTTTCCCACATCCCAGGACAGGATTCTCGAGCCTTGTTTCATCCAGACAGAAACGGTGCTCATACTGAACAAAGAAAACAAGACTAAATAGACACGACAACTAGACAAATGCCTCAGTCAGAAGGTTTTTTTTCAAAGGGAACAAAACAAAACAGAAACAAACAAAACCCCTTTTACACAGGCGCATGCCACATTCACACCACAAAATACCAACAAATCAGTTTCAATTGTGCAGAGATACTGAACAAGTCCCTGAGCAGAGGCAGTAGAAAACTGCCTAGGAAGGCTTCTCTTCTACCTTTTTTCAAAGACAGGCCAGACTCAAACCTTTAGTCAGTCCAAGTTTTGACTTCCTTCCTGGAAGTCCCAGAGACGTTGAATACCGTCTAGAAGCCATTCCTCCATGATACAGGACAAGTCCCTTAGAGATCGGAGATACAGAACAAGTCCCTGACCCATTTTGACAAAGACAAAGACAACAAACAACAAAGACAAAACAAACCAGACAGTTGCAACCCTAAGGTTGCCCAGACCAGGACCCCCAGACGCCGTCGTGCCTGGGCGGTCGGACTCCGAGGTTACGCTGTGTTCAGCATTCTTTTGAGTCCACCACCAGTGACCGGTCCCAGAACTTACCTCTAGAGGATTTTCCAGGTGACTCGAATTTTTTTAGGGACGGCCCAACGTCCCCTGTCCGCTAGCTGGATCCGAAGGGGATTTCTCCCGGGCCCTGGAACTTCTCAGGTTGCGCACCCCCTAGAGACCCCTCAGTCTCCACAAACAGCTCAGAAGGTTTTGCCTCCCTTTATGTCCGAAACAGCACCCCTAGGGGGCTGCATCTTGCTGGGGAGTTTCCAAATGTTGTAATATACCCTGCGAATCACAGAAGGAAGCCTTAAGAAGTCGAATTAAAGAGTTACATTTATTGCAGTCCGGGATTATGAGGGGCCAGTCCCCAAATCTCATGGTCCTCTGGTTAAATTTCTTAGGTGACAGAAGCTTACTACTGGCTACTCCTATTTGGTCTCCCCTCCCAGCCCCCCAGCTCTGACTTTTAAAAAGTTATAAGTTGAGCTGAAATTGGTTACCCAGGAATTTCAGCTCCTTATCCCTCCTTCAGTCTCCTAAGGGTTTCACTTCCAATTTATTGCCCACACGTCTTTGAAAGCTGCTAGTTTGTCTTCCTCTTCCCACCTTTTCCTCTCCAGGCTAGGCTCTTTAATTTTATTAGAGAGAGAGAGAAAGAGAAAGAGAGAGAGAAAGAAAAGCATCGATTGGTTGTTCCACTTATTTATGCACTCATCAGTTGCTTCTTTGTATGTGCCCTGACCTAGGATTGAACCCACAACCTTGGTGTGTTGGGATGATGCTCTGACCCAGCGGTTCTCAACCTGTGGGTCGTGACCCCTTTGGGGGTCGAAGGACCCTTTCACAGGGGTCGCTTAAGACCATTGGGAAACACATATATAGTTATATATTGTTTTTGTGATTAATCACTATGCTTTTTTTTTTAATTAAATCTTTATTGTTCAGATTATTACATTAGTTACTCTTTTTTCCCAACATAACTCCCCTCCACCCAGTTCCCACCCTACCCTACACCCTCACTCCCCACCCACTGTCCTCATCCATAGGTGCATGATTTTTGTCCAGTCTCTTCCCGAATCTCCCACACCCCTTTCCCCGCCAAGAATAGTCAGTCCATTCCCTTTCTGTGTCCTTGATTCTATTATGATCACCAGATTATTTATTCACTTGATTCTTAGATTCACTTGTTGATAGATGCATGTTTGTTGTTCATAATTTGTATCTTTACCTTTTTCTTCTTCTTCCTCTTCTTAAAGGATACCTTTCAGCATTTCATTTAATACTGGTTTGGTGACGATGAACACCTTTAGCTTTTCCTTATCTGTGAAGCTCTTTATCTGACCTTCAATTCTGAATGATAGCTTTGCTGGATAAAGTAGTCTTGGTTGTAGGTTCTTGGTATTCATCACTTTGAATATTTCTTGCCATTCCCTTCTGGCCTGCAAAGTTTCTGTTGAGAAATCAGCTGACAGTCGTATGGGTACTCGCCTGTAGTTAATTGATTTTCTTTCTCTTGCTGCTTTTAGGATTCTCTCTTTGTCTTTTGCTCTTGGCATTTTAATGATGATGTGTCTTGGTGTGGTCCTCTTTGGATTCCTTTTGTTTGGGGTTCTCTGCACTTCCTAGACTTGGAAGTCTATTTCTTTCACCAGGTAGGGGAAGTTTTCTGTCATTATTTCTTCAAATATGTTTTCAATATCTTGCTCTCTCTCATCTTCTGGCACCCCTATAATTCGGATGTTGGTACGCTTGAAGGTGTCCCAGAGGCTCCTTACACTATCTTCATATTTTTGGATTCTTTTTTCATTTTGCTTTTCCGGTTGGGTGTCTTTTGCTTCTTCATATTTCAAACCTTTGACTTGATTCTTGGCGACCCTCTGGTCTGCTGTTGGGAGTCTGTATAATATTCTTTATTTCAGTCAGTGTATGCTTAATTTCTAGTTGGTTCTTTATCACAACATCAAGGGTCTCTTTAGATTTCTTGAGGATCTCACTACATTTATCGGCGGTCTCAGCAGTCTTTTCGAGGGCCTTATTAAGTTTATCGGCGGCTGCTAGACAGTTCTTTAAAGACCTTAAAAGTGTGGTTTTGAACTCTATATCCAACAGCCTGCTTTCCTCCAATTCTGTCGTTTGTGCCCTGTTTCTTTGTCTCGGCATTTTTTTGTTTCGCTGGGTCGATAGAGTGCCTTTCTGTGCTAAGTGTCCCAATTACCTGAGATAGACACTCTTAGTGCACCCCCTTGTGGGCTTTGTGCACAGTCTTGTTGGAGTTAAGTCTTGATTGTTGTAGTTATCCCTGTGAGGAATTGACCTCCAGGCCAATTGGCTGTGAGAATCAGCTGTGTCTGCAGTGGGAGAACTTCTGTGCTGGAGACACCCCTCTCGGGCTAGACTTGGGGCTTTGGTGCTCACTGAGTCTGCCCCCTGACTGTGTCTTTTATGATTCCACGGAGCTGCAAACTGGATGGTCCCACTCTGACCTCTAGGCTTCCTGGCTCCTGGATCTTTAGGGTGGTGCTAATCTAGCCTTTGCCTGAGGCTATCCAGCAAAAGCCTCCCTGTAGGGCTTGGGCGGGGCGGGTCCCACGGGATCAACAGGGCGGGGTTAGCAATTATGGCTGCTCTCAGTCTTGCCCTCAGAGGCTCTGCTTCTCAGTGTCCCAGTAGTCGCTGCAAGCCCCACGGAGAGAAAGCTGCCCTAGGGTTCTGAGCGATGCCAGACAGTCCTGCTTCTCCCGTTTGAGTCTGGGTCCCTAGAGACTCGCCCGGAACTGGAGCTCAGAGCCTGAGACTCCCTCCCGATTGAAAACGACAACCGCGCCCTCAGCCGCCAGCCCACTCCGCATGCACTCTGCACCTTAGTATCTCACTTCCGCACTGCGCCTCCTCTGAGTCTCAGTGTTTTTCTCTTTCCTCCTAGTTGTAGAATTTCCACTCAGCCAGCTTTCCTGTGGTTCTGGATGATGTCCGTTTCATCTTTTAGTTGTATTTTTGAAGTGGTTGTTCAAGGCAGCAAACTCCGGTGTTTACCTATGCCGCCATCTTGGTTTTCTCTCAATCACTGTGCTTTAATCATGTTCAATTTGTAACAATGAAAATACATCCTGCATATCAGATATTTACATGATGATTCATAACAGTAGCAAAATTACAGTTATGAAGTAGCAACGAAAATAATTTTATGGTTGGGGGTCACCACAACATGAGGAGCTGTATTAAAGGGCCGCGGCATTAGGAAGGTTGAGAACCACTGTAACTGACTGAGCTGTTTAGTTAGGGCTCATTTATTTTTTTATTTTTTTTATTTTTTTATTTTTTATTTTTTTTTATCCACAGACAACTCCACAACAGCTGAGAATTTTGTTATGCCCCACTGACATTGAGGCATGGAGCCTTCTTTGTAATCATGGGGCAGCAGTGGTAGTGATAGTTAATAATACAATACTTTTAATGGGTGGTAGGTATTTCAGATCCTGATAGATGCTTTAAAAAAAGAAAGAAAGAAACATAGTAATGGGACGGAGAGTTACTGGGGGGAAGCAGAAGAAGCTTTTCTCTGAGGAGGTGACATAACTTCTCATGCCACATGAAGGCATCAGAGAAAGCTTCATGTGACAAAATTTTGAAACCATTTAAGAAGTTAAGTATAGGGCTCATTCATCCACAGGTCCTTTTTCTGTTGCCAGCCAGCCTCTCATAATAAAGAATAAGCGTAAGTATTTATTGAGCTTCTGGTGTACTTGGCACTGCTCCGCAAGCTAGAAATATTAAAATGAGTAAGACACACACACACACAAGATTTGCATCATTTATCTCGTGCTATGGCTGAACTTGGATTTAAGAGGCAAAATCTTTTGTGCATCGCAGGAGAAACATGACTTTATCAATGACAGGGTGGACCCAGAGGCAGTCTTGCCTTGGTGAAGGACCCTGGGGGTGGTTTTCATGCCTGGGCTCTGTTTTGTTCATAACTAGAAGGCCATTTTGTTCAACAACAAAAATGTTTTGTTACCATTGCCCACTCCTCTCCCAATTCTACTTCTTCTTGCTTAATGTTGACACTTTGCCTGTGACTCAGTTTTAATAGTGATCATTCTACTCTATTCCCCGCCCATGGAAAACCTTATCCTCTTTCAACTTTGCACCTCTACCTCTATCACACATCTCGGCTTTACTGCACTCCAGTGTTATTGCATGCCTGCAGAGCTTTAGAGTGCACCCGTCCGTATTATATTGACACTGAGCATCCCGTGCTTTACTATTACTGATATTTTATGTGTTTGAGCACATTGAAATTATTTTACACAGACTCATATCGCCAGCATGAAAGGTCCTAAAGGAAGCCATTTGTGGAGTAATAACGAGCAGACCCTGCCTCTGTCCTTTTCTTGCCAGCCAATGCTTCTGTCCTCCCTTGGTGAGACTTTCCTCATCCAGTGACCTTTTGGGCCATGGGCCATGTTATATATAACAGCCATTTCCTGAGAGGCTGACTCACTTGTCTTGAAAATCATTGTATGGAATCATGTCCAGTTGTGACATAAACAATTGTAGTGAAGATATTCTGTATTTATCAGGTCAACATGCACTTTACCTACGTTTCTTTCTTCAGGTTGCTGCTGTGGAGCAGAGAATGTGGAGGCAACGACTGAACAGAAAGTTTCTGTAAGATTGTCACAGGCAAGGAATCCCAAGTTAGCCTTGTCTTCCCAGAAGAGCCACCCCTGTGAGAGTTGTGGGCTGGTCTTGGGAAACATTTTCCACATGATGGAGCTGCAGGGAACACAACATGGACAAATACTGTTGAGGTGTGGGGCATGTGCAAAACGATTTTATTTCCGTGCAATATTTCACCAGCAGCATGTAAAAGAGAAATCTTTCACTAGAGGTGTGGACAAGATCTCACTTGCAAACAGCTACAATTTCAATGTATCCCAGAATTATTTCACATGCAGGGATGTAGGGCAGGGTGTCCTTACGGGGTTAGGACATCTCCACCTAAAGGCTACTCAGACCAGGGACTGTCCAACCGCAATTTCGACGTCTGAGATGCCTTTTAAAAGGAGAAAAATTTATTACAGTAGAAAAGAATGTAAGGGAGACATTAGTTGCACCCACCCATTTATTCAGGAAAAAGATGTCCATCTTGGAAGGCAGTGTTTTCTGTCCTCTGAATGGGGAAAATATTTTTCCAAATTTTCTAGCCTTCATTATCAACAGAGAGGTCACACTGGAGAAAAGGCTTATCAATACAGTGAATGGGGAAAATCTTTTATTGCTAATGCTGACATTCATCAATATCAGAGAGTTCATATTGGAGAAAAGCCTTATAAATGCAGTGCATGTGGGAAATCTTTTACCTCTAAGAAGATCCTTCATCAACATCACAGAGTTCACACTGGAGAAAAGCCTTATAAATGCAGTGAATGTGGAAAATCTTTTGCAAGGAGCAATGCCCTTCGTTGTCATCAGAGAGTTCATACGGGAGAAAAGCCTTATAAATGCAGTGATTGTGGAAAATCTTTTGCACGGAGCTATGCCCTTCGTTGTCATCGGAGAGTTCACACGGGAGAAAAGCCTTATCAATGCAATGAATGTGGGAAATCTTTTACCTCTAAGAAGATCCTTCATCAACATCACACAGTTCACACTGGAGAAAAGCCTTATCAATGCAGTGAATGTAGGAAATCTTTTACTACTAGGACCGTCTTTCATCGTCATCAGAGACTTCATACTGGAGAAAAGCCTTATCAATGCAGTGAATGTGGGAAATCTTTTAACCAGAGCACTGCCCTTCATCGTCATCAGAGACTTCATACGGGAGAAAAGCCTTATCAATGCAGTGAATGTGGGAAATCTTTTACCACTAAGACCGTCCTTCATCGTCATCAGAGAGTTCATACTGGAGAAAAGCCTTATCAATGCAGTGAATGTGGGAAATCTTTTGCAAGGAGCAATGCCCTTTGTCGTCATCAGAGACTTCATACGGGAGAAAAGCCTTATCAATGCAGTGAATGTGGGAAATCTTTTACCACTAATACCATCCTTTATCGTCATCAGAGAGTTCACACTGGAGAAAAGCCTTATCATTGCAGTGAATGTGGGAAATCTTTCACCACTAGCGTTACCCTTCATTATCATCAGAGAATTCACACTGGAGAAAAGCCTTATAAATGTAGTGAATGTGGGAAATCTTTTACCCAGAGCAGTTACCTTCATTTTCATCAGAGACTTCATACAGGAGAAAAGCCTTATAAATGCACTGAATGTGGGAAATATTTTACCCAGAGCTCTGCCCTATGTCGTCATCAGAGACTTCATACAGGAGAAAAGCCTTATAAATGCACTGAATGTGGAAAATCTTTTACCCAGAGCTCTGCCCTTTGTCATCATCAGAGACGTCATACAGGAGAAAAGCCTTATCAATGCAGTGAATGTGGGAAATCTTTTATCCGGAGCACTCACCTTCGTTATCATCAGAGAGTTCATACGGGAGAAAAGCCTTATATATGCAGTGAATGTGGGAAATCTTATAGAGGCCGAAATGGTCTCCAATATCATCAGAGAGTTCAAAATGGGAAAAGCCATTCTGCGTACAATTAATATGAGGTATCTCTCAGCCAAATTTCTAAATTCGTTCTCCGCATAAGATTGCAAAGGTGAGAAATTTCTTAGATGTGTAGGAAATGCAGTTTCTTAGTTAGGACTTAACAATAGTACAAGAAAATTTATGAATCCTCATTTTTCTGTATTGTATCTCATACATTTAATCGCCTATATTCTGTAAAGTTCCCTTAAGTGTTTTTGCTGTTGTGTTTCTGTGTTTTTATGTTAGAACACTATGTAATTATGTTGCACGTTCTAACATACAGAGATGTCCTGCCAGATCTATCACTGCATATTTCTGTTGCTGAAGGTATTTCACCTGAACCACCTATAAGGCCTCTACAGATGGAATGAATCACTATCCTCATGTGCCCAGGAAAGCTAAGTTTTTTGTCCAATTTGTTGACAAATGAGGAATACCTGAGCCCTTAGTTCTTTCTTCTTTCCCTGTCATGCGTTGCCATATATGACTCGTTCCTGTTGTTCCCATAAACATAATGTTGCAAAAGAACTGCCATTTTCAGGCACACACTTTCCCTAGATTCTAATGAGGAGTTTATTGAGTGCCGAAGTCATCAATGGGAGAACTGCCAGACTCAGGTTTCTTTCTTTGCAAAATAAGGAGGCTTTTTTCCTGAGACATCTTTAACCTTGTGTGTGCTATTTATTGTGTGGGTTAGTTTATAAGAAAATCTGGGCTCTCCAAGCATGGTGATGTGCAAAACTTGTATGCGGTCTCAAACATTTTTGCCCTTGGGGCAACAGTATGGTGCAGGATTAGCTCAGCAATTTTTGACAAATTTACACTGCTGCCCATATTTTTCTAGGAAATACTCTGGACTCTCTAATCCTCAAGTGATGTCTGGATGCTTGGAGACATAGCAATCACTCCAAAGAGGGGGTAGGTGTGACAACCTCAAGTATGTCTGGGAGCATGAATTTTTTTTCTTGTTTGCAAGGGATGCCAATACATGTGAATGGTATCTCTTGCCCAGGTGTTGCAGAGGGCTATGTGCCCTAATGCCTACAATTTCACGAGTGATGGTCACTGGTTTGAGGACCATAGCAGTGAGGGAAACTCACTGCAGGAACACTGACCTAATTATTGGACGAGACTGCAGCCCATTAGATGGAAGGGTCCTCACCTAACTGTGCATCTAGGAATCATTTTGGGGAAAAGACTATAGGAGCTCTGTGTATACAGATCTCAGGGACCCCAGGCATGTTTATTTTCTGTGGACCGGTCATTGTCACTGATTATAAATAAGGTGTTTTGTGGCTCTTGTAGCTTCTCAGATGTTCCCATCAGAGCCATTAGTGCTCAGGCAGCAAAACAAAGATGGAGACAAAGCCTGTCTTTAGTCCAAGGATGTGGCTTTTGTGGGTTTGGGTGAAAGTTCTTCATTGTTATATTTTCTGTCGCTGAGATGAGACTCTCACCCAGAATGTGGAATGAATATGGAGTTGTGAAACCTGTTCTTCCAAAATAGGTCATCATATTTTTATTTTATCTTGAACTATTTTTAACACCTAAAATGAGTAAGTTTCATGTTTTAAGTATAGTGTTTCATAAATTTTGACATGCGCATGAAACTGAAACAATCATTATAGTCATAATGCTGACTATATGTTTCACTGTGTAATTGCTTCATGACCTATTTTAACCTGTCCCTGTTCTTCACAGCTTTCCTAGTTGCCATGGATTTACATTCTATTTTCATAGAGAACTTTATTTTTTTAAGTATTTTTTTGCTTTAAATTATGTTTTATAAATTCTTGGAGATTTATTCCTCTTGTATTAGTAGTCAACTTTTTCTGATATTCTTTTTAAAAATAATACATATATTTTTTTTAAATATATATTTTATTGATTTCTCACAGAGAGGAAGGGAGAGGGACAGAGAGCCAGAAACATCAATGAGAGAGAAGCATCGATCAGCTGCCTCCTGCACACCCCCCACTGGGGATGTGCCTGCAACCAAGGTACATGCCCTTGACCGGAATCGAACCTGGGACTCTTCAGTCCCCAGGCTGACGCTCTATCCAGTGAGCCAAACCGGCTAGGGCTAAAAATAATATATTTTATTGAGGAAACTTTCCAGAACGCTCGGTGTGAAGTGGAGGAGCAGGGGTTGCCTCAGCTGCGCGCAGCATCGCGCTCTTTCCAGCTCCTCCACACCTGCCTCAGCCTGCTCACCGGCTTTTAAATATGATGAAAGTTGCCCTGGCTGATTTGGCTCACTGGATAGAGCGTTGGCCTGCGGACTGAAGGGTCCCAGGTTCGATTCCGGTCAAGGGCATGTGCCTTGGTTGTGGGCACATCAGGAGACAGCTGATCGATGCTTCTCTCTCATTGATGTTTCTAACTCTCTATCCCTCTCCCTTCCTCTCTCTAAAAAATCAATTAAATATATTTAAAAAAATTAAATATGATGAAACCAACCACTTACTATGATGTTTTGGGGGTCAAACCCAATGCCACCCAGGAAGAAGTGAAAAAGGCTTATCGGAAACTGGCCTTGAAGTACCACCTTGATAAGAATCCAAACGAAGAAGAGAAGTTTAAACAGATTTCTCAAGCTTACGAAGTGCTCTCTGATGCAAAAAAAAGGGATACATAGTGATAAAGGAAGAGTTCAAGCAAGTATGGAAGGTGGAGCAGGTGGTTTTGGTTCCCCCATGGACATCTTTGATATGTTTTTTTCTTGGAGGAGGAAGGATGCAGAGAGAAAGGAGAGGTAAAAACGTTGTGTATCAGCTCTCTGTAACCTTAGAAGCCTTACATAATGGTGCAATGAGAAAATAAGCTCTACAAAAGAATGTGATTTGTTATAAATATGAAGGCTGAGGTGTTAATAAAGGAGCAGTGCTGTCCCAATTGCCAAGGTACTGGAATGCAAATAAGCGTTCATCAGATCAGCCCTGGAATAGTTCAGCAAATTCACTCTGTGTGCGCTGAGTGCCAGGACCATGGGGAAAGGATCAGTCCTAAAGAAAGAGGCAAAAGCTGCAACGGAAGGAAGATAGTTCAAGAGAAGAAGATTCTAGAAGTTCATATTGATAAAGGCATGAAAGATGGCCAGAAGATAACATTCCATGGTGAAGGAGACCAGGAACCAGGACTGGAGCCAGGAGATATTATCATTGTTATAGATCAGAAGGACCATGCTGTTTTCACTCGACCAAGGAAGACCATTTCGTGTGTATGGACACACAGCTGGATGAAGCATTGTGTGGCTTCCAAAAGCCAATAGCTACTCTTGACAACCGAACCATAGTCCACCTCTCATCCAGGTCAGATTGTCAAGCATGGAGATATCAAGTGTGTACGAAATGAAGGCATGCCAATTTATCGTAGACCATATGAAAAGGGTCACCTAATCGTCCAATTTAAGGTAAACTTTCCTGACAATGGCTTTCTCTCTCCTGATAAACTCTCTTTGCTGGAAAAACTCCTACCTGAAAGGAAGGAAGTAGAAGAGACTGATGAAATGGACCAGGTAGAACGGGTGGACTTTGATCCAAATCAAGAAAGATGGCGCCATCACAATGGAGAAACATATGAGGATGATGAACATCATCCTAGGGGTGGTGGTCAGTGACAGACCTCTTAATGAGCCATTGAATAACACTCACTGCTGGCATTTTATATACAGTAGTGAATGAGTGAAGGACTGTAACCTTAATATGCTCACTACTTGGCGATTTTTGTTTTAATATTTAAGTATAGTAGTGTTTTAAAAGTTAAATGAAGAAGAAACTCAAATATAACAGCTCTGAAAATATATATTTTATTGATTTTACAGAGAGGAAGGGAAATGTGTAGAGAGTTAGAAACATCGCTCAATCCATCAGCTATTTCCTGCACCCCCCCTTACTGGGGATGTGCCCGTAACCAAGGTACATGCCCTTGACCGGAATCGAACCTGGGACCCTTCGGTCCATAGGCCACCACTGTATACGCTGAGCCAAACCAGTTATGGCTCTGATAGATATTCTTATCATTCATATATCTCCATTCGTTTTTCCGTTTTAATAAATATTTGGTTATTTCTAGCAAACCTGGTACAAACATTTCTGTATAATTCCTTGTATGTATATGTGTTATTTACCTTTCTGAAAAATTCAGTGCATAGTCTGCGTTTTTGAGTAGGTGAGTGTTAAATTTACCGAGATTGCCGAAACCGGTTTGGCTAAGTGGATAGAGCGTCAGCCTGCGGACTGAAAGGTCCCGGGTTCGATTCCGGTCAAGGGCATGTACCTGGGTTGCGGGCACATCCCCAGTAGGAGATGTGCAGGAGGCAGCTGATCGATGTTTCTCTCTCATCGATGTTTCCAACTCTCTATCTCTCTCCCTTCCTCTCTGTAAAAAATCAATAAAATATATTAAAAATAAATAAATAAATAAATAAATTTACCGAGATTGAATCATAGCAAATTGTGATCTCAATGGAATATACCACCAGAGCCGGTCTGCCTCAGTGCTTGGCCATGATCTCATGCAGCACAGGGTTGTGGATTTGATTGCCAGTGGGGACATGTGCCTGTGTTGTGGGCTAGATCCACAGAAGTGGGTGTGCAGGAGGCGGCTCGCCGATATGGCACTCTTCCATCAATGTTTCTCTCCCTCTTCCTTCTCTCTCTAAAAATTAATAAACTATTCTTTAAAAATAGAAAATAAACTTTAACTGATTGTAGCTTTTTACCTTTTTTCAGCAGTGTGTTAGGGATTCACATTCTCCACATCCTAGAGAACAATTTGTTTGGTCAATCGTAATTTAAACTTTTTTTTTTATTTTTTGAGACGTATGTTGTGCTGCTTCACTGTTTGATGTATTTTTTCTAGGAATTTACGGTGAGCCTTTTCTCAGAAGTGTGTTTCCTGAGTCCGTATCTTTGTTTTGTTTTTTTTTAAATATATTTTATTGATTTTTTACAGAGAAGAAGGGAGAGGGATAGAGAGTTAGAAACATCAATGAGAGAAATCGATCAGCTGCCTCCTGCACGCCCCTTACGGGGGATATGCCCGCAACCAAGGTACATGCCCTTGACCGGAATCGAACCTGGGACCCTTCAGTCCACAGGCCGACGCTCTATCCATTGAGCCAAACCGGTTCGGCCGTATCTTTGTTAAAACATCTTATGTTCTGCCTAATATTCTATGAATTTTGGCAATTTTCTTTAACAATAGGATTGTGGAACAACAAAGATGGATGTTGGCATTTCACTCATTTTGTGCATTTTTTACTTTAAAAAATAAACATTTTTTACCGGAATAATATGTTTTAACATATTTTCCTTAAAAAAACATTTTAATTGGCCTAGCTAGTTTGGCTCAGTGAATAGAGCGTCAGCCTTCGGACTGAAAGGTCCAGGGTGAGATTCTAGTCAAGGGCAGGTGCACAGGTTGCGGGCTCAATCCCCAGTGTGGGCCCTGCAAGAGGCAGCCAATCAATAATTCTCTCTCGCCGAAACCGGTTTGGCTCAGTGGATAGAGCGTCGGCCTGCGGACTGGGGGGGGTCCCAGGTTCAGTTCCGGTCAAGGGCATGTACCTGGGTTGCAGGCACATCCCCAGTGGGAGGTGTGCAGGAGGCAGCTGATCGATGTTTCTCTCTCATCGATGTTTCTGGCTCTCTGTCTCTCTCCCTTCCTCTCTGTAAAAAATCAATAAAATATATTAAAAAAATAATAATTCTCTCTCATCATTGATGTTTCTCTACCTCTCCCTTCCTCTCTGAAATCAATAATAACATATTTAAAAATATTTTAATTTATTTTACTAAATTAATAAATACATCTAATTTATTTAAATGTATTTATTTAAAATAGGATTATTAAGAGAAACAATGATAGCCAGGTGAGTTGGCTCAGTTGAGCTATAAACCAGATCACAGTTCCATTGCCACTCGGGGCACATGCGTGGGCCCCTACTAGATCCCCAGGTGGGGCGTGCAGGAGGCAGCATATCACTGATTCTCTCTCATCATTGATGTTTCTATCTTTCTGTCCCTTTCCCTTCCTCTGTGAAATCAATAAAATATTAAAGAAAATTGAGTCCCTTATCTTAAAAAAGAAAAGAAACATCAATGATGCGAGGGAATCATTGATCCCTGCTTCCTCCACACCCTACTGGGGATGGAGCCTGCAATCTGGGCATGTGCTCTGACTGGGAATCTAACCAAGGACCTCTTTGTGCACGGATGGAAGCTCAAGCACTGACCCATACCCGCTGGGTGATTCATTACTTTTTAAATGCTATGCCCTGTACAATGAACATTTTTAATTTTAACCTGCACTAAAACATTCTCCATTGCTTTCAGGACACCAGTCATCTGACCCTGCACTAAGCCCTTGCTTTGTCGTCTTCTGCATTTTCCTTGTCTCCTGTCCATGGGGGTTCTTGGGTTGGAACAGTTCTCTCAGGAAGGCCTGAGGGCATCTGGGTGGGCAGGGGGCTTTAGAGTCCCAAAGCCAAGGCAGTGGGAAATAGATGGGTAATGATCAGATTCCCTATGCCCTGGATCAGGCATCCTCCATTGAAGTTCAGATTCTCTGTTATCACTGGGACTTACAGTGAAATAACCGCTTCCGCCCTTACTGGTTTGGCTCAGTGGATAGAGCATTGGTCTGCGGACTGAAGCATCCTGGGTTCGATTCCAATCAAGGGCATGTACCTTGGTTGCGGCACATCCCCAGTGAGGGGTGTGCAGGAGGCAGCTGATCGATGTTTCTCAATGATGTTTTTAACTCTCTATCCCTCTCTCTTCCTCACTGTAAAAAAAAAACACAATAAAATATATATATTTAAAAAAAAAAAAAAAAAGAAATAACCCCTTCTGCTGGTCTAAGTCAGTTTCCTCCTGTGAAAAACAAGTATGAGGTATGTCCCCATGCCGGAGCTATTGGAGAAGGTCCAGTGGTAAGGTGTCCACTTGTGTAATGCAGCTGTGCCTGCAGCCTTCCTTGGCTCCAGCAACTCCAGCCACTCCCTGCAGAGACCTTCCCAGGCAGGCACTTCTCACTCCCCCAATGCTCACAAGCACCTTTGTCTTTGGGTGCATTTTAGTGAGAAATGGGACCTATAAGAAGCCGCTGACTCTGCTGCAGAGAGGCAGGTGCTGTGGGCACTCAGGTCTCATTGTGGTGCGTCCCATATCAAATTGCTGAAAAAGTTCAGTGTCAGAAAAATGAATTAAGGTCTTCAAGTTTACACCACAGACAAGTGTCAGATTCAAGGGGCTGGATTTTAACTATTATTTTCTCCAGCGTCAGACACAGTCCGTACCTCAGATGTGCAGCCCTCACTGGAGAAGGTACAGTCTGAGGACCAGGGTGGCTCACCTGCAGCTCCTGTTTCCATGGTTGCAGTTATGCGTTTCCTCCCATTCCCTTTACATCTCAGACCACATACCCATGGCCTCCCCGTGTTCAGGGCAACACCATCATTTCTCAGCTGCAGTGGCTTCTCCAGGGGAACCTTCTTTCAGAGTGAGCTGTAATTTCTCTGCCTCCTCTTTGATCTCAGCACAGATTTTGACACACAGGAGACCTTGGTTATTAGGGCTGGGTCTTTGCACCTTGTTGTTCTGTTAAATATTCACTTTTAACTATTGGAGAACATTTTTAAAAGATTTTGTCTGTTTTTTTTTTCATATTTTTTAATCCCAGAGATTTCCCTCCTCATTCCCCCCACTCTAATTTATCACCAATGAATTTCATGTAACCTCCTTATGTCTTCTCCTTTGAGTCTAATATAAAATAAAGGTGCAAAACTGTCGTTCTCAAGAGCATTACTCAATCTGCTGTTATTTTGCTTCCTGGCAAATGTTGCCGACTTTGGTCAAATAAGCATAGACAAATTCTCCACATGTTTGGAGATTTCTTACAACACCACCAAAAGCAATTGATTCATGTGAAGTAGGAGGACGTTACATGGAGGGGTATCAGCATCTCCCGGGACTCCACTGCCTGAAGACAGATTTATAAACACAAATTTAGAGCAGACCCAGAACCCAGCAAGCTAGAGCAGTGGTTCTCAACCTGTGGGTCGCGACCCTTTGGGGTGAAATGACCCTTTCATAGGGGTCGCCTAAGACCATCGGAAATCACATATATAATTACATATTATTTTTGTGATTAATCACTATGCTTTCATTATGTTCAATTTGTAACAATGAAAATACATCCTCCATATCAGATATTTACATTACAGTTCATAACAGTAGCAAAATTACAGTGATGAAGTAGCAATGAAAATAATTTTATGATTGGGGGTCACCACAACATGAGGAGCTGTATTAAAGGGTCGCGGCATTAGGAAGGTTGAGAACCACTGAACTAGAGCTTTCTCCTTGCTTCCAGAGAACAGAAGCAACTGCTCAAGGCTCAGGTGGCTTTGTTTGGGGTGTGTGTGTGTTTCATTAATCCTCACCCAGGGATGTTCTCTCTCTTTTTTTTTTTTAACCCTCCCTCGCCTTGCATCTGTGATTCTGCACTCTCTTCCATGCTTCCAAGTCTCTGGATCCACTCCATTCTTCAGTTAATTTTGTTAATTAGGTTCCATCTATGTGTGAGATGAGGTGATGCTTTTCTTTCTGTGACTCACGTATTTCACTTAGCACGATGCTCTCCAGGTCCCTCCATCCTGTGTGAAAGGGTTCTTAGCCTTCTTTTTACCACTGCCAAGCATCCCATGGTATAAATGTACCACAGCTTTTTTACCCACTCATCTACTGATGGGCATTTGGGCTGTTTTTAAATCTTAACTATTGTAAATTGTCCTGCTATGAACATAGCGGTGCATACATTCTTTCTGATTGTTGTTTCAGGTTTCTTAGGATATATTCCTAGAAGTGAGATCACAGGGTCAAATGGCAGTTCCATATTTAATTTTTTGAGGAAACTCCCTATGTTTTCCATAATGTCTGCACCAATCTGCATTACTACCAGCAGTGTACTAGGGTTCCCTTTTTTCCATATCCTCGCCAGCACTTGTCTTTGTTGAAGGTAGCCATGCCGACAGTTGTGAGGTGGTATCTAATTGTTGCTTTAATTTGCATCTCACTGATGATCAGTGTCTTTCACCATTTTTTCACATGTCTCTTGACCATCTTATCCACATTGCAGCCCAGGCAGAGCTGACAGTTCAAATGGCCCCAGAAAGTAGATGTTCTTAAATATTGATGTCTGTTTTTGAGACATTAACTTCGTACAATGGAGGCAGGTTAGATGAGTTAGACACTTGAGCAACCTCTGCAAACTACATTTGGCCTGAAGGAGACAGATGCCTAATGGCCCAAAAGAAGACACAATGCCTGTCATTCAGAAAAGAGCTGGTCCTGAAAAAAAATACAGTGGGGCCTCGACTTAGGAGTTTAATTCGTTCCGTGACGGAGCTCATAACTCAAATTACTCGTATGTCAAATCATTAAAGTGAACGAGTGAGGCAGGTGATTCTGGGCTGATGTTGTGGCTTTCACTGTGATGTTCGCTGCGCCAACTAGCGGTGGGCTATCTGAAGCTGGCTCATAACCCGAATTTTAGCTTGCAACTCAAAGCAAAAAATCTGCCAGAGACAGCTCCTATCTCGAAAAACTCCTTAGTCGGGAACACTCATAAGTCAAGGCCCCACTGTATGCAAAACCAGCAGCTAAAGGAAGCCAGGCAGGTGTCTCAGAAACAAACTTGCCCTAGAAATCCCAATCCCCTGAAGGCACTGGAGGGCCCTGAGTATACTTGGTGTTTTCTTGGGCTATTTGCCCTCAAAACCATTCCTGTAGTCAGCTAAGGAAATACCGGATCCTGGCCGTGGAGCCTAGGAACTACATTACCCAGAAGGACGCGCGTAGAATGCCACCAGGCCGAGCCAATGGAATCTGAGAAGGCGTTTCCGTTTTTCAAGTTCTGGTGGGCGGGACCGGTAGTCTTTTCTCCATTTTGTCTGAAGCAGTCCCTGGTACCTGTCACAGAGTCCCGGGTGAGAAGGTTGAGAGTGCTTTTCCCCGCCTCGCAGCCCGTGGTGGGAGCCTCCAGTGGTGCTCACAGCGCACACGTGGGATTGAAGCTCGGACTCGCCACCAGACCCGCCCAGGACCGGGACAGCGACCGCCATTCCTGCAGCGGCTTCTACTCCCGCCCCGCTCCGACTACGGAGTGCAATGGAGGCGCCGGTGCTGAGGAGACTGGCTGAGGTGAGTTTGTGTCCCCCAGGCCCTCACCGCCTCTTACACCGAACAGCACAGCCCGTGTGCAGGCGCCTGTCCCGTCCTGCAGCTCAGTCCCGCGTGGAGGACCGTGAGGAAGGTGGAGGGTGGAGAGGAGTGTTGTGGCTTCTGAGGACACAGCAAGTGCAGGGCAGAGAGGACGGGGGTGACTTGCATCTGAAGGTCCCTGAGGATGTGGCTGTGAGTATTGACGGAAAGAGCAGAGGCTGCAGGGAGGACGGCACAGCCTCATTCGGGGCTTTCCCGGCTGTGGGTCCATCCGGGGCCTGGGGTGGTCCTGGATCCGGCTGGACTCCAAGCTCTGTACACGCCATATGCCAAGTTCATGGGCGAGTCCAGAGAGATCCGGTGCCATTGGAGCAGGAAGGGGGCAGAGCTGAGAGAGTGAACCTGGGACTGAACATGGGAAGGGGATAAACATTACCCAGTGGTGTGCACATCTGGAGGAAGTGTGAGCTGATGATCCCCGGGACCTGGTGTGGGGACTTTAAGTCGAAGCATAAACCGAGGCTTGGCTTTGTCTTGGCGGCAGGATCTAGGAGACTGCAGTGGTGTTGCTTGGCAGGAAGGCTGGGGCCCTGCAGGCATCGCCCAGACCTTAAATGGCATTGCCCTCTACCCTCCCCTCCCCCAATCCTTCCCACCCAACCCAGCTGCTCTGCTGAGGGCCATGCAGTGAGTAATGGGACTGTGATGGGAGAGCAGCCTGCACTGGCATTAGGGCCTGGTGTCCACAGTAACCAGGGGCCCTGGAGGAGGTTGAGGGTGGGGAAGATTTGTAAGTAGGATTACTGGTTTTCAGAAAGGCAGGTCTGGTTACAATTGTCTCCATTCTGACAGGTTGGAGTCTCCTTTGAGGACATTGCCCTGTACTTCTCCAGGGAGGAATGGAGCCTCCTCGATGAGGGTCAGAGACAGCTGTACCTGAATGTGATGCTGGAGAACTTTGAACTTATATCCTCGCAGGGTAAGACCAGTGACCTGGGCTTGGCTTTGCCATTTCCCAGGCCCCATCTCTCAGGGTGTGCTCTGTCCTCCCATGTAGACTGTGGTACTGATTGATTTTCCAGTTTCCTGGGGAGTTGCTGTCCTGGGGAGGGTTGGTCTGTTTCTGCTGCTCCATTCTGTTCCTGAAGCTCCAATACTCCCGGCTGCACTAACTTCACAGGGAAGGACCTTTGGTTGATAGTGTGATTGGAAGCCTAAGGAATTCCACCTTGATCAGTGAGGAAAGCGTTTTCTATATTCATGTTGGACATTTGTACCTATTTTTTGACGAATTGTCTCTACATCCTTATCCTGTTTATTAACTATATTTTGGTTAAAGAGTCTTTTGGCCGAAACCGGTTTGGCTCGGTGGATAGAGCGTCGGCCTGCGGACTGAAGGGTCCCAGGTTCGATTCGGGTCAAGGGCATGTACCTGGGTTGCGGGCACATCTCCAGTGGGGGATGTGCAGGAGGCAGCTGATCGATGTTTCTCTCTCATCGATGTTTCTAACTCTCTATCTCTCTCCCTTCCTCTCTGTAAAAAATCAATAAAATATATTTTTGAAAAAAAGAGTCTTTTGAATACCTTGTATATTTTATATATTAATTGCTTACTAACTACAGGAACACAGATTTTTGTATGTGCTTAATTGTTCTTTGCATGTATTGCTCCCCACACTCCTTTTTTTAAAAAAAAAAAAAAATTCTTTTGTTGATTCCAGTGAGGAAGGGAGAGGGAGAGAGAGATAGAAACATCAGTGATAAGAGAGAATCACCGATCGGCTACCTCCCGCACACCCCCCCACTGGGGATTGGGCCCACAACCTGGGCATGTGCCCCTGGCTGGAACCGAACCTGGGACCCCTCAATCCGCAGGCCAACACTCTATCCACCTAGCCAAACAGGCCAGGGCCCCACACTCCTTTTTTTTTTAAAAATAAATTCCATGTTTTTGGCAACGGTGTAGTCGGCAGGTCCAGTGCCATCATTTTTCTAGGAAGCTCAGATGCTTGTTACGAGTGGTTAGCAATAAAGTATTTTTTTAACCTTTTTTTTTATATATATATTTTATTGATTTTTTACAGAGAGGAAGGGAGAGAGATAGAGAGCTAGAACCATCGATGAGAGAGAAACATCGATCAGCTGCCTCCTGCACGCCCCCCACTGGGGACGTGCCTGCAACCCAGGTACATGCCCTTGACCGGAATCGAACCTGGGACCTTTTAGTCCGCAGGCTGACGCTCTATCCACTGAGCCAAACCGGTTTCGGCTTTTTTTAACCTTTAACACATGATTTTTATTGAACATGTATAGGGTTCACCTTTACATTTTATTACAAACTAGAGGCCTGATGCACGAAAATCATGCCAGGGTAGGCCTTCCTTCTGCCTGCACTGGTTTACCTCCGGCTTCTAGCACCCAGGCTTTCCTCTGGCTGCTGGCACCTGGAACTGGGGCTTCCCTCTTGCTGCCGGGACCCGGGCTCCATCTGCAGAGGGAGGCCTCGCCCACCCGCCACAGCCCACTGGCCAGTGCAATAGGCTTCATTTTGGGGCAATTGCAGAGCCCCCCCATTGATTGCCCTGCCAGCCGTGGCCTGGGCCTCCCTCTGCGTACCATTGTGGGGTAATGGCAGAGCCCCTGGGCCAATCACATTGCACCCGGCTTGGCAGGCCTGGCGTTCATGTGTGTCATGTTGGGTTCTTTGGACGGTGTTTTTGTAAAAAAAAAAAAAGGCAGGGATAGACGTTTCCTATATAAAAATGAAGGTCATTATCCAAGTATTAGAACACAATACTAATGGAATCACTTCAATAAACATTTTTGCACAAACATATACATGACTGCTCACAGTGTATCAGCTTCCACAAGAACAGTTGGATGCACAAAATGAAGGTAATCCCCGACATAAGATGTACAGGCAGTCCTTGGGTTAGGTCGGACTTGACGTACGTCATTTCGTGGTTATGTCGCCATCTCCCATTTATTTATAAGAAAAAAAAAGTTCCATCATTTCGACATATGTACATATATACTTTAGATTTTTATTATTTTTTACCACAAGTGAAAGTCAGGAATTGTTATCTTTTAAGTTTTTTATATATATTTTATTGATTTTCTACAGAGAGGAAGGGAGAGAGATAAAGAGTCAGAAACATCAATGAGAGAGAAACATCGATCAGCTGCCTCCTGCACACCCCCCACTGGGGATGTGCCCGCAACCAAGGCACATGCCCCTGACCGGAATCAAACCCGGGAGCCCTCAGTCTGCAGGCCGACCCTCCATCCACTGAGCCAAACCGGTTTCAGCTCTTTTAAGTTTTTTTTTACTGTTTCACTTCATTATTGCTGTGTATGTGCTCCATGTGAGTGACAGAGGTGCTTATTTAGGTGGCTTTTAACTTTCTGCGAAAATCACGCTGTAGGAATGAATCTCCAAGGTAACCCGAGGACCTACTGTATTTAAGAAAGAAAGAAAAAAAGCAGCCCTGACCAGTTTGGCTCAGTGGATAGAGCGTCAGCCTGCGTACTGAAAGGTCCCAGGTTTGATTCCGGTCAAGGGCATGTACCTTGGTTGTAGTCACATCCCCGGTAGGAAGTGTGCAGGAGGCAGCTGATCAATGTTTCTCTCTCACTGATGTTTCTAACTCTCTATCCCTCTCCCTTCCTCTCTGTAAAATATCAATAAAATACATTAAAAAAAAAATTAAACTGAATGTCAGTGAAATGTCTTCCTTTGTATGGAATTTGGTCAATGAGTATCATCAAGAGGTGGACGTACACATTTGTAAAAGCAGAGCTTGTAGTCTGTGTAAATTACAAAATCTACCAGCTGTGTCTTATGGAGGAGGAGCTAGAAACCACCTACGCAGCCATTTAAAATGTACTGTGTCCATAAGACGGGGCAAAAGTAGGCTTATAGTTGTGAATAAGAAAAACACGAGTTTCTTCTTATATTCTTAATTATTTATTAGTTTTTAAAAAATTATTGCAAAGGCATTTTTTTAAAACATGTTTTATTGATTTTTTTTACTGAGAAGAAGGGAAAGGGATAGAGAGTTAGAAACATCGATCAGCTGCCTCCTGCACACACCCCAATGGGGATGTGCCCGCAACCAAGATACATGCCCTTGACTGGAATCGAACCCGGGACCCCTCAGTCTACAAACCGATGGACCCTTCAGTCTGCAGGCTTACGCTCTATCCACTGAGCCAAACTGGTTAGGGCACAATGAAGTATTTTTAATGAAGTTATATAGAGTTTGTTTTGGGGACAGTCATTTCATTGTTATTAGCCTGCAGTGTAGTATTAACGTATCTTTATTGTTCATTGGGAATTCAACTATTTGTGTGAATTTCTGTCCATATCGAAATACTTGCTTTATTGTGCTGATCAGAACCGAATCCATAATATCTACCAACGATTCCTTCATATTATTTGTGAGTATTTTCTCCCATCCTCTAGATGGCCTTTCATTTCATTTTGTTTATTGTTGTGCTGTGAGGAAGCTTTTTTCTTTATTTGTTGCAGTGTAGACTGTTTGTTTTCTCTATTTAGTCAGGTGATTTATGTCACATCCAGAAAATCCCGTCCAAAACAAACCTCCAAATCTTTTTCTCTAGATTTTCTTGAAAGAGTTTTAAGTTGTAGCATTGCCATTTAATTCTCTAATGCAGGTTAAGTTAAATTTTATCTGTGAGGGCCAGTTTTGTTGTTTTACATGTGAATATCAATTTTTAGTAGCACCAGTCATTGAAGAAACCAGCTGTCTCTTCTTCTGTGTCTTGCAGCTTTGTCAAAGATGACTTGAAAGTATGTGCTTGGGTTTATTATGTTTTTTGTCCTGTATTTTTGACCTATGTTTCTGTGTTTCTCCAATAATACATTGTTTCCTTGTTTTCTCTTTGTAATAAATTGGTGCCGCCAGCTTTGTTCTTCCTCAAGATTGCTATTTTTAGTGGAAGTCTTTTGGTTCCATACATTTCAAGATTCCCTTTTCATTTCTTTGTAAAATACCATTGGAGTTATCATGGGGATTGTATTTAATCTGTAGATAGCTTTGTGTATTATAGATATCATCACAATATTTCTTTTTCAAATTCATAAACACAGGAAGTCTTTCAACTTATTTGTGTTTTCTTCCATTCCTTTCATCACTGTATCATAGTGTTTAATGTACAGATGTTTCACCTTTTGGTTGAATTTACTCCTTTTTTTATTATTTTATTTTATGCTTTTGTAAATTTGACTACCTTAACTTTTCTATCGAAGAATTTATTGTTAGTGTGTGGAAATGGAACTAATGTTTGTACGTTTATTTTTCATCCTGTCACTTTTCTGAATTTAGTTCTTTATTCTTTCATCTTCACCCATGTAGTCTGAATATTTTTCCCATTTATTTTCTTTTAGAGAAAAATGAGAGAGAGCCAGAGAGAGAGAAACATCGATTGGTTGCCTTCCACATGTGCCCCTACTGGTAACGGTATCAGACCTGCAACCAAGGTACCTGCCCTTAACTTGGAATCTAAACCATGACCCTCCAGTGCACAAGGTGGCACTCTAGCCACGTAGCAGCACAGGCCAAGATTATTTATTTATTCTATAAATTATATTAAACTTATATTTTTATTGATTTTAGAGCCTCAGAGTAGGAGAGAGAGACTGAAATATCAGTGATGAGAGAGAGTCATTGATGGACTGCCTCCTGTGTGACCCACACTGGTGATTGAGCCCGCAACCTGTGCATGTGCCCAGTCAGGGAATTGAATTGTGACCTCCTTAGTTCATGGGTCGATGCTCAATCACTGAGCCATACTAGCCATCCTGTATTTATTGATTTGGGAGACAGAGAAAGAGAAAGATGGGAACATCGATCTGCTATTCTACCCATCTATGTATTCACTGGCTCCCCCCTGCATGTGCCCTGATGGGGGGTCAAACCCACAACCTTAGTGCATCCGGACCACACACTCACCAACTGAGCCACCTGGCCGGGCCTCTGAATTTGTTTCAGAAGCTCATAGTTGCTTCTTCTTCTTCTTTTTTTAATCTTTAATTTCTTTATTGGTTAAGGTTTTACAAGTGTGTCCTCATCTCCCACAATTAACCCCCAACCTCCTCCCCCCGCCCCCACTCATGCTTTCATCCCCCTGTTGTCCATGTCCATTGGTTTGGCTTATATGCACACATACAAGTCCTTTGGTTGATCTCATCCCCTTACCCCCACCCGCCCCTACGTTCCCTCTGGAGATTGATAGTCTGATCGCTGTTTCTCTGTCTTTGGATCTGTCCCTGTTCATCAGTCTATGTTGTTCTCTATATTCCACAAATGAGTGAGATCATGTGGTATTTATCTTTCTCTGACTGGCTTAATGCTCTCCAGTTCCATCCATGCTGTTGCAAATGGCAAGAGTTCCTTCTTTTTACCGCAGTGTAGTATTCCATTGTGTAGATGTACCACAGTTTTTTAATCCACTCATCTGCTGATGGGCAGTTAGGCTGTTTCCAAATCTTAGCTATGGTGAATTGTGCTGCTATGAACATAGGGGTGCATATATCCTTTCTGATTGGTGTTTCTGGTTTCTTGGGATATATTCATAGAAGTGGAATCATTGGGTCAAATAGGAATTCCATTTTTAGTTTCTTGAGGAAACGCCATACTGTTCTCCACAGTGGCTGCACCAGTCTGCATTCCTATCAGCAGTGCAGAAGGGTTCCTCTTTCTCCACATCCTCTCCAGCACTTGTTGTTTGTTGATTTGTTGATGATAGCCATTCTGACAGGTGTGAGATGATACTGCATTGTTGTTTTGATTTGCATCTCTCGTATAATTAGTGACTTTGAGCATGTTTTCATATGTCTTTCGGCCTTCTGTATGTCCTCTTTCGAAAGTGTCTATCTAGGTCGTTGCCCATTTTTTGATTGGACATGGTGGCTTCTTGACAAATTTCTCTGTGGAGGCTCATGTCACCTGCTAACATCAACATCTCTTATGATGCATTGTGGTTCATAGTGACAGGTGTAATGCCTTTCATTTCTTTACAATTTATTTGAGGCTTGGTTTGTTTGTGTTTTTTTTCCGTTAGTATAGTTAAAGTTTTTCCAATTTTTTATCTTTCAAGAAATACCTGTTAGGTATTCTTGTATTTTTTCTTGTCTCCTTTTATTTATGTTTGTTCTAATATTTATTGTTTCTTTCTTTTGGAACCTTTGGGTTTACTTTCTTGTTTTGTTTCTTGTTTTCTGAACTTCCAGTATTTTTGGAGGTCTTTTTTCATAATGTAGGCATTTATCGTATAAAATTGCCTCTTCAAATTGCATTTTCTGAATTTATACATGAGCTTTGGTAAGCTGTCTTTTCATTTACTTTGTCTCTAGACCTTTTTCAGTTCTCTTTTTTATTTGGCTACCCTGGAATTCTTATTTATTTTTTTATATTAAGTTTCAGATAGAGAGGAAGAGATCATAATTATGCTAAGTAAAATAAGTCAGTCAGAGAAAGATAAATACCACATGATCTCACTCATTTGTGGAATATAGAGAACAACATAGACTGATGAACAGGGAGAGAGAGAGAGAGAGAGAGAGGGAGAAAAGCATCACTGTGAGGGAGAAACATCGATCGATCGGTTGTCTACACATATGTCCTAGACTGGGCATCGAATCCAAGACCCCGAGTGTCACAGGACCGTGCTTGAACCAACTGAGCCACACTGGTAGTTGTCTTTTTAGCATATTTTTTATAGATGTCAGGGAGGAAGGGAAAGGAAGAGAGAGATAGAAACATCAATGATGAGAAGAATCATTTATTGATTGCCTCCTGCACGCCCCCTACTGGGGATCAAGCCCACAACCCCGGGCATGGGCCCTTGACCAGAATCCAACCTGGAACCCTGGGGTTGGAATTGAACCCAGGACCCTTCATTCTACAGGTCTATGCTCTAGCCACTGAGCCAAACTGGCTGGGACCATTCTGTGGGGGTTTTTTTGTTTGTTTGTTTTAATATATTTTATTGATTTTTTACAGAGAGGAAGGGAGAGGGATAGAGAGTTAGAAACATCGATGAGAGAGAAACATCGATCAGTTGCCTCCTGCACACTCCCCACTGGGTATGTGCCTGCAACCAAGGTACATGCCCTTGACCGGAATTGAACCTGGGACCTTTCAGTCGGCAGGCCGACGCTCTATCCACTGAGCCAAACCAGTTCGGCCATTCTGTGGTTTTTAAAAGCAAAATTTCCAGTATTTTTTGAATGAAAGGCCACTATGGTCAATGATAGTAGCAGCACAATGGTTGATGGAGTTAACTCTGACCCTTGTTTTTGACTGTAGCTGTCTTCAAATATATTTGTTCACCCAGTCTTTCCAGTCATCCTTTCTATGCAGTTGTCCTTATTTGATTTTCTATATTACTGTTATGCGGTTTTGCCTGAATAAGGGGCTGTAACAAAACACCTGGGCTTTGTTACATTCATAACAAGGAACCCATTTGGTTCTACATTGTTTTGTTAACCATTGCCCATTCCTCAACCAATTCTTCTTCTTCTTGCTTCTTGTTGACACTTTGCCAATGACACAGTTTTAATAGTGATCAGTGCTCATTCTCCTTGGATTCCCAGTCCATGGATAACCTAAGCTCTCTAAACTTTTCACCTCTACCTCTTTCACAGGTCTCTCTTTAGTGCCTTCCACCTTGGTCCATGCCTGCAGAGTCTCAGAGTGCACACCTATTACTATATTGAGGTAGAACATCATGTGCTCTAATACAATTGATTTTTATGGGTTTGAGCACATTGGAATTATTCTACACAGACTCACTTCACCAGCATGGAAGGTCCTAAAGGAAGCCATTTGTGGAGGAACAGCTAGCAGACCCTGCCTCTCTTCTTTGTGTCCCATCCTGTGCTCTGTGCCTTCTTTGGTGAGATTTTCACCATTGACTGACCTTTGGGGCCAAGAAATGTGTAACAGCCATTTCCTCAGAGTCTAACTCACTTGTCTCTAAAATCATTTTATAGAATTATGCCTAGTTGTGACAGATAAACATTTGTGGTGAAGATACTCTGTTTTCATAAGGTCAACATGTACTTGACCAGCGTTTCCCTTTGTTCAGGTTGCTGCTGTGGAACAGAGGATGTGGAGGAACCCACTGAACAGAAGGTTTCTGTAAGAGTGTCACAGGCAAGTATTCCCAAGTTACCCTCCTTGTCTTCCCAGGAGAGCCACCCCTGTGAGAGGTGTGGGCTAGTCTTGAGAAACATTTTCCATTTGACTGAGCTGCAGGGAATACAACGCAGACAGATACTGTTGAGGTGTGGGGCGTGTGCACAAGGATTTTATTTCAGTACAAAATTTCACCCGCAGCATGTGAGAGAGCAGACTTTCATTAAAGGTGTGGACAGGATCTCACTTGCAAACAGCTGCAATTTCCAGGTATCTCAAAATCATGTCACCTGTGGGGAGGTGGTGCAGGGTGTCCTTACCGAGTCAGGACATCTCCACCTAAAGGCTACTCAGACCAGCAATAGGCCAGAAGATATTTTGAAATGTGGGGTGAAATTTCAAAGTGAAGAAGAATATAACAAGGTCATTGGCTGCAATCACACGTTTATTCAGGACAAGTGTGTCCATGCTGGAAGTCAGTGTTTTCCGTGCTATGAATGTGGAAATTACCTTACCCAATTTTCTAGCTTTTATGAACATGGAGAAAAGCCTTACAAATGCAGTGAATGTTGGAAATCTTTTACAACGATGCATAGCCTTCATTGTCATCAGAGATTTCACACTGGAGAAAGGCCTTATGAGTGCAGTGAGTGTGGGAATTCTTTTACCAGTAGCACTGCCCTTCGTCGTCACCAGAGACTTCACACTGGAGGAAAGCCTTACAAATGCAGTGAATGTTGGAAATCTTTTAAGAGAATTGAAAGCCTTCACTGTCACCAGAGATTTCACACTGGAGAAAGTCCTTATGAGTGCAGTGAATGTGGGAAATCTTTTACCAGGAGCAATGCCCTTTGTCGTCATCAGAGAGGTCACAGTGGGGAAAAACCTCATAAATGCAGTGAATGTGGGAAATCTTTTGCCACTAGCAGTGAGCTACATCGTCATCAGAGAGTTCACACAGGAGAAAAGCCTTATAAATGCAGTGAATGTGGGAAATCTTTTACAAGAATTGATAGCCTTCATTGTCACCAGAGATTTCACACCAGAGAAAGTCCTTATGAGTGCAGTGAATGTGGGAAATTTTTTATCAAGAGCAGTGGCCTCCATTATCAAAGTTTTCACACTGAAGAAAAGCCTTATACATGCAGTGAATGTGGGAAATCTTTTACCAGGAGCAGTGATTTTCATCTTCATCAGAGAGTTCACACTGGAGAAAGGCCTTATGAGTGCAGTAAATGTGAGAAATCTTTTACCACTAGCAGATACCTTCTTTGTCATCAAAGAGTTCACACAGGAGAAAAGCCTTATAAATGCAATGAATGTGAGAAATCTCTTACCAGGAGCGATCATCTCCTATATCATCAGAGATTTCACAGTGGAGCAAGCCATTATGAGTGCAAGTAATGTGAGATATCAGCAATTTTTAAAAATTGTCTCTGCATGAAAGAGTCAAATTATGCAAAATTTCTTCGATGTGTGGAAAATGTTTCTTAGTTCAGTCTTAGCAATAGTATTAGAAAATTTGTGAAGTCTCATCAATCTGAATTGTAGCTCATACATTTAATCACCTGCATTATGTAAAGTCCTCTCAAGTGACTTTGTTGTTGTGTTTTGTTTGTTTTTATGTTGGTATCATATGGTATGTATCTATGTTACACTTTCTAACATACAGAGACATGTAGCCAGATCTATGTCACTGCATATTTCTGTTGCTGAAGGTATTTCACCTGAACCACCTATAAGGTCCCTACAGATGGCATCAGTCACCATCCTCTTATGCCCAGCAAAGCTAACTCTGTTGTCTAATTTGTTGAAGAAAATGAGGAATACCTGAGCCCTTGGTTCTTACTTGTTTCCCTATCATGAGTTGCCACATAGGACTGATTACTGTTGGCGCCAGTAAACATATGTTGCAGAGGGACTGCCATTTTCAGGGACACACTTTCCCTAGATGCTAATAATGACTTTATTAAGAGCCTAAGTCACCGGGACCGGTTTGGCTCAGTGGATGGAGTGTTGGACTGCGGCCTGAGAGGTCCCAGGTTCGATTCCGGTCAGGGGTGTGTACCTGGGTTGCGGGCACATCCCCAGTGGGAGTTGTGCGGGAGGCAGCTGATCGATGTTTCTCTCTCATCGATGTTTCTGGCTCTCTGTCTCTCTCCCTTCCTCTCTGTGGAAAATCAATAAAATATATATTTTTTTAAAAAAGAGCCTAAGTCATCAGTGAGAGAACTGCCAGTCTCCTGTCTCTTTGGTTTGTAAAATAATGAAGGCTTGCTGAAACCGGTTTGGCTCAGTGGATAGAGCGTCGGCCTGTGGACTGAAACGTCCCAGGTTTGATTCCAGTCAAGGGCATGTACCTTGGTTGCAGGCACATCTCCAGTGGGAGATGTGTAGGAGGCGGCTGATCGATGTTTCTCTTTCATCGATGTTTCTAACTCTCTATCCCTCTCCCTTCCTCTCTGTAAAAAAATCAATAAAACATATTTTAAAAAAAAATGAATGCTTTTCCCTAATACTTCTTTAATCTTGGGTGTGCTCTTTACTCTTTGGCTAGTTTATAAAGAGATCTAGCCTCTCCAAGCATGATCAGGTGGAAAACATTGATTGGGTCTGAAATATTTTTGCCCTTGGGGGAACATTATGGTGTAGAAATTAACTTAGCAGTTTTTGCCAAATTTACTTTGCTGCCCATATTTTCCTAGGAAACACTCTGGACTCTCTAGTCCTCATGTGATGTTCTGGATGCTTTGAGACACAGAGATCACTCCAAAGAAGGGGTTGCTGTCACAACCTCAAGTACATGAATTTATTTCTACTTTTCAAGGGATACCAAGACATTTGAAGGGGTCACTTGCACAGGTCTTGCAGGGGGCCATGTGCCCTAATGCCTACAATTTCAAGGATGTTGATCACTGGCTTGAGGACCAGTGCATGTAGGGAAATCCTTTCCTGCCAGAAACACAGACCTAATTGTTGTTGGACAAGACTGCAGCCCATTAGATGGAATGGTCCTCACCTAAACGTGCATCCGGGCTTTAAAAACAAAACTACAAGAGCTGTGTGTACACAGATCTGAGCGACTCCAGGCATGTTTCTCTTCTGTGGAGCAGTCATGGTCATTGAATATAATCAGTAGCTTTTGTGGCTTCCTGTAGCTTCTCAGATGTTCCCATCAGACCCATTGGTGCACTGGCAGCAAAACAAAGATGAAGACAAAGACTATCTTCCGTCCAGGGATGTGACTTTTGTGACCCAGTTAGCATTCCAGTGGGTTTGGGTGAAAGTTCTTCATTGTTTGTTACATTTTATGTCGCTAACATGAGACTCTCGCCCAGAGGGCATAAGTATGGGGATTAAATATAGACTTGCCAAACCTGTTGTTCCAAAATAGGTGAACATACATTTGTTTTATCTAGAACCATTTTTGAAAAGCTATAATGAGTAAATTACATGTGTTAAGTATAGAGTTTCATCCATCTTGACATGTGCATGAAATTGTAACCATCATCATAATACTGACCATATCTGTCACTGTGTAATTGCTTCCTGACCTCTTTTAATGGGTCCCTGTTCTTCACAGCTTTCCTAATAACCATGGATTTACATTCCATTTTAATAGAGAACTTTGCTCTTTAAACTAAGTATTTTTCTGCTTTAAGTTATGTTTCATAACTGCTTGGAGGTTTATTAAAGATATATTAGTAACTCATCTTTTTTCTGGTAAGTATTCTTATCTTTGTTTTTTTGTTTTGTTTTTTTTTTAAATATATTTTATTGATTTTTCACAGAGAGGAAGGGAGAGAGATAGAAAGTTAGAAACATCGATGAGAGAGAAACATCGATCAGCTGCCTCCTGCACATCTCCCACTGAGGATGTGCCCGCAACCCAGGTACATGCCCTTGACCGGAATCGAACCAGGGACCTTTCAGTCCGCAGGCCGACGCTCTATCCACTGAGCCAAACCGGTTTCGGCTTATCTTTGAATATATCACCATCAGCTTGTCCATTTTAATACATATTTGGTTATTTCTACTAAAGCTGGTACAAACATTTGGGTACAATTCTTTATATGGATATAAGTGTTATTTACCTTTGTCAAAAACTCAGTGCATAATCTGAGTTTTTGGGTAGATGAATGTTTAAATTTACCGAGATTAGCAAATTGTAATCTAAATGGAATATACCACCGTGGCCTGTGTGGCTCAGGCATCATCTGGTGCAGCACAGGGTTGTGGATTTGATTGCCAGTGGGGATAAGTGCCTGTGTTGTGGGCTAGATCCACAGAAGTGGGTGTGCAGGGGGCAGCTGACTGATATGGCAGTCTTCCATCAATATTTCTGTCCCTCTCCCTTCTCTCTCTAAAAATTAGTAAACTCTTCTGTAAAAATAAAACTTGCCCTGGCCGGTTTGGATCAGTGGATAAAGCATCAGCCTGCAGACTAAAGGCTCTCAAGTAAGAGTCCAGCCAAGGGCACATGCCTGGGTTGCAGGCTCGATCCCCAGTTGGTGGCGAACAGGCGGCAGCCGATCAATGATTCTCCCTCATCATTGATGTTTTCATCTCTCCCTCTCCCTTCCTCTCTGAAATCAATAAAGACACATACTAAAAAAACATCAGTTTCTATGAGCATGTCTTCTAAGAACAGAGTGAGTCAACCAATAGCCAAGCTCTAGGATATGCTAATAAGTAATAAAGATTGTTTAAAAGTCAATAAATAAAATAAACCTTAACTGATTGTACTTTGCATTTTTCCTTTAGCTGCCTCCTGCACACCTCCTACTGGGGATGTGCCCGCAACCAAGGTACATGCCCTTGACCAGAATCGAACCTGGGACCATTCAGTCCCCAGGCTGACGCTCTATCCACTGAGCCAAACCGGTTAGGGCTGTGTCGCTGTTTTTGCTAAAACATCTAATCATATCTTCGGCCTAATGTGCTATGAGTGTGGGCAATTTTCTTTAAGAAAAAGATATTGAAACAACAAAGATGGATGTTGGAATTTCACTCATTTTGTGCCAGTTTTGCTTTATGAAGTAAATGTATTAGAAAAATATGTATATATCTTACATTTTTCTTTTTATTTCTTTTTGATGATTTCAGAGAGGAAGGGAGAGACAAAGAGAGATAGAAATATCAATGCTGACATTCATTGATTGGCTGCCTTCCCCACAGACACTACTGGGGACCAAGCCTGAAACCTGGACATATGCCCTAACCAGGAACCTAAACATGACTTCTGGGTTCATAGGTAGATGATCAACCACTGAGCCACACTAGCCAGGGTATGCATTTTCTCTTTGTCACAACAACCTGGGAAGTCGAAACTAATATCAAATTGCTGGGAAGGTCCATGATTACAGAAATGAAGTAGGTTCTCCAAGTTTACTCACCAAACAAGTGTCAGATATAAGAGGCTGGGTTGCAATTCAATATTCTGGCTCCAGAGCCACAGACAACGTCTACCAGTGCTGGTCAAGCCCGTTGGAGAGGCTCACCCAAAACTGCTGTTTGCATTGTCGAAATTTTGAATCTTCCCCTATTTTCTTAAAGTACCAGAGCACTTATGCCGTGCCCCTCCAACCCCAGAGATTTTCCTCCTTATCTGCCCCCCCCCTAGTTTATCACCAGTGAATGTCATGAACCCCCTTATGTATTCTCCTTTGAGTCTAATGTATAAAAAAGGTGCAAAACTGCCGTTCTCCCGAGAATTACTCAACCTGTTGTTATTCTGTTTCTGGCAATTGGGACCAGCTTGGGCCAAATAAACTTAGAAGAATTCTCCACATGTTTGGACATTTCTTACAACAACACCAAAAGCAATCGACTCATGTGAAGCAGGAGAACATTTACATGGAGGGTTATCAGCATTTTCAGGGACGCAACTGACTGAAGATAAATTTATAAACACAAATTTAGAGCAGACCCAGAACCCAGCAAGCTAGAGCTTTCTCGTTGCTTCCACAGAAGAAAATGTTCAAGGCTCAGGTGACTTTGGTGTGTTTGCGTATTTCTTTAATCCTCACCCGGAGATGTTTAATCTCTTTTTTTGTTTTTCTTCTTTACCCTCTCTCGCTTCTATCAGAGATTCTGCACTCTGTTCCAAGGTTCCATGTCTCTGTATCCACTCCATTCATTAGTTAATTTTGTTAATTAGGTTCTATATAAGAGTGAGATCAAGTGATATTTGTCTTTCTCTGACTGACTTATTTCACTTAGAACGATGCTCTCCAGGCCCCTCCATGCTGCCTGAAAGGGTAAGAGATTCTTCTTTTTACCGCTGCATAGTATTCTATGATATAAATGTACCACAGCTTTTTTACCCACTCATCTACTGATGGGCACTTGGGCTGTTTTTAAATCTTAACTATTGTGAATTGTGCTGCTGTGAACATAGTGGTGCATACATTCTTTCTGATTGTTGTTTCAGGTTTCTTAGGATATATTCCTAGAAGTGTGATCACAGGGTCAAACGGCAGTTCTATATTGAATTTTTTCAAGGAAACTCCCTATGTTTTCCATAATATCTGCACCAGTCTGCATTCCTACCAGCAGTGTACTAGGGTTCCCTTTTTTCCATATCCTCGCCAGCACTTGTCGTTTGTTGCTGGTAGCTATTCTGATAGTTGTGAGGTGGTATCTAATTGTTGCATTAATTTGCATCTCTCTGATAATCAGTGACATTGAGCATTTTTCAACTTTTCTCTTGGCCATCTTATCCACACTGCAGCCCAGGCAGAGCTGACACTTCGAATGGCATCAGAAGCAGATGCTCTTAAGTATGAGTGTCTGTTTTGTGACATTAACTATGTATAATGGATTCAATGGAGGCAGGTTAGATCGAGTTAGAGACTTGAGCAACCTCTGCAAGCTACATTTGGCCTGAAGGAGATAGATGTCAAATGGCCTTAATGAAGACACAATGCCTGTCATTCACAAAGAGTAGATCTTAAAGAAAGATATGCAAAACCAGCAGCTAAAGGAAGCCAGGCAGGTGCCTCAGAAACAAACTTTTCGTGATAATCCCCTCCCCTGAAGGCCCTGGAGGGCCCTCAGTATACTTGGTGTTTTCTTGGGCTATTTGCCCTCAAAACCAGTCCTGGAGTCAGCTGAGAAAATACGGGATCCTGGCCTTGGGGCGTAGGAACTACATTACCCAGAAGGCCGCGCGTGGAATGCCACCAGGCTGAGCCAATGGAAGCTCAGAAAAGGTGTTTCCTTTTTTTCTGGTTCTGAAGGCTAGACCGGTAGATTTTGTTTCGCTCCCTTTTGTCTCAGGTAGTCGGGATATTCTGGTCGCACAGTCCAGAGGAGAAGACTGGAGAGTGCTTTTCCCCGCCTCACAGCCAATGGTCGGTGCCTGCAGTGGTGCTCACAGCGCACACGTGGGATTGAAGTTGGGAGTCACCGCCGAAACCTACGCCAGGGCCGGGACAGGGACCGCCATTCCTGCAGCGGTCTCTCCCGCCCCGCTCGGACTACGGAGTGCAATGGCCAGGCCGGTGCTGAGGAGACGGGCTGAGGTGAGTCGAGTCCCCCAGGCCCTCCCCGCCTCCTCACACACACACCACAGCCTGGGGAGAGCGCCTGTCCCGTCCTGCAGCTCAGTCCCGCGTGGAGGACCGTGAGGAAGGTGGAGGGGAGAGAGGAGTGTTGTGGCTTCTGAGGACACAGCAAGTGCAGGGCAGAGAGGACGGGGTGACTTGCATCTGAAGGTCCCTGAGGATGTGGCTGTGAGTATTGACGGAAAGATCAGAGGCTGCAGGGAGGACGGCACAGCCTCATTCGGGGCTTTCCCGGCTGTGGGTCCATCAGGGCCTGGGGTGCTGGATTACAAGCTCTCTACCCGCCATATGCCAAGTTCATGGGTGAGTCCAGCGAGATGCAGTGGCATTGGAGCAGGAAGGGGGCAGAGCTGAGGGAATGAACCTCGGGTCTGAACATGGGAAGGGGATGAACATTACCCAGTGGTCTGCACATCTGGAGGAAGTGGAGCTGATGGTCCCGGGACCTGGTGTCGGGACTCAAAGGTGAAGTATAAACCCACGATTGGCTTTGTCTTGGAGGAAGGATCTAGGAAACTGCAGTGGTGTTGCCTGGCAGGAAGGCTGGGGCCCTGCAGGCATTGCCCAGAGCTTAAATGGCATTGCCCTCTACCCTCCCCTCCCCTAATCCTTCCCACCCAACCCAGCTGCTCTGCTGAGGGCAATCACAGTGAGTAATGGGATTGTGATGTGACAGCAGCCTGCACTGGCATTAGGCCTGGTGTTCACACTAACTGGGGGCCCTGGAGGAGGTTGAGGGGGGAAGGTGTGTAAGGAATAGCATTGCTGGTTCTCAGAAAGGCAGCTCTGGTTTCAGTTGTCTCCATTCTGACAGGTTGGCGTGACCTTTGAGGACATTGCCCTGTACTTCTCCAGGGAGGAATGGAGCCTCCTTGATGAGGACCAGAGACAGCTGTACCTGAATGTGATGCTGGAGAACTTTGAACTTCTATCCTTGCTGGGTAAGACCCTCACTCTCACCAGTGACCTGGACTTGGTTTGCCATTTCCCAGGCCCCATCCCCCAGGGTGTGCTCTGTCCTCCCATGTAGACTGTGGAACTGCTTGATTTTCCAGTTTCCTGGGTAGTTGCTGTCCTGGGGAGGGTTGTTCTGTTTCCCTTCTCCCTTCCATTCCTGAAGTCCCAATACTCCCTGCTGCACTAAATTCACAGGGAAGAACTTGTGTTTGGTAGTGTTGCAGGAAGGTAAGGGATTACACCTTGATCAATGAGGAAAGTATTTTCTATATTTCTGTTGGTCATTTGTACATATTTTTTGAAAAATTGTCTCTACGTCCTTATCCTATTTATTAACTGCATTTTTTGGTTAAAGAGTCTTTTGAATACCTTGTATATTTTACATATTAGTATCTTGTTACATACTTTTTGTATGCGCTTAATTGTGCATCTCAGATATTACTCCCCCATACCCTCTTATTTATAAGTTCCACGTTGTAGGCAACCCTGTGTTCAGCAGGTCTAGTGCCACCGTTTTTCTAGCAAGCTCAGATACTTGCTACTAGTGCTTAGCAGTAAAAGTATCTTTTTTAACTTTAAGATATGGTTTTTATTGAACATGCATAGAATTCATCTTTACATTTTATTATAAATATTTTACATTAAAAAAAGTTAGTTTTTGTAAAAAAAAATAAAAAGGCAGGGGGTGGAGGGGACATTTCCTATATAAAAATGATGGTAATTCTCCAAGTATTAGAACACAATACAAATGGAATCACTTCAATAAACATTTTTGCATAAACATGCACATGACTGCTCACACTGTATCAGATTCCACAAGAACAAATGAATGCACAAAATGAAGGTAATCCCCAACATAAGATGTATTTTTTAAAAATATATATTTTATTGATTTTTTTTACAGAGAGGAAGGGAGAGCGATAAAGAGTTAGAAACATTGATGAGAGAGAAACATCGACCAGCTGCCTCCTGCACACCTCCCACTGGGGATGTGCCCGCAACCAAGGTACATGCCCTCGACTGGAATCGAACCCGGGAACCTTGAGTCTGCAGGCCGACGCTCTATCCACTGAGCCAAACCGGTCAGGGCATAAGATGTATTTTTAAAAAGATAATATCAAACTGAATGTCCCCAAAATGTCTTCCTGTGCATGGGATTTGGTCAATGACTATCATCAAGAGGTGGACATACACATTTGCAAATGCAGAGCTTGTAGCCTGTGTAAATTACAAAATCTACCAGCTGTGTCTTATGGAGGAGGAGCTAGAAACCACCTACACAGCCATTAAAATATACTGCGTACATAGGGTGGAGGCAAAAGTAGGCTTATAATTGTGAGTAAGAAAAACACCAGTTTCTTGTTGTATTCTTTTTTTTTTTAATATTTACACCATTTATTTTTTTTAAATATATTTTATTGATTTTTTACAGAGAAGAAGGGAGAGGAATAGAGAGTTAGAAACATCGATGAGAGAGAAACATCGATCAGCTGCCTCCTGCACACCCCCCAATGGGGATGTGCCCGCAACCAAGGTACATGCCCCTGACCGGAATCAAACCTGGGACCCTTGAGTCCGCAGGCCGACGCTCTATCCACTGAACAAAACCGGTTCAGCCTTGTATTCTTTTTTTAAAAAAAATATATTTTATTCATTTTTTACCGAGAGGAAGGGAGAGGGATAGAGAGTTAGAAACATCGATGAGAGAGAAACATCGATCAGCTGCCTCCTGCACACTCCCTACTGGGTATGTGCCCACAACCAAGATACATGCCCTTGACTGGAATCGAACCTGGGACCCTTGAATCCACAGGCTGACATTTTATCCACTTAGCAAACCAGTTAGGGTTCTCCTTGTATTCTTATTTATTTATTTTTTTTAATAATTTAATCCTTTTTTTTCTTTTTTTTTTAATAAATCTTTATTGTTCAGATTATTACAAAAAGTTGTTCTCCTTTTCCCCCCCATAACTTCCCTCCACACGGCTCCCACCCCACCCTCTGCCCTTACCGCCCCCCTCCCCCCCCCACTGTCCTCATCCATAGGTGTACGCTTTTTGTTGTCGGGGCAAAGGTCATACACATGGAAAATGTAGCTATTTCCATCTGCGACGTGTCCCTGTGTTCAGAAAGGTCTCTCACAACTTGTTCACACTCTACTCAGAAAGGGTATGGAGACACGTAACGGCTTTTTAAAATAATGTGTCCTCTTATGTTTAAAATGAGGATTTCGTTACCAAAAGTGAGGAGAAAGCAACACTACAGCTACTCTCGCCCCTCTCGCCCCTCTCGCCCCTCTCGCCCCTCTCGTCCCTCTCGCCCCTCTCGCCCCTCTCGCCCCTCTCGCCCCTCTCGCCCCTCTCGCCCTTCGGGTGATAGTTGTGCTTTGCCGGGGTCTTCGCCAACTCCGTCCACACCTTTGGGGACCCCTGGACCCGCTGGGGTTGGACCCCGGCAGTGCTTGGGGCTGCGCGCTGGTTCGCGGGCCATCAACAAAGCCATCTGGGCGGCTCGCGCGGTTCCGCCGGCTTCCCAGGGGCCGTCCCATCCTCGCAGGGACCTTCTCAGCCTCGCAGGGACCTTCTCAGCCTCGCAGGGGCCGTCGCAGCCTCACTGGGGCTGTCTCAGCCCCACCGGGATCGTTTTACCCTCACTGGGACTGTCGCAGCCTCACTGGGGCCATCTCAGCCTCACAGGGGGCGCCGCATCCCATGTTGGGGGTGAAGTTGCGAGTCAGAAGCTCCTCTCGCTGTCTCTCCTGCTGGAAGTTTCTGAGAGTCGTCTGCAGGTGCTGGACATCATACTTCAATTGGTCAACACAAAGTTTGGCATTCTGTCTTTTGTTGGGAGGCTCCTTGCTGGACAAAATCTCCAGGCTTTCTAGCTGGCTGAATATCTGGTATGCTTGCTTGGGTTTCGTTTTCTACTAAGTGCACAGACTGCTTGTCTGCTGTCTCCGGGTGTCCCATGTGAGACTGGATTTGGTGAACCTGCTTGTGTGTTTACTGGTACAGCGGTTCCATGTCGCCCGCCCAGCCAGGTCCAGCTCCGGCTTCCTCCGAACCTGAGTTTGCTTCTTGAGTATGTCCCTTATGGGTGCGAGGAGTTGAAATCTGCAGTTTGTTGGGTTATGCTGCAAAAGCGCAGGTGGTTCCTTTTGTGCCACTGGCACAGCTTGTTTTACTATGGTTGCAAATATAAAAAAATTTCTATATGTGACATGGCACCGGAGTTAAGTTAGGGTTTTTCAAAATGCTGGCACGCCAAGCTCAAAAGGTTTGCCATCCCTAATCTAGGAGAACTGACCCAGTACAGTTTCTGAACCGCCCCAGTTAAAGACCTGTCAAAATACAACCCCATCTTGTGAGCCCAGTGTCTTGGGGGTGTTATTATATGTCCTGGAAGCCTAACTCTTCAGAGTAGGTCTTCAGTGAAGCATTGAACGATACTGCCAGCCTGGGCTTGCAAAGTGGTCATTAGCGTGGAGATCTTAAAGTCTAAAATGACATCTGGATGCTTTTCATTTATTGAATCTCATTGCTACCTTGGCGGTGGCGTTGAAGGCTCTGTAGACAAGCAACTAACATGGGTTAGTATTTGTAATCTGACAAAGTCTTGACCAAGACTCTTCAAGTATCTACGAGCCTCCTGTCAAAGCAATGAAGTATTTTTAATGAAGTTAAATAGAGTTTGCTTTTGAGACAGAGTCATTGCATTATTAGTCTGCAGTATAGTATTAACATACCTTTAGTGTTCATTGGGAAGTCCATCTATTTGTGTGTTTCTGTCTGTATTGCAATATTCGCTTTTTTGTGCTGATCAGAACTGAATCCATAGTCCCTCCAAGAGATTCCTTCATATGGTTTGTGAGTATTTTCATCTGTCCTCTAGATTGCCTTTCATTTCATTTTGTTTATTGCGGTTGTGCTGTGAGGAAGCTTTTTTTATTTAGTTGTTGCAGTCTGGACTTTGTTTTCTCTATTTTGTCTGGTGGTTGGGGTCACATCCAGAAATCCTGTCCAAAACAAACCTCCGAAACTTTTTCTCTAGGTTGTCCTGAGGAGTTTTAAGTTTTAGGTCTGACATTTAATTCTGTCCTGCAGGTTGAGTTACATTTTATCTGTGAGGGACAGTTATGTTGTTTTACATGTGAATGTCGATTTATACCTGCACCATTTATTGAAGAAACTATCTGTCTCTTCTTCGGTGTCTTCCAGCTTTGTCAAAGATGGCTTGAAAGTATATGCCTGGGTTTATTTCTGTGTTTTTTGTTATGTTCTACTGATCGATGTGTCTGTGTTTCTCCAATAATACACTGTTTCCTTGTTTTGTCTTTGTAATAAACTGGTACCACCAGCTTGTTCTTGCTCAAGATTGCTTTTGTTAGTGGACATCCTTTGGTTCCATACATTTCAAGATTCCCTTTTCATTTCTTTGAAAATACTATTGGAGTTTATCATTGGGATTGCATTCAATCTGTAAACAGCTTTGTGTACTATAGATATTTTCACGATATTTCTTTTTCAAATTCATGAACACAGGAAGTCTTTCAATTTGTGTTTTCTTCCATAGCTTTCATCATTGTATTATAGTGTTCAATGTACAGATGTTTTACCTTTTGGTCGAATTTATTCATATTTTATTTTCTGATGCTTCTCTAAATTTGATGACCTTCATTTTTCTATCTAAAATGAATTTATTATTAGTGTGTGGAAATGGAACTAATGTTTGTACGTTTATTTTGCATCCTATCACTTTTCTGAATTTAGTTCTTTATTCTTTTATCTTCACCCATGTAGTGTGAATATTTCTTCCATTTATTTTCTTTTAGAGAGAGAAAAACGAGAGAGAGCCAGAGAGAAAGAAACATCGATTGGTTGCCTTCCACATTTGCCGCTACTGGTAGCGGTATCAGACCTGCAACCAAGGTACTTGCCCTTGACTGGGAATTTAACCCATGACCCTCCAATACACAGGCCAGCACTCTCACCACTGAACAACACAGGTGTATTTATTCTATAAATTATATTAAAATATGTTTTTTTTTATTGATTTTAGAGAGGAAGAGGATGAGAGAGAGATTGAAATATCAGTGATGAGACAGAGTCATTGATGGGCTGCCTACTGTGTGACCCACATTGGTGATTGAGCCCACAGCCTGTGCATGTGCCCGGACAAGGAATTGAATTGTGACCTCCCAGTTGAGTGATGGCGAACCTATGACACGCGTGTCAGAGGTGACATGCGAACTCATTTTTTTGGTTGCTTTTTCTTTGTTAAATGGTATCTAAATATATAAAATAAATATCAAAAATATAAATCTTTGTTTTACTATGGTTGCAAATATCAAGAAATTTCTATATGTGACACGGCACCAGAGTTAAGTTAGGGTTTTTCAAAATGCTGGCACGCTGAGCTCAAAAGGTTCTCCATCACTGTCCTAGTTCATGGGTCGATGCTCAATCACTAAGCCATACTAACCATCCTTTATTTATTGTTTTAGAGACAGGAAGGGAGACAGAGAAAGAGAGAGATGGAAACATTGATCTGCTGTTCTACCCATCTAAGCATTCGCTGGCTCTCCCCTGCATGTGCCCTGATGGCGGATCAAACCCACAACCTTGGTGCATAGGGACCACACACTCACCAACTGAGCTATCTGGCCAGGCCTCTGAATTTGTTAATTAATTTCAGAAGCTCATAGTGGCATTTTGACAAATTTCTCTATGGAGGGTCATGTCACCTGCTAACATCAACATCTCTTATGATGAATTGTGGTTCATAGTGTCAAGGGTAATGTCTTTCATTTCTTAACAATTTATTTGAGGCTTGGTTTGTTTGTTTGTTTGTTTTCTGCTAGTGTAGTTAAAGTTTTTTCCAATTTTGTATCTTTCAAAAAATACCTGTTAGGTATTATTGTATTTTGTCTTTTCTCCTTTTAATTTTGTTTGTTCTAATATTTATTGTTTCTTTCTTTTGGAACCTTTGGGTTTACTTTCTTGTTTTGTTTTTAGTTTTCTGAGGTGCCAGTATTTTTGGAGATTTTTTTTTTCATAATGTAGGTCATTTATCACTATAAAATTGCCCCTTAGAATTGCATTTTCTGAATTTTATGCATGAGCTGCAGTAGGATGTCTTTTCATTTACTTTGTCTCTATACCTTTTTCAGTTCTCTTTTTTATTTGGCTACCCTGGAATTCTTATTTATTTTTTTATATTCAGTTTCAGATAGAGAGGAAGAGAGATGGAGAGAGAGAAATAGAAACATCAATGATGAGAATCATTGATTGGCTGCCTCCTGTATGCCCCCTACTGGGAATCAAGCCCACAACCCGGGTATGTGCCTTTTACCAGAATCAAACCTGGGATCCAAGGGTTGCAATCGAAGGCTTATGCTCTGGCCACTGAGCCAATCTGGCTGGGGCCATTCTGTGGTTTTTAAAAACAAAATTTCCAGCCCTAGCCAGTTTGACTCAGTGGCCAGAGTATTGGCCTGCGAACTGAAAGATCCCAGGTTCGATTCCGGTCAAGGGGACACGCCCGAGTTATGGGCTCCATCCCCAGTGGGGGACTTGTAGGAGGCAGCCAACCCATCATGATTCTCATCATGGATGTTTCTATCTCTCCCTCCCTCTTGCTTCCTCTCTGAAATCAATAAAAGTATATATATATATATATATATATATATATATATATATATATATATTTTATAAATTCCAGTATTTTTCGAATAACAGGCCACTATGGTCAAGGATAGCAGAAGCACAGTGGCTGCTGGAGGTAACTCTGGCCCTTGTTTTTGACTGTAGCTGTCTTCAAATATGTTTGTTCACCCAGGCTTTCCAGTCATTCTTTCTATGCAGTTGTCCTTATTTGGTGTTCTGTAATACTGTTTGTCTTCACTGTACTCTTCTCATTTCCTGTGGGGGTTTTTTATTCATGCGTAGCTATCTAACTTACTCTGGGATGGGGGAAGATTCTCATATCTCTGATTCTGCCCTCTTGCTGATGTCACTCAGATAGGTCTTTTGCCTGTGATCTCATCTGTGCTTGTAGTTGTACCACAGCGCTGACCATCTTTTCAATGTTTCTTTTGTGATTTCTATCATTTATGCCCTGTAATGGAGCAACTGGAAATTAAGTGGAAGAATCATTTCTGCATCACAGTAGAAACATGACTTTATTAATGAAACAATGTAAACACAGGTGGTTTTGCCTGAATAAAGGGCTGTAATAAAACACCTGGGCTGCTCTGGCCGGTTTGGCTCAGTGGATGGAGCATCGGCCTGCGGACTGAAGGGTCCCAGGTTCAAGGGCATGTGCCATGGTTGTGGGCACATCCCCAGTGGGGGGTGTGCAAGAGGCAGCTGGTCGAAGTTTCTCTCTCATCGATGTTTTTGGCTCTCTATCCCTCTCCCTTCCTTTATAGAAGGGTCAATAAAATATATTTTTTAAAAAAACAAAAAACCAAAAAAAAATCACCTGGGCTTTGTTACATTCATAACAAGGAACCCATTTGGTTCTACAGTGTTTTGTACCATTGCCCATTCTTCACCCATTTCTACTTGTTCTTGCTTCTTGTTGACACTTTGCCAACGACTCAGTTTTAATAGTGATCAGTGCTCATTCTCCTTGGATTCCCAGTCCATGGATAACCTAAGCTCTCTAAACTTTTCACCTCTCCTTCTTTCACAGGTCTCTCTTTAGTGCCCTCCACCGTTGGTCCATGCCTGCAGAGCCTTAGAGTGCACACCTATTACTGTATTGAGGTAGAACATCATGTGCTCTAATAACAATTGATTTTTATGGGTTTGAGCACATTTGAATTGTTCTACACAGACTCAGTTCACCAGCATGAAAGATCCTAAAGGAAGCCATTTGTGGAGGAACAACTAGCAGACCCTGCCTCTCTTCTTTGTGTCCCATCCTGTGCTCTGTACCTCCCTTGGTGAGATTTTCACCATTGACTGACCTTTGGGACCAAGAAATGTATAACAGCCATTTTCTCAGAATCTAACTCATTTGTCTTGAAAATCTTTCTATGGAATCAAGCCTAGTCATGACAGATAAACATCTGTGTTGAAGATATTCTGTTTTCATAAGGTCAACATGTACTTCACCAACGTTTCCTTTTGTTCAGGTTGCTGCTGTGGAAACGAGGATGTGGAGGAACCTACTGAACAGAAGGTTTCTGTAAGAGTGTCACAGGCAAGTATTCCCAAGTTACCCTTGTCTTCCCAGGAGAGCCACCCCTGTGAGAGGTGTGGGCTAGTCTTGGGAAAGATTTTCCACTTGACTGAGCAACACAGACAGATACTGTTGAGGTGTGGAGCATGTGCACAAGAATTTTATTTCAGTACAAATTTTCACCCACAGCATGTGAGAGAGCAGACTTTCATTAGAGGTGTGGACAGGACCTCACTTGCAAACAGCTGCAATTTCCAGGTGTCCCAGAATCATGTCACGTGTGGGGAGGTGGGGCAGGGTGTCCTTACTGAGCCAGGACATCTCCACCTAAAGGCTGCTGAGACCAGCAATAGGCCAGAAGATATGTTGAAATGTGGGGTGAAGTTTCAAAGGAGAAAAAAATACAACAAAGTCATTGGCTGCAATCACACGTTTATTCAGGACAAGTGTGTCCATGCTGGAAGTCAGTGTTTTCTGTGCTGTAAATGTGGGAATTACTTTACCAAATTTTCTGGCATTCATTATGAACATGGAGAAAAGCCTTACAAATGCAGTGAATGTCGGAAATCTTTTACGACGATGCATAGCCTTCATTGTCATCAGAGATTTCACACTGGAGAAAGGCCGTATCAGTGCAGTGAGTGTGGGAATTCTTTTACCAGTAGCACTGCCCTTCACCGTCACCAGAGAGTTCACACAGGAGAAAATACACACAAATGCAGTGAATGTGGGAAATCTTTTAAGAGAATTGATAGCCTTCATTGTCACCAGAGACTTCACACTGGAGAAAGTCCTTTTGAGTGCAGTGAATGTGGGAAATCTTTTATCAATAGCAGTGGCCTCCATTACCATCAAAGTTTTCACACTGGAGAAAGGCCTTATACATGCAGTGAATGTGGCAAATCTTTTACGACTAGCAGTGAACTTAATCGTCATCAAAGAGTTCACACAGGAGAAAAGCCTTATAAATGCAGTGAATGTGGGAAATCTTTTACGAGGATTGACAGACTTCATTGTCACCAGAGATTTCACACTGGAGCAAGTCCTTATGAGTGCAGTGAATGTGGGAAGTCTTTTACCAGGAGCACTGCCCTTTATTGTCATCAGAGAATTCACACAGGAGAAAAGCCTTATAAATGCAGTGAATGTGGGAAATCTTTTACCACTAGCACTACCCTTCATCGGCATCAGAGAATTCACACAGGAGAAAAGCCTTATAAATGCAGTGAATGTGGGAAATCTTTTATGAGGATTGATAGACTTCAGTGTCACCAGAGATTTCACACCAGAGAAAGTCAGTACAAGTGCAGTGAATGTGGGAAATCTTTTACCAGGAGCAGTGATCTTCATCTTCATCAGAGAGTTCACACTGGAGAAAGGCCTTATGAGTGTGGTAAATGTGGGAAATCTTTTACCACTAGCAGATACCTGCTTTGTCATCAGAGCTCACACAGGCGAAAAGCCTTATAACTGTAATGAGTGTGAGAAATCTCTTACCAGGAGCGATCATCTCCTATATCATCAGAGATTTCACACCAGAGAAAGCCATTATTAGTCCAGTTAATGTAAGATATCTCAGCCAGATTTTTTAATTGACTATGCACAAAAGAGACCAAATGTGAGAAATATCTAGAATGTGTAGGAAATGTTTCTTAGTTCCATCTTAGCAATAGTATAAGAAAGTCTGTGAAGTCTCATTAATCTGAATTGTACATCATACATTTAATCACCTACATTATGAAAAGTCCCCTCAAGTGACTTTGTTGTTATGTATGTTTGTTTTATGTTGATATCATATGAATCTATGTTGCATTTTCTAAGATACAGAGATGTGTTGCCAGGTCTATGTCACTGCATATTTCTGTTGCTGAAGGTATTTTACCTGAACCACCTATAAGGTCCCTACAGATGGCATCAGTCACCATCCTCATGTGCCCAGGGAAGCTAACTCTGTTGTCTAATTTGTTGAAGAAAATTAGGAATACCTGAGCCCTTAGTTCTTGTTTCCCTGTCATGAGCTGCCACATAGGACTGATTACTATTGGCGCCAGTAAAGATAATGTTGCAGAGGGACTGCCATTGTCAGGGGCACACTTTCTGAAGATGCTAGTGATGACTTTATTGAATGCCTAAGTCATCAATGGAAGAACTGCCGGACTCATGTCTCTTTGGTTTGTAAAATAATGAAGGCTTTTTCCTAAGACTTCTTTAATCTTGGGTGTGCTGTTTACTATATGGGTTAGTTTATAATGAGATCTGCGCTTTCCAAGCATGATGAGGTGAAAAACGTTTATGGGGTCTGAAATATTTTTGCCCTTGGGGAAACATTATGGTGCAGAAATTATCTTAGCAGTTTTTGCCAAATTTACATTGCTGCCCATGTTTTCCTAGGAAACACTCTGGACTCTCTAGTCCTCATGTGATGTTCTGGATGCTTTGAGACACAGAGATCACTCCAAAGAGGGGTTGGCTGCGACAGCCTCAAGTAGGTCTTCTTGTAGCATGAATTTATTTGTACTTTTCGAAGGATGACAATACATTTGAAGGGAATCACTTGCGCAGGTCTTGCAGAGGGCCATGTACCCTACAATTTCATGGGTGTTGGTCACTGGTTTGAGGACCAGTGCATGTAGGGGAAACCATTTCACTGTAGAAACATAGACCTAATTGTTGTTGGACAAGACTGCAGCCCATTAGATGGAATGGTCCTCACCTAACTGTGCATCCGGGCTTTAAAAAAAAAAACAAAACTACAAGAGCTGTGTGTACACAGATCTGAGCGACTCCAGGCATGTTTATCTTCTGTGGAGCAGTCATTGTCATTGATTATAATCAGTAGCTTTTGTGGCTTCCTGTAGCTTCTCATATGTTCTCATCAGACCCATTGGTGCACTGGCAGCAAAACAAAGATGAAGACAAAGACTGTCTTTCGTCCAGGGATGTGGCTTTTGTGACCCAGTTAGCATTCCAGTGGGTTTGGGTGAAAGTTCTTCATTGTTTGTTACATGTTATGTCACTGACATGAGACTCTCGCCCAGAGGATATAAGAATGGGGATTGAATATAGTGTTGCTAAACCTGTTGTTCCAAAATAGATGAACATACATTTATTTTATCTAGAACCATTTTTGAAAAGCTATAATGAGTAAATTACATGTGTTAAGTATAGAGTTTCATAAATCTTTTTTTAAAATATATTTTATTGATTTTTTACAGAGAGGAAGAGAGAGAGATAGAGAGCTAGAAACATCGATGAGAGAGAAACATCGATCAGCTGCCTCCTGCACATCCCCCACTGGGGAAGTGCCCACAACCCAGGTACGTGCCCTTGACCAGAATCGAACCCGGGACCTTTCAGTCCGCAGGCCGACGCTCTATCCACTGAGCCAAACCGGTTTTGGCGAGAGTTTCATAAATCTTGACAGGTGCATGAAACTGTAACAATCGTTATACTCATAATACTGACCATATCTGTCACTGTGTAATTGCTTTCTGACCTCTTTTAATATGTCCTTGTTCTTCACAGCTTTCCTAGTGACCATGGATTTACATTCCATTTTAATACAAAACTTTGGTTTGTCTAAGCATTTTTGTGCTTTAATTTATGTTTCATAAATACTTGGAGATTTAGTTAAGATTATAAGTAACTCATGTTTTTTTCTGATAGATATTCTTATCATTGATATATCACCATAAGTTGTCCATTTTAATAAATATTTGGTTATTTCTACTAAAGCTGGTACAAACATTTGGGTACAATTCTTTATATGGATATAACTGTTATTTACCTTTGTCAAAAATTCAATGCTACACAATGGAATACTATGCTGCAGTAAAAAGAATGAACTCTTGCCTTTTGCAACAGCATGGATTGAAATGGAGAGCATTATGCTAAGTGAAATAAGCCAGTCAGAGAAAGATAAATACCACATGATCTCACTCATTTGTGGAATATAGAGAACAACATAGACTGATGAACAGGGACAGATCCAAAGACAGAGAAACAGCGATCAGACTATCAATCCCCAGAAGGAATGTAGGGGAGGGCGGGGGTAAGGGGAAGAGATCAACCAAAGGACTTGTATGCATGCATATAAGCCAAACCAATGGACATGGACAACAGGGGGATGAGAGCATTAGTGAGGGAGGGGAAGGAGGATGGGGGTTAATGGGGGGGATGAGGACACATTTGTAATACCTTAACTAATAAAGAATTTTAAAAAATTCAATGCATAATCTGAGTTTTGGGCTAGATGAATGTTTAAATTTACCAAGCTTACCAAATTGTGATCTGAATTGAATGTACCACCAGGGCCAGTGTGGCTCAGTGCTTGGGCATCATCTCATGCATCACAGGGTTGTGGACTTGATTGCCAGTGGGGATATGTGCCTGAGTTGTGGGCTAGATAGATCCCCAGAAGTGGGTGTGCAGGAGGCGGTTGGCTGATATGACTCTCTCCCATCAATGTTTCTCTCCCTGTCCCTTCTCTCTCTAAAAATTAGTAAAATATTCTTCAAAAATAAAAAGCAAACCCAAACTGATTGTATTTTTTTGCAATTTTCAAGCAGTGTGTGTGGGATTTACATTCTCCACATCCTAGAGAATATTTTGTTTGGTCAAACATTCTTTCTTTAAACATTTTTTCCCCCTAAGTTTTTCATGCTACCTTACTGTTTGTTGTATTATTTCTAGGTATTTATGGTGGATCTTTTCTCAGATGTATATTTGTGCTATGAGTTTTTGCAATTTTCTTTAACAAAAAGACAATGAAATAACAAAGATGAATGTTGGAATTTCACTCCTTTTGTGCCTTTTTTAAAAATATATTTTATTGCTTTTTTACAGAGAGGAAGGGAGAGAGAGAGCTAGAACCATCGATGAGAGAGAAACATCGATCAGCTGTCTCCTGCACACCCCCTACTGGGGATGTGCCCTCAACCCAGGTACATGCCCTTGACCAGAATCGAACCTGGGACCTTTCAGTCCGCAGGCCGACGCTCTATCCACTGAGCCAAACCGGTTACGGCCTTCTGTGCCTTTTTTTATTGTGGAAATAAAATTTCTTTGTATTGGGATAATGTGTTTTAATATTTTATATGTTTAAAAAATAAATTTTTAGAGAGTTTTAAGATATTTTTTATTGATTTCAGAGAGAAAAGGTGAGTGAGAGAAAGAAACATCAATGTTGAGAGAGAATCACTGATGGGCTACCTCCTGCATTCTGCTCCTGGGAATGGACCCCACAGCCCAGGCATGTGCCCTGATGAAAAATAGAATAGGGGGGGCGGGGAGCCAGGACTTTTTGTGCATGCATCTATGCTTAACCACTGAGCAACACCAGCTGGGAATTTTTTAGGTTTTAAATGCTATGCACAATGCAATGAACACTTGTAATTTTTACCCGCACTACTAACATTCTCCATCATCTTCAGAAGAGCAACCTTTAGAAACATTCTCAGGGCAGGAACCATTCACTTCCCAATGCCAAGAGTCAACATTGTTTTTAAGGGCTTTTGAGAAAGAACTTGGGCCTTTCTGAGCCCTTTGATCCACCTGCAGGGAGGCAGTACTGTGAGCGCTTAGGTCTCCATGTTGGGTCTCCAACCTGGAATCTCCAGGAGACTCACTACAGCTCCTTGCACTTCAGTTGTCTAAAATGTGACATGAAGGTGATAACGGGACTTCCCTAGGACTCTGAGGATCAAAAAAGTGACAAATAGTACTTGCCTATACCAGGGTTTACTTTTTGAGCATTTTCATTTTTAATTCTCACAAAAACCTGGCAAGTCTAAACTAATATCAAGCTGTTGGAAGCATCCACGACTACAGAAATGAAGATTTTCCAAGTTTACTTAACAATGCCAGGACTGACCCACAGACCCTGAGTGATGGATGAATCATTACTCTGACCCACGTTTCTGTGAAAGAGAGGGCTAAGGGACAGCCTGGTTATAGGAACCAAAGAGCCCTGTTCGCCTGCCTCCTTAGGCTTTTATTGTAACCACAGCTTGAGCTAAAACTAACTGTTAGATATTATCAGCAGGGTAAGCATCCTTGAGAAGACACATGCGTCTGCAGTGTCCTTTAAGCAAGGACATCTAAAGACTAAGCATAAAGATCTGGTCAACACCAGGTGCTCTCACATACACTGACTTACTTCCCCGTATGTTCCCCTATTTTGTTTTGCTGGATGTACAAGACAGAGTGAACCAGCGAACATTCTGCTTTGAATGTCAGGGTCCTCAAAGCACTTTTACCTCCCAAGTTCTGATTTTGTAGACTATAAGGAAAAGAATTATAATGACACCAATGTTTAGTCCCATTAAGACGACAGGGTGCTTACAAGCATTAAATCCTACCTTCTAGCAAGGTGTAGTGGACAGGATTATAAAGGGGAAGAGACCAGGGTGAGGAATGTAGCTACATGCAGGCCCGGGGGTCCTTAGATGTCAGCTATTGTAATTAGTCATCAGGCGATGAGATGATGTTTTGACTTCTGGTGGGTTGGTCTGATACTGCTTATTGGTTCTGCTTGCTGGGTTCACAGTTGAGTCACCTCCCTAATTACTTTGCACAGGCCTGGGAAAGAAAACCTTAATCCTCTATTTACATATAAGAAATTTGACGCTTTATTCACATAAGTATATGTGTGCTAAGATTTAAAATAATATGTTTACTTTTTAAGTTAATTCAGGTGCTCTATAAAATTTGTTATTTACTTATAATTTTCTTTTAAGATTCTCTTCAGAACCCTTTTATCACTTCACAAACATTTTTTTTTAAGGCTATGTTTTATTCCTTTTTTTTTTTTTTAAAGAGAGAGAGACTGGTGAGAAACATCAATCAGTTGCTTCCCGTACATGCCCAACCGGGATTGAACCTGGGTATGTGCCCTGACTGGGACTCAAACCCATGGCCCTTCGGTGCACAGGATGATTCTCCAAACGACTGAGCCACACAGGCCTGAGCTCACTTCACAAACATTCTTACAACTTTAAAAATTACTCTTGCCAAAACCGGTTTGGCTCAGTGGATAGAGCGTTGGCTTGCGGACTGAAAGGTCCCGGGTTCGATTCCGGTCGGGGGCATGTACCTTGGTTGCGGCCATATCCCCAGTGGGAGATGTGCAGGAGGCAGCTGATCGATGTTTCTCTCTCATCGATGTTTCTAGCTCTCTATCTCTCTCCCTTCCTCTCTGTGAAAAATCAATAAAATATATTTAAAAAAAAAATTACTCTTAAGTGTTTCTACTCCCATATCTTCCTTCCTATTGTATTCCTTTCTTTATATCCTTTCTCACTATTTTTATTTCCTCAACTTAATTGTTTACAGACCCTCTGCAACTTACACAAACCCTTTCGTTTGTCAATTTACTTTCTTGTTCCTTTATACCCTCTATCATACCAGTTGTCGGCAAACTCATTAGTCAACAGAGCCAAATATCAACAGTACAACGATTGAAATTTCTTTTGAGAGAAAGCCAAATTTTTTAAACTTAAACTATATAGGTAGGTACATTGTTATTAACTTAATTAGGGTACTCCTAAACTGGCCTTTGCTAAAAATGTCCTCAATCTGATTGAGGTACGTTCCTTGAGGTCAACCCCTTCCAACTCTCCTACACTCTTCTTGTATACTTGTTTTGTCTATCTCCTTTCGTTCATCCTCTCTATATCTCCAGACCATCTCAACATACCTTTCTCAATCCTCAACACTCCATCTTCTTTCATTCCACAACATTACCTAAAATAAACTTAATAAACTTTACTTAAAGTTTAGATGGAAACATCAATGAGAGAGAATCATCCATCGGCTGCCTCCAGCACGACCCCTACTGGGGATGGAGTCCGCAACCCATTCTGTGTGCTTCATTAGACTAGAAACCTGGATCCTTCAGTCCATAGGACAATACTCTATCCACTGAGCAAAACCAGCTAGGGCTGGTGTGGGGACCAAAGGGTGAAGCATAAGCTTATGTTCAGCTTTGTCCCGGAGGCATGATCTGGGGGACTGCAGTGGTAATGCTTCTCAGGAAGGCTGGGGCCCTACAGGCATGGCCCAGAGCTTAGATCAGCCATGGGCAAACTATGGCCCGCGGGCCAGATCTGGCCCGTTTGAAATGAATAAAACTAAAAAAAAAAAAAAGACCGTACCCTTTTATGTAATGATGTTTAGTTTGAATTTATATTAGTTCACACAAACACTCCATCCATGCTTTTGTTCCGGCCCTCCGGTCCAGTTTAAGAACCCATTGTGGCCCTCGAGTCAAAAAGCTTGCCCACCCCTGGCTTAGATGGTGTTTCTCTGCTGTAGCCCTTCCCATCCCATCTGTTGTGTTGAGGGCAATTACAGTGACTACTGGGACTGTGATGAGAGAGGAACCAGCAGTGGCATTAGGGCCTGGTGTCCACACTAAACTGGGGTGACCTGGAGGAGGTTGAGGGTGGGGAAGATGTGTAAGGAGCAGGATCTTAGGTTCTCAGAAAGACAGCTCTGGTTTCAATTGTCTCAATTCTGACTGGTAGGCATGACCTTTGAGGACATTGCCCTGTACTTCTCCAGGGAGGAATGGAGCCTCCTTGATGAGGATGAGAGACAGCTGTACCTGAATGTGATGCTGGAGAACTTTGAACTTATATCCTTGCTGGGTAAGACCCTCACTCTGGCTGGTTGCTGGGACTTGGCTTTGCATTTCCCCATGCCCCCTCACCTCTAGGGGGTGCTCTGTCCTCAGCTGTGGACGGTATACATTGCATGATTTTTCAAGTTTTCTGGGTAGTTGCTGTCCTGGGGAGGGTTGGTTTGTTTGCACAGCTCCCTTCTATACCTTTAGTCACAACACCTGCTGTAGTGAACTCATAGGGAAGGGTTTGTGGATGGTTGCGTGGCAGGGAGCCTAATGGATTCCACTTGAGTAGTGACCAAAAGCATGTTCTTTATTGCTGTCAACCAAATTCACGATCGACAATGACAGATGGAAACACACACGTGCGATTGGAGACAGCGAGAGCTTTATATGTATCGTGCATGCGGGAGTCAACTTAGCCTTTTATAGATACAGAATAAATTTGCTTAATTAGACTTGCTTTCTGATGTAGCTAAACTTTTTCCAGCCCAGTGAAGTACCCCAACTTCTCTTTCAGGTAATTGTCGGCAACACAGCAGTAAATAGCAACGTGAACCAGATTATTATTATAGATCACGCAGGCAGAACAAAGGGTAAAATATTTCACTGAAGCAGTGTTTGACTATACAGTGGGGCCTTGACTTACGAGTTTAATTTGTTCCGAGACCGAGCTCGTCAAGGAGCTTGTTAACTCAAATTACTCTGTCAACTCAAAGCAAAAAATCGGCGGAGAGACAGCTGGTATCTCAAAAAACTCGTTAGTCAGGACACTCGTAAGTCAAGGCCCCACTGTCTTCTGTGCAGTGAGAATCTCATGCACAGAACCTCTAGTCTATATATAAAAGGCTAATATGCTAAGTGTCTGACCATCTGGGTAATGACATCACGTAGCAACGCCCAGCTTCCTCTCTCTAGCGACTAGCCTCCTTGCAGTTTCTTCAGTCCAGGAACACGACTTGCTTCATAGCCAGGTGAAAACATTTCACACTTTAACCAAATGCCTGTGAAGCGTTTTCTCTTGCCTCATTTCATTTGATCCTCAGAGAAGTCCTGGAGCAGGTAGATAGGAGGCTTGGTGGAATCCGATTTTATTTTCATTAGCCGGAAAACAGAGATTTAGAAAATTTGGAAACTTGACCTGACTGAAAAGAAGTAAGAAATGGTGGACATTGAAAATGACTTCAGGTTTTCCTCATTGCGCATATAAATTGAAAAGACTTCTACCACATTGGGCCCCAGAATTTGAGAAGCAAGAGTTCCTCTGGGCCCACTACTGCTAGTGGTAATGAATAGGACTCCAAATGAATTTGGCTTATTGATTAAGGCGTCTTCTGATTTACAATATAACAAAGGGAAGAGTGACCTCTAGAATTGGACAAAAATTAAAATGATAGACACATGATTCTTTTCCATAGGTGGGTATGAAACTGGACAACCAATGGGTCCGGTCAGCCTGTCACTACTTGAGCCAATTAAGCATAGACTGGGTTGAATCCTATATGAATATTTATTCCAGTAGTGCCGGCAATATGGGAGGGCAGCAGGTCATCCACATACACCAGCTGCTTACATGGGGTAGGACAAAGATCACATAAGGATGCCTGGCAGGCGTGGCTCAGGATTCAATTCCCTGGCAGAGCACATGTGAGGGAATCACTAGTGTGTGGTGTGCAGGGGGCAGCCAATCAATGATTCTCTCTCATCATTGATGTTTCTGTCTCTCCTTCTACCTTCCTCTCTGAAATCAATGGACCACTTTCTAAGGTTGACTCCCAGGTCCCGGGAATGTAAAACTCTCAACCAGGTTAGAATGTCCTTTAACCAGAAAGGCAAACACGATTAACAGAGGGTGATTAATATTTCCTATAATCATAGCTAGTCCCCAATATTATGTTTTGCCCCTAGCAGGTACAGGATAGTTAACAGACAGCAATTAACATGATGACAATAACAATGAGGGGGAAACTGTTGCAGTGCTTGTGCTTTGAGGGGATGGGGGTTTGGGGGGGAATTGTTTGTTATTCCGAAAACATGTTAACAATTATGTTATTCAAGGTGTAAATAGACTAGAGATAGGCTAAGTTAAGGTGAAGATTGATGTTTTGTTAGGGAAAAATACTACTCAAGGATGTGATGACTCACTATGAATTGCTTTTAGTTAGAAAGTTTTAATTTCAGACTCTCCTGTATGGTTACCTTAGGTTTTTCAGTTGGTAAGGCTGCTACTCAGGCCTCCACGGAGCCTGTCAGGTATAATATGTGGCCCTTTTTGTTCACAAACTCTCCCACTTTTTCCAAAATTTATTTATTTTGATGTTAAAATTATAATGAAACAAGAGAGTTGCACCTTTTCTATTTCAAAGTCTGGGCCTACATTCGTGTGTTATATTTGTCAAATACATATACTATGGTGTAAGTAGGTCATCTATGTGATAAAATTTTTCAGACTCTTTAATGTAGACATGTCTCTTTAATTATGACTGCTATATTTGGATCACAGATAATGTGTAAGTGCTTTTAAATATGGTTTTTAAAAAATTGATATCAGAGAAAGGAAGGGAGAAGGGAGAGGGAGAGACAGAGAAACATCAATGATGAGAGAGAATCATTGCTCCCCTGACTCCTGCCCGCCCCCTACTGGGAATCAAGCCCGCAATGGGCATGTACCCTGACAGGTAATTGAACTATGACCTCCTAGTTCACTGGTCAACACTAAACCATTCAGTGACAATGGCCAGGACAGATAATCTCTTTTCATCAACATGGACTCAAGTCCCTTCACCAGGAAGAGATGACAGCTTTCTGTAGCCATTTTCACGATGTCTCTCTCATGAGGACGTGACATTTCATAGCCACTCCAGTGGCGATCTCTGTGTTTTCTACAGGAGTGATGGTGGGGAAATAAAAGAAAAAGAAAAAAAACCCTGATCACTTACTTGGACTCAATGACTACATTACCCAGAATACCATGTGTGGAATACTAACAGCTTAGCCAATGAAGGCTCAGAAAAGGTGTTTCCAGGGGCGGGACTTCCTGCACCCTCAGAGCCTGCATCCAAACTTAGGCAGCTATTGTTGCGTAGCCTCCAGAACGCTGGCTCCTGGTGGAGATGGCCCGACAGAGGAGGCAGGAGAGTCGTGGCGCACACAGCACACGCGCGGGTGTGAAGCTCGAGGTCCCCGCCCGGGTGACCCGCTCCAGGGCCCGGAAAGGGACCGCCCTTCCCGCCGCGGCCTCTGCTCCCGCCGCTCCCTCTGGGCTCCGCACACAAAGTCCGATGGCGGCGCCCGCCCCGAGGCGCGGGGCTGAGGTGAGTTCCAGTCCCCCAGGCCCTCACCGCGTCCTCACACCGAGCAGGACAGCCCGGGTGCGGGCGCCTGTCCCGTCCCGCAGCTCAGTCCCGCGTGGAGGACCGTGAGGAAGGTGAAGGGGAGAGAGGAGTGTTGTGGCTTCTGAGGACACAGCAAGTGCAGGGCAGAGAGGACGGGGGTGACTTGCATCTGAAGGTCCCTGAGGATGTGGCTGTGAGCATTGATGGAAAGAGCAGAGGCTGCAGGGAGGACGGCACAGACTCATTCGGGGCTTTCCCGGCTGTGGGGTCCATCAGGGGCTTGGGGTGGCCCTGGATCCGGCTGGACTATGGTACAGTCACTCTCGGATACCATATGCCAAGTTCATGGTTGATCTACTGGGATGGAGTAGGAAGGGGGCAGAGCTGAGGGAGTGAACCTGGGGCCTGAAGATATGAAGGAGGTAGACATTACACAGCGGTGTGCACATCTGGAGGAAGTGTGAGCTGACCCGGGGACCTGGTGTGGAGACTTAAGGGTGAAGCATAAGCCCCGGTTGGCTTTGTCTTGGAGGCTTGGTCTGGGAGACCGGGGTGGGGCCCTACAGGCAAGGCCCAGAGCTGAGATGCATGCACTCCCAGGCCCCAAACCCTCTGCTATAGCTGAGGGCAGTAACAGTGACTAATAGGACTGTGATGTGTAAACAATCTGCGCTGGCCTTAGGGCCTGGTGTCCACACTAACCTGGGGTGCCCTGGAGGAAGTTGAGGGTGGGGAATATGTGTAAGGAGTAGGATTGTGGGTTCCCAGAAAGACAGCTTTGGTTTCAATTCTGGGAGTTAAAAAGTGGCTGCAGAGTAAGTGGATGCTACACAGACACACTCCCAGGACCAAATTGGAATTACAACGACGTATTAAAAAAACAAACAAATCCTGAATAATCAATTGTCTCCATTCTGACAGGGTGGGGTGACCTTTGAGGACATTGCCCTGTACTTCTCCAGGGAGGAATGGAGCCTCCTTGATGAGGGTCAGAGACAGCTGTACCTGAATGTGATGCTGGAGAACTTTGAACTTCTGTCCTCCCTGGGTAAGACCCTTGCTCTCACCAGTGATCTGGACTTGACTTTACATATCCTCATGCCCCTTTTCCCAGGATGTGCTCTGTCCTCTGCTTGTCTTTCCAGTTTTTTGGGCCCTTGCTGTTCTTGGTAGGTCTGGTTTCTTTGCTTTGGCCTTGAATGTTTCTGCAATCACCACACCTCCTGTACTGAACTTCTTTGGCAGGGGTTTGTGGTTAGTATTGTGGCAGGTTGCCCAATGGATTCCACCTTGATGAGTGAGGAAAAGCATTCTCTATATTCCTGTTGGTCATCTGTGCATATTATTGGGAAAAATTCCTCTGCATCTTTAGCCTATTTTTTTAAAATATATTTTTATTGATTTCAGAGAGGAAGGGAGAGAAACATCCATGATGAGAGAGAATCATTAATCGATTGCTTCCTGCACGCCCCCTGCTGGGGATCGAACACACAACCCTGGCATGTGCCCTATTCAGGAATTGAATCCTGACCTCCTGGTTCATAGGTTGACTCTCAAACCACTCTGCCATGCCGGCCGGGCTATCCTATTTTTTATTTACTTTCAGTTTTTTTATTTTATTTCAAGAAAAATGATTTTAAATATAATAATGTTACATGCAATAAACATCAATTATTCAAGAAAAATGACCATATGTATAATAATTATAATTCAAGAATAATTATAATAATATTACTAAAATTGTATCACAAAAGTTGTAGGAAATACTAAAAATCTTCAAATAACTGGATTACTTCTATTATATTGTAGAATATTTTTTACCCTCTAACTCTACTTTAGTTCATCAGTTTATGTTGTTCATTATATTCCAAAAATGAGTGAGATCATATGATATTTGTCTTTCTCCAACTAGCTTATTTCTCTTAGCATGATGCTTTTAAAGTCTATTTTGTCAGATATGAGTATTGGTACTCCAGCTTTTTTTGTTGTTTTCCTTTGGCATGGAAAATTATTTTCCATCTCTTCACTTTTCATCCTGTGTGTGTCTTTTGTTTTGAGGTGGGTCTCTTGTAGACAGCATAGAGTAGGGTCATGTTTTTGTATCCATTCAGCTACCCTACACCTTTTTATTGGAGCATTAAACCATTTACATTTAGAGTTATTAATTCTGTATGGCTAGGTTTCTTTCTCTGTTTCTTCTTCTCAGCAATCCCTTTGGCATATCGTGTAACGCTGGCTTGGTGGTGATGAACTCCTTGAGCCTTTTTTGTCTGGGAAGCTCTTTATTTGACCGTCTATTTTGAATGATAGCCTTGGTGGATATAGTAATCTTGGTCTCAGATCCTTGCTTTCCATTACCTGAGCACTTCATGCCATTCCCTTCTGGCCTGTAGAGTTTCTGATGGGAAATCAGGTGTCAGCCTTATGGGAACTCCTTTGTAGGTAACAGTTTTCTTTTCTCTTGCTACCTTTAAAATTCTCTCTTTGTATTTAATTTTTCTAGCCTATTTTTAACCATATTTTTTGGTTAATGGGTGTGTTGAATACCTTCTATATTTTACATATTAAATTTTTATTACATACAGGTACTCTACTTTTTGCATGTACTTAATTGTGCTTTGCAGATATTTTGAGGGTTTTTTTTTTGGTTTTAATATATTTTTTTGACTTCAGAGAAGAAGGGAGAGGGAAAGAGAGATAGAAATATCAATAATGAGAGAAAATCATTGATTGGCTGCCTCCTGCACACACCCTACTGGGGATGGAGCCAGTAACCCAGCCCTGACTGGGAATCGAACCTGGGACATCTTGGTCCATGGACCCGGGACCTCTTGGTCCAAGGGATGACACTCAATTCACTGAGCCACCACAGCCGGGCTTGGTAGGATTTTTGTTTTTACAAATTCAATGTTTTTTGCAATCCTGCATTCAGGAAGTTTAATGTGGCTATCTTTCCAGCAGGCTCAGATGCTGTTGACCAGCGTGAATATAAGAAATATTCAAACCTGTAAATAATTTTTGTGAGTTTATTTGGTCCAAACTTTCAACAGTTGCTTGGAAGCAAAATCTCAAGGCATTGATATAATGCTCCAGAGAATGGCAGTTTTGTATCTTATTTGATACATTACAATCAAAAGAGCAGACATAGCTGGGTTACATGAAATTCATAGGTGATTGATTAAGTAGGCAGAAGAGAGCAAAGTGGGGCTACTTCTGGTATTGGATAAAAAGTAAAATGGTAAATCTTTTACATAGTTGGGTACAGGATATTCAATAATAATCAATATTAATATGATGAAAATAGCAATGAGAGTATTTGTAGTCTTTGCTATGGTACATTTCGTTGTACCCTGAGGAATCCCAAAAAGGGCAGTTACTCTGACATTCCAAAGGGATGTTATCATAAATGCAAAGGGTGATAGTCAGGCTCAGTTAAGGTAAAGATTCATTTTGTTGTTGAATATTCCAGCTGAGGACATGTCTATCTGTCATTAACCAATTTTTTTAAATATATATTTTATTGATTTTTTACAGAGAGGAAGGGAGAGAGAGCGAGAGAAACATTGATGTGAGGGAAACATCGATCAGCTGCCTCCTGCACACCTCCTACTGGGGATGTGCCCACAACCCAGGCACATGCCCTTGACCGGAATCGAACCTGGGACCTTTCAGTCCGCAGGCTGATGCTCTATCCACTGAACCAAACCGGTTTTGGCTTTCATTAACTGCTTTTAGTTAGAAAGTTTTAATTTCAGACCATCCTTTGTGGTCACTTTAGGTCTCTGAATTTCCCTGAGCTTGTTACTCTGTACTGATAAAGTAGTTTTCACACAGAGTAGTTGTGTTTTTATTAGCCTGCAGTATAGTGTTACCTTGTCTTTATTGTTTAATTGGAACTCCAAATACTTGTGAGAATTTCTTTCTGTATCTCAATATTCACTTTTTTGTGGAGATCTGACTGAATCCAGTACATCTCCAAGCAATGTGTTCATATGACTTGCAAGTATTTTCTACCATCCTGTAGATTGCCTTTTTAAAAAATATACTTTTATTAATTTTTACAGAGAGGAAGGGTTAAGGATAGAGAGTTAGAAACATCAATGAGAGAGAAACATCCATCAGCTGCCTCCTGCATACCCCCTACTGGGGATGTGCCTGCAACCAAGGTACATGCCCTTGACCAGAATTGAATCCAGGACCCTTCAGTCCACATGCCAATGCTATATCCACTGAACCAAACCAGTCAGGGCTAGATTGCCTTTTTTTAAAAAAAATATATTTTATTGATTATTGATTTTTTACAGAGAGGAAGGGAGAGGGATAGAGAGTTAGAAATATCCATGAGAGAGAAACATCTATCAGCTGCCTTCTGCATGCCCCCTACTGGGGATGTGCCCCCAACCAAGGTACATCCCCTTGACCAGAATCGAACCTGGGACCCTTCAGTCCGCAGGCCAATGCTCTATCCACTGAGCCAAACTGGTGAGGGCTAGATTGCCTTTTAATATCATTTTGTTAATTGCTGTTTTGATGTGAAGACTCTTGTTCATTTGTTGTTGTTTAGACTGTTTAGTTTTCCTTCTTTGCCTGGTGGTAGTTGTCACATTCAGAAAATCATGTCCAAAGCTTTTTCTGTAGGTTGTTTTGAAGTCATTTTAAGTTTTGGGATTGTCATTTAATTATTTTATGCAGTTTGAGTTTATTTTTTTTCAGTGGTGTCCAGTTTTGTTGTTTTGCCTGTGATTATGCACTTCTACCAACACCATTCAGTGAAAAAACTATTCTTTCTTGTGTGTCTTGTGGTTTTTGTCAAAGGATACATGAATGTATGTGCCTGGGTTTATTTCGGTCTTCTCTGTTCTGTTCTGTTGGTCTGTGTTTCTATGTTTATTCCAGTAACACACAGTTTGGTTGCTTTGGCTTTGTAATAGATTGAAGTCAGGAAGTTTGATGCCACCTGGTTTGTTCTTGCTCAAGTTTGCTTTTGCTATTCCAGGTCTTTTGGTTCCATACATTTCAAGATTCTGTTTTTATTTCTTTGTAAAATACCATTGACATTATCATCGAGATTGCATTTAATCTTTAGATTGCTTTGGGTAGTATAGACGTTATAAGGGTATTAAATTTGAAATCCTAAATCACAGATGTCTTACCATTTATTTGTGTTTTCTTCCATTTTTTCATCACTGTCTTAAGTTCAATGTACAGGCCTTTCACCATTTTGGTGGAATTTATTCCCAAGTAGTTTATTATTGATTCTATTGCAAACTTGACTACTTTCTTCATTTCTCTATTGAAGAATTTATTGTTACTGTGTAGATATGAAACTGATGTTTATGTTTTGACTTTTACATCCTGTAACCTTTCCAAATTAATTTTGTCTTTAAAATTTTTATTTTTTAAATTTAGAGAAATAAAGTGTGACAGAGATAGACAGAAATATAGAGGTGAACATTAATCTCTATTCCACTGATCTATGTATTCATTGGCTGTCCTCTGGGTGTGTCCTGAGGGGAGATCAAACCCACAACCTCAGGATATTGGTACCACACTTTCATAGAGCAAGCCACCTGGCCAAGGGCTCTGAATTTGTTTTTAATTTCAGAAGCTCATAGTGGGATCTTAATGTTTTTCTCGAAGTAGAGTCATGTCATCTGCCAACATCTCATATGATAACTTGTGGTTCACACTGTCAGGGGAAATACCTTTTTTTCTTTTCTTTTTAATAAAAGCTTCTAGCTAATTTGAACTATGCTCCTTTTTGGTTTTTAAGATTCTGAAATTGATTTTTATAAAAATAGGGAGGGGGATAGTGAGGAACATGTAATGAGAGCAAAACATTGATTGCCTGCCTCCTGTATACCCCCTACCAGGGATAGAACCTGCAAACCCAGCATTTTTCCAGAGCAAGAATGTAATCAGCAACTCTTTGGTGCATGGGATAATGCCTAACCTACTCATCCACACTGGAGAAAAGCCTTATAAATGCAATGAATGTGGAAAATCTTTTACCAGGAGCATTGACCTTCGTCTTCATCAGAGAGTTCACACTGGAGAAAAGCCTTATAAATGCAGTGAATGTGGGAAATCTTTTACCAGGAGCACTGCCCTTCAAGTTCATCAGAGATTGCACACTGGTGAAAGGCCTTATGAGTGCCATGAATGTGGGAAATCTTTTTCCTGGAGCAGTACCCTTCGTTGTCATCAGAGAATTCATACCGGAGAAAAGCCTTACAAATGCAATGAATGTGGGAAAAATTTTATCACGACAGGTCACCTTCATCAACATCATCAGAGAATTCACACTGGAGAAAAGCCTTATAAATGCAGGGAATGTGAAAAATCTTTTCCCACTAGCGATGACCTTCATTGTCACCAGAGAGTTCACACCGGAGAAAAGCCTTATAAATGCAGTGATTGTGGGAAATCTTTTACCAGGAGCACTGCCCTTCGAGATCACCTGAGATTGCACACTGGAGAAAGGCCTTATGAGTGCAGTGAATGTGGGAAATCTTTCCCCAGGAGTAGTGACCTTCGTCTTCATCACAGAGTTCACACTGGAGAAAAGCCTTATAAATGCACTAAATGTGGGAAATCTTTTATTTATAGCACTCTCCTTTCTCGTCATCAGCGAGTTCACACTGGAGCAAACTCTTATAAATGCAGTGAATGTGGGAAAACTTTATCCACCAGCATTGCCCTTCAAGGTCATCAGAGATTGCACACTGGAGAAAGGCCTTATGAGTGCAGTGAATGTGGGAAATCTTTTACCAGTAGCACTGGCCTTCACTGTCATCAGAAAATTCACACTAGACAAAAGTGTTATAAATGCAGTGAATGTGGAAAATCTTTTACCTGGAGCACTGCTCTTCATCGTCATCAGAGACTTCATACAGGAGAAAAGCCTTATAAATGCTGTGAATGTGGGAAATCATTTGCAAGGAAGTATAGTCTCCAATATCATCATCGAGTTCACACTGGATAAAGACTTTATGAGTGCAATTAACATGAGATATCTCTCAGCCAAATTTCTAAATTTGCTCTGCAGATATGAGTTCACATATGAGACTTTTCTTAGATGTGTAGGAAATGTGTTTTCTTAGTTATTACTAACAATAGCATAAGAAAACTAGAGGCCCAGTGCACGAAATTGTGCATGGGGAAAAGGGGTTGTCCCTCAACCTGGCCTGAACCCTCTCCAATCTGGCACCCCTCAGGGGATGTCCAACTACCGTTTTATGGAGCTGGCAGTCGGACATTTCTCTCACAATCTGGAATGGCTGGCTCCTAACAGCGCGCCTGCTGTCTGTCTGATTGCCCCTAACTGCTTCTGCTTTCCACCCAGAATGCCCCCTCACCACTCCCCTGCCAGCCTGATTGCACCCAACTGCCATCCCCTGCTGGCCTGATCGCTCACAACTGCCCTCCCAGGCCAGCCTGATTGCCAACAACTGCCCTCCCCTGTTGCAACCTGCCTCTGCTGGGACCCACCTCCTTCATGAGAGGCAGCGGAGACGCCGGGACCAGCCTCCTTCACGCTTCACAGAGCCGCAGGACCCCCAGGCCTCTCCACACGGAGTGGGCATCGGGCCCTGCTTCCATTGTGTGTGCGGCCATCTTGTGACAACGTCGCACGAGGGCGTGACACCATCAAGGCTTTTATTATATAGGATTTGTGAAGTCTCATTTGTCTAAATTGAATCTCATACATTTAAATACCTACATTATGTAAATTCCCCATAAGTGTTTTTGTGGGGTTTTTTGCTTTTGTTTCTATTTTGGAACCATATGTATCTATGTATTACTTTCTGAAATACTTAGATGTGTTTCCAGATCTATGTCAATGCATATTTCTGTTACTAAAGGTATTTCATCTATACCACCTATATGATCCTACAGATGGAATCAGTCAACATCCTCTTGTGCCCAGGGAAAGGTAACTATGTTGTCTAATTTGTTGGAGAAAATTATGAAGATCTGAGCCCTTAGTTCTTAATTCTTTTCTCTGTTAATAGTTGCCACATAGGACTGATTAGTGTTGGCCCCAGGAAAGATAATATTGCAGAGGAACTGCTATTTTTAGAGACACACATTTCCTAGATGCCAGTGATGAGTTTATTGAGTGCCAAAGTCATCAATGGAAGAATTGCCACTCTCATGTCTCTTTGGTTTGTAAAATAATGAAGGCTTTTTCCTAAGTCTTCTTTAATTTTGGGTGTAATATTTACTGTGTGTTAGCTCATAAGGAGATCTCAGGTCTCCACACATGCTGAGGTGAAAAACTTTTATGGGGCCTCAAACAGTCTTTGCCCTCGATGGAACAGTATGGTGTAGAATTTAACTTAGCAAGTTTTTGCGCAATTTACATTGCTGCCTGTATTTTCCTTGGAAACACTGTGGACTGTGGACTCTCTAGTCCTCATATGAATATGGAAGCTTTGAGGTACTGAGGGGTAACTGTGACAACCTTGAGTATATCTTCAAGCAGCATGAAAATTTTTCTTGTTTTCAAGGGATGCTGCCAATATATTTGAATCTCCAGCAGACTCACTACTGCTCCCTGAATCTCAGTTGGCTGAATGTGACACCCAGATGATTGATGGCGCTTACTTTGGCCTTCCAAGATCAATAAAAGTAACAAGCTGAGTACTTGTTGCCAGGATTCCAGGGTTAGATTTTCAAGCATTTTCTCTTTTAATTCTCACAACAACCTGAACAAGTGGAAACTCATATCAAATCGCTGATAAAATTCAGTATCAGAGAAATGAAGTCAGCTCCCCAGTTTTACACCACAGACAAGTGTTAGATTCAAGGGGCTGGATTTTAACTCATTGTTTTCTCTAGTGCCAGAAACAGTCTCTACCCCTGATGAGCAGCCCTTACTGGAGCAGGTACAGTCTGAGGACCAGGGTGGCTCAGCTGCAGCTCCTGTTTCCATGGTTGCAGTTATGCTTTTCCTCCCATTCCCTTCACATTTCAGAGCACTTACCTTTGGCCTCCCTCTGTTGAACGCCATCATTTCTCAGCTGCAGTAGTTTCTCCAGGGGAATCTTTTTTCATAGTGAGCTGCGTTTGCCTCCTTTTTGATCCCAGCACAGAGTTTGACCCACAGGAGACCTCGGATATTTGGGCTGGGCCTCTGCAACTGTGCCCACATGTTGGGTGTCATGCTGTGATCCCATCCACTGTGATGAATTTATTGCCTCAGCTTGACCCTGCAAATGATGTTCCCATGTAGCACTGACATTCACCCTACAGGAGTGGATACAACTGGACATGAATTCTGGGGCCTAATATTCAGAAGTGATGCTGGAGTCCTACATGATCCCAGTCTCTGGATGGGTGCTCACCTCTTATTCATGCATAGGACCCACCACCATGTGATTCTGTCCACTATCTCCCTACTGGCTGAATGAGACAATGGCTCTCACTGTTTTCTCTGTAGCCCACTTCCTACTTCCTAGTCTCCTGTGTCTGCACCCTGGGTCTTTGGGTTGGAACTGAATCCTTTTGAATACGAGCCTTCACTGCAGTGCACAGCACACTGGGACACAACTGAGGTCCTTACTGTGCTTTTCCTGACAATCTACCCTAACTGACTATCCACAACATTTTTTTAAATATATATTTTATTGATTTTTTTATACTTTGAGGAAGGAAGAGGGATAGAGAGTTAGAAACATCGATAAGAGAGAAACATCAATCAGCTACCTCCTGCACACTCCCTACTGGGTATGAGCCCACAACCAAGGTACATGCCCTTGACCAGAATTGAACCTGGGACCCTTGAGTCCGCAGGCTGACACTCTATCCATTGAGCCAAACTGATTAGGGCTATCCACAACATTTTTTGATGGTGAAGGTGGTCTTACAGGTGAAGGTGTTTGCTATTCTGGCTAGTTACTCTTTTTCTGAGTTGTTTCCATGTATATGGAGGTATACAGGTTAATAACTTTTTGGTGGTTTTTGCCCCATTAATCTATATTTCACCAATTTAATTATTAGGGCAACCAAAGAACCTAGAAAAGAGGAAGGAAATATTTTGACTCTACAATGTCACTTTTCATTTTCACCCACTTAACTCCTTAGAATAATGGAATACTGTTAGGGTTTGTCAAGTGATGTGTGCTGTGTAAGAATCCACAGCAAAGAGAAGACATGCAGAGAGAAAGTTTATTTCACTTTCCAAGATTGGAAAGGGCCAAGTATTGCTAGTCAGTACAGGGCAGGGAAGAAAGGGTGGCTTCTGCTTTCCAGCAGTGCAAGTTATGAAGAGGTCAAAAGAGGGTGGTTTGAATGGGCGGAGGGAAGGAAACTTTCTACTAACTAGAGATTCCTTGGTACAAATTATCCCTGACGTGTGATAACAGCAGGGAGAATGGGTGGCAAGAATGCAGTCTTGAAAGTAGCTTATCTTGTTCTGCAGTTTGAACAGAGGAGCTGTTTGAATTAAAGGAGCCAATAAACTTGGGGTTTAATTAGCAGGTGCATTTCATAAATAGTGGAAGGTCACAGTAAAAAAAAAAAAGACCTTTTTTTTTGTCCTTACAAATACCTCAACCACTTTTAGAACCTAAAGCTTAAGTTATTTATCTCTTTTAAAATATATATTTTATTGATTTCAGAGAGGAGAGAGCAGTAGAGAGAGGTAGAAACACCAATGATGAGAATCATTCATTGGCTGCCTCCTGAACATCTCCAATTGGGAATGAAGCCCAAAACCCAGGCATGTGCCCTTGACTGGAATCGCACCTGGTAGCTTTTGGTCTGCAAGGCTTTGCTCTATACCCTGAGCCGAACTGGCTAGGGCCTAAGGCTTTATTGACATAAAGAATGAATACTTCTAGGAGTTCAGGTAAAGGGACACCAACAATACTGGGGGCATTGTGTTAAGGAGGATGTCAGCAATGGGTCCTGGAGGAAATCAACCACTCATTGAATTTTCTCTTGAACTCACAGGTTCTAACTCCACAGTATGGACAAAAATGATGGCACATAGTAAACCTAGCAAGCTCAGGGAGCCTGTCATGGCATGGTCGATCTTACAAACTCAGAGGCCAAAGGCAACCATATAGGATGGTTTGAATTAAAACTTTGTAAGTAAAAGCTTGTCTCGGGGGTAGTTATGTCCTAGCCTTGTTTTTGTGTTTTTTTCTTTTGTTTTTTTGCAAAGGTCAATTTTTACCTTATTGAGCCTGCCTATAGTCTTTTTGCATCTAAGATAACATGCCTTTGGATTTTCAGGAAATTTTCCGTTTTACAGACTCCCTAAGGGCACAGTCTCTCAAGATAACAGTCCACACAGCCCCAATTGTTATTGTTATAAGTTAAATATTAACTGTTAACTAATCAATAACCTTTTGCAAAAAAAGTCTGTCTTTTTTTTTTTAATATATTTTATTGATTTTTTTACAGAGATGAAGGGAGAGAGATAGTCAGAAACATCGATGAGAGAGAAACATCGATTAGCCGCCTCCTGCACATCCGCCACTGGGGATGCGCCCGCAACCCAGGTACATGCCCTTGACCGGAATCGAACCTGGGACCTTTCAGTCCGCAGGCTGACGCTCTATCCACTGAGCCAAACCGGTTTCAGCAAGTCTGTGTCTTTTTTACTTTTTGTCCAATCTGTCAGATTTCCCTCCTCAGACCTCCCCTAATTTACCACCAGTGAATTTCATTTAACCCCCATATGGCTTCTCCTTTGAGTCTAATGTATAAAGAAGGTGCAAAACTGCCATTCTCCTGGGCATTAATCTGTTGTTATTTTGCTTCTTGTTCATTGTTGCCAGCATGGGTCAAATTGAAGCAATAGTGGTTGCTCCTTTGAAAAAACTGCTCTTTGAACTCTGTTATTCTTAGACAGTCTCTTATTGTATGTCAACTCTGTTATTTTTAGACTAAAATAACTTTGTTTTTTGTTTGAATAGAAAAGATAAATCTTTAATCTCTAACATTTATAGGGAACTCATACAACTTGACAAAAGGAAGATAAACAATCAAATCAAAAAATGGGCAAAGGACCTAAATAGACACTTTTTAAAAGAGGACATTCGGAAAGCCAAGAGACATATGAAAACATGCTCAAAGTCACTAATCATCCAAGAGATGCAAATCAGAATGACAATGCGGTATTATCTCATACCTGTCAGAATGGCTATCATCAACTACGACAAGTGCTGGAGAGGACGCTGAGAAAAGGGAACACTCATGCACTGCTGGTGGGAATGCAGACTGGTGCAGCCACTATGGAAGACAGTATGGAGTTTCCTCAAAAAACTCAAAATGGAACTCTCATTTGACCCAGTGATCCCACTTCTAGCAATATAACCCAAGAAACCAGAAACACCAATCAGAAAGGATATATGCACCCCTATGTTCATAGCAGCACAATTCACCATAGCTAAGATCTGGAAACAGCCAAAGCCCCCATCAGCAGATGAATGGATTAGAAAACTGTGGTACATCTACACAATGGAATACTATGCTGCTGTAAAAGAGAAGGAACTCTTACCATTTGCAACAGCATGGATGGAACTGGAGAGCATTATGCTAAGTGAAATAAGCCAGTCAGTGAAAGAAAAATACCACATGATCTCACTCACTCATGGATAATAAAGACCATTATAAACTGATGAACAAAAATAGATACAGAGGCAGAGCAGCATTGAACAGACTGTCAAACTACAGTGGGAAGACCGGGGAGGGTTTGGGGGTGGGAGGGGGGAGTAAGAGATCAACCGAAGGACTTGTATGCATGCATATAAGCATAACCAATGGACACAATCCACTGGGGGTTATGGGAGGCGGGGGGGGGGATGTCAAGGGTGGGGCGGGGGGAGGAGAAATATATAATACATCTTTGTAATACTTTAAGCTATAAAATAAACTATTTCTTCCATAGGAAAAATTTTTTTAAAGGATGAATTTAACTGTCTGACCTTGCAAGCTATCCGTCTGATAACACTGGTATTGATGCCAGGTGTCTGTATAGATGTGATATGGTACTCAAAGTTACAAGTTGTCTATATAGATATGACAGGTGTTTGATTAGATACGATATGTACTCAAGGTTACAAGCTGTCTTACACAGAACTAGGAGGATATAAAAAGGAAATACTCCCTCCTGTGTTTTTTTCAGAATTTGACAGAGGTAATCTGCTCTGAACCTGTGTGCAATAAAGATGACTCCTAACTGCCGAAACCGGTTTGGCTCAGTGGATAGAGCGTCGGCCTGCGGACTGAAATGTCCCAGGTTCGATTCCGGTCAAGGGCATATACCTGGGTTGCGGGCACATCCCCAGTAGGAGGTGTGCAGGAGGCAGCTGGTCGATGTTTCTCTCTCATCGATGTTTCCAACTCTCTATCTCTCTCCCTTCCTCTCTGTAAAAAATCAATAAAACATATTAAAAAAAAAAAAAAGATGACTCCTAACTAATTGGCTCATTAGGGGTCTTGTCCAGCTTGGACAAGGAAAATCAGAAGATCTGATCAGCAGGTCAGTATATTTCTCTCCTTATATAATTCCTCCGAAATTTGGCAATACTTAATAAATAAATCATGGCCATACCAAGGTACATGCCTTTGACCGGAATCAAACCTGGGACCTTTCAGTCCGCAGGCCGATGCTCCATCCACTGAGCCAAACCGACTAGGGCTGGACATTTCTTACAACAACACCAAAAGCAATTGACTCCTGTGAAGCAGGAGAACGTTACATGGAGGGGTATCTGCATTTCCAGGGACACAACTGACCGAAGACAGATTCATAAACCCAAATTTAGAGCAGATCCAGAACAGCAAGCTAGAGCTTTCCCATTGCTTTCAGGGATCAGGAGAATGCTCAAGGCTCAGGTGACTGTGTGTGTATGTGTTTAATACTCTGCTAAGGATCTTTTTTTCTTTTTCTTTTATACTTTCTCCTGCCTTCCCTCAGAGATTGGGCTTATAATTCATGTCTTTAATCTCCTCAATATGTTCTCTATTATTTGAAATAGATGAATAATTAGAGCCAGCAGCATCAGATGGGATCCAGCTTAACTCTAGCCTCACTGCAGCCCAGGCAGAGCTGACACTGCTGATGGCATCAGAAGCAGATGCTGTGAAGTATTAGTGTCTGTTTTGTGACATTAGCTTTGCTTAATGGATTTAATGGAGGCAGGTTAGATCCTGTTAGTAAGGAGCAACCTCCCCCAGCTGCATTTAGCCTGAATGAAAAAACAATGCCTGTCATTCAGAAAGAGCATGTCCTGAAGAAAGATATGCAAAACCAGCAGCTAAAGGAAGCCAGGCAGGTGCCCCAGAAACAAACTTGCCCTAGGGGCCCTTAGTATACTTGGTGTGTTCTTGAGTCATTTGCCCCCAAATCTACTCCTGAAGTCAGTTGAGGAAATGCAGAATCCAGGCCTTAGAGCAGCCGTGGGCAAACTACGGCCCGCAGGCCGGATCTGGCCCGTTTGAAATGAATAAAACTAAAAAAAAAAAAGACCGTACCCTTTTATGTAATGATGTTTACTTTGAATTTATATTAGTTCACACAAACACTCTATCCGTGCTTTTGTTCCGGCCCTCTGGTCCAGTTTAAGAACCCATTGTGGCCCTCGAGTCAAAACGTTTGCCCACCCCTGCCTTATAGGATAGAAACTACATTACTGTGACGAAGGGCCATATGCTAACCTGAGTAATTCAGGAAAGGCCTGCATGGCGGTTGTGCAAACTCAAAGATCTAAAATAACCACAAAAGGTGGTCTGAAAAGTATTTAACTACAAACAAATTATAGTGGGTATTCATCTCCTAAGCCAGTATTTTCCCTGACAAAGGTCAACTTAGATCTTTACTGAGCCCATTTGTCTTTTTGCCTCTAAGATAACATATCTGTGAAATGTCTGGGTAACTTGTAACTTCTTTTTTTTTTTTTTTCCAGACCCCTCAGGGCATAACAAATAGCACCAGGACATTCCCTCGTTGTTATTGTTATCAAGTTAATTGTCAACTATTAATTGTGTTAAATTATCCTGTATCCATCTACGTAAAAGAAGCATATCCTATCCCAGAGGTTTCCCTGCTTTGCTTTATCCCACCTCCTTAATCTATCACCAATGGATTTCATGAAACCCACCTATGTCCCCTTCCTTTGATTGCAATGTATAAATACAGATGTAACCCGCCATTCTCTGGAGCATTATCTCAATTTGTTGAGGTTCTGCTTCCTTGCGCATGTCGACAGTTTGGATCAAATAGACTCACAAAATTCTTTACAGGTCTGAATGCTTTTTATGTTAATGCTAGAGACCCGGTGCACAAAATTCGTGCACTCAGGAGGGGGTCCCTCAGCCTGGCCTGCACCTTCTAGCAGTCTGGGAGCCCTCGGAGAATGTGCGACTGCTGGCAGTCGGACATCCTTAGTGCTTTTGCGGAGGCAGGAGAGGCTCCCATCACCGCCCAGGCACTTGCCAGCCATGAGCCTGGCTTCTATCTGAGTGGGGCTCCCCCTTGGGAGCACACTGACCACCAAGGTACAGCTCCTGCATTGAGCCATTTGCCCCCTGGTGGTCAGTTCACATCATAATGACTGGCCAACCAGTCAACTATCTTCCCCCTAGTGGTCAGTGCACATCATGGAGACTGGTCAACCGGTCAACTATCTGCCCCCTGGTAGTCAGTGCACATCACAGTGAGCGGTTGAGTGGCATTAGCATATCATTAGCATATTATGCTTTCATTGGTTGAACGGATGTGACCAGACACTTAGCATATTAGGCTTTATTACGTAGGATTATCAAGGCATGGAATGCCACCAGGCTGAGCCAATGGATGCTCACAAAAGGCGTTTCCCTTTGGGCACTTCCCTGGAGTAAGACCTGGTAGCCCTCCTAGAAGGGTTTTGCCTTCTCTCAGTTTTATCTCAAGTGGTCAGGAGTTCCTGGCCTCAGAGTCCAGTGGAGAAGGCTGAAGAGTGTTGTTCTCTGCCACACAGCCACTGGTGGCAATCTCCACTGGTGCAGGTTTGGATCTTGGTGTTACCACCCTGGTGACCTGCACTAGGGCCAGGACAGGCATAGCCATTCCAGCAGTGCCCACAGAGTTTGACGGTGGTGCCCTTGCTTTGGCTCAGGGCAGAGGTGAGGGCACATCACCGGGGCCCTCACTACCTCCTTACATGGAACAGGTATAGCTTGGGTGCAGGCGCATGTCATATCCTGAAGTTCAATCCTGCGTAGAGGACCCCGAGGAAGGTGCAATGAAGAGATGAGTGTTGTGGCTTCTGAGAACACAGCAAGTATAGAGCAGCGTGCACAGGGGTTACTTGTATCTGAAGTTTCCATGCGGATGTGGGTGGTGAGTATTGATGCAAAGATCAGAGGCTGCAGGGAGGATGTCGCAGGCTCAATGGGGGCTTTCCAGGTTGTGGAATCCATCAGAAAACGGGTGGTCCTGGATCCAGCTGAAATAAATAACAAGCACTCCCTGGATGCGATATGCCAAGTTCATGCGTCAGTCCAGCGAGATCCAGGGGCTTGGAGTAGGACAGTGACACAGCTGAGGGAGTGAAACTAGGTCTGAAGATGTGAAGGAGTTAGGCATTACATAATGGTAACCTTCATTATCATGAAAGATATAACACTGTAGAAATGTCTTATGAGTGCCGTGAATGGAAAAATCTTTTACCAATGGCTATGGCCTTTGCTGTCATCAGAAAGTTCACACAGTAATAAGGCCTTTTGTGGGCAAAAATGTGGGAAATCTTTCACCTTATAACCATGTCTTTTGTTATTACTGAGGTCACACAAGAGAAAGACCTATTTGTGCAATGAACTTGGGAAACTTTTATCTTTAACTATGGCTTCTGTTATCAGATAGTTCATGCTGGTTCAAAGCTTTAAGCGTGAAGTGAATGTGGGAAGTTCTTTAACCTTAAAATTATGCCCCTTGACATTGGATAGCTCACATTCTGGAAGTACTAAGATTTTAAGGAATGCATAGTGTCTTGCTTAGTGTAATGACACAGAAGACAACTCTGAGTTGAACTTTTTATGAATGTTCACAGTGCGGCCATTGCTAATAAGTTTAATGTTTAACTTTTAAAGAATCTAACAAGCCCTAGCTCTTTGGGCTCAGTGGATAGAGCAGCAGCCTTCAGACTGAAGGGTCCCAGGCTTGATTCTGGTAAAGGCACATGCCCACTAGGGGGCATGCAGGAGGCAACTGACCTCTGATGCTCTCTTATCACTGATGTTTCTCTCCCTCTCCCTTCCTCTCTGAAATCAGCAAAAGTATATTTAGAAGAAAGAATTATTATTGGCCCTAACCGGTTTGGCTCAGTGGATAGAGTGTCGGCCTGCGAACTGAAAGGTCCCAGGTTCGATTCTGGTCAAGGGCATATGCCCAGGTTGTGGGCTCGATCCCCAGTGGGGTACGTGCAGGAGGCAGCCAATCTATGATTCTCTCTCATGGATGTTTCTATCTCTCCCTCTTCTCTGAAATCAATAAAAATATTTTTTTTAAAAAAGAATTATTATTGAATACAGAGAGGAAGGGAGAGATATAGAAATATCAAGTTTCTATTAGTAAATCAGTGGTTACTTGGAGAGCTGTAAAGGTTAGAAAGAGAAAGATTATAAAGGGACATGAAGTAAATACACAGTGAATGGTGAGAAATTTTCTTATCTTTAAATATGTCACTATTACTTTTATCCATTCATTTGTTTATGGCCATTGGATTATTTCCAGTTTTTGACTATTGAAAACAAATTGCTAAATACATTTCTCTATAATTCTTTATATGCACTAAATTTTCATTTACCTTTTTAAAAAATATTTTTATTGATTTCAGAGAGGAAGAGAGGGGGAAAGAGAAAAACATCAACAATGAGAGAAAATCATTGGTCAGCTGCCTCCTGTGCACCCCACACTGGAGATCTTGCCTGCAACCCAGACATGTGCTATGACTGGTTATTGAACCATGACCTTCTGGTTCATAGGTCAAAGATCAACCACTGAGTTACACAGGCAGGGTTCATTGACCTTTTTAATAGCTGGGTGCAGAGTCTGAGTCATCCTGTAGGTGAATGTTTAAGTTACAGAGATTAGCAAATTGTGATCTAAACTATATTTTTGCATGCTTTCAGCAGTGTATGAGGGACTCAATTTCTCCACCTACTAGAAAATATTTGGTTTGGTCAGTTTTTCGTTATTTCAACTTTTTAAATAAGTTTACTAGAGGCCAGGTGCACAAATTTGTGCATGGGTGGGGACCACCCAGCCCACCTCAATTGTGGCAGTTTGGGGCTGAGCCTGTCAGGAGGAGGAGATGGCAGAAAGTTGGCCAGCCGGGCCGCCCAAATGGGGGCCCGATAAGGGACAGGCCTCAAGAGATTGGGTTTGGGGGACCGATTGGGGGCATAGCCACCCTTGGGGAGGGGCTGTAGGCCAGCTGGCACCATCCCTGAATGGGGTGGGGGTGCCGTCCGGGGGCCAGCGGCCTGGGGGAGAAGCCTAGGGGAGCGGCCGGGGGAGGTTGTTTGGCTGGCCCCACCTCCTGATTGGGCCGGTTTGCTGGCCACAGTCGGCGTCATAGCACCGGTCATTCCTGTCATTACAGCGTTATGTTTGCTGGCTTTTTATATATAGAGATCATGCCACCTCACTCGTTTGATTGTATTCTCCTAAGGTTTTATGGTGAGTGTTTTCTCAGATCTATATTTGCTATGTCTATATCTTTGGTACAATGTCTGATCATAGGTTCTGCCTAATCTGCTATGAGTTTTGGCAGTTTTCTTTAGCAAAAGGAAAGTGAAAGAACAAAGGTGCATGTTTCAATTTCACTAATTTTGTGTCTTTTCACTTTATGCAGTATTTTGTTTACTGGAATAATATGTTGTAATAGTTTTCAATTTTTATGCTATGCACAATGTAATAGACATTAATTTTAGTTTAACTACTAACATTGTCCATCATTTTCAGAAGTTGAGACATTTAATAATACAATAATCCTTTGCTTTATAGTGTTCTCCCATTTTCCATCTGCTATCATGAAAGGTTTGTTTTAAAATTTTTAATTGATTTTAGAGAGAGGAAGATAGACAGAGAGAGAGAGAGAGAGAGAAACAAAGACACAAGAAAAGAAATCTATCTGAGAAACACCAATTGGCTGCCTGCCACCCATGCCCCAACCTGGGATCAAATTCAAAATATATGTATGTTTCCTGATCAGGAATCAAACTTGAGACCTTCTGGTCCATGGGATGATGCTTCAAACAATTGAGCCATACGGGCCAGATAGCATCAGAATGATCAGGGTGTTTTGTAGTCCCCAAGCCAAATCCAGTGCAGAAGGAAGTGAAAGGGCAGTGATAAGACTCCCCATGCCCTGGGTCAGGCACCCTGTATTTGAATTGCAAATTCTTTTTTTCTTTTTTCTTTTAAATCCTCACCCTAGGAATGCCATTGTTTGATTGTTTGTTTGTTTGTTTAAGTGACAGGAGGAGAGAGAGAGAGAAACATTGACTGATTGCCTCCAGCACATATCCTAATATGGGTTGGGGATTGTATCTGTAATGAAGGTACATGCCCTCTACTGGAATTGAACCCAGAATCCTTTGGTCCAAGGACTGATGCTCTATCCACTTAGACAAAGTGGCCAGGGCAATGAATTGCAGATTCTTGAATATAATTGGGACTCACAAGGAAATGACCCCTCCCTCTGTTCTGGACCTCAGTATTCTCTTCAGTAAAATGGGAATGAGGTATGTCTCCATCCCTAAGTGTTTGGAGGAAATCAAGAGCTAAGGTGCCCATTTGCAGTGCAGCAGCTGTGCCTGCAGCCTTTCTGGCTCATGTAGCTTCTGCCTCTGCCTGCAGAGACATTTCCAGGCCAACCACCCCTCCTTTCCTGAAGTTCCCACAAAGCCCTGTATTTTAGGTGCTTCTGAGAAGAACCTGCTAAACCACCTGCAGGGAGGCAGGTGCTGTGGGCACTGAGGTTCAGTATGGGTTTCTACCTGGGATTCTCGTTGGAGCTCCTTACATCTCAGTTATCTGAATGCTAGTGGCACGGTGCACGAATTAGTGCACATTGAAAGGAACTTAATTAAAAGAAATATTTTAATATCGCTATTTGCCCTTTCTCTATAATAGAAGTGTCAACCAAATTCATGGTTGACAGTGACAGATGGAAACACACACATCGATATTTCTAACTATCACTCTCCCTTCCTCTCTGTAAAAAATCAATAAAATGTATTTTTTTAAAAATTGATTTCATCTCTCTCATCTATGTTTCTAACTCTCTATCCCTCTCCCTTCCTCTCTGTAAAAAATCAATAAAATATATTTTTTTTACAATTGATTTCAGAGAGAGGAAAGGAGAAGGGAGAGACAGAAACATCAATGATGGGAGAGAATCATTGATCCCCTGACTCCTGCACGCCCCCTAACTGGAGATCCACCTGAAATGGGCATGTCCCGGACAGATAATTAAACTATGATCTCCTAGTGGTTTAGTCCACGCTAAACCATTCAGTGACAATGGCCAGGACAGATAATCTCTCTTCACCAACATGGACTCAAGTCCCTTCACCAGGAAGAGAGGACAGCTTTCTGTAGCCATTTTCAAGATGTCTCTCTCATGAGGACGTGACATTTCATAGCCCCTCCAGTGGCGATCTCCGTGTTTTCTACAGGAGTGATATTGTGGAAAAACAAGAAAAAGTAAAAAAAAACAAAAAAAAACCCTGATCACTTACTTGGACTCAATGACTACATTACCCAGAACACCATGTGTGGAATACCAACAACTTAGCCAATGAAGGTGTTTCCAGCGAAGCTGAATTCGAAGGGGCGGGACTTCCGGCATCCCCGCTGCGGGCATGTTGGCTCTTCCCAGACCCGCTCTGCTGCACGTTTGGAGGCTGCAGGTCGCTGGGTCCCGGTGGAGATGCCCCGAGGGAGAAGGCGCGGGAGTCGTGGCCGTGGCGCACACAGCACACGCGCGGGTGAGAAGCTCGATGTCTCCGCCCGGGTGACCCGCTCCAGGGCCCGGAAAGGGACCGCCCTTCCCGCCGCGGCCTCTGCTCCCGCCGCTCCCGCCCGGCTCCGCACACAAAGTCCGATGGCGGCGCCCGCCCCGAGGCGTGGGGCTGAGGTGAGTGCGCGTCCCACGGGTGCGGGCGCCTGTCCCGTCCTGCAGCTCAGTCCCGCGTGGAGGACCGTGAGGAAGGTGGAGGGGAGAGAGGAGTGTTGTGGCTTCTGAGGACACAGCAGGTGCAGGGCAGAGAGGACGGGGGTGACTTGCATCTGAAGGTCCCTGAGGATGTGGCTGTGAGTATTGACGGAAAGATCAGAGGCTGCAGGGAGGACGGCACAGACTCATTCGGGGCTTTCCCGGCTGTGGGTCCATCAGGGGCCTGGGGTGGTCCTGGATCCGGCTGGACTACAAGCTCTCCACACGCCACATGCCAAGTTCATGGGTGAGTCCAGCGAGACCCAGTGGCATTGGAGCAGGAAGGGGGCAGAGCTGAGGGAGTGAACCTGGGGTCTGAAGATATGAAGGAGGTAGACATTACACAGCGGTGTGCACATCTGGAGGAAGTGTGAGCTGATGGTCCCAAGGACCTGGTGTGGGGACCTCAGGGTGAAGCATAAGCCCGGTTTGCCTTAGTCTTGGAGGCTTGGTCTATGAGACTGCAGTGGTGTTGCTTGGCAGGAAGGCTGGGGCCCTGCAGGCATCGCCCAGAGCTGAGATGCATGCACTCCCATGCCCCAAACCCTCTGCTATAGCTGAGGGCAGTAACAGTGACTAATGAGCCTGTGATGAGAGAGCAGCCTGCACTGGGCTTAGGGCCTGGCGTCCATACTAAACTGGGGGAGCCCTGGAGGAGGTTGAGGTGGGGGAAGATGTGTAAGGAGTAAGAGTGCAGGATTGCAGAGAGACAGCTTTGGTTTCAGGTTTCTCTATTTTGGGAGTTTAAAAATGGCTGCAGAGTAAGGGGATGCTACACAGACACACTCCCAGGACCAAACTGGAATTACAAGTAACATGCAAAAAAAAAAAAAAAATCTGAATAATCATGTCTCCATTCTGACAGGTTGGCATGACCTTTGAGGACATTGCCCTGTACTTCTCCAGGGAGGAATGGAGCCTCCTTGATGAAGGTCAGAGACAGCTGTACCTGGATGTGATGCTGGAGAACTTTGAACTTCTGTCCTCCCTGGGTAAGACCCTCACTCTCACCAGTGAACTGGACTTGGCTTAACATATCCTCATGCCCCTTTACGCAGGGTGTGCTCTGTCCTCACTGCTTGACTTTCAGTTTTTTGGGCCCTACTGATCATGGTAGGTCTGGTTTGTTTGCTTTGGCCTCTAATTTTTCTGCAATCACCACACCTCCTTTACTGAACTCCTAGGCAGGGATTTGTGGTTGGTATTGTGGCCGGGAGCCTAATGGATTCCACCTTGATTAGTGAGGAAAAGCATTCTTTATATTCCTGTTAGTCGGCTGTACATATTTTGGGGACAATTGCCCCTATATCCTTAGCCTGTTTTTTAACCATATTTTTTGGCTAATGTTTCTGTTGAATACCTTCTATATTTTAGATATTAATTTTTTATTACATACAGCTACTGACTTGTCTCTTTGCATGTGCGTGGTTGTGTTTTGCGGGTATTTTGAGGGTTTTTTGTTTCGTTCTGTTTTGAATATATTCTTATTGATTTCAGAGAAGATGGGAGAGGGAGAGAGAGAAACATCAATAATTTGAGAATATCATTGATTGGCTGCCTTCTGCACACCCCCTACTGGGGATGGAGCTAGCAACCCAGGCATGTGCCCTGACTGGGAATCGAACCTGGGACATCTTGGTCCATGGGACGACACTCAGTCCTCTGAACCACCAGAGCCAGGCTGTGTAGGATTTTTGGTTTTACAAATTTTAACGTTTTTGGCAATCCTGCAATCAGGAGGTTTAGTGTGGCCATTCTTTCAGCAAGCTCAGATGCTGTTGACCAGTGTGAACATGAGAAATATTCAAACCTGTAAATAATTTTGGTGAGTTTATTTGGTCCAAACTTTCAACAGTTGCTTGGAAGCAAAATCTCAAGGCATTGACATAATGCTCCAGAGAATGGCAGTTTTGCACCTTATTTGATACATTACAATCAAAAGAGCAGGCATAGCTGGGTTACATGAAATTCATTGGTGATAGATTAAGGAGGCAGAAGAGAGCAAAGTGGGGCTGCTTCTGGAATTGGATTAAAAGTAAAATGATAAATCTTTTACATAGTTGGGGACAGGATAGCTAATAATCAATATTAATATGATGAAAATAGCAATGAGAGTATTTGTAGTGTCTGCTATGTATGGTGCTTTTGGTTGTGCCCTGAAGAATCCCAAAAAAGGGATGTTACTCTGACTTTCCAAAGGGATGTTATCATAGATGCAGAAGATGATAGACAGGCTCAGTTAAGGTAAGGATTGACTTTTGTGGGTGAATATTCCAGCTGAGGACATGTCTACCTGTCATTAACTGCTTTTAGTTAGAAAGTTTTCATTTCAAAAATTCTTTTGTGGTCACTTTAGGTCTCTTAATTTCCCTGAGCTTGTTACTCTGTACTGATAAAGTATTTTTCACACAGTATTTCTGTTTTTATTAGCCTGCAGTAAAGTGTAAACATATCTTTATTATTTAATTAGAGGCCTGGTACACGAATTCGTGCTCGGGTGGGGTCCCCCCAATCACCTGATGGCCGGTCAGGGGAGGGACTGCAGGGGTTTGCTGGCTGAGGGAGTTTTTTGTGTGTTTTTTAAAAATATTTTTATTAATTTTAGAGAGGAAGGGAGAGGGAGAGAGAGATAGAAACATCAATGATGAGAGGGAATCCCTGATTGGCCACCTCCTCCATGCCCCTCACTGGGAATCGACCCCACAACCCAGGCATGTGCTAGAATTGAACACGGTACCCACAGTTAGGGGGTGATCAGGCAGGCAGGTAAAGTGGTTAGGGGAGATTAGGCAGGCTGGCAGGGGAGTAGTTAGGGAGCGACCGTGCCGGCAGGGGTGTGTCCACAGGCCGACAGTCTATCCACTGAACCAGATAGCCAGGGCATGGCGGGGGGAGTTTTTCTGTGGGAGCGCACTGACCACCAGGGGGCAGGTCCTGCGTTGAGCTTCTGCCCCCTGGTGGTCGGTACACATCACAGCGACTGGCCGACTGTTCATTCCAGTGATTCAGGTCATTCAGTTGTAATAGTCACTTAGGCTTTTGTATTTATAGACTAGAGGCCCGGTGCATGAAATTTGTGTACTGTGGTGGTGGGTAGGGGCCCCTCAGCCCGGCCTGAAACCTCTCCAATCTGGGACCCCTTGAGGGACCTGCAGGGATGGGCCCTAAACTGGCAGTTGGACATCCCTCTCACAATCCAGGACCACTGGCTCCTACCTGCTTGCCTGCCTGCCTGCCTACCTGATCGCCCCTAACCACCTCTGCTTGCCGGCGTGATCACTCCTAACTGCTCCCCTGCCAGTCTGACTGATTGCCCCTAATTGCCTCTGCTTGCCAGCCTCATTGCCCTCTAACTGCCCCCCTGCTGGCCTCATCGCCCCCTAACTGCCCCCCTGCCGGCATGGTCACCCGTTCACTACCCCCCTGCTGCCCCTAACTGCTTCGTGCCTGGTCGCCTCCTAACTGCCCACTGCTGGTCTAGTTACCTCCTAACTGCCCCCCTGCCGGCCTCGTCCACCTGGTCACCCCCTAACTGTCCCTTGCCTGGCTTGGCTGCCCCCTAACTGACACCTGCCAGCCCGGTTGCCCCCTAACTACGCTTTTCCTCGCCTAGCCACCCCTTAACTGACCCCTGCCAGGCTTGTCGCCCCCTGACTGCTCTCCCTGCCGCCTGGTCGCCTCTTAACTGCCCCCCTGCCATCCTGATCGCCCTCTTAATGCTCCCCTACCAGCCTGGTCGCCCCCAACTGCTCCCCTGCCAGTCTGCCTGATCGCCTGTAACCACTCTACCTGCCTGCCTGATTGCCCCTAACTGCATCTGCTTGTTGGCCTAATCACCCCCTAACTGGTCCTCTGCCAGCCTTGTCATCCCCTAACTGCCCCCCTGCAGGCCTGGCCACCCCCTAACTGCCTTCGTGCTGGCCTGGTTGCCCCCTAACTGCACCCCTGCCGGCCTGGGCCTCCTAACTGCTCTACCCTCTCACACCCCCGCCGGCCTGGCTGCCCCCCTCATTGTCCCCCTGCCGGCCGGCCTGATCACCCTTAAACACTCTACCTGCCTGCCAGATCACCCCTAATTGCCCCCTAAGTGGTCCACTGCCGGCCTGGTCATTCCCTAACTGACCCCTGCCAGCCTGGCCGCCCCCTAACTGCCCCCCTGCCGGCTTGCCTGATCGCCCCTAGCCACTCTACCTGCCTGCCTGATTGTTCCAAACTGCATCTGCTTGCCGGCCTGATCGCCCTCTAACTGGTCCCCTGTCAGGATGGTCGTCCCCTAACTGACCCCCTGTTGTCCTGTGTGCCCCCTAACTGCCCCTCTGCTGGCCTGGCCCCTAACTGCCTTCGTGCTGGTCTGGTCACTCCCTAACTGCCCCTGTGCCAGCCTGGCTGCCCCCTAACTTCCTCCCTGCCAGCCTGGTCGCCCTGGTCGCCCTCTCACTGCCCACGTGCTGGCCTGGTCACCCCCTAACTGCCCCTCTGCCAGCCTAGCCCCCCCAACTGCTCCCTGCCAGCCTGACTGATCGCCCCTAACCACTTTACCTGCCTGCCTGATCGCCCCTAACTGCCTCTGCTTGCCAGCCTGTTTGCCCCCTAACTGGTCCCCTGCCAGCCTTGTTGTTCCCTAACTGCCCCACTGCTGACCTGCCCACCTCCTAAGTGTCCCCCTGCCAGCCTGGCCGCCCCCTAACTATTCCCCTACTGGCCTGCCTGATTGCCCCTAACCACTCTACGTGCCTGCCTTATCACCCCTAACCTCCTCTGCTTGCCGGCCTGATTGCCCCCTAACTGCTCCCCTGGGCCTGGCCATCCCCTAACTGCTCCCCTGTCGGCCTAACTGCTCTCCTGCTGGCCTGGTTGCCCCTAACCGCCTCTGCCCCAGCCACCATGGCTTTGTTCGAAAGGCAATTGGATGCCTGGAAGGTGTCCGGTCAACCCAGTCTAATTAGCATATTACTCTTTTATTAGTATAGATAGAAATTCCAAATATTTTTATAGCTTTCTCTGTATCTCAATATTCGCTTTATTGTGGATATCTGAACTGAATCCACACTATCTCCAAGCAGTATGTTCATATGATTTGCAAGTATTTTCTGCCATCCTGTAGATTGCCTTTTAATTTCATTTTGTTAATTGCTGTTGTGATGTGAAGACCCTTTTTCATTTTTTGTTGTCCAGACAGTTTAGTTTTGCCTTTTTGCCTGGTGGTTGGTGTCACATCCAGAAAATCATGTCCAAAGCTAATGTCCATAGCTTTTTCTCTAACTTGTCTTGAGTATTTTTAAGTTTTGGGATTGTCATTTAATTATTTGATTCAGTTTGAGTTCATTTTTATCAGTGGTGTCCAGTTTTGTTGTTTTACCTGTGAATATGCATTTTTACCAGCACCATTCATTGAAGAAACTATCTTTTCTTTCTTGTGTGTCTTGTGGTTTTTGTCAAAGGATACTTGATTGTATGTGCCTGGGTTTATTTCGGTCTTCTATTCTATTGGTCTGTGTTTCTGTGTTTATTGCAGTAAGACACTGGTTGCTTTGGTTTTGTAATAGATTGAAGTCAGGAAGTTTGATGCCACCAGGTTAGTTCTTGCTCAAGTTTGCTTTTGCTATTCCAGGTCTTTTGGTTCCATACATTTCAAGATTCTATTTTTATTTCTTTGTAAAATACCGTTGGAATTATTATCGGGATTACATTTAATCTGTAGATTGCTTTGGGTAGGGTAGACATTATAAGGATATTAAATTTCAAATCCTAAATCACAGATGTCTTTCCATTTGTTTGTGTTTTCTTCCATTTTTCATCACTGTCTTGTGTTCGATGTACAGACCTTTCACCATTTTGGTGGAATTTATTCCCGAATAGTTTATTGTTAATTCTATTGCAAACTTAACTACTTTCTTCATTTCTCTATCAAAGAATTTATTGTTAATGTGTAGAAATGAAACTGATGTTTGTGTGTTGATTTTTACATCCTGTAACCTTTCCAAATTTATTTTTTCTTTAAACTTTTTATTAATTTTAGAGAAAGGAAATAAGACAGAGATAGACAGAAATAGAGAGGGAAGCATTGATCTGATGTTCCACTGATCGATGCATTCATTGACTGCCCTCTGCATGTGTCCCGAAGGGAGATCAAACCTACAACCTCAGGTATTGGGATCAATCTTTCACTGACCGAGCCACCTGGCTAGGGCTCTGAATTTGTTTATTACTTTCAGAGGTTCATAGTGGGCTCTTGGGCATTTTTTCTATATTCATAGTGTCAGGTGTAATATCTTTTTTTCTTTTCTTTTTTTTTAAAATATATTTTATTGATTTCTTACAGAGAGGAAGGGAGAGGGATAGAGAGTTAGAAACATCGAGCAGCTCCCTCCTGCACACCCCCTACTGGGGATGTGCCTGCAACCAAGGTACATGCCCTTGACCGGAATCAAACCCGGGACCCTTCAGTCCCCAGGCCGACGCTCTATCCAGTGAGCCAAACCGGCTAGGGCTCTTTTCTTTTTTAATAAAAGCTTCCAGCTAATTTGAACTATGCTCTTTTTTGCTTTTTAAGTTTTTGAAACTGACTTTTTTTTAAATCTATATTTTATTAATCTTCTACAGAGAGGAAGGGAGAGAGATAGAGAGTTAGAAACATCGATCAACTGCCTCCTGCACACATCCCACCGGGGATGTGCCCGCCACCAAGGTACACGCCCTTGACCGGAATCGAGCCTGGGACCCTTCAGTCTGCAGGCCGACGCTCCATCCACTGAGCCAAACCGGCTACGGCTGAAACTGACTTTTATAAAAATAGTGAGAGGGATAGTGAGAAACATGGAAGTGAGAGTAAAACATTGATTGCCTGCCTCCTGTATGCCCCCGACCAGGGATGGAACCTGCAAACCCAGCATTTGCCCTGACCAAGAACCCAATAGGCAACCTTTTGGTGCATGGGATAACATCCATCCAACTCAGCCACACTGGCCAGGGCTGTTGTAATCTTTTTATTTCTTTTAAAATTTGTTTTAGTCTTTTTTTTTAAAATGTTGAAACCTTTTTTCTGTTTCTTTTTTAAAATCCTAGTTGTTGAGAGTATTACAGATGTTTCCCCTTCTCTCCCCGCTTTGCGTCCCTCCACCTAGTTCCTGCCCCACCCCACATCTTCACCATCATCTTGTTTCCATAGGTAATGCATATAATATCTTTGGTTAATCTCTTCCCGCCCCCTACCCCTTCCCTCTGTGATTCGTCAGTCTGTTCTATGTTTCCATGCCCTTGATTATATTTTATTCATCATTTTATTTTGTTCATTAGATTTCTTTTTTTTTTAAATATATTTTATTGATTTTTTTACAGAGAGGAAGGGAGAGAGATAGAGAGTTAGAAACATCGATGAGACAGGAACATCGATCAGCTGCCTCCTGCACATCCCCCACTGGAGATGTGCCCGCAACCCAGGTACATGCCCTTGACCGGAATCGAACCCGGGACCCTCCAGTCCGCAGGCCGACGCTCTATCCACTGAGCCAAACCGGTTTCGGCCATTAGATTTCTTGTTTATTTTGATTTTTAGATTCAGTTGTTGATAGATATGTGTTTATTGCCATTTTATTGTTCAGATTTTTCCTTCATCCTTTATTCTTCCTCTTCCTCTTCTTAAAGAATAACCTTCAACATTTCATGTGGAAGTGGTTTGGTGGTGATGGACTCCTTTAGGTTCTTCTTATTTGTGAAGCTCTTTATCTGACCCTCAGTTCTAAATGTGAGCTTTGCTGAGTAGAGTAATCTTGGATGTAGGTTCTTGCTAAAGTTTTCTGTCATTATTTCTTCAAATAGATTTTCAATTATCTTGCTCTCTCTCTTTTTCTGGCACCCCCATGATGGTATGCTTGAAGTTGTTCCAGAGGCTCCTTGCACTATCTTCATATTTTTTTATTAATTAATTTTTTTATTTTTTTTTTGCTCTTCTGGTTGGGTGTTTTTTGCTTCCTCATATTTCAAATCGTTGACTTGATTCCCAGAATCCTCTACTGTTGAATCAATTATTCTTCATTTCTAAAGGGTGTCCCAAAATTCACCCAAGAAGTAATTTTGATAGAAAACACAAGTTTATAATTAAAAATTGTAAATTTTATTATTGATTCATAAAGTATACAGTATAGGGTTATGTATGGGATAGCATATCGGGTAAATGGCCTCCACGGCTTTCCTGGCACATACGCACACTTTTGTTGAAATTTTACATGACCGTTTTGCATAAATGTAGCTGAATTTCGATGAGGCTCATTTTCATCTTGATGGCTTGGTTAATCGACCAAATTGTCGCATTTGGGTTTCAGAAAATCCACGAGTGATTGTTGAGAAACAAATGCATCCACAAACGTGTCACTGTTTGGTGCGGATTTTGGGCTGGAGGCATCATTGTACCATTCTTCAAAAATGCAGCTGCTCAGGCGATAACAAAAGAGTGCGTATGTGCCAGCAAAGCCGTGGAGGCCATTTACCCGATATGCTATTCCGTACATAACCCTATACTGTATACTTTATGAATCAATAAAAAAATTACAATTTTTAATTATAAACCTGTGTTTTCTATCAAAATTACTTCTTGATAGAATTTTGGGACACCCTTTAAATCTCCATTAGTTTTGTATTGATTAGTGGAAAATTATTATGTTGTCATGGTGGTGTCTTTTTGTTTTTGTTTTTTTTTATATATATATTTTATTGATTTTTTACAGAGAGGAAGGAGAGGGATAGAGAGTTAGAAACATCGATGAGAGAGAAACACTGATCAGCTGCCTCCTGCACACCCCCTACTGGGGATGTGCCCGCAACCCAGGTACATGCTCTTGACCAGAATGGAACCTGGGACCTTTCAGTCCGCAGGCTGACGCTCTATGCACTGAGCCAAACCAGTTAGGGCGGTGTCTTTGTTTTTAGTATTTGTTTCAGACCTGTGTTGCTGCCTCTACATTTGATGAAGCAGTTGCCCTTTTATTCCTTTCAGCCTTCGGGACCAATTCTGGCCGTGAGAAATAGATTTATCTGCATGTGGAATCAAAGGTGTTCGCTGGGAGAGGTGTTATTTTGATCTTGAGAAAAGGTTCAACAGCCTTGCCTCCTTGATGACCTATGAACTGAGGTCATAACAACAATATATGAGTCCACAGTGGATTTGGCAGCAATTTTTTTTCCATGACAGTTGAGGGTGTTGGAGTCTGTGGTGGAAAATACTGCTTAGGTATACTGATTTTTGTTTCTTTTCTTGAGTAGGTTATGGCTAAAGATATTTCTTTTATAATTCATGCCAACAAACTGAGTCCTTTGATGTGTTGTGGGGAGTTCACAGATGTTACATGGACTTTTGTGGGTTTTTTTTGTTTTTTTTTAATATATTTTATTGATTTTTTTACAGAGAGGAAAGGAGAGAGATAGAGAGTTAGAAACATCGATGAGAGAGAAACATCGATCAGCTGCCTCCTGCATATCTCCTACTGGGGATATGCCCGCAACCCAGGTACATGCCCTTGACCGGAATCGAACCTGGGACCTTTCAGTCCGCAGGCCGACGCTCTATCCACTGAGCCAAACTGGTTTCGGCTGCTATGTTTTCTTTGTTCATGGATAGCTCTCGACTTGTACTGTTGTACTGGGAGGGAGATGAATTCTTCTGCCATATTCCTGGTGTCACTCACATAGTTTTTTTGTTTGTTTGTTTGGTTTTGTTTTTACTGTGGTTACTTTTGTGCTTTGTTGTACACAGTGCTGGCCATCCAGCTCTTTAGGTTTTCTTTTAGGATTTTTATCATCTATTTCCCATGTAATGGCTCAACTGGAATTTCAGGGGAAGAATCATTTGTGCATCACAGGAGAAACATGACTCCATCCATGGCAGGGAGGACCCTGTGGCAGTCTTTCCAGGGTGAAGGGGCTGTTGGAGAAGAATTGATGCCAGGGTTTTGTTAAGTCATAACCATGAACCAATTTTGTTCATCAGTATTTTGTTACCATTGCCAGTTCCCCACTCCATTCTACTTGTTCTTTCTTATTGTTGACACTTTGCCAACTAACTACTTAGTTTCAATATTTATCATTTCTACTCAGTTTCCCAGCACGTGGATAATCTTCACCTCTCTAAATGATGCACCTCAACCATTTACCCCACAGGTCTCTCTTTACTACTTTCTAACCTTGGTGCATGCCTGCAGAGCCTTGGAGTGTGCATGTGTCCTTATATTGACCTTGAACATCATGTGCTTTAATACTGTGGTGTTTTTTTTATGGGATTGAGCACATGCAAGTTATTCTACATAAACTCACATCACCAGCATGAAATCTCCCACAGAAGACATTGTGAAGAAACAGCTAGTGGCCCAGCCAGTGTAGCTTAATTGTTGAGCGTCGACCTATGAACCAGGAGGTCACAATTTCATTCCTGGTCAGGGCACATGCCGAGGTTGCAAGATCAATCCCCAGTAGGGGGCGTGCAGCTGATTGTTGATTTTCTCTCACCATTGATGTTCCTCTCTCTCTCTCTCCCCCTTCCTATCTGAAAGCAATAAAAATATATTATAAAAAAAGAAGAAACAATTAGTGGAGCCTGCCTCTCTTCTAGTGTACCTTGCCCCTGTTCTTAGTGTCCTATCATATGCTCATGTCCCTCCCTTGGTGAGGTCTCCACCATTGGTTGACCTTTGGGGTCAAGTAATATATAACTGCCTTTCCCTCAGAGTCTCACTTGTCTTGAAAATCATCCCATAAAATCATGCCTAGTCATGACAGATAAACATTTGTGGTGAAGATATTCGGTTTTCATAAGGTCAACATGTACCTCACCAGCGTTTCCTTTTGTTCAGGTTGCTGCTGTGGAACAGAGGATGTGGAGGCACCGACTGAGCAGAAGGATTCTGTAAGAGTGTCACCGGCAAGGACTCCCAAGGTAGCCTTGTCTTCCCAGAAGAGCCACCCCTGTGATGGTTGTGAGCCAGTCTTGAAAAAGATTTTCCACATTATTGACCTACAGGGAACACAACGCAGCCAGATACTGTTGAGGTGCGGGGCATGTGCAAAACGATTTTATTTCAGTACAGAATTTCACCATGACCAGGAGCAACATATGAGAGAGAAGCATTCCGTCAGTGGTGCGGACAGGATCTCACTTGCAGAGGGCAGCAATTTCAATGCCTCGCAGAAGCATTTTACCTGCGGAGAGGTTGGGCCGGACATCCTTATGGGGCCAGGACATCACCAAAAGGCTACTCAGACTGGGGATAAGTCAAATGAAATATCGATGTCTGCCATGACTTTTCAAAGCAGAAAAAATTATTACACCAGGAAAGAATATAAGAGAGCGATTGGCCGCAAGCACACATTTGTTCAGAACAAGAGTGCTTTTACTAGAAGACAGCGTTTAGTGTGCCATGAATGTGGAAAGTATTTTACCAGATTGTCTAGTTTTTTTTATCATCAGAGACTTCACACTGGAGAAAAGCCCTTTAAGTGCAGTGAATGTGGGAAGTCTTATACCGGTAGCACTGGTCTCCTTTATCATCAGAGAATTCACACTGGAGAAAGGCCCTATGAGTGCAGTGAATGTGGGAAATCTTTTAGCAGGATCGATTCCCTTCGTATTCATCTGAGAATTCACAGTGGTGAAAGGCCTTATAAGTGCCATGAATGTGGGAAATCTTTTACCACTAGCACTGGTATTCGTCATCATCAGAGATTTCACACTGGAGAAAAGCCGTATAAGTGCAGTGAATGTGGGAAATCTTTTACCAGTAGCACTAGCCTTTGTTATCATCAGAGACTTCACAGAGGAGAAAGGCCTTATGAGTGCAGTGAATGTGGGAAATCTTTTACCTGTAGTAGTAGCCTCCGTTATCATCAGAGATTTCACACAGGAGAGAGGCCTTATGAGTGCAGTGAATGTGGGAAAACTTTTACCATGATTAGATGCCTTCGTCGTCATCAGATAATTCACACAGGAGAAAGGCCTTATGAGTGCAGCAAATGTGGAAAATCTTTTACCATGATCCATTATCTTCGTCGCCATCACAGTGTTCACACTGGAGAAAGACCTTATGAGTGCAGTGAATGTGGCAAATCCTTTACCACAATTTATAGCCTTCGTAATCATCGGAGATTTCATACAGGAGAAAAGCCTTATGAGTGCAGTGAATGTGGAGAATCGTTTTCCATGCTCTATTCCCTTCGTAGTCACCAGAGAGTTCACACTAGAGAAAGGCCTTATGAGTGCAGTGAATGTGGGAAATCTTTTATCAGTAGCAGTGGCCTCCGTTATCATCAGAGACTTCACACTGGAGAAAGGCCTTATGAGTGCAGTGAATGTGGGAAATCTTTTACCAAGAACCAGTCCCTTCTTTATCATCAGAGAATTCACACTAGACAAGGCCCTTATGAGTGCAGTGAATGTGGAAAAACTTTTACCGGTATCCTAAGCCTTCGTAGTCACCAGAGAGTTCACACTAGAGAAAGGACTTAGGAGTATAGTTAATGTGGCAAATTCTGTACCCAAAATTCTAACCTTATTTTGCACATAAGGTTTCACATGGGAAGAAGGTTGTATATGCATAGAAAATGTACAATTTTTAAAAAATATATATATTTTATTGATTTTTTACAGAGAGGAAAGGAGAGAGATAGAGATAGAGAGTTAGAAACATCCATCAGCTGCCTCCTTAACGTCCCCCACTGGGGAAGTGCGCGCAACCCAGGTACATGCCCTTGACCGGAATCGAACCTGGGACCTTTCAGTCCGCAGGCTGACGCTCTATCCACTGAGCCAAAACGGTTTCGGCAGGAAATGTACAATTTTTAAGGTCAGTCTTAACAATACTATAGGAAACTATTTGTCTGATTTGAATCTCATACATTCTAATGTCAAAAGTAGGGAGATTCCCTATAAACTTATCTGAAAATCATGTGTGTGTATGTTGCACTTTCTAATTTACACAGGTGTCCTGCCAGATCTATGTCCCTGAATGTGTCTGTGGCTGAAGCAATGTCACTTGTACCACCTATACCAGCGGTTCTCAACCTGTGGGTCGTGACCCCTTTGGGGGTCGAACGACCCTTTCACAGGGGTCGCCTAAGACCATCGGAAAATACATCTGTATTTTCCGATGGTCTTAGGAACGGAGACACCGTTCCTCTATCCGTCTCCAGGCGGGTCCGCCCACATGCAGATATGCCCACATACGAGTACTCGGCGTATTAAAGGGTCGCGGCATTAGGAAGGTTGAGAACTGCTGACCTATACGGTGTCCTCAGATGGCATCAGTCACTATCCTCATTGGCACAGGGAAGCTAACTCTGTTCTCTGATTTGTTGGAGACTGGGACCAGCCTTTTCTTAGATGTGTATTTGCTACTCCTGTATCCGTAGTAAAATGTCTGGTTAATTGTCCTGCCTAATCTGGTATGAATTTTGGCAATTTTCTTTAACAGAAGGGAAGCGGGACAACGAAGATGGATGTTGGAATTTCACTCATTTTGTGCCATTTTTGCTTTATGAAATAAATGTTTCTTTCCTGTATCGGATTAATATACTTTAATTTCTTAATGCTATACACCAGGCAATGAACACTACTTCTAACCCGCACTACTGACATTCTCCATCACTTTCAGAAGACCAGTCATCTGATAAGGCCACAAGCCCTTGCTTGGTAGTGTTCTCCCATTTGCCTAGTTTCCGCTAATGGGTGTTCTTGGGTTGGAACATGTGTCTAAGGAGGCCAGATGCTTTGGAGCCCCAAAGCCAGTGCAGAGGGAAATAGGAGGGCAGTGATCAAACTCCCCGCGCCCTGGCTCAGGCATCCTGGATTTGAACTTCAGATTCTCAAATATCCCTGAACTCCCAGAGAAACGACGCCTCTTTCTGGTCTGGGTTTCTGGTTTCTCCTGGGTAAAATAAGCATAAGGTGTGTTTCCACCCCTGAGCTCTTGGAGGTGAAGAGCTAAAATTTATTTTTGCAGCCTGTGTTGACTTGAGCAACTCATCCCTCTGCCTGCACAGACATTCCCAGGCCAGGCACCCCTCACTCCCACAATGCCCACAAGCACCTTTGTATGTTATAGAAAGAAAAGTGGCTTTTAAAAATCTGATGTCCCGCCCTACCTGGTTTGGCTGAGTGGATAGAGCATCAGCCTGTGGACTGAAGGGTCCCAGGCTCAATTCCAGTCATGGGCACATGCCCGGGTTGCGGGTTCAATCCCCAGTAGGGGGCAAGCAGGAGGCAGCGGATCAATGATTCTCTCTCATCATTGATGTTTCTATCTTTCTATCCCTCTCCCTTCCTCTCTGAAATCAATAAAAATATATTAAAAAAAAAAAAAAAGAATCTGATGTCCCACCAGCAAGGAAGCAGGTGCTACGGGCCCTGAGGTGTCAGTACGGGGCCCAAACCTGGGAATCTCCAGGTGACTCCTAGAGCTCCCTGAATCTTGGTTGGCTGAATGTGACGTGAAGCTGATGATGGAGCTTGCTTTGGCCTTTGAAGATCAATAAAAGTAACACGGAGTACTTGTTTTTGCTAGGATTCCAGTGTGAGCTTTTTGAGCATTTTCTCTCTTAATTCTCAAAATAACCTGAGAAGTGGAAACTAATTTTGCTGAAAAAAATTCAGTATTAGACAAATGAAGTAGGTTCCCCAAGTTTACACCACAGACAAGTGTCAGATTCAAGGGGCTGGATTTTAACCATTATTTTCTCCAGCATCAGATACAGTCTCTACCACTGATGAGCAGCCCTCACTGGAGCAGGTACAGTCTGAGGACCAGGGTGGCTCAGCTGCAGCTCCTGTTTCCATGGTTGCATTTATGCATTTCCTCCTGTTCCCTTTACATCTTAGAGCACATGCCCTTGGCTTCCCTCCCTGTGTTCGGGGCAACGCCATTATTTGTCACCTTTAGTAGTTTCTCCAATGGAACCTTCTCTGAGACTTAGCAACGATTTGACTGCCTCCCCTTTGATCCCAGATTGGAGTTTAACCCTCAGGAGACCTCAGTCATTTGGGCTGGGTCTCTGCACCTTCACCCACATTTGGGGTGTCTGGCTGTGATCCCATCCACTGTGATGAATTTCGTGCCTCAGACATTGCAAGTGCTGTTAGTATGTGACATTGACATTCACTCTTAAGGAGAGAGGATGGTGGGACATGAATTCTGGGACCAAATTTATGGAAGTGATGCTGAAGACCTACAGGATCCTGGTCTCATTGTTGAGTGCTCACCTCTCTTCCATGCAGGGAATGCACTGCTCAGGTGATTCTGTCCTCTATATCCCTACTGGCTCTATGAGACAATGGTAGTCACCCCGTTTTTCCCTGCAACCCTGATAGTGTTCTGGACCCATGGCTTACTTTGCAATCTCCTGTGTCTGTACTATGGATTTTTGGGGTGGGAACATAGTCCTGAACACAAACTTTCACCACAGTGCACAGCACACTGGGCCTCCACTGAGATCCTACTCCAGTATCTAGTAATGGAAAGAGACAAGTACACTTTTTAGGATATAATCCTATATAATAAAACCCTAATATGCAAATCGAATGAACGGTGGAATGACCAGTCGCTATGACGTACACTGACCACCAGGGGGCAGACGCTCAGTGCAGGAGCTGCCCCCAACCCACAGGCCTTGACCAGCAGCAGTGGTGGGGGGGGGGGGCTGGCAAGCGGGTGACGCCAGGCCACCAGCCAAGGCAGATACCAGTGGGGGCCTCCCGATAGCCCTACTGGTCACCTCACAGATCGGCCCTGATTGCCAGCCAGGCCTAGGGACCCTACCCATGCATGAATTTTGTGCACCGGGCCTCTAGTCTATATATAAGGAAAATCAAATGTAGGTCATTTTAAAGAGATTAATAACCATGGTCATAGCCAAGGTCTCCCTAAGTACAAACTAAGTGTCAGGACAGTTGCAGGCACTATTTAAACTTCACTCATTGAATATCCACATTATTCTTTAGCTTTGAGATTATCTTGCTAATCTATCTATCTATATAAAAGCCTAATATGCTAAGTGTCCGACCGAGCTGTCTACCAATTGGTGGACTACTTGACCATTCGCTATAATGGACACTAACCAGCAGCGGGCAGAAGCTTCAACCAGTCAGTTAGCTTGCTGCTGGGATCTTTTGGATCGTGACTGGGTGAGATGGGGCAGGACACTCCCTGGAGCCCTCCCGTAGTCCCTCCCCTGCCGGCCAACTCCTGTGGGGACTGGGCGAGATGGCCCCGATTGCCAGCCAGGAGAAGGGACCCTCACCTGTGCACGAATTAGTGCATTGGACCTCTAGTTTTGCTATAATTGTCTGATTATCTCACTTTTTGCATTTTTATTAGCATTTTGTTATTGTTTTTTAAAAATATATATTTTATTGATTTCAGAGAGGGAGAGAGAAAGAAACATCAATGGTGAGAGAGAATCATTGATTGGCTGCCTCCTGCACACCCCCTGCTGGGAAACAAACCCACAACCCAGGCATGTGCCCTTGACTGGAATCAAACTTGGGACCCTTCAGTCCACAGGCTGATGCTCTATCCACTAAACTAAACCAGCTAGGGCTATTAGCATGTTTTTGTGGTTTTTTTAAAAATATATTTTATTGATTTCTTACAGAGAGGAAGGGAGAGAGACAGAGAGTCAGAAACATCGATGAGGGAGGAACATCAATCAGCCGCCTCCTGCACATCTCCTACTGGGGATGTGCCCGCAACCAAGGCACATGCCCTCAACCGGAATCAAACCCAGGACCTTTCAGTCCGCAGGCCGACGCTCTATCCACTGAGCCAAACCAGTCAGGGCTATTAGCATGTTTTTTAAGAGGGCCTTGCTTTCACTAAATCCAGCAGGGAGATTTAACACCCTCCTTCTTCACAAACATGCCAGTAAAATACTCCTACAGTTTTCATTTGTAACTCATGTTATGAAAAGCTAAAATATTCCTTTAGTTTGTTTTTTAATATATTTATTGATTTCAGAGAGGAAGGGAGAAGGAGAGAGAAAGAGAAACATCAATGGTGAGAGAGAATCATTGATCGGCTGCCTCCTGCACACCCCCCACTGGGGATCGAGCCTGCAACCCAGGCATGTGCCCTTGACCGGAATCGGACCTGGGACCCTTCAGTCCGAAGGCTGATGCTCTATCCACTGAGCCAAGCCGGCTAGGGCCCATTTAGTTTTTTAATCTTATCACTGCTATATACTTTGTTTTAGTCTATCATGAGGACAGAATGGAGTCTGATCTGAAGACTCTAGGGGGGAAGAATGTAGTACTAAGTTCCTTTACGTGGTTGTTGAAAGAATTCATTTCCTCAAGGGCTGATCAAATGAGATCCTCTGCTGAGGTAGACCACTCTTAGTTTCTTGCCATGTGAGCCTCCCAAAAACACAACCTTATTTCATCAGTCATCAAAGAGCAGATTCTCAGCAAGGTTGGTGTATGAATAGCCTAATTGTAAAAGTGGCATCTCATCTTTTGCTGTATTCTTTTTTTTATAATTAGAAACAATTTATCAGTCCAGCTCATGCTCAAGGGAAGGGTACTGCACAGGGGTGTGAGAAGCTAGTGTGTAATTAGGAATTTGTCTGACTTTTGTCTCTGATTCCTGGGAAGTTATGTCTAAACTAGAGGCCCAGTGCACAAAATTCATGCCCTTGGGGGATGTCCGACTGACAGCTTAGGCCTGCTTTCCCCGGGGAGCGGGCAGTCGGACATCCTCAGCACTGTGGAGGCAGAAGAGGCTTCTGGCACTGCCGCTGCGCTGGCCAGCCGTGAGCCTGGCTTCTGGCTGAGTGGCGCTCTCCCTGTGGGAGCGCACTGACCACCAGGGGGCAACTTCTGTGTTGAACATCTGCCCCCTGATGGTCAGTGTGCGTCATAGTAACCGGTTCCGCTGTTTGGTTGATTTGCATATTAGCCTTTTATTATATAAAATCTTTGGAATTACTTGTATGATAGGAGTTATTCATTCTGGGGCACTAGGACCACACTTTGTAGTTTATGCTAATGAGCTGACTCAGGATAGAGGTGGTCAATGCCAGATACCAACCAGGTGATTTGAGGGGTTGTAGCTTTGAGCCATTTGATATCAGTGTAACTTTTAGGAAGATTAAGGACCTGGAGATTGAGTCTAGCCACGAGGTCCATAATTCAATAAACCGTGCATTTATCATGAGGTCTCAATAACAGCTCTGGATGCCAAAGTGTAGGCGAGCCTCCTGATTGGCAATACTCTTGAGCACTGTCACATGGTGGCTGGGAGGAGCTAATGCTCCATGAAAGAGTCTCATGTTCAATTTGCAAACAGCCTTCCTGTCTGGCCTTTTTGGAACAAAAATAAGAACTTTGAAGATATGATTTCATTTTTTTTCTGACTTCTGTTGTTTCTGTTGTACTGGATACTTTTACAGCTTTTCTTTGCATTTTGTGTATTATGGTTTCAGTCTGATATGTCTAGGTATACACTTTTAGCTCAGAATTTGTTGGGATTTCTGAATCTGAGGTGTTGAATTTTTAAAAAATATATTTTTATTGATTTTACAGAACAGAAGGGAGAGGGATAGAGAGATAGAAACTTTGATGATAGAGAAACATCGATGGCCTGCCTCCTGCATGCCCCCTCCTGGGGATGGAGCCTGAAACCCTGTTATGTGCCCTGGCCCAGAATTGAACTGTTATCGCCTGGTTTGTGGGCTGATAACCACTGCTTGTTGAACGTTTAATTAGTACTGAAATTTTTCATCTTTTAGATGTTTGAATATTGCTTCTCCATTACTGTTTTCTCTTTCAAAAACTATGAGTAGGCATAACATTAGATCTTTTGATGTTATATTTATTAACATCTTCCTTACATTTTCCTCCCCTTCTCTCTCTGCTACATTTCTGTAATTTTTTCAGTTTTATAATCCAGTTCACTACATTGTATGGCATATACTGTTCAGATGTTTATTTATATGTGTATTTGTATATGTTTATTTATTACAAGGTTACCCCCCCCAAATCTTCTTAATCACATATAATCTTTTTTGCTTTACACATATCTTGTATAGTTTCTGTTATTTTTTACACTGATTAAAAAACTTGTCTTTTATAAGCTCACTTATGTGTGGAATCTAATAAACTGACGAACAAACTAGAACCAGTAGCATGGACATACGGAACAAACTGAACAATGTCAAGGGGAGGGGGATGGTGGAGAATGGATGAAAGAAGGTGAAGAGATTAGCCAAAGAACATATATGTGTAGCTTATCGACACCGACAACTGTGTGGTGAAGCCTGAGGAGGGTGTGGTAGGAACTGGGAAGAGGTGGGCAAAGGGTGGGGATGAAAAGGGGATATCTGTAATAGTGTTAACAAATATGCACACACATATGCATACATATGGTTAGAATACAATTATATATATACACTAGAGCCCCAGTGCACAAAAATTTGTGCACTCGGGCGGGGGCGGGGGCGGTGTCTCTCAGCCCAGCCTATGACCTCTTGCAGTCTGGGACCCCTCGGAGGATGTCCACCTGCTGGCTTAGGCTCGCTCCCTAGGGGATCAGGCCCAAGCTGGCAGTCAGACATCCCTCAGGCAGCCCAGCAGCCCTTGGGGAATGTCCACTTGCCAGCGGGGAGCAGACCTAAGCTGCAGTCGGACATCCTTAGCGCTGCTGAGGAGGTGGGAGAGGCTCCCACCACCACTGCTGTACTGGCAGCCATCAGCCTGGCTTGTGGCTGAGCAGAGCTCCCCCTGTTGGAGTGCACTGACCACCAGGGGGAAGCTCCTGCATTGAGCGTCTGCCCCCTGATGGTCAGTGTGTGTCATAATAACCAGCCATTCCCAGTCGTTCTGCTGTTAGGGTCAGTTTGCATATTACTCTTTCATTATATAGGATAGAGGCCTGGTGCCTGGGTGGGGGCCGCCTGGTTTGCCCTGATGGGTGTCCCAAATCAGGGTGGGGGTCCCACTGGGGTGCCAGGCCAGGCTGGGTGAGGGGCTGATGGGTGTTTTCAGGCTGGTCACACCCCCTTCAGTGTGGGGGTCCCCACTGGGGTGCCTGGCCAGCCTGGGTGAGGGGCTGGTAGCTGTTTGCAAGCTGGTCAAGCTCCCCCCAGTGTGGACCCTCACCCCATGGAGATTTGGCCAGCCTGGGTGAGGGGATGAGGGCTGTTTTCAGGCTGGTCACACCCCCTTTATGGTGGGGGTCTCCACTGGGGTGCCTGGCCAGTCTGGGTGAGGGGCTGAGGGCCATTTTCAGGCTGGCCAAGCCCCCCCGTCTCCCCCCCGCCCCCCCGCGAAGGAAGCTTCCAACCTCTTCTTTTTCTCTTTTTCTTTTTTTTAAAAATATATTTTATTGATTTTTTACAGAGAGGAAGGGAGAGAGATAGAGAGTTAGAAACATCGATGAGAGAGAAACATCGATCAGCTGCCTCCTGCACACTCCCCACTGGGGATGTGCCCGCAACCCAGGTACATGCCCTTGACTGGAATCGAAACTGGGACCTTTCAGTCCGCAGGCCGACGCTCTATCCACTGAGCCAAACCGGTTTCGGCATTCCTTTTTTTTTTTTCTTTTTTATTCTGGGATTTATTTATCTTCTATAATTGAAACTTTGTAGCCTTGAGAAAAGCTTAGAGCTGGCCAGGGTGGGCAGGAGGGAAGCTTGGCTTCTCCATCGCCAGGGGCAACCCACTCCTGCTTGCTCCAGCTCTGTGGCCACAGCTGGCTGAAAGCAGGTATCTGGGGTTTATTTAATTTCTATAATTGAAACTTTGTTGCTTTGAGTGGAGCTCAGAGCCACAGCGCTAGGCAGGAAGCTTGGCTTCCTCCATCATTGGCGCAACCAAGCCTCCTGATTGCTCCAGCTCCGTGGCTGCCGGCCGCCATCTTGGTTGGGTTAATTTGCATATAGTTGCTCTGATTGGCTGGTGGGTGTGGCTTAAGGTGTAGCAAAGGTATGGTCAATTTGCATGCTTGTCTTTTATTAGTGTAGATATATATATGATAGAATACAATTCTGTGGTGAGAATGCAATGGACATTTGATTTCAAGGAAAAAACAAATTTCCTTTAGATTAAAGAAAAATGTACACTTATTTTGTTGTGCTTTGTGTTTAATGTTTGATGGTAAATCCAATGAATGTCTTTAAAAGTGTACTTTTAAAAAAAGTTTTATTATTTTCTGTGAGAAAAGGTATGGAATTTGCTCGCTCAACTAATATGACCTACAAACCCATACTCCTTGCCTTGTGGCAATTTGGGGAACATGTATTTTAGAGCACTTCTAGAAATAAAAAGAAACAAAAACCTACTCTGCCACTGGTTTGGAGGGAGAGGGGTAAATGGCTTATAAATTCTAGATGTGGTGTTTCATGTTTATGTAGGAGTATTGTATTTGTCCAGATGTTATTTGTATAATATAGAGTAATTGGAAATAGGTGCTAAACTATATATATATGGGATGTTGCTTCTAAAATATATTTAAAAAGAGTATATAGATGCAGGCTATGTGGTGAAAATTAGAACAACATCCCTCATGTATCTTTTATATTAATAAAAGAAGTTGATATCATGTTAAACTGGACTGTGTTGTTACTGGAATTCCTGCCATTGGAGGATGTGGCTGTGGAGTTAAGTTGGGAGGAGTCCCAGCTCCTGAACCTTGCTTACAAAGACCTGTATTGGCACATGACGTTGGAGAACTCTATCAATCTTTTTTCACTGGGTAAGGAGAGCTCCCTGTGTCATTTAGAGGTGCCGGGTCACTGGCCTTTGTTCTAACATTTGCTGAAAGTTTTGCAGTCACTGTGGTCATCTGAAGGTCGAGACTTTTAGCCCCCGCTCTGGCCCCTAACAAAAGGGTATAATGTCCTCTATCCTGAAAGAGAAGTTTTACTTTGCATACGAGAAATTCTTTTGTGTCTAAAATGTCATGTTTCCCATCTTCACATCCTACAAGTCACCATATCTAGGTCTTCTATGAACAGGTGTCACACTACCGGATTAGATGCGCTGTCCAAGTTGCAACATGGAGAACAACCATGGAAAATAAAGAATGAAATCTATACTAGAAGCAGTCCAGGTGAGTGAGTGAGAACCAGCAAGAGTGGCCATAGGAGTCATATTCTAGTCATTAATAGATGGTGTCTGCCCTGGCTACTTGGTTGGGCATTGTCCCTTGTACCAAAAGTTGCCAGTTCAATTCTGGGTCAGGGCACATGCCTGAATTGTGGGCTTGATCCTCAGTTGGGGGTGTACAGGAGGCACCCAATTGATGTTACACTCTCATATCAATGTCTCTCTCTCTCTCTCTCTCTCTCTCTCTCTCTCTCTCTCTCTCTCTGTGTGTGTGTGTGTGTGTGTCCCTCTCCTTTCATCTCTCTCTAAAAATCAATTTAAAATATTTATAAAAACATTTTTATATATTTTAGCTTTTTTTCAGATAGAGGGGGAGAGAGATAGAAACATCAATGATGAGAGAGAATCATCAATCGGCTACCCCCTGCACACCCTCCTACTCGGAAGTGAGCCCACAACTGAGGTATGTGCCCTGATTGGGAATCAAACCTTGACCTCCTGGTTCATGGGTTGATTCTTAACCACTATGCCACTATGGCCCGGGCAATAAAAAAAATAATTTTTTTTTAATTTAAAAGAGAGAGAGGGGTCACAGCTTTGAGGGTATCCAAGGCTAGGTAAACCACTCTCCACATGTGGATTTCCTGAGATGAGAATTCTTTGTGGGTGTTTTGCTTTAAATATACTCCTTGTTGCCCAGCTGGCATGGCTCAGTGATTTAGTGTCGACCTATGAACCAGGAGGTCATGGTTTGATTCCTGGTCAAGGCAAATGCCTGAGTTGCAGACTCAATCCCCAGTGTGGGGCATGCAGGAGGCAGCCAATTGATGATTTTCTCTCATCATTGTTGTTTCTTTCTTTTCCTCTGCCTTTCTCTCTGAAATCTATTTTTAAAAATATTTAAAAAAGTAAATATACTTCTTGTTTCTTCTTGGATCTGATACTTTTTGACCTTACATCTTAATGGTATGGGATGGTTGACAATAAAGGCATTCTCATGGCCAAAGCCGGTTTGGCTCAGTGGATGGAGCGTCGGCCTGCGAACTGAGCGGTCCCGGGTTCGATTCCGGTCAGGGGCATGTGCCTTGGTTGCAGGCGCATACCCAGTGGGAGGTGTGTGGGAGGCAGCTGATCGATGTTTCTCTCTCAATAGATGTTTCTGACTCTCTGTCTCTCTCCCTTCCTCTCTGTGAAAAATCAATAAAATATATTAAAAAATATATATAAAGGCATTCTCATGAAGGAATTTGTTATTTTTTTTCCCTAAGAATCAGGAAAGTTGAGTCATCTGCATGAGTACTCTCAGAACCTACCAGTTCTGAAGAGCATGCAACAATGCAGTGAAAGCAATGCACTTAGGAATACTGTTCATCTGAGTGAAACAAATATGGCCTAAAAAGTGAAAAAAAAAACTTTTTTAAATGAAAAATTTTAAAAGAAAGTAAAAAAACAAATGTGGCTGTAATTTTGGACTTACGTAGGAAATCTTTGAAATCAAGGTTAAGTTTAATTAACAAGAAGAGAAGATATGAAATTAAAGAACCCCAATGAGTTTAATGGAGATGAGAAATCCTTTCTACATGGTAAATCGTGAGCACTTGCACACAGGAGTTGAAATCCCTGAAAGGGAAAAACAGATCAGCACTGAATTCCAAGTCTTTAAGCATCATCTTAATTGATGTTCAAATCCCTATAAGTAAACAATAGACTTCCAATTAAACTTTATATGATGCATCTGAGTTCCTTTTTATTTCCAAGGCTTGCCCTGTATTCCTGTTTTATTGGCCACAGACATATATGATGGTGCAAGCAGGTCATTTATGTGATAACATTTTCCAGACTGTAATGCACTGTAATGCAGGCATACCTCATTATGACTGGCTGTATTGGAGTCATAGATAATGTGTTTTCATCGCCAGGGACTCCAGTCCCTTCATCAGGAAAGGATGACAACTTGCCTAAGAGCAGAGGTTCTCAACCTGTGGGTCGCGACCCCTTTGGGGGTCGAACGACCCTCTCACAGGGGTCGCCTAAGACCCTCGGAAAACACATATGTAATTACATATTGTTTTTGTGATTAGTCACTATGCTTAAATTATATTCAATTTGTAACAATGAAAAGACATCCTGCATATCAGATATTTACATGATGATTCATAACAGTAGCAAAATTACAGTGATGGCCCTGACCGGTTTGGCTCTGTGGATAGAGCATCGGCCTGTGGACTCAAGGGTCCCAGGTTCGATTCCGGTCAAGGGCACATCCCTAGTGTGGGGTGTGCAGGAGGCAGCTGATGGATGTTTCTCTCTCATGGATGTTTCTAACTCTCTATCCCTCTCCCTTCCTCGCTGTAAAAAACCAATAAAATATATTTTAAAAAAAATTACAGTGATGAAGTAGCAACGCAAATAATTTTATGGTTGGGGGTCCCCACAACATGAGGAACTGTATTACAGGGTGCAGCATTAGGAAGGTTGAGAACCGCTGCCTTAGAGGATCCTGGACCTTTACCCTTGGAGGGAGGTGGGAAAACCCTGGGTTTGGTTTATTTTTTTTTATTGTTTTTTATTTCTATTGATTCAGAGAGGAAGGGAGAGGAAGAAAAAGATAGAAACATCAATGATGAGAGAATCATCCATCAGCTGCCTCCTGCAACACCCCCCATGGAGATGAAGCCCACAACCCTGGCACATGCCCTTGACCAGAACCGAACCGGGACCCTTCACCCTTCAGGCCGATACTCTACCCACTGAGCCAAACCAGCTGGGGCCAGAAGGCGGGTTTTGGAATGCGTCCTATTTAGCCAATGAAGGGTCAGAAAAGGTGTTTCCAGCGAAGCTCAGCGCGCAGGGGCGGGCTTTGCGGCCGCTCCGCACGGCGGGCGTTTTGTCTCCGCCCAGAACCGGCTGAGCGACCAGGCCCGAGGCTGAGGCTGCAGGTCGCTGGGTCCCGGTGGAGATGCCCCGAGGGAGAAGGCGCGCGAGTCGTGGCCGTGGCGCACACAGCACACGCGCGGGTGTGAAATGCGGTGTCCCCGCCCGGGTGACCCGCTCCAGGGCCCGGACAGGGACCACCCTTCCCGCCGCGGCCTCTGCTCCCGCCGCTCCCGCCCGGCTCCGCACACAAAGTCCGATGGCGGCGCCCGCCCCGAGGCGCGGGGCTGAGGTGAGTGCGCGCCCCCCGGACCCCACCGCCTCCTCACACACACCCCACAGCCTGGGGAGGGCGCCTGTCCCGTCCCGCAGCGCAGTCCCGCGCGGAGGACCGTGAGGAAGGTGGAGGGGAGAGAGGAGTGTGGTGGCTTCTGAGGACACAGCAAGTGCAGGGCAGAGAGGACGGGGTGACTCGCATCTGAAGGTCCCTGAGGATGTGGCTGTGAGTATTGACGGAGAGAGCAGAGGCTGCAGGGAGGACGGCACAGCCTCATTCGGGGCTTTCCCGGCTGTGGGTCCAGCAGGGGCCTGGGATGGTCCTGGATGCGGCTGGACTACAAGCTCTCCACACGCCATATGCCAAGTTCATGGGCGAGTCCAGCGAGGTCCGGTGGCATTGGAGCAGGAAGGGGGCACCTCTGAGGGGGTGAACCTGGAGACTGAACATGGGAAGGGGCTCTAGCCGGTTTGGCTCAGTGGATAGAGTGTCGGCCTGCCGACTGAAGGGTCCCGGGTTCGATTCCGGTCAAGGCCATGTACCTTGGTTGTGGGCTCCTCCCCAGTGGGGGGTGTGCAGGAGGCAGCTGATCAATGTTTCTCTCTCATCAATGTTTCTAGCTCTATTCCTCTCCCTTCCTCTCTGTAAAAAAAATCAAACAAAAAAATCAATAAGATGGGAAGGGGATAGACATTACCCAGTGGTGTGCACATCTGGAGGAAGTGTGAGCTGATGGTCCCAGACCTGGTGTGGGGACTTACGGGTGAAGCATAAACCCAGGTTTGGCTTTGTCTTGGAGGCAGGATCTAGGAGACTGCAGTGGTGTTGCTTGGCAGGAAGGCCGGGGCCCTGCAGGCATCACCCAGACCTTAAATGGCACTTATATACTGTCTCTCCACATCCTCCCCACCTCCTTCCCTTCCCGCCCCACTCAGTTGCTGTAGCTGAGGGCAGTAACAGTGATTAATGGGACTGTGATGAGAGAGCATTAGCATTAGAGCCCTGGGGGAGGTTGAGCAGGGGAAGATATGTAAGGACTAGGATTGTGGGGGTCTCAGAATGACCGTTCTGGTTTTGAAACTGGACAGCCAATGGGTCCGGGCCGCCTGTCACTGCTTGAGCCAATTCAGCAGAGACAGGGTTGAATCATCGATGAATGTTTATTCCAATCATGCCGACAGTATGGGAGGGCAGCGGGTCATACCCCCCAAATCTGCCCTGCCTCTCCCCATAAGCCAGCTGCTCACCTGGCATGCAAGGACAAAGATTTTTTTAAAAAAATATATATTTTATTGATTTTTTTACAGACAGGAAGGGAGAGAGATAGTTAGAAACATCCATGAGAGAGAAACATCGATCAGCTGCCTCCTGCACGCCCCCCACTGGGGATGTGCCCACAGCCAAGGTACATGCCCTTGACCGGAATCAAACCTGGGACCCTTGAGTCCGCAGCCCAACTCTCTATCCACTGAGCCAAACCAGTTAGGGCACAAGGACAAAGATTTCTTGGGGAAGTAGGCCAAGGGAAATCAGAATGGGTAAAATGGTTACAGATTACAGGCAGTGTGGACTGGGTCTTTGCAAAAGAAAGGGGCCATCAGAACGTCATTGTTTCATGCCTACAACAAAGTGGTTTATCTATTATTTTTTTAATATATTTTATTGATTTTTTACAGAGAGGAAGGGAGAGAGACAGATAGTTAGAAACATCGATGAGAGAGAAACATCAATCAGCTGCCTCCTGCACATCTCCCACTGGGGATGTGCCCGCAACCCAGGTACATGCCCTTGACCGGAATCGAACCTGGGACCTTTCAGTCCGCAGGCCGACGCTCTATCCACAGAGCCAAACCGGTTTCGGCAAAGTGGTTTATCTTTCCATGATAAGCAGCTCCTTGCTAAGGGGTTTGGGCTGCATTTCCTGGGGAGCTCCCAGGGCCCTGGTACAACTCCCAGCCATGCTAGACTGAGCTTTGTTTAATGAGAACAAAACAATCACGGTTAAGGGAGCATGCTTAATATTTCTTATTAATATTTCTTATAACTGATAGCTAGTCCTCAATAGTCTACTTCTGCCCCCTTCATTTCCCCGCTATTTGTCACCTCATATCTATGACAATAGTTTTATTTTATTTTTTTAAAATATTTTTTAATTGATTTTTTACAGAGAAGAAGGGAGAGGAATAGAGAGTTAGAAACATCACTCAGCTGCCTCCTGCACACCCCCTACTGGGGCTGTGCCTGCAACCAAGGTACATGCCCTTGACGGGAATCAAACCCGGCACTTTTCAGTCCGCAGGCCAACGCTCTACCCACTGAGCCAAACGGGTTAAGGCTTGATCAGAATTTGACAGAGGTAATCTGCTCTGAACCTGCACGCAATAAAGATGACTCCTAACTAAGTGGCCGGTTAAGGCGTCTTGTCCAGCTCGCCGATTTGCGATACAACAGGAGCATTACCGATACGGTTAAAGCAGTATATGCAGCAGGGCTCCCAGGTGGAGATGGTCCTTAACAGCCGGGTGCCATGGCCTTGAGAAAGTCTCAGACCCTGTGATGTTTCTGAGGCCTCAAGACAGTCAGTGGTCCTAAGGAGCAAGGCCCCCTGGTGCTGTTGGCAGGGTTACAGGAGTAAACAGCTACTCCATGGGAGAGAAACCAGCTAGCCAGCAGCTTCGTATGTCCATCACTATAAGGAGGGCGACATTATACAAATAATTCATATTGTAGTTATAGATCCTGAAAGACAGTAACTAGAAAACCCAGTAAAAGTCAGACCTGCTCCACAGGAAGCCACTGTACCAACCTTTAGAGAAAACATCCCTGCATCCTTTTCCGAGACAATGGGTCCCCACATATAAGGGCCCTCATCTGTGACTTCCCAAAGTGAATAAAATAATTCTTTATATTCGTCATAGGTGTCCTAACTCCTCCTGGGCAAGATGTAAAGGTACATTCTCCATAGGTTCACCCCTTGCCAGCTTCAGGGCAGTGGGAGTGATGAGACACCCATTTCAAGGTCCTGTCCATTTCTCCGCTGGTTGGCCCATTGTCTTTGCTCTGCATTATGTCTGTATAAATGCCTACCACAGTTTCAGTTGTCTCAATTCTGACAGGTTGGCGTGACCTTGGAGGACATTGCCCTGTACTTCTCCAAGAAGGAATGGAGCCTCCTTGATGAGGGTCAGAGACAGCTGTACCTGAATGTGATGCTGGACAACTTTGAACTTGTATCCTCCCTGGGTAAGACCCTCACTCTCACCAGGGACCTGGACTTAACTTTGCATTTCCCCAGGCCCCTTTTCCCAGGTGCGCTCTGTCCTCACATGTGGACTGTGGGTACTGGGTGATTTTTAGGTTTTCTGGGTAGTTGCTGTCCTTTGCTTGCATTGCCGGCTTCTCTTCGTGCAGCCTCAATACCTGCTGAACTGGACGCATAGGGAAGGATTTCTGGTTGGTAGTGTGGCAGGGAGCCTAATGGATTCCACCTTAATTAGTGAGGAAAGCATTTTTTATATTCCTGTTGATCATTTGTGCATAATTTTTGGAGTATTGTCTCTACATCCTTAGCTCGTTTTTTTATTTTTATTTTTATTTTTATTTTTTAAATATATTTTATTGATTTTTTACAGAGAGGAAGGGAGAGAGACAGATAGTTAGAAACATCGATGAGAGAGAAACATCAATCAGCTGCCTCCTGCACATCTCCCACTGGGGATGTGCCCGCAACCCAGGTACATGCCCCTGACCGGAATCGAACCCGGGACCCTTCAGTCTGCAGGCTGACGCTCCATCCACTGAGCCAAACCGGTTTCGGCAGCTCGTTTTTTTAATCTGGATTTTTTGGCTAATATGTCTTTTGAATACCTTCTGTATTTTACATGTTAATTTTTTATTTTTCAAATATATTTTATTGATTTTTTACAGAGAGGAAGAGAGAGAAATAAAGTGTTAGAAACATCAGATGAGAGAGAAACATCGAATAGCTGCCTCCTGCACACCCCTCCTGGGGATGTGCTCGCAACCAAGGTACATGCCCTTGACCGGAATCCAACCTGAGACCCTTCAGTCCGCAGGCTAATGCTCTGTCCACTGAGCCAAACCGGTTAGGGCTACATGTTAATTCTTTATTACATATCACGTCGTTTTGCAGGTGCTTGATTATGCTTTGCAGATATTTTGGGGGTTTGTGTGTTTTGGTTTTTTTTTTTTAAACAAATTCAATGTTTTAGGCAACACTGTATTCAGGAAGTTAGTGTGGCCATTTTCCCAGCAGGTTTAGATATTGTTTACCACTGTCAACTTGAGAAATATTCAAAGATGTGAAGAATTTTTGTGAGTTTATATGAGCCAAACTTTGCCCATTGGCAGGAAGCAAAATCTTAAGGCATTGAGGTAATGCACTAGAGAATGGTAATTTTGCTTCTTAATTGATACATTACAATGAAAAGAGGCCACTTAAGAGGGTTATAGGAAATTTATTGCTGATAGATTAGGGAGGAGGGAGAAAGAAAAGCAGGGAAACCTCTGGGATTGGATAAAAAAAATAAAATGATGAATCTTTTCTCTTTTTAAAATATGTTTTATTGATTTTTTTACAGAGAGGACGGGAGAGAAATAGAGAGTTAAAACATCGATGAGAGAGAAACATTTATCAGCTGCCTCCTGCACATCCCATACTGGGGATGTGCCCGCAACCAAGGTACATGCCCTTGACCGGAATCGAACCTGGGGCTCTTCAGTCCGCAGGCTGACGGTCTATCCACTGAGCCAGACCAGTTAGGGCAATAAATCTTTTTAAAATATATTAATTTCAGAGAAGAAGGGAGAGGGAGAGAGAGAAACATCAATGATGAGAGAGAATCATCAATCAGCTGCCTCATGCACTCCCTACAGGGGATTGAGCCCATAACCCCCGGCATGTGCCCTTGACTGGAATTGAACTGGGACCTTTCAGTCCACACACCAACCCTCTATCCACTGAGCCAGATCAGCTAGGGCAATGATACATCTTTTATATAGGTGGATACAGGATAGTTAACAGTTAACAATTAACACGATAAAAATAATGAAAGTATTTGTAGTCTCCCTGGTACATTCATTTTGCCCTGAGAGTTCCTCATAAAGGGAAGTTACCCTGATATTCCCAAGGTATGGGTTTTTGTTTTTTTGTGTGTTTTTTTAAAATATTTTTTTAAAATATATTTTTATTTATTTTTCACAGAGAGGAAGGGAGAGAGATAGAAAGTCAGAAACATCGATGAGAGAGAAACATCGATCAGCCGCCTCCTACACATCTCCCACTGGGGATGTGCCCGCAACCCAGGTACATGCCCTTGACCGGAATCGAACCTGGGACCTTTCAGTCCGCAGGCCGATGCTCTATCCACTGAGCCAAACCGGTTTTGGCTAAAATATTTTTATTGATTAGAGAGAGGAAGGAAGAGGGAAAGAGAGATAGAAACATCGATGATGAGAATCATTGATTGGCTGCCTCCTGCACGCCCCACACTGGGGTTCCTGCCCACAACCCTGACCTCCTGGTTCATGGATCGATGCTCAACCACTGAGCCATGCTGGCCGGGCCCAAGGTATGTTTTCATAGATGCAAAAGGCAATTGACAGGATCAGTTAAGGTAAAAATTGACTTTTGATTCAGTCTGTGTCACTCAGTGGTTGAGCTTGGACCCATGCACCAAGAAGTTGCTAGTTAGATTCCAGGTCAGGGCACATCCTTATTGCTGGCTCGATCCTCATTAGGGGACATGCATGAGGGAGCCTATAGACGTTTCCCCTCTCATGGATGCTCTATCTATCTCTTCTCACTTCTCTCTGTAAAAATCAATAAAAAAATATATTTTTTTAAAAAGTTGACTTTTGTCAGGGAAGATACTAGCCTAGGACATGAATACAAAACCTGCCATGAACTACTTTTAGTTAAAAAGTTTCCATTTCAGCCGAAACCGGTTTGGCTCAGTGGATAGAGCGTTGGCCTGCGGACTGAAAGGTCCCAGGTTCGATTCCGGTCAAGGGCATGTACCTTGGTTGCGGGCACATCCCCAGTGGGATATGTGAAGGAGGCAGCTGATCGATGCCTCTCTCTCTCATCGATGTTTCTGGCTCTCTGTCTCTCTCCCTTCCTCTCTGTAAAAAATCAATAAAATATATTAAAAAAAAAAAGTTTCCATTTCAGCTCTAACCGGTTTGGCTCAGTGGATAGACCGTCGGCCTGCGGACTGAAAGGTCCCAGGTTCGATTCCGGCCAAGGGCATGTACCTTGGTTGCAGGCACATCCCCAGTATGGGGTGTGCAGGAGGCAGCTGATCGATGTTTCTAACTCTCTATCCCTCTCCCTTTCTCTATGTAAAAAAATCAATAAAATATATATTTTTTAAAAAGTTTTCATTTCAGACCCCCCTTTTTTGGTACTTTAGAACTCTGAATTTGCAAGGCCTGCACACAGGCCTTCCCCGAGCTTGTCAGGTTAGTATGTGGCCCCTTTTCATCCATACCAATGTTTACCTGTAAAGTCTTTTTGTTGTTGTTAATCTTCATCTGAGGATATTTTTTTCATTGATTTTTTTTTTAAGAGAGCGGAAGGGAGAGGGGTGGAAAAGACAGAGAGAGATATACATGTGAGAAGGATACAAAGATTGTTTGCCCCTGGAACTCACCGTGACCTGGGTAGGGGTTGAACCTATAAGCCAGGTATTTGCCCTTGACCAAGAATTGAACCCGGGACCCTTTGATGTTTGGGTGAACGCTGTAACCACTGAACCACAGTGGCCGGCTATAAAGTACTTTTCTTTTCTTTTTTCATTCTTTTTTTTTTTTTTGGTTAATCTTCACCCAAGGATATTTTTCCATTGATTTTTAGGGAGAGTAGAAGAGAGATAAAGACAAAGAAGAAACATCGGTGTGAAAGAAACACATTGATTGGTTGCCTCCTGTGTGAGCCCCAACCAGGGCCTGGGCTAGGGAGGAGCCTGCAACCAAGGTATGTGCCCTTTACTGGAATCAAACCCGGGACCCTTTGGTCTGCAGGCTGACGCTCGATCCACTGAGCTAAACAGCTCGGGCTGTATTTTTCTTCTTTAAAATATATTTTTCGCCGAAACCGGTTTGGCTCAGTGGATAGAGTGTCGACCTGCGGACTGAAGGGTCCTGGGTTCGATTCCGGTCAAGGGCATGTACCTTGGTTGCGGGCACATCTCCAGTGGGGGATGTGTGGGAGGCAGCTGATCAATGTTTCTCTCTCGTCGATGTTTCTGGCTCTCTATCTCTCTCCCTTCCTCCCTGTAAAAAATCAATAAAATATATTTTAAAAAAATAAAATAAAATAAAACAAAATATATTTTTCAATTGATTTCAGAGAGGAAGGGCGAGGAAGCTAGAGAGAGCAACATCAGTGATGAGAGAGAATCATTGATTGGCTGCCTCCTGCACGCCCTCTACTGGAGATCTAGCCCGCAACCCAGGCATATGCCCTGATCTGGAATTGAACCCTGACCACCTGGTTCATAGGTCAAAGATCAACCACTGAGCCCCGCTATCCAGGTTTTGTATGTCTTTTGACTGGAGAATTTGTTTTAGGACCTACTATTGCCGCTTCTTCATTGGTTTTTTAACTCTTTTGCACCCGTTTGTTTGTCCTACTGCCTTGTGGTCTTTCTTGTGTGATTTGGTCATTTTGTATAGTGGTTTGACTCGTATCTCTTTTGTATATCTATCACACAGGTTTTTGCTTGTGGTTTCCAAGAGACTTAAGACAAAAGAACGCATACTCTTTACAGCCTATTTTATCCTGGTAACACCTTCAGATGAATACAAAAATGCTACCCTTTGACTCTCCACCAAACTCCTTTATAGGTTTCTGATGTCTCCATTCACAGGTTTTCATATTGTGTATCTATTAAGGCACACAATGTTATCTTCATAAATTTTTTTAAATATATTTTATTGATTTTTTACAGAGAGGAAGGGAGAGGGATACAGAGTCATAAACATGGATGAGAGCCCTAACCGGTTTGGCTCAGTGGAGAGAGCGTCCGCCTGAGGACCCAACGGTCCCAGGTTCGATTTTGGTCAAGGGCATATACCTTGGTTGCAGGCACATCCCCAGTAGGGAGTGTGCAGGAGGCAGCTTGGCTCTGGGTTCCTGGTACCTCTTCCCTGAAGGCCAGGGCTTGAGGACATTCCCTGGCAATAGGTAGTGGGGGCGAGGAAACCTGCTCACATGGGGGGAGGTCTTGGTCCAGCCAGGACTCTCCAGGCACCGGCATTAGCAGTGGCCGCGGTGACGAACCGTGCACCCGCCAACAGGCGTTGAGCGTGGAGGAAGCTGTCTCCATTGGACTCTTACACCCCTTTCCTGTGCTGGTGGTTGTTCATGGAGAGCTAGCTGTCTCCTTGGTCTGGGAGAGGGATGAATACTGGTTTCCCCTGGTCTGCCACCTTGCTGATGTCACTCACCTAGCTCTTCTCCTGTGGTCTCTTTTGTGCTTTGGTGTCATCCCACCGTTCTGGCCATCCAGCTCTTCAGTTTTCCTTTTAGGATTTCTATTCATCTCTATCCCAGGTAATGGCTCCACTAGGATTTAAGGGAAAGAATCATTTGTTCATCACAGGAGATACATGACTCCGTCCAGGCCAGGGTGGCCCCCGAGGCAGTCTTGCCGGGATAAAGTGCTGTGGGAGAGAGATGGATGTCAGGGCTTTGTGGAGGTAGTAACTAGGAACTCCTTTTGTTGTTCAGTTTTTGGTACCGTTGCCAGTTCCACTCCATTCTACTTGTTCTTCCTTATTGACACTTTGCCAACTACTCAATTCTGATAGGGATCCTTTTTTAAAAAAAATATATTTTATTGATTTTTTACAGAGAAGAAGGGAGAGGGATAGAGAGTTAGAAACATCAATGAGAGAGAAACATCGATCAGTTGCCTCCTGCACACCTCCCACCGGGGATGTGCCCACAACCAAGGTACATGCCCTTGACCTGAATCGAACTTGGGATCTTTCAGTCCACAGCCTGACGCTCTATCCACTGAGCCAAACCGGTCAGGGCGATAGTGATCCTTTCTATTCAGATTCCCAGCCCATGGGGAATCTTCACCTTTCTAAACTTTGCACCTCACACATTTCCCTTTCAGGTTTTTCTTTCCTGGACTTCAACGTTGATCCATGCCTGCAGAGCCTTGGAGTGTGCATGTGTCATAATGTTGACCTTGAACATCATGTCACGCCAGCTCTAAGACAACTGTTCTTTATGGGTGGGAGCACATTCAAATTATTCTACACAGGTTCCCATCACCTGCAAAACTGGTCTGAGAGGAAGCCATTTATGGAGGGACAACTAATGGACCCTGCCTCTCTTTTCTGGGTCTTATCCTATGCTGTGTCCTTTTCTTGATGTGGTTTCTACCGTTTACTGACCTTTGGGGCCAAGTAATGTGTAGCAGCAGCCAGCCATTTCTTAGCATCGAACTCACTTGTCTTGAAAATCATCCCATAACCCTAGCCGGTTGGGCTCAGTGGATAGAGTATCGGCCAATGGACTGAAGGGTCCCAAGTTTGATTCCGGTCAAGGGCACATGCCTGGGTTGCAGGCTTGATCCCCGGTAGAGGGCATGCAAGAGGCAGTCAATCGATGATTCTCTCTCGTCATTGATGTTTCTATCTCCCTCTCCCTTTCCCTTCCTCTCTGAAATCGATAAAAATATTTGAAACAAAAAAATCATCCCATAAAATCATGCCTCGCTGGGGCAGATGGGTATTTGTGGTGAGGCTACCCCTTCCCTATCAGGTCAACGTGTACCTCACCAGCTTTTCCTTTTCTTCAGGTTGCTGCTGTGGAGCAGAGGATGTGGCGACTCCCCCTGAACAGAAGGTTTCTGTAAGAGTGTCACAGGCCAGGAATCCCAAGGTAGCCTTGTCCTCCCAGAAGAGCCACCCCTGTGGGAGTTGTGGGCCAGTCTTGGGAAACATTTTCCAGCTGGTTGAACTGAAGGAAACCCAACACAGCCAGATACTGTTGAGGTGTGGGGCATGTGCAAAAAGATTTTATTTCCGTGCAAAATTTGACCAGCACCAGGAGCAGCATAGGAGAGAGAAGCCTTTCGTTAGAGATGTGGACAGCATCTCTCTTGCGAGGGGCGGTGATGTTAGTGTGTCACAGAAACCTTTTACCTGTGGGGAATTTGGACAAGACATGTTAACCGGGTCAGGACATCTACAGCAACAGACTACTCCCACCAGGGATAGAACAAATGAAATCTTGACATCTGAGGTGAGTTTTCAAAGCAGAAATAATGATGACATCCAGAAAGAATATCATAAAACCATTGGCAGCATCCACAAATTTATTCAGGACAAGAATATTTGTACTGAAAGACAGCGTTTCATGTGCCAGGAATGTGGAAAATGTTTTAGCAAACTTTCTACTTTTCACTGTCATCAGAGTGTTCACTCCGGAAAAAGACGTTATGAGTGTGGTGAGTGTGGTGAGTGTGGGAAGTCTTTTTCAAGGATGTATTACCTTCCCTATCATCAGAGAGTTCACACTGGAGAAAGGCCTTATGAGTGCAGTGAGTGTGGGAAATCTTTTTTCAGTAGCTCTGGCCTTCATTATCATCAGAGATTTCACAGAGGAGAAAGGCCTTATGAGTGCAGTGAATGTGGGAAATCTTTTAGTTGTAGCAGTGCCCTCCGCAGTCATCAGAGAGTTCACACGGGAGAAAAGCCTTTTGAGTGCAGTGAGTGTGGGAAATCTTTTACTGGTAGCAGTGGCCTCCGTAGTCACCAGAGAGTTCACACTGGAGAAAGGCCGTATGAGTGCAGTGAGTGTGGGAAATCTTTTTTCAGTAGCTCTGGCCTTCAGTATCATCAGCGATTTCACACAGGAGAAAGGCCTTATGAGTGCAGTGAATGTGGGAAATCTTTTAGCTGTAGCAGTGCCCTCCACAGTCATCAGAGAGTTCACACGGGAGAAAAGCCTTATGAGTGCAGTGAATGTGGGAAATCTTTCAGCTGTAGCAGTGGCCTCCGTAGTCATGAGACAGTTCACACTGAAGAAAGGCCGTACGAGTGCCTTGCATGTGGAAAATCTTTTAAGAGTAGCAATGGCTTTCAGTATCATCAGAGAGTTCACACTGGAGAAAAGCCTTATGAGTGCAACAAATGTGGGAAATTTTTTATCAAAATCCAAGGCCTTCATAAGCACCAGAGAGTTCACACTGGAGAAAAGCCTTACGAGTGCAATGAATGTGGGAAATGTTTTTCAAGAAAGGAATCCCTTCGTTATCATCAGAGAGGTCACAGTGGAATAAGGCCTTATGTGTGTCATGAATGTGGAAAATCTTTTACAAGTAGCACTGGCCTCCATTATCACCAGAGATTTCACACTGGAGAAAAGCCTTATGAGTGCAGTACATGTGGCAAATTTTTTACCAGCAGAAGTGGCCTTGTACATCACCAGAGAGTTCACACTGGAGAAAGGCCTTATGTGTGCCCTAAATGTGGGAATTCTTTTACTAGTAGCAATGGCCTTGTAGGTCACCTGAGACTTCACACTGGAGAAAGGCCATATGAGTGCAGTGAATGTGGGAAGTCTTTTACCAGGATCCATAGCCTTCGTTATCATAAGAGAGTTCACAGTAGAGAAAGGACTTAGGCGTGGAGTTAACGTGGGATATCTTTTAGCCAAACTTGTAACCTCCCCGTCACATAAGAGTTTACATGGGAGGAAGGTCTGAGATGTCTAGGAAGCTAATAGCTTCTTAGATCAGTTTCGGTTGTTTTTTTTGTTTTTTTTTATGTTTTGAGTATTTATTATAGGCCAGGTGTTCAGGATAGGGAACTTATCCTGCTTTCATGGAGTTTACAATCTAGCAAAGAACCTAAGGATGATAAAAGAAATATTTTACTCTTTCCTTTGTTTGTTGCTTCATGTTTTTCAAGTTGATTCTATAAACCATTTTTGGTGAGAAAAGTCAGCTTCCATCTACACCTTCATACATAAAAGGAAAATGTCGTCGTCATCTATTGCATATCCAGGACTCATAGCATCCAAGAGTTTCAAGGCTGGGAAAGAAGTTTCTATAAAGAAACTCAGATCTAGTTTTGGTCTCCTGAAATTTCATTTCTCTGATGTCAGATGAATCCAGCTTCTAACTAGAATGAAGTTGAACTATAGGATCTATCAACTGTCTAGCACAGGGGTGGGCAAACTTTTTGACTCGAGGGCCACAATGGGTTCTTAAACTGGACCGGAGGGCCGGAACAAAAGCATGGATGGAGTGTTTGTGTGAACTAATATAAATTCAAAGTAAACATCATTACATAAAAGGGTACGGTCTTTTTTTTTTTTAGTTTTATTCATTTCAAACGGGCCGGATCCGGCCCGTGGGCCATAGTTTGCCCACGGCTGATCTAGCATCATCTCCTTTATGGTCCTGTCAGCCTATAATTGTTCCTGCTGAGAATGTCCAAATGCAAGTCCACTTGTTTAGGGGGTCTGGAGCAGATGTAACAGAGGCTTTCAAATAACACTTCCGGGCTAGCACACAGGGTGCTGAAGACCAGGTCTTTCTTCTTCAGTGGATCCCATCTTTAACCGGTCTGTCACCAACAGGAGAGAGCCTTAGTTCAGTTTTAACAACACTGTGGGAAGCACTGAAGCCTCATTTGTCTGAATTGAAGCTCATACGTCCAAACGTATGGACAAGTGGACTTGCATTTGGACATTCTCAGCAGGAATGGTTATAGGCTGACAGGACCATAAAGGAGATGATGCTAGATAGTTGATAGATCCTATAGTTCAACCATGGGGGGGGGAGGGTCCCCCATAAGTTTATGTGGGACGCATGTGTGCACATTGCACTTTCTAAATTTCCCCAGGCGTCTTGCCAGATCTAAGTCACTGCATATATTTTTTCACATAAACTATTTCACATGTGCCACCTGGAAGGTATCCACAAATGGCATCTGTCACCATCCTAATGTGCTCAGAGAAGCTAACTGTTCTCTGATTTTTTTTGGAGAAAATAAGGAGTAGCCTGCATTTTTAGGAAGTCTTTATTCCTTTTACTCTCAGTAATTGGTGCACGGATCCGACTCAGTTTTGCCCCCAAGAACATCATCTGAGTTTAGCCAGCAGCTTGCAGAATAACTGCCTTGTTCAAGGACATGCTTTCCCTAGAAGCCAGTGATTAATTTTTTTATAATATACTTTTTAATTGATTTCAGAGAGGAAGGGAGGGGAGAGAGAGATAGAAACATCAATGATGAGAGAGAATCATTGATCAGCTGCCTCCTGCACGCCCCACACAGATCGAACCAGCAACCTGGGCATGTGCCTGACCAGGAATTGAACCATGGCCCCCTGGTTCATAGGTCGATGCTCAACCACTGAGCCATACCAGCCGGGTACCAGTGATTAATTTTTTGAGTGTCACACATGCAAGAACTGTGAGGGTGTTGTCCTTTTGTCTTGTAAAATAATGAAGGCCTTTCCCCCCTAAGTCTTCTTTAATCTTGGGTGTTCTGGTTACTGTGTGGGTTGGTTTTTAAGTAGATCTGAGTCTATACCAGCACAATGAGGTGAATAACTCATACAAGCCTTAAAGTTTCTCTGCCTCCTAGGAGATGATACGGTACAGAAATTAGCTCAGCAGTTTTTGCCAAATTTGCATTGTTGCTCATATTTCTGTAGGAAAGACTATGGGGCCTGTAGTCCTCATGTGAAGTCTGGATGCTATGAGACACAAAGGTCACTCCAAAGAGGGGGGTAGCTGTGACAACCTCGAGTACCTTTGGGAGCAGCTGTGAGTTTGTTTGTATGCAAATGATGCCAGTACTTTTGAAGGGAAGGGAATCTCTTGCCCAGGTCTTGCAAAGGGCCAGGTGCCCTAATGTCTACAGTTTCACAGGTGATGGTCACTGGTTTTAGGGGTTAGGAGAAACCATGATTGCAACAGAAACACGACCTGTTAGGTGCTGGAGGAGGCCAGCCCACTAGCTGAAATGTGCCTTTCTGTGCACCCAGAAATTTTTGAGAAAAAGACTGCAGGATCGGTGTGTACACTAATCAGAGGGTCTCCTGTCATTTTTATCTTCTGTGGATGTAGCCATTGTCATGGAATATAATCAGCAGGTTTGTGGCCCCGGCTGGGTAGCTCAGTTGGTTAGGGCATCATGCTGATTCCCCAAGGTTGCGGGTTCAATCTCCTTTCAAGGCACATACAAGAAGCAACTAGTGAATGTACAACTAAGTGGAACAACAAATCAATTTCTCTCTCTCCCTTCTCTCTCGAATTCATAAGACATTTTTAAAAAGGTTTTGTGGAGTCCTGGCTGGTTTGGCTCAGTGGATAGAGCATTGGCCTGCAGACTGAAGGGTCCCAGGTTCAATTCCAGTCGAGGGCACATGCCAGGGTTGTGGGCTCGATCCCCAGTGGGGGACGTGCACAAGGCAGCCAATCAATGATTCTCTCACATCATTGATGTTTCTATCTCTCCCAATGCCTTCCTCTCTGAAATCAATAATATATTTTTTAAAAAAAGGTTTTGTGGATTACTTTAGCCTCTCCGATGTTCAAGTCAGAGCCTTTGTTGCCTTGGCAAAAAAATAAAAAAGAATGGAGTGCAGGGATGTGGCTTTTATTACCCAGCAGGCATTCCTGTTGATTTTGTGAAAGTCCTTCATTGTTATATTGGATATCACTGGGACTAGACCCCCCCTCCCCCACCAGAGGTCATGAGAATGTGGATTGAATATACTAGGTGTACCAGTTAATAATACAGATTTTTTTCAGTAGATGAAGTTACACATATGTTGCTATATATGCCATTTGATATGTATGCTATTTTGTGGTATTGACAACAAGCTTCAAAACTTCATATGTCAAATTTTCTGAAGGTGTTAACATCATCGATATTGTTACGCTTAAAAATGCCGAATTTCGTGCCCCAAAAAAGAGGTAGGGTCCTTAGGCCTTGCCAGCGATCAGGGCCGATTCGGGCCTTCCTTTGTTCCGTACTGCCCCCTGGTGGTCAGCGCATGTCATAGTGAGTGGTCGAACTTCTGAGGGGACACTTTGCATATGAGCCTTTTATATATAGCGATAGATAAGTTTCATTTACCTTTGTAAATAGCTCAGTGCATAGTCTGAGTCATCAGTGAATGTTTAACTTACACAGATTAAATTGTGATCTAAACTGATGGTATATTTTTGCATCTTTCCAGCAGTTTATGAGGATTCAATTCCTCCACATTCTAGAGAATATTTGAGTTGGTCAGTGGTTCTTTTTTTTTTTTCGAATTAAAGAGTCACATTTATTGCAATCCAAGACTGTGAGGGGCCATTCCCCAAATCTCATAGTCAGTGGTTCTTTATGTAAACTTTTTTTTATAACTTGGTCATGCAATCCCTGTTGTTTGATTATATTTTTCTAAGGATTTATGGTGAGCCTTTTCTCAGATGTGTATTTGCCCTCTCTGTATCTTAATTAAGACATCTGATCATAGGTTCTGCTTCATCTGCTACGAGTTTTGACAATTTAACAAAAAGACTCTGAAAGAACAAAGATGCATGTGGGAATTTCACTCATTTTGTGCCTTTTTTTATGAAATAAAGGGATTTTTGTATTGAAAAATGTGTTCTCTAGCTTCCTTCCAAAATGGGATGCTATGCACAATACAATGGACAAGTTAATTTTAACCTACACTATTAACCTTCTTCTTCATTTACAGAAGTCCCATCATTTGGTAATGCAATAACCCTTTGTAGAACTCTCCATCTCCCTGGTCTCCTGCCATGGGGGTTCTTGCCTTGGAACAGGTCTCAGGAGGACCAGATGGCATCAGATGATGGGCAGGTTAGGTTGTTTTGCCAGTCCCAAAGCCAGTGCAGAGGGAAATGGGCGGCGGGGGGGAGGGGCAGTGATCAGACTCCCCATGCCCTGGGTAGGGCACTCTGGATTTAAATTTCAGGTACTTTTTTTAAAATGTCTTTATTGATTAAGTTCTTACATATGTGTCCTTATCCCCACATCCCCCCCCCAACCCCCCCACTCATGTCCTCACCTTCCTGTTGTCCGTGTCCATTGGTTAGGCCTATATGCATGCATACGAGTCCTCTGGTTGATCTCTCCTCCTTCCCCCACTTTCCCCTACCTTCCCTCTGAGGTTTGATGGTCTGATTTATATTTCTCTGTCTCTGGATCTGTTTTTGTTCATTAGGTTATGTTGTTCATTAAATTTCAGATTCTTTTTTTAAAAAATATATATTTCTTTATTGATTTCAGAGAGGAAGGGAGAAGGAGAGAGAGATGGAATAATCAATGATGAGAATCATTGATCAGCTGCCTCCTGCACACCCCCTACTGGGAATCGAGCCCGCAACCCAGGCATGTGCCCTTGGCTGGAATCGAACCTGGGACCCTTCAGTCTGCAGGCTGACGCTCTATCCCAGTGATGGCAAACCTTTTGAGCTCGGTGTGTCAGCATTTTGAAAAACCCTAACTTAACTCTGGTGCCGTGTCACATATAGAAATTTTTTGATATTTGCAACCATAGTAAAACAAAGATTTATATTTTTGATATTTATTTTATATATTTAAATGCCATTTAACAAAGAAAAATCAACCAAAAAATGAGTTCGCATGTCATAGGTTCGCCATCACTGCTCTATCCACTGAGCCAAGCCAGTCAGGGCAAATTTCAGATTCTTGAATAGCATTCGGACTTCCAATAAAAAAAGCCCTTCCGCCAAAACCGGTTTGGCTCAGTGGATAGAGCGTCAGCCTGCGGACTGAAAGGTCCCAGGTTAGATTCCGGTCAAGGGCATGTACCTGGGTTGTGGGCACATCCCCAGTAGGAGATGTGGTGCAGGAGGCAGTTGATCGATGTTTCTCTCTCATCGATGTTTCTGACTATCTCTTTCCCTTTCTCTCTGTAAAAAAATCAATAAAATATATATTTTTTTAAAAAAGCCCTTCCTCTGGTCTAGGCACCAGTTTTCTCCTGTGTAAAACAAGTATGAGGTATGTCCCCTTCCCTGAACAATTGGAGGAGGTCGCGTGCTAAGGTGTCCACTTGCGGTAACGCAGCTGTGCCTACAGTCTGCCTTGGCTCCCAGAACTCCAGCCGCTCCCTGCAGAGACCGTCCCCAGCAGGCACTTCTCACTCCCCCGATGCCCACAAGCACCTTTTTGAGAATGAAATTAGACTTTTCTGAGCCTACTGTCCCACCTGCAGGAAGGCAGCTGATGTGGGCACTGAAGTCTCAGTGTGGGGTCTCCACCTGAGAATTTCCAGGTGGCTCCTGGAGCTCCCTGCATCTTAGCTGGCTGAATGTGACTGGCAGAAATGATGGCGCTTACCTTGGCCTTTCAAGGTCAATAAAAGTAACAAACTATCCTTGCCAGGATCCCAGCATTAGCTTTTTATTTTTAATTTTTTAAAATTATTTTTTAATATATCTTTATTGATTTCAGAGTGGAAGGGAGAAGGAAAGAGAGATAGAAACATCAGTGATGAGAGAGAATCATTGATCAGCTGCCTCCTGCACGTCCCCCAATGGGGATCAAGCCCCCAACCCAGGCATGTGCCCTTGACCGGAATCGAACCTGGGACCCTACAGTCTGCAGGCTGATGCTCTATCCACTGAGCCAAACCAGCTAGGGCAAGCGTTAGCTTCTTAACATTTTTTCGTTTAATTCTCAGAATAACCTGGGAAGTGGAAACGAATTTCGAATTGCTGGGAACATCCAGGATTAGAGAAATGAAGTCCGTTTTTCGAACTTACTGAATGGACAGTGTCAGATTCAAGAAGCTGCGTTTTGCCGAATCCGGTTTGGCTCAGTGGATAGAGCATCGGCCTGCAGACTGAGGGGTCCCAGGATCAATTCCAGTCAAGGGCTTGTAACCTGGTTGTGGGCTCGATCCCAGTGGGAGGCGTGCAGGAGGCAGCCAAGAGGCATGCCAATGGATGATTCTCTGTCATTATTGATGTTCTGTTCTATCCCTCTCTCTTCCTCTTTGAAATTAATAAATATTCATATGTATTAAAAAAAAAAAAAAGAGGACAAACTTAGCCAGTGAAGCCCTTACTGGGGCTGGTACACTGAGGAGATTTAGCTGAAGCTGCTGTTTTCATTGTTGCAATTATGATTCTCACCCTTTTTTCTTGAAATATTAAAGCACTTACCTGTTAGGATGGGAAAAAAGCCTTTTTCTTTGCTGTGGCCTTCCAAAATATGTGAGAAGCACCTGACAATTAAACCCCAAGATAGAAATATTGATGATGAGAAAGAATCATCGATTGGCTGCTTCCAGCACGATCAGGGATTGAGCCCACAGCCCAGGCATAAAAACATTTTAACTTCTTTTTTTAAAAAAAAAAAAAAACAGTATATTTTACTGATTTTTTTTACAGAGAGGAAGGGAGAGGGATAGAGAGTTAGAAACATCAATGAGAGAGAAACATCAATCAGCTGCCTCCTACACACCTCCTACTGGGGATGTGCCCGCAAACAAGGTACATGCCCTTGACCAGAATAGAACCTGGGACTTTTCAGTCCGCAGGCCTACGCTCTATCCACTGAGCCTAACCAGTTAGGGCTTAACTTCTTGACATTATAGAAACTTTTAAGTGAATGAACTCATGGATGCCTCAATGCACGGTTATAAAATAGTATTTTACTAGGCATGTGATTGTTTAAATATATAGCAACATAAAACCTCACTTGCTATAGAGCTGCTGACTATGATGTAAAAATGAATAGCTGAACTAACATTTCTATCATCATGTGAAGGACATCACACCACTAAACAGCATGGAGTTATTACAGGAATCCCTGACATTTGTCCTGGGTTGCAGGTTTGCTCCCACACCAGGAGCCGAATGGCTGCTGCAGGCGGCAACTCATCAGTATTTCTGTCTCTCTCTGAGAATGGCATGTCCTTGGGTGAGGAGTTAAAAAAAAAAAGAAAAAAGCTATGACTTTTGAATAAGGTATATGTTGTAATTGGTAGTGGTAGGGAGGGGGTCTTCCTTTATTGCCTGTTAGGTCTTTTCTAAATATAATTTGAACCAATACTTAGACACCGAGTGGTGTCACCCATCTTAATATTTGTATCAAAAGAACATGCCAGCCCTAACCGGTTTGGCTCAGTGGATAGAGCTTCAGCCTCGGACTGAGGGGTCCCAGGTTCGATTCCGGTCAAGGGTATGTACCTTGGTGGCAGGCACATCCCCAGTAGGGGGTGTGCAGGAGGCAGCTGATCGATGTTTCTCTGTCATCAATGTTTCTAACTCTCTATCCCTCTCCCTTCCTCTCTGTAAAAAAAAAAAAAAAAAATCAATAAAATATATTAAAAAAAATAAGAACATGCCAGGGCTGTTTCTTTTCCCTTTTTAATATTTAATTTTTTAAAAGTTTGTTAATTACAATGGACATTCAGCATGATATATTCAGATGCACAACATGGTGATAAGGCATGTATATAACTTACCAAATGACCCCGAGGTATGTCCAGCACAGGGCTGTTTCTACTGATGGACAGGCTTCCTGCCTCAGACACTTAAATGAATGCAAATTCCCAGGTCACATCCCACACCCCCTACACCAGAAACTCCAGTACTGAACTGGGATCCAGTACTATGGGTTTAACCGCCGCCTGATGCACACCTCACGCTGACATTCTGTGAAACCCGAAATCCTGGATTACAGCCCCATCACCACCCTTGCAGTAGACCTCCTAATGGGATGGATTCAGGATGAGCCCATGTCATTGATTCCAGACTTTTCCTGCCTTCACTTCAGTGGCCTTTTTCGAAGTCCCCACCCTCGTTGACAACTTAGGCTCCTCCCAGACATTCTCTCCTCTTGGTAATGGCCAGCCTCACACTGAATTGGTTTGTGAGAAATTTGTGTTCTTAAAAAAAACAATTAAAAGATTTTTAAAAAAAATAAATTTAAAATACTGCTAACAAAACAAACAAACAAAAAACAAACAAGCCCCGGCCGGCTGGGCTCAGTGGATAGAGCGTCAGCCTGCGGACTGAAGGGTCCTGGGTTCGATTCTGGCCAAGGGCACATGCCTGGGTTGTGGGCTTGATCCCCAGTGTGGGGTGTGCAGGAGGCAACCAATGGTGATTCTCTCTCATCATTGATGTTTCTGCCTCCCCTCCCGTCCTCTCTGAAATCAATAAAGAAATGTATATTTTTTAAAAAGTGCTCAGTAATTTCTAGCTATTAAAAAAACAAACAAACAAAAATACATGCCTCAAGCCAACTATTTTCCAGCCAGAGGTATACGTGGGTGTCCGTTTACCAAATACATTAAATCAGTGGTTCTCAAACTTCCTTATGCCGCGACCCTTTAATACAGTTCCTCATGTTGTGATGATCCCCAATTTCATTGTTACAAATTGAACATAATTAAAGCATAGTGATTAATCACAAAAAAATACGTAATTATCTATGTGTTTTCATATGGTCTTAGGCGACGCCCCTGTGAAAGGGTCGTTCGACCCCCAAAGGCGTCGCGACCCACAGGTTGAGAACCGCTGCATTAAATTGACCTTTTCTAGCAGGGCCTCCTCCGCTGCGTAATGACCCCTGCCCCCCTAATGGCTCCTTTGGGAACGTGGTTTGTCATGTATATAAACTTATATATAAAGGGGAGAATAATATACTCCGCAGCTATCGGGCTTTTCTGCCCAGCCCTCTGAAAGCAACTGAGGTTGCACGGTGTTTGCATCGCGAAGCTCTGAAAACTTATTCTGAAAACCCTTTTTATTTTATTTTATTTTTTGCGTATGAAGCGCTGGAAAACGAGATGCTTTTAGCAACCAACACGGGCTCAGCGCCTTAACGCAGGCTCTGCCTTCCGTACGGCAACCAGGTGTCACCAATGGCGGCCCCCATGGCGGCGCCGCGACGTGGGCGCAGACATGTCGCTGCCAAACGCCTCTTCAAACGCCCGCGGTCCTCCTGGGCCACCGTAGACGGGGCGGCACCGGGACAAATGTTGAAGCCGTTCGCGGACATACCACGGTCGCGCTCCCCTCATCGGGCTGGGCAAAAATTCAGGTTAGTCAGTGTGTGGTTTTGTCCCCAAAAGTTTTGGGGTTTTTTTTGTCACAGCGAAAGTTTGGTTTCTCACAGGTGACGGGTGGGCGCGGTGTTGTGCGGAGCGTGGAATTATCACGGGATCGGAGGGGGAGGGTAGGAGGGGCGGGAGGATAGCCGAGGGGAGCCCCGTAGGACCGGGATGCGAGGTATTTGAAGGGAAGCAGGGGCATCTGTCTGTGGTCGGGGTGCCCGCGGGGTCGGTGCCCAGGTGAAGAGTCTGTAGAGGTGACGCCCTTGTCCGGACTGTCAGGCCATGGGGTGCTGCGGGTCACCCCGCTTGTAAGAAGGGCAGGAGGCATTGAAGATGATCGTGGAGTCAGGTTCAGGTTGGGGATTTAATACGCGGGTCAGTGATGTTGGGCCGGCGCGGGGGTCCACGCCTGGGAGTGTCTGGCCTGCGTTTCCGATGAAGAAGGAAGTGTGAGCAGAGTCCGCGGTCCCGAGAGGCTGGCGAGGGGGAAGTTTTGCACGAGCAGGATCCCTGGTGTGTTTTGTTTTTTTACAAAACTATATTTTATTGATTTTTTTTTTTTTTTGCAGAGAAGAAGGGAGAGCGATAGAGAATTAGAAACATCGATGAGAGAGAAACATCCATCAACTGCCTCCTGCACACCCCCTACTGGGATGTACCCGCAACCAAGGTACATGCCCTTGACCGGAATGGAACCTGGGACCTTTCAGTCCGCAGGCTCGCTGACGCTCTGTCCACTGAGCCAAACCAGTCAGGGCAGATCCCTGGTGTTTTTAAGGTTACGACCTTGGCTGCTCTTGGGACCAAAGGCATTAGGGCCCGGAGTGCTATTGCCAGCCCTTCTGTTTTTTGTTTTTTTAAATATATTTTATTGATTTTTTTTCAGAGAGGAAGGAAGAGGGATAGAGAGTTAGAAACATCGATGAGAGAGAAACATCGATCAGCTGCCTCCTGCACACCTCCTATGGGGAATGTGCCCGAAACCAAGGTCTATGCCCTTGACCAGAATCGAACCTGGGACCTTTCAGTCCACAGGCCGATGCTCTATCCATTAAGCCAGACCCATTTGGGCTCCTTGTGTTTTTTAACCTTCAGTCCATTCGTTGACTGACTAGAGATCCAGGGACTAAACCAGCAGCGCCCCTGTGTCATGCATCCTCTGTGGCACCTTTCGCGCTGCAAAGGCAGAATTGAGTTTATGACACAGGCATTTAGGTCTGCAAATGGGAACATGTCCCTTTGTCTCTTTAATAAAAAGTTTGTTAATTTCTGCTCTCGCCTCTTACTATATCCATAGCAGCCCTAGCCGGTTTGGCTCAGTGGACAGAGCGTTGGCCTGTGGACTGAAGGGTCCTGGGTTCGATTGTGGTCAAGGGCACCTGCCAAGGTTGCGGGCTCGATCCCCAGTAGGGGACGTGCAGGAGGCAGCCAATCACTGAGTCTCTCTCATCGTTGATGTTTCTATCTCTCTGCCCCTATCCCTTCCTCTCTAAAATCGATAAAAATATATTTGAGAAATATATATCGATAGCAGTGTTGCTTATTTGCCTGTTATATATTCATGCGTTTTTCTTTGCTAATAGAACCTGCATTTTATTTCAAATCCATCCCTCTGACAAGGTGAGCATATGCCAGTACAATAGTAAGTTTGGGTCCGTCTTCGTCAATTGTGGTGGTTCCAGTTCCCACGGCTAGCGACTGAATTACTCTGAAATGAGCTTAAGTACATTATGCACTTCTAGCCAACTATATGTGCGAGAATCTGTTGGTTGTTTCTGAGATAATTTTATCCTTTTTTTAAAAAAAAAATTGGCCTTGCTCATGGATTTTTTTAAAAGATATTTTTATTGATTTCAGAGAGGAAGGGAGAAGGAGAGAGAAACAGCAACAATAAGAGAGAATCATTGATTGGCTGCCTCCTGCACGCCCCCTACTGGGGATCCAGCCCACAACCCGGTTGTGTGCCCTTGACAGGAATTGAATCTGGGACCCTTCAGTCTGTAGGCCAATGCTCTATCCACTGAGCCAAACCATCTAGGGCTAATTTTGTCTTTTAAATACATCATTTCTTGAGTCAGAAGGGGACAGTTTGCCACCCTAAAATATGCCTCTTTGGGATATTGGTAACTTTAGGCTGGTTAATTTGAGGAAACTGCATCTTGAAGGGAGAAAACCTAGTATGTTACTCCTTGTGAAGGACATTACATTGTAAAGGCAATGTCATCCGTAAGGTGTCTCCCTCACTGTGCCAAACCTGTCTGAACTATCAGCGGAGGAGAGAGGACTTCGAGCTGCATAGCAACCTTAACCTTGTTTACTCTGCTTTTCCTGGTAACCTCTGCTAACCAACTCTACAACCCCAATATCTTTATGGAGCCCTCCACTTTGGACAGTGACTTCATTTTACTAGGTCACTTGTATGTACGCAGGAGGGATACATGTTGTTAACCTTTTTATTTTTAAATATATTTTTATTGATTTCAGAGAGGAAGGGAAAGGGAGAGAGAGATAGATACATCAATGATGAGAGAGAATCATGGATTGGCGGCTTCCTGGACGCCCTTACTGGGGCTCGAGCCTGCAGCCCAGGCATGTGCCCTTGACTGGAATCGAACCTGGGACCTTTCAGTCCGCAGGCCGACGCTCTATCCACTGAGCCAAACCAGCTAGGGCTGTTGTTCACCTTTTTGATTGTTTTTCCTCTGTTAATCTGGGTTATATCGATTTAATTATTAGACCAAGCAAAGAACCTAGAAAAGAAGGAGAAAAGTTATTCTACCCCCAGAGTGTCATTTCCCTCATCTTTTTTTCACAATCACTCCACAAAACTCCAGAGAATTAAGGAACACCTTCACCACATTTAGAACCTAAGGATTTATTAGCCTGAAGAGTAAATATTTCCAGGAAACCAAAAAAAGGGGTACCAGCGATACTGTGGGCATTGTTAGCAGGAGCGCCTTAACAACAGGTCCCAGAGGAAATGTACCACTCAATGACTTTTTGTGAACTCCCCATTGTGGACCTAAAGGGAACCACATACTAAACCTAGCAAACTCAGAGGAGCCTGTATGGAGAGCCTTACAAACTCAGAGGCCAAAACAACACATTGGATGGTATGAAATGAATTCCTTCTAACTTAAAAGCAAGTCTAGGCAGTAGTCATGTCCTAGACTGGTATCTTCACTAAAGGTCATTCTTTAGCCCTGGTCTGTTTGGCTCAGTGGATAGAGCATCAGCCTGCAGACTGAGGGTTCTGGGTTTGATTCTGGTCGGTCAGGGGCACATGCCCAGGTTGCTGGCTCGATCCCCAGTAGGAGGCGTGCAGAAGGTGGCCAATTAATGATTTTCTCTCATCATTGATGTCTCTGTCCCTCTCCTTCTCCCTTCCTCTCTAAAATTAATTTTAAAGAATATATTTTTTTAAAAAGGTCATTTTTTAACTTAACCAAGTTTGTCGGTTGTCTTCTTACATCCGGGATGACTTGACTTTGAAATGTTGGGGTAATTTCTTTTTTTTTTTTTTTCCAGATTCCTCAGGGCACAATCTCCCACCAGAGCAAGAGACCACAGAGTCCCTCAATGGTATTGCTGTCATGTTAATTCCTAAGTGTTAATTATCCTATTTCCACCTACGCAGAGGTAGGTGTCTGTTCCTTTTACTTTTAATCCAAACCCAGAGATTTCTCTGCTTTGCTTTTCCCCTCACCCCTAATGTTTCACCCATGGATTTCATGTAACCTTCTTGTGTTTCTTTGATTCTCATGTATAAATTAGGTGTAAAACTGCCATTCTCTAAAGCCTTTTCTTAATTCATTGTTATTTTGCTTCCAGGCACTTGTCTTCGCTTTGGCCCAAATAAACTCATAAAAATTCTGTACAAGTTTGGACGTATCTATGACGGCACCAGGAACAATTGAATCATGTGAAGCAGGAGGAGGCTGCAGGGTTAGTATCAGCATTTCCGTGACACCCCTGACTGCAGACGGATTTCTGTACGGAAACACAGAGCAGACCCCAAAGACACCAAGACAGAGCCTCCCTGTTGCCAGCTCTATTCAGAGAACAGAAGGAAATGCTCCAGGCTCAGGTGACTGGATTTGTTTTTTCCCTTTACTTTCTTCTGTAGTGGATTTGAAGAGGCCTATAAAACCACCTCCGTTAATCTGAAAAGTACACACACATACACACACACACACACACACACACACACACATATATATATGTATTTTTTTTCTCTCTTTCAAATTTATGAATTTGAATATATGAACTGTGTTTCTAGGTTAACAAGCACATTTAACTCTTTCACATTATAGAAACATCTAATTCAGCAGTTCTCAACCTGTGGGTAGTGACCCCTTTGGCGGTCCAACAACCCTTTCACAGAGGTCGCCTAAGACCATCCTGCATATCAGATATTTACATGACGATTCATAACAGTAGCAACATGACAGTGATAAAGTAGCAACGAAAATAATTTTATGGTTGGGTCACCACATGAGGAGCTTTATTTAAAGGGCCAGAAGGTTGAGAACCACTGATCTAATTGGAAGACTGCATGGATGTACAATTACAAATAGTATTTTACTAGCCATGGTTCTTCAACTATATATTAAAATAAAACTTGCCAAAACCGGTTTGGCTCGGTGGATAGAGCGTCGGCCTGCGGACTGAAAGGTCCCGGGTTCGATTCCGGTCGGGGGCATGTACCTGGGTTGCGGGCACATCCCCAGTGGGAGATGTGCAGGAGGCAGCTGATCGATGTTTCTCTCTCATCGATGTTTCTAACTCTCTATCTCTTTCCCTTCCTCTCTGTAAAAAAATCAATAAAAAATAAAAAAAAATAAAAAATAAAACTCCACTCACTATCTAGGTGCAGTCTGTAAAGTGAAAATGAGCAGAAAAACTAACATTTCTCCCAGGTCATGTACAGGACGTCACGCCCTTACACAGCACGGTGTTATTACAGGAACCCCTGACATTTCACGATGTGGCCATGGACTTCACCTGGGAGGAGTGGCAGCTCCTGGACCCTGAGCAGAAGGACCTGTACAGGGACGTGATGTTGGAGACCTACAGCCACCTGGCGTCACTGGGTGAGGACAGCTCCCCCGTGTCAGTCCGATGGTCCCCAGTCAGTGGCTTTTTATTGAAAAGCTGCTTAACTGTTCAGAATAAATACAGATATGGACATGGTACAACCTCACATCTTTCTCTTGCCCCAGACAAGAGAGTATAATGTCCCCTCTCCTGATATAAAAGTCATTGTGTTAGATGTGAACCTATTCATTCTCCACTCTTTTTTTTTTTAAATATATTGTCACTGGCCCTAAACAGTTTGGCTCAGTGGATAGAGTGTCGGCCTGCAGACTGAAGGGTCCCAGGTTTGATTCCGGTCAAGGGCATGTACCTCGGTTGCTGGCACATCCCAGTGGGGAGTGTGCAGGAGGCAGCAGATCAATGTTTCTCTCTCATTGATGTTTCTAGCTCTCTATCCCTCTCCCTTCCTCTCTGTAAAAAATTAATAAAATATATATTTTATATATATATATATATATATATATATATATATATATATATATTTCCCCTATTTTCAGAGAGGAAGGGAGAGGGAGAGAGAGAGACAGAAACATCAATGATAAGAGAGACTCATCCATTGGCTACCTCTTGCAAGCCCCCCACTGAGTATCGAGCCCACAACCCAGGCATGTGCCCTTTGACTGGAATCGAACCCGGGACCTTTCTTTTTTTTTTTTTTTTTTTTTAATATATTTTATTGATTTTTTACAGAGAGAGGAAGGGAGAGAGATAGAGAGTTAGAAACATCGATGAGAGAGAAACATCGATCAGCTGCCTCCACATCTCCCACTGGGGATGTGCCCGCAAACCAGGTACATGCCCTTGACCGGAATCGAACCTGGGACCCTTCAGTCCGCAAGCCGACGCTCTATCCACCGAGCCAAACCGGTTTCAGCGAATCCGGGACCTTTCAATCCACAGGCCGATGCTCCATCCACTGAGCCAAACCAGCCAGGGCTCATTCTCCCTTCTTGACACAGCCCAGCCCAACATAATATGTCTAAGTCTCTGTCATTGTTCACAAGCAGGGTATCAAGCCAGCAAACCAGACGCGCTCTCCAAGTTGGAACAAGGGGAAGAACTGTGGACAGTACAGCGTGGACGCCACTGTCCAGTCTCTCCAGGTAAGGGGGTGCGAACCAGCAAGGCGGGTGGCCGGGAAGTCACATTCTGGTCAGTGAAGTTGTCAGAGCTGTGACAGTGAATGAGGAAACTCAAACCTCCCCTCCACGTATGAGAACCCTTTTGTAGAAGCTTAGAGGATAGCAGGCCCTGGTTTTCTTTTCTGAGCTCTGACTTGCTTATTTTATCTACATCTTGATTTTGTTCGCATAGTTTCCTTTGTCCTAGGATTTTCAGATTTTTTTCCCCTTTGTCCATGGTCATAGTGTCTCTGTCTATGTTACCACTTCTGTAGCTATGGAATTCTACTTCCCAGGTCTCTTTGAAAAGACAGAACTTTGAATTCATCACTTTTTTCTTCCTTCATGCCCTGGTTGGAAAGAGTGATTTCCCTCCATAACATTCAACCCACTGTGGATACTGTATTGTGGATACTGTATCCCTGTGATAACCTGTTTTTCACAGTGCATTTATATTGTTTTTCCCCCATTCTCCCATCAGTTCTCATCTTTTTTTTTTTTTTAATACATTTTATTGATTTTTTACAGAGAGGAAGGGAGAGGGATAGAGAGTTAGAAACATCGATGAGAGAGAAACATCCATCAGCTGCCTCCTGCACACCTACCACTGGGGATGTGCCCGCAACCAAGGTACATGCCCTTGACTGGAATCGAACCCGGGACCCTTCAGTCCGCAGGCCGACACTCTATCCACTGAGCCAAACTGGTCAGGGCCATCAGTTCTCATCTTAAACGTCTCCTCTATTCCCATGAGGTGACCTCTTTCTGTTCTGTGAAATGGACTCCCAAATTGACTTCTTCAATATCGTCTAATGTACACTTTCTTCCAATGTATTTTACTCATTGTCATAGCAGCTAGCCTCTGATTTCCCATTTTGTGTGTGAGAACAGGAACCACCTTCCCTTTATTTTATTTATTTATTTTTTTACTATTAGTTCCTCTTTCCAAATTAGATATTTTGAATTCTGTCCATCCTGGCATCACCTGGGATGTTCCCTACAGGCTGACGCTACCTTCTTAAAGGTCTCTACTGCTTCATTTGATGAACAAGAAAAGATCTTAACATATTACATGAGTTTGAGACCAAACGACATCTTAACTTATGTCTGCTTCAAATGACTTACTTCCTAGTTTTCCCAATTCAGATTTTTGTCCATTCTAAGATGTTATCACTGCAGATATTGATTTATTTACTCATTTTAATTTTTTTATTATTATTGATCTTAGAGTGAGGTGGGGGAGAGATAGGTAGGTAGGTAGGTAGGTAGGTAGATAGATAGATAGATAGATTTGTCATTCCATCTATTCATGCATTTATTGGTTGATTCTTCTATGTTGCCCTGACCAGGGATGTGCAATCTTCATATATTGGGATGATGCTACAACTAACTGAGCAGTTTGGTCAGGGCTACAATTATTTAAAAAAAAAACCACATCATAGTTTTAATGGTATTATTTAGATTTAATTCACATACCATACAATTCACCTAAATTATATACTTCACTGGTTTGTGGTATACTTGATATAGTTGTGGTGCAACCATCATCACAATCAATTTTAGAACATTTTATATTCACAGAAATGTTTTTTAATATATTCATTTAATATATTCATAATAAGTGCTTTTGATTTTGTTTTTTGTTAATCATAACCGGAGGATACTTTTTCCATTGATTTTTTTTTTTTTTTTTTTTTTTTACAGAGAGTAGAAGGGAAGGAGGGAGAGGAAGAGAGAGAGAGAGAAACGTCGATGTGAGAGAAACACATTGATTAGTTGCCTCCTGTACTTGCTGGTACTGGGGATCAAACCTGCAATCCAGGTACATGCCTTGACCTGGAATCAAACCGCGGTCTTTTGGTGAACAGGCCAATGCTTCAACCACTGTTCAGTACTGGCCATAACTGGAGAGAGAGAGAGAGAGAGAGAGAGAGAGGGAGAGAGAGAGAGAGAGACATCTATCAGTTTTCTCCTGAACTGGCCCTCACTGGTTACTAAACCCTCAACCTAGGCAAGTTCCCTGACCTGGAATCCAACTAGTGACCCATCGGTGCATGGGACACACTCCAACTAACTAAGCCACACCACCCAGAGCTATTTACACCTTCTTATTGAAGCCTTGATGCCTGTAGCTCTTTATAAGTTTTGAAATTGGAAAGAGTGAACTACCCAACTTTGTTCTCTTTCAAAATAATTTTGATTTTTGGATGGTTGAATTTTCATTTGAATTTTATTTATTTATTTATTTTTAAAAATATATTTTATTGAGTTTCCACAGAGAGGAAAGGAGAGAGATAGAGAGCCAGAAACATCGATGAGAGAGAAACATCGACCAGCTGCCTCCTGCACACTCCCCACTGGGGATATGCCCGCAACGAAGGCACATGCCCCTGACCGGAATCGAACCTGGGACCTTTCAGTCCGCATGCCGACGCTCTATCCATTGAGCCAAACCGGCCCCAGCTCATTTGAATTTTAGAATCAGCTTGTGAATCTCTGCAAAAGAAGAAACAGCTAGGACATAAGTTTCAGAATAAAAGTTCTACAGTTCCTTTTCTTCAGTTTATTCTTAAGTATGACATTCTCTCTTGTTATTTAAAGTAATTATTTAAATGGAATTATTTTCGTGATTGCATTTTCAGGTTATTCATTGCTAGGATATAAAAATAAAACTGATTATTTTTTTCATCACATGCTGATGACACTTAGTCCCAGGTAACCAAGTTTCCTGTCATATGTAATTGCAGTTTCTCTTTCAGTGATCTCTGTGATACGCTATTACCTTGCCTAGAAAGTCTGTCCTTTTCCTGAAAACTCTTTAAAGTGTTCCATACTTGTAATTGCCTCCTGCAATCTAAGTGACTGCTTTATTTCTTTAGAACTTGCATGTTGATAGCCTAATATTTTTTAAAAATATATTTTCATTAATTTCAGAGAGGAAGGGAGAGGAAGAGAGAGATAGAAACATCAACAATGAGAGAGAATCATTGATTGCCTGCCTCCTACACACCCCCTCACTGGGGATTGAGCCTGCAACCTGGGCATGTGCCCTTGACCGGTATCAAACCTGGGACCCTTCAGTCCGCAGGCTGATGCTTTATCCACTGAGCCAGACCAGCTAGGGCAATAGGCTAGTATTTTTTAAGTTAAAAGCAGTACAAGAAAAGTCTTAAAAATGTATACCTTCTCTCTACATGGCACAGTCCTTTCATTCTCAGTAGAAGTACTCTAGATCAGTGGTCGGCAAACTCATTAGTCAACAGAGCCAAATATCAACAGTACAACGATTGAAATTTCTTTTGAGAGCCAAATTTTTTAAACTCAAAACTATATAGGTAGGTACATTGTTATTAACTTAATTAGGGTACTCCTAAGGCTTAGGAAGAGCCACAGTCAAGGGGCCAAAGAGCCGCATGTGGCTCGCGAGCTGCAGTTTGCTGACCACTGCTCTAGATAATCAATAATAAATTTATATCTTAAGGCAAAAAATGCTGAAAGAAAATTGAAGCAGCCAGTGGAACAGTGGGCGTTCACCCCAGAACTGTGCTTTTAGGAGTGGGAATGGCTCTCTGATAGGGTTCTTTTGAGCACGTAGATCAGGGATATGAGTCAGCTCCCGGGAGCTCTCCAAATGTAAGCCTATGGGAAGCTCCAGAGCTGAATTTGGAATGTGTTTGAGGAACTTCTAGGAAACCTTTCTGGATAGAGTGAAATGAGCAGGAGGGAAAATGACTGCAGATAAGGACAAGGTGGTGGCCGTGAGATATAGGTCACACGTCGCCTCTTGAGGCCAATGAAGACCTTGCTGTCATTCCATTAAAGTTGAAAAACCAGTAGAAAAGTGACATTATGTAACTAAGTTTGAAAATGGACCACTTTGCCTAAATTGTAGAAGACAGACTTTGTAAGGGAGGGAAATATAACCATGTTATACTCACCATTACAATTTGTGAGAGTAGAAAAATACAGATTAAAATTATGAAAGATAAAAGGTGCCTAGGGAAGAATCCAGGAGTGACTTGAAAGGTGCTAAATTGCCTGACCTAAGCCCTGCTGGTGTTGCTCAGTGGTTGAGTGTTGATTTATGAACCAGGAGGTCATAGTTCAATTCCCAATCAGGACATATGCCTGGGTTGCAGGCTCGATCCCCAGTGGTGGGCGTGCACCAGGCAGTCGACCAGTGAGTCTGTCTCATTGATGTTTCTATCTCTCTCTCCCTTTCTGAAACCAATAAAAAAAAGAAGAAGAATAGCAAGTTTTAGGCACATGATAACCCTCAATAGTCTATTAAAATTACCTGGACATCAGATGCTGAGAATCCACATCCTTACTCTCTGTGTATTTTTTTTTAAAAATATATTTCTTGCCGAAACCGGTTTGGCTCAGTGGATAGAGCGTCGGCCTGCGGACTGAAGGGTTCCAGGTTCGATTCCGGTCAGGGGCATGTACCTGGGTTGCAGGCACATCCCCGGTGGGGGATGTGCATGAGGCGGCTGATCGATGTTTCTCTCTCATCAATGTTTCTGACTATCTCTCTCCCTTCCTCTCTGTAAAAAATCAATAAAATATATTTAAAATATATTTCTTTATTGATTTTTTACAGAGAGGAAGGGAGAGAGATAGAGAGTTAGAAACATCGATGAGAGAGTAACATCGATCAGCCGCCTCCTGCACATCTCCTGGAGATGTGCCCGCAACCCAGGTACATGCCCCTGACCGGAATCGAACCTGGGACCTTTCCGTCCGCAGGCTGACGCTCTATCCACTGAGCCAAACCGGTTTCAACTCTCTGTGTATTTGTTCTGTACCCCTGTCAGCAGGTATGCACCCGATCACAATACTCAGTGTTTGCTTCTTTTTGGTGGGGTCATTGAGTTTCAGAACTTTAGATGTGCCTTCATGTTTTATTTTACATGTTTCAAAACACAGTCTAGTTTAGTCTCTTTGAAGAATTTGTAAATGTTCATGGACTGACACATATTTTCAGACTAGACCTTTTATAGCATTTATACAGTCAAATAATTTCTTCATATTTGTACTTGGATATGTGATAATAATATTAAACTTTGTTTCACAATGCAGTCTAGATTTTTCTCCTCATTCTGAACTTCAGTAATATCCCTTATTTCATTAAAAGGCATTTCACTTACTTAGTGGCTCACTCCACAATCCTTTCGTTCTCAGTAGAAGTACTCTAGATAATCAAGAATAAATTTATAGCCAAACCGGTTTGGCTCAGTGGATGGAGCGTCGGCCTGCGGACTGAGGGGTCCCGGGTTCGATTCCGGTCAAGGGCATGTACCTGGGTTGCGGGCACATCCCCAGTGGGAGATGTGCAGGAGGCGGCTGATCGGTGTTTCTCTCTCATCGATGTTTCTAACTCTTTATCGCTCTCCCTTCCTCTCTGTAAAAAATCAATAAAATATATTTTTAAAAAAAGAATAAATTTATATCTTACGGCAAAAAATGCTGTAAGAAAATTGAATGCTGTAAGAAACATCACTCCTGCCCTAGCTGGTTTGGCTTAGGGGATAGAGTATCGGCCTGCGGACCGAAGGGTCCTGGGTTGGATTCCCGTCAAGGGCACATGGCTGAGTTGCAGGCTCAATCCCCAGTAGGGGGCATGCAGGAGGCAGCTGGTCAATGATTCTCTCTCATCATTGATGTTTCTATCTCTCTCTCCCTCTCCCTTCCTCTCTGAAGTCAATAAAAATACATTTTTTAAAAAAAAGAAAAAAAAGAAACATCACTCCTGGAGTAATGTTTACTAGTAAGTCCTCACTTTCATTAACCTCTTCTTGCTTCTCCCATTTAGCCCATCAGTGAAACTTGTCTTCTCTTTAAATACAGGTTGAGCTGAAACCGGTTTGGCTCAGTGGATAGAGCGTCGGCCTGTGGACTGAAGGGTCCCAGGTTTGATTCCGGTCAGGGGCATGTGCCTGGGTTGCGGGCACATCCCCAGTGGGAGATGTGCAGGAGGCAGCTGATCGATGTTTCTCTCTCATCAATGTTTCTAACTCTTTATCTCTCTCCCTTCCTCTCTGTAAAAAATCAATAAAATATATTAAAAAATAAATACAGGTTGAACAAAAGCATGTTTGCCGTTGTGAGTACATGAAACACAGGTTTATAATTATATTATTATTTATCAATTAATGCCAGATTTCCCATATAAACACCTGTAAAGCTGCTCTTGCCACATCCTGTGTGTCCTCTGAAATCAATAAAGATACATATTTTTTTTTAAAAATCAATGGAAAAATATCCTCAGGTGAGGATAAAAAAAAAAATTAATTCTTACCCAACGGTATTTTTGTATATTATTTCCTGTAGAGGATTCAATCCTTGAATGAAATCTCTACTAATTCTGTAATGAATATCTATGACTTATAGCATAATAACATCTATTTTTGCCCTGACCAGTTTGCTTGGTGAATGGAGCATCGGCCTGCGGACTCAAGGGCCCTGGGTTCGATTCCAGTCGGGGGCATGTATCTTGGTTGCAGGCACATCCCCAGTGGGGGGTGTGCAGGGGGTAGCTGATCGATGTTTCTCTCTCATTGATGTTTCTGGCTCTCCCTCTCCCTTCCTCTCTGTGGAGAATCAATAAAATGTATTTTTAAAAAATCCATTTTTATATATATACTAGAGGCTCAAGTCATGAATTTGTGCACCAGTGGGGTCCCTCGGCCTGGCTTGTGGGATCAGGCCAAAACCTGCTCTCCGACATCCCCTAAGGGGTACCAGATTTTGTGAGAGGGGATAGGCCAGGCTGAGGGACCTCACAGGTGCATGATCAGGCCGGGGAGGGATGCGGAAGGTTGGTCAGCTGGGAGGGACCACAGGAGGGCTCCAAGGCGTGTCTGGCCCATCTTCCTCAGTCCCCATTGGGCAGACCCCAGCAGCAATCTAACCTACCAGTTGGAGTGCCTGCTCCGTGATGGTCAGTACACATCATAGCGACTGGTCAGCTGTCTGCCCCCTGGTGGTCAGTCCACGTTATAATGAGCAGTTGTATGGCCTTAGCATATCATTAGCATATTACACTTTGATTGCTTGAACGGAGGACTGGATACTTAGCATATTAGGCTTTTATTATGTAGGATATATTTTATTGATTTCAGAGAAGAAGGGAGAGGGAGAGAGGGAGAGAGATAGAAACATCAACGATAAGAGAAAATTATTGATTGGCTGCCTTCTGCACACCCCCTACTGGGGATGGAGCCTGCAAACCAGGCATGTGCCCTTAACTGGAATTGAACCTAGGACCCTTCAGTTTGCAGGCCAATGCTCTATCCACAGAGCCAAACCAGCCAGGGCATAATAAGATCTATTATGTTCAAAGTTATTTGCTGTATCTTAAAATATGAAAAATTTACTGTTATATTTGAGTTTAAGGTTTAGATGTAGAGTCAACTTAATTGTAGAAAATAGGCTTGGTTGAAGTTAAATTCGAGTTAGTTCTAGAGTTGAAACATTTTATAATTTGATGTTAAAGCTAGAGATATTGTTAGAGTTAGTTTTAAGCCTAGCGCCATAGACTCACCCGATGTGTTAGAATTTGTTTAGGGTTATTATTTGTGGGAACATTAGAATTGATGTTATATTTTGCTTTCAGTCGTGGTTATGATTTGGAGAAATATTTTAGTTTCTTTGAGTAGTAGTGTTTGTACAATGATTATGTTTTGGTCCAGGGTTTGGTTTGAGTTCCGGATTCCAGTTAAGTGTTTTGTAGAATTAAAAGAGAGACTTGATATTAGTGTTTGGTATGAAGTTAGGATAAATAATTTTTTAAAAAATAAATAAATTTTTATAAAAATCACAAAGGTTTTACAAGCTCAGTGTCAAGAACTGTGGATGAAGACAAAACATATCTCTTATTCTACAAAACATAGAATTGACACTAAATAGTTACTTCAGCAATGGGTGCTGTGGCTCAATTGGTTGGAGTGTCATCCCCTACACCCAAGGGTCACTGGTTCTATTCTCGGTCAGGGCACATACCTAATTTGCAGGTTTAGTCCCTGGTCAGGTTGTATACAAGAGGCAACCGATCAATATCGCTCTCTCTCTCTCTCTCTCTCTCTCTCTTTCCCTCTCCCTCTCTCTCCCCCTCTCCCTCTCACTTTCGCTCTTGCTCTCGCCGTCACTCTCCCTTCCTCTCTAAAAGAAAAAAATTAATAGTCCTGGCCAGGAGGCTTACTTGGTTGGACTGTCGTCCTTATACCAAAATGTGTGTTCAATTCCTGGTCAGGGCACATGCCTTGGTTGCAGGTTCTATCCCTGCATCAGGGCATGTATGAAAGGCAACTTATAGATGTTTCTTATATCAATGTTTCTTTCTCTCCTTCCTCTCTCTCTCAAATCAATAATAATAATATATATCCTGCCGAAGCCGGTTTGGCTCAGTGGATAGAGCGTCGGCCTGCGGACTGAAGGGTCCCAGGTTCGATTCCGGTCAAGGACATGTACCTGGGTTGCGGGCATATCCCCAGTAGGAGATGTGCAAGAGGCAGCTGATTGATGTTTCTCTCTCATCGATGTTTCTGGCTCTCTATCTCTCTCCCTTCCTCTCTGTAAAAAAATCAATAAAATATATTTAAAAAAAAAATAATATATATCCTCAGGGGAAGATTTAAAACAAAATGTTAAAAAAAATCAATAAATATATTTTTAAAATAAATAGTTACTGCACATGAAGACATTTTGTAAGAACAGTTTTATTTCTTCTTTAAAAAAATACTTTCATTGATTTCTGAAAGGAAGGAAGAGGGAGAGATAGATAAAAAACATCAATGATGAGAGAGAATCATTGATTGGCTGCCTGCTGGGTGCCCCCCCCGGGTATCGAGCCTGCAACCAGGGCATGTGCCCTGACCAGAAACAAACCATGACCTCCTGGTTCATAGGTCATCGCTCAACCACTGATTCACACCGGCCAGGCAAGAACAGTTTTATTTCAAACAAAGATTATGAGAGATTACAGAATGATTTACTGTTCTCTTCTTTCCCAGAATTCAAGAAAGTTACTGATCCTCTGAATTGTCACTTGCAAAGTCGAAGCCTTCAGAAGAATCTAGGACTATGCTGTGAAGATAATATGTTTGCAAATATTTTTCATCAGAGTGAAGGTCATTTCCTATTAAAGCAAAATCATGGTATGTTTGACATTTGTGAAAAACCTTTAAAATCTAATTTACATTTTGAAAACCAAAACAGAAGCTGTCACTTAACTAACTCTGTTGAGTTGAATGGCAATGGGACATGCATTCTACATGCTAACAATGAACAAACTGAAATGAAATTTCCTGTCAGTATGAAAAACAGCACTAATGATTCACCTGTTAATAAGCAACAGAGACGTCACAACATAGAGAAACCCCATGTGTGCACTGAATGTGGGAACGCCTTCATGAAGAGGTCTCAGCTCACTGATCACCAGAGAGTTCATACTAGGGAGAAACCTTATGGGTGCAGTCTGTGTGGGAAGGCCTTCACCAGAAAATCCAAGCTCACTAAACATCAGAAAATTCATACAAGACTGAAACAATATAAATGCACTGAATGTGACAAAACCTTCCTCAATAAATCACAGTTCAGTATACATCAGAAAACTCACCTGGGGGAGAAACCATATACCTGTAGTGAATGTGGGAAAGTGTTCCTAAAAAACTGGCAGCTCATTTATCATCAGCAAACTCATACAGGGGAGAAACCCCATGGCTGCAGTCTATGTGGGAAGTCCTTTTCTACAAAGTCTTATCTCACTAAACATCAGAAAACTCATACAGGAGAGAAACCTTATATATGCAATGAATGTGGTAAAGGCTTCATTGTCAAGTGTCGTCTTATTGCACATCGTCGAACTCATACTGGAGAGAAACCATTTATATGCAATGAATGTGGGAAAGGCTTCACCTTGATGAATAGTCTTACCACACATCAGCGAACTCATACAGGAGAGAAACCCTATATATGTAATGAGTGTGGAAAGGGCTTCACCAGAAAGAGTCTTCTCATCAAACATCAGCGAACACATACAGGGGAGAAGCAATATGTGTGTAGTGTATGTGGAAAAGGCTTCACCATAAAGAGTAATCTCACTGTTCATCAGCGAACTCATACTTTAGAGAAACCGTTTATTTGCAATCAATGTGGGAAAGGTTTCACTGGGAAGAGTTATCTGATTGTACATCAGCGAACTCACACAGGAGAGAAACCCTATGTATGCAGTGAATGTGGAAAAGGCTTTCCAGGAAAGATGCAGCTCATCTTACATCAACGAACTCATACGGGAGAGAGACCTTATGTATGCAGTGAATGTGGAAAAGGTTTCAAAGCGCACAGTCATCTCATCAGACACCTGCGGACACATACAACAGAGAAACCATTTGTTTGTAGTGAATGTGGAAAGGGCTTTACCATGAAGACTAATCTCACTGTACATCAGCTAAGTCACACTTCAGAGAAACCGTATATGTGCAGTGAATGTGGGAAAGGCTTTGCCGTGAAGAGTCGTCTTATTGTACATCAGGGAATTCACACGGGAGAGAAACCCTACTTGTGCAGTGTCTGTGGAAAAGGCTTCCCAGCAAAAAGCAAGCTGATTGCACACCAACGGATTCATACAGGAGAGAAACCTTATATATGTAGTGAATGTGGGAAGGGCTTCACAGAGAAGTTTAATCTAATCAGACATCAGCGAAAACATACAGGAGAGAAACCCTTTGTAGTGTATGTGGAAAAGGCTTCACCATGAAGAGAAACCCTGTGAATGTAATGAATGTAGGGAAGCCTTCGTGACAAATTCAGGACTCAATGAGGAGAGAAGTCGAATGGGTGCAGCAATTATGGGAAAGATTTTGCCCACTTGTCAATCCTTGTTAAACAAGAGAATTTACAGATAGCTGCTTTGGGGAAATCCCTTTTTGAGTTCTAGGCCCTCAAGAAGATAGTATGCAATGAAAATGACTTAATGCAAAGAACCTGGTACTGTGTTTACTGATCAATTATGTCATTATCTCTTGATAAGAAATTACAAAATAACTCAGATACAATCAGTCTTGGTGAAAATATTTTAGGACATTATATATCTAAAGAGTGTTTATTGAGACAAATCCCATGAATGTAACATTGGGAAATCCTTTTGTGGTAAGTAAACCCTATCATATGTAATCATCAGAGATTATGAATTAATAAATATTTCTAATTATGGGAAAGCATCTGTCCAAAAGTAAAACTTCAGTAGATGTCAGTTCACACTAGAAAACAGTTTTGTCTTGCAATGCATATGGCACCATTTACAGTAATTTATGTTACCTCATCATTCGCCAGCAAATCCTTGCTGAAATATCACATGAACACATTCAATTTAGTGGTCTTTAGCAAAAGCTTAGGTAATGTAATGAAGGAAAGAAGGCTGGAATGAAAAAGCATTGTGTCACAAGTCTTAGCAGAGAGTACACCTTACAGGCAGTTGGGGACAGGATACCTTCACCATACTTCTAGTTGCCTTGCCATTGAGTTAAGCTTTAAATAGTGGCAGTTACTCTCTTAATGGATCAAATTTTAATATACGCAACATAAAAGTGTTCTATGCCTGTTTCATGATGCAATTAACTTTTGCAATTCTTTCATTCCAACTTAAAGATTGGTTAGTATACAAAATACCTGATTAGTACTCCTCAAAAAAATTGAGGATATAAAAAAGAAAAATACCAAGAAATGGTCACAGAACAGAGAAAATGTAGGAAACATGATGTCTGAAAACTATTGTATTTGGGGTTGAATCTTGGGACAAGAAGAAAATGGCAGAAGAAAAACTTGTCAAATCTGAGTAGGATCTATAGTTTGGTTGCGTATTATATCAATGTTAATTTCTCAATTTCATAAATATACCATGGTTATATAAGATGTTCAGATAGCAGGAATTTGAATGAAGGTATATGTGAACTCTTTGTAGTAGTACCTTTTGACTTTTGTATAAATATAAAATCTTCTTGAAGTAAAAAGTTTATTAAAAGTAGGTCTAGCCCTAGCCGGTTTGGCTCAGCGCATAGAGCGTCAGCCTACGGACTGAATGATCCTAGGTTCAATTCTGGTCAAGGGCACCTGCCCAGGGTGTGAGCTCCATCTCTCCCTCTTGGAAATCAATAAAAATATATATTTTTAAAAAGTAAATAAACAAAAGTAGTTCTAATCTATGTAAATTATATTTCAATCATACTGGGAGGAAAAGCAGGTATGATCTAATTTTATTTTAATTTTTTAACATTTCCATATAAAATGTTTATATATGTAAACATGGCAAATATATATATACACATACTATATATATAGTGTGTGTGTGTATATATATATATATTTCATGGCAGGCTAAACCTTTTAAAAGTGGGGTATTCATAAAACAAAATTTAATTATGTTTGGCTTATATTATGACACTCTTTTTTTAAAAAATTATTTTATTGCCTGGTTGATGTGGTTCAGTGGTTGAGCGTCAACATATGAGCCTGGAGGTCACAGTTCAATTCCCATTCAGGGCACATGCCCAAATTGTGGGCTCGATCCCTGGTAGGGGGCATGCAGGAGGTGTCCAGACAATGATTCTTTCTCATCATTGATGTTTCCATCTCTTTTCCCTCTCCCTTCCTCTCTGACATCAATAAAAATATATTTTTTTAAAATGGTAAAAATGTATGTGTATTTTACCACATTAAACAATGTGTTCTCAGTTTTTGAAAATTCTAGAAAAATTTTGTCTCATATGAGGTTTGTCTCTAACAGGGTACATGATGTCACAGGGTGGAAGTGGTGTACCTGGCCTATGGAATTATCATGGGGGGTCAGGTGAAAGGAGCACCGAGGTATTTGCAAGGAAGGAGGTGATACACCTGTCTGTGGTTGCGGTACATTTGGGGTCATCAGGTGATTCGGGGTCTGTAGAGATCAATGACTGTGTCCCCACTATTATGGTCTTTGCGGGCCACTCTGTTTTTAATGGATGGAGGTGCCATTTAGGATGATTGCAGTGTTAGGTTCTGGGTCAGGATTCAATATGGGGCTTAATGATGATGGACCATGGTGGTCATCACATGAAGGCACCTGGTCCAGGTTTGGGAATAATCGAGTGTGTGATCAGTGTCTGTGGTCCTAAGGGTCTCATGAGACTGAAGCTTTGGACACCCAGGACCCTGGGCTGGTGGTTGGGTTGAGGTTCCAATGTTGGCTCAGTGGTTGAGCATCAAACTATGAACTAGGAGGTCATGGTTTGATTCCCAGTCAGGGCATAGCCAGGGCTTGGTCCCCAGTGGGGGGTGTGCAGGAGGAAGCCAATCAATGATTCTCTGTCATCATTGATGTTTCTGTCTCCCTCTCCCTTCCTCTCTGAAATAAGTAAATATATGTTAAATTTTTTTTTTCATTTACAGTTGACATACAGCATTGTACTAATTTTAAGTATACAAATTAGTGATTAGACATGTATATAACATATAAAATGATCATCAGGTAAGTCCAATACAGGGCTGTTTCTAATGATTTTCTACAATAGGCTTCCTGCTTCAGAAAAGTAAATGAATGCAAATTCCCTTGTCAGATCCCACACCCCCTAAACCAGAAACCCCAGTACTGAACTGGGGTCCAGGATTATGCCTTTTTAACAATGACCTAATGCACAACTCATTTTTTAAAAATATACTTTTATTGCCCTGACCAGCTTGGCTCAGTGGATAGAGAATTGGCCTAAGGACTGAAGGGTCCCAGGTTCGATTCCAGTCAAGGGCATGTACCTTGGTTGTGGGCACATCCCCAGTAGGGGGTGTGCAGGAGGCAGCTCATCGATGTTTCTCTCTTGTGGATGTTTCTAACTATCCCTCTCCCTTCCTCTCTGTAAAAAATCAATAAAATATATTTAAATATATTTTATTGATATATATATTAATTTCAGAGAAAGGAAGGGAAAGGGAGAGAGACATAGAAACATCTGTGAGAAACAATGATTCGCTGCCTCCTGCAAGCCCTACCCCGGGCATGTGCCCTAACTGGGAATCTAACCTAAGACCTCCTGGTTGCTCAACCATCTGAGCCACACCCTCTGTACTGCACACCTCCCTTTGACATTTTTTTTTTTTTATAGAAAAAGAATTTTATTGATTTTTTTTTTTTTTTTTTATAGATAAAGTCGACATTCTTGCAAACCCTAAGTCCTGGATTACAGCTCCATCACCTTGTAATGGGGTGGATTCGGGTTGCGTCCTTGCCATCGATTCCAGACTTTTACTGGCCTCACGCTAGTGGCTTTTTTTCTGAGTCCCTACCCACAACGACAAGTTAGACTCATCTCAGCAGTTCCTTTCTCCTAGTTGGGAATGGGCAGCCTCACACTGTACGAGTTTCTGGAAATGTTTTTGTTCTTAAAAACAAACAACACACACACACACAGACGCACACACACACACACAAAACCACTCTGACCAATTATATTCTGGCCAGAGCTATCTGTGGGTATCTGTTTACCAGATGTGTTATCTTCCATTGTTCCTTTCTGGTGTTGTATTGCAAATCAGCGAGCCGGACAAGGCACCTTAATCAGCCCATTTGTTAGGAGTCATCTTGATTGCGTGCAGGTTCAGAGCAGATGACCTCTGTCAAATTCTGAACAAACAACGGGAGGGAGTATTTCTATTTTATATCCTTCTAGTTCTTTGTGTAAGTTATTTTGGCAGACAGCTTGTAACCTTGAGTATATATCGTATCTAACAAACACCTGTCATATCTATACAGACAACTTGTAACTTTGAGTGCATATCATCTCTATATAGACACCTGTAACCTTGGATGAACAAACACTTGGCATGAAGATGGGAATTATTATCAGTATCAGTGTATCAGCCCCTTTAGATGGCTAGCTTGCAAGGTCAGACAGTTAAGTTTATCTTTTCTATTATTCAAGCTATAAAAACAGCTATAGACTGAGAGACCATCTAAAAATAACAGAGTAGCCCTAACTGGTTTGGCTCAATGGATAAAGCATCGGCCTGTGGAATGAAGGGTCCTAGGTTCGATTCCGGTCAAGGGCATATACCTTGGTTGCTGCACATCCCCAGTAGGGGGTGTGCAGGAGGCAGCTGATCAATGTTTCTCTCTCATCCATGTTTCTAACTCTCTATCCCTCTCCCTTCCTCTCTGTAAAAAATCAATAAAATTTATATTTTTTTAAAAGTGACCAATGAGTTAAAAAAATAATAAATAAAAATAACAGGCCCTGATCTGTTTGGCTCAGTGGATAGAGCGTCGGCCTGGGGACTGAAGGGTCCCGGGTTCGAATACGGTCAAGGGCATGTAGGGGGTGTGCAGGAGGCAGCTAATTGATGTTTCTGATTCTCTGTCCCTCTCCCTTCCTCTCTGTAAAAAATCAATAAAATATATTTTTAAAAAACCAATAAAATCTTTTTAAAAAAATATATTTTATTGATTTTTTTACAGAGAGGAAGGGAGTTAGCGAGTTAGAAACATCAATTAGAGAGAAACATCCATTCAGCTGCCTCTTGCACGCCCCCTACTGGGGATGTGCCCGCAACCCAGGTACATGCCCTTGACCGGAATCGAACCTGGGACCCTCCAGTCCGCAGGCCGTCGCTCTATCTACTGAGCCAAACCAGCTAGGGCAATAAAGTATATTTTTTAAAAAATAACAGTAGTTCAAACAGCTGTTTTCCAAAGGAGGGACCACCATGCTTCACTCGCAGTGCCTCTTCCGCTGCGACAGTGACGTCTGAACCCCTAATTGTTCCTTTGGAAACGTGTTTCTAGTGGAGCATGTGCTCCCCGGCGCAGCCCTCTGAGGGCAACTCAGGTCGCACCGTGTTTGCATCGCGAAGCTCTGGAAACGGACCCGTTTCTCACCAGAGTGGAAGTGCCAGAACACGGGGTCATTTCAGTACCTTTCCATGTTCCTGCCAATCCTCGCTCCCGGTCCCACAGCGCGGTCCTGCCTACTGTACGGCATTCAGGAGTCCCAACATGGCGGCCCCCACGGCGCAGCCGCGATGTGAGCGCGGCCATATTGCCCACGGAAACCGGAAGTGGTTGTCTACGTTCCTTCCAACGCCTCCTTCCTAGGCCGCCGTAGCCGGACTGGGAGCAGGGCTGCGGGCGAAGCCGTTTGCGGAAACAAAAAACGTTGGCGCGGCCCCGGTGGGTCTGGGGGGAGCATTCAGGTGAGTGTGTGGTTTTGTGCCTGGAAGTGTTTTCGTTTTTGTCGAAGTTTTGTTTCTCACAGGGTGGCGTGTGGGCGTGGTGTGTGAAGAATGGAATTGTGGCCGGGGTCGGAGGGGGAGGGCGAAGAGCCCGGGCGGAGGCAGCTGAGGGGAGCCAGATGGCCACGCGATTGGACGCCAGAGGCGGGTGTCTGCGGTCGGGGTGTCCTGGGGGTCGCTGCCCGGTTAATAGTCTGTGGAGGTTAACTCCGTGTCCTGCCGGGGGTTCCCTGCAGGACCCCACTTGTGAGGAATCCGGAGGCGTTTAGGATGGTCGCGGTGTCGGGTTCAGGTTGGGGATTTAATGCCCGGCTCGGTATCGGAGCCGGCGCTGGTCCCTGCATGGGAGCATCCGGCCCGGTTCCGGATGCGTAAGGCGTTGTGATCCGCGTCTGGGATCCCGGGAGGCTGATGAGGGAGAAGTTTTGGACGCGCAGGGCCCCTATTGTTTCTTTAAGGTTAGGACCGGGGCTACTGTGTTTCTTTTTTTCTTTGTTTTTTTTTTTTCTTTTTAAAATCTATTTTTATTGATTTTAGAGAGGAAGGAAGAGGGAGAGAAAGATAGAAACATCAGTGATGAGGGAGAATCATTGATCGGCTGCCTCCTGCATGCTCCTTACCGCGGATGGAGCCAGCAACCTACGCATGTGTCTTTTTTTTTTTTTAATTGATTTTTTACAGAGAGGAAGGGAAAGGGATAGAGAGTTAGAAACATCCATGAGAGAGAAACATCGATCAGCTGCCTCTTGCACACCTCCCACTGGGGATGTGCCCGCAACCAAGGTACATGCCCTTGACTGGAATCGAACCTGGGACCCTTCAGTCTGCAGGCCAATGCTCTATCCACTGAGCCAAACCGGTCAGGGCCAATCCTGTTTTCTAACACGTAATTCACTAGTTCACTAACTACAGACCCAGTTACCAAAGCAGCAACGCCCATTTGCCACGTACCCTCTGTGGCACCTTTTGCCTTGCAAAGACAACTGGGTCAGTGTGACATTTTGGTCTGCACATTGAGAAATGTTAATCTCTCTCTCTCACGAAATGTTTGTGGGTCACTTCCATGTATGCAAAACGTTTACATGTTATTAAACTTTTTTTTATTATTTCCCCCTGTTAATCTGTCATATCAATTTAATTATTAGACCAGCCAACGAACCTAGAAGAGAAGGAAAAATTATTTTGCCCTTACAATGTCATTTCCCTCATCTTTTTTTTTTTTTTTGCAAGCATTCCACTTAAGCTCCCTGGAATAAAGGAATACGTTTACCACTTTTAGAACCTAAAGCTTTATTGTCCTGAAGAATAAATACTTGTGGGAGACCAAATAAAGAGACACCAACAATAGTGTGGGCATTGTGATTAGGAACACAGTAGCATGAGGTCTCAGAGAAAATGTACCAGTCATTGAATATTCTCCTCCTCACAGTGTGGTCGAAAAGGGGCCACATACTAAACTTGAAAAGCACAGGGGAGGCCTGCATGGAGGGGCCTTACAAACCAAGAGGCTAACAGTAACCACATAGGATGGTATGAAATTAAAACTTGGTATGAAATCAAAAGCCAGTCATGGCTAGTAAGTCATATCCTACACCAGTATCTTCCTTAACACAGGTCAATCTTTACCTTAACTGAGGCTGTCCATTGTCTTTTTGCATCTAGAATAACACCTTTGAAATGTCAGGGTAATTTGCTTTTTTCCAGATCCTTCAGGGCACAGTCTCCCACCAGAGCAGATCACAGAAACCCTCATTGTTACTGTTACTGTGTTGTTTGTGTACTATCATATACACACCTATTTAAGACAACTATGTGTCTATTCATTTTACTTTTTTTTTTTTAAATATATTTTATTGATTTTTTACAGAGAGGAAAGAAGAGAGATAGAGATAGAGAGTTAGAAACATCGATGAGAGAGAAACATCGACCAGCCGCCTCCTGTACATCCCCCACCGGGGAAGTGCGCGCAACCCGGGTACATGCCCTTGACCGGAATCGAACCTGGGACCCTTCAGTCCGCAGGCCGACGCTCTATCCACTGAGCCAAACCGGTTTCGGCTTCATTTTACTTTTTAACCAAAAAGAGATTTCCCCAAGATTTGCTTCCCCCAGTTTGCTTTCTTCCACCTCCCTAATCTATCATCAATGGATTTCATGTAACACCCTTATGTCTTCTCCTTTGATTTTAATGTATAAAATAAGGTGCAAAACTTATAGTCTCAGAGCATTTTCTCAATTCGTTATTCTTTTGCTTCCCAGCAACTGTCCTCACTTTGGCTCAATTGAAATCATTAAAATTATCTACATGTTTGGACCTTTCTTATATCAATACTAGAGACCTGGTGCATGGGATTTGTGCACTGGTTGGGGGCGTGGCCTGCGGGGATCTGCCCACTGTAGTAGCACCTATCATCCCTGTCAGCCAAGTGATGCTCCTACTATGGTAGTGCACTGACCACCACGGGGCAGCTCCTGCATTGAGCATCTGCCCCGTGGTGGTCAGTGTGCATCATAGCGACTGGTCAACCAGTCATTCTGGTTGTTCAGCCATTCGGTTGCTGGGCTTTTATCAAATAGGATTAGTCACAATAGAACATGTGAAGCATAAGGAATTTGCAGGGTTGGGTATCAGCATTTCCAGGTCACAGTTGACTGAAGACAGATTTCTTTTTTTTCTTATTTTTAAAATATATTTTATTGATTTTTTTACAGAGAGGAAGGGAGAGGGATAGAGAGTTAGAAACATCGATGAGAAAGAAACATCGATCAGCTGCCTACTGCACACCCCCCACTGGGGATGTGCCCGCAACCAAGGTACATGCCGTTGACTGGAATCCAACCCAGGACCCTTCAGTCCGCAGGCTGACACGCTATCCACTGAGCCAAACCGGTCAGGGCTGAAGACAGATTTCTTAATTTTTACTTTTCTTTTTTTAAAGATTTCTGAACAGAAATTTATTGCTAGCTCTTTTCAGAGGACAGAAGAAAATGCTCTAGGTGACTGAATTTTTTTTATCTTTGCCTTTCTTCATTAATGGGTTTATTGAGGCCTATAAAAAAAAAACCCACCTTCCCACCCTACCCATTTTGGCACAGTGGATAGAGGATCAGCCTGCGGACCACAAGGCCCCATATTCCATTCCAGGTCAAGAGCGTGTACATTGGTTGCACGCTCCTCCCAGACCGGACACCTAGTTGGGACTCATGCAGGAAGCAACCAATTGATATGTTTCTCTCACATTGATATTTCCCTCTGTCTTTCCCTCTCTCTAAAAATCAATGGAAAAATATCTATTGGTGAGGATTAAAAAACAAACACACAACCCACCTCCATTCATCTGGATGGTTTCTATGTGTGTGAGGTGGACAAGAACATTGAACTTTTTTTTTTTTCCAAATGTATGTATGTATTTACTTATTTATATTTTTATTGATTTCAGAGAGGAAGGGAGAGGGGGAGAGAGACACATCAGTGATGACAGAGGGTCATGGATCGGCTGCTTCCTGCATGCCCCACACTGGGGATCGAGCCCGCAACCTGGGCATGTGCCCTGACCGGGAATTGAACCCTGACCTCCTGGTTCCTAGGTTGAAGCTCAACCACTGAGCCACGCCAGCCAGGCTGAACTTCTTAACATTATGGGTATTTCTAATTGGATGAATGCATGGGTAACTGAATGCACAATTACAAAACAGTGGGGGAAAAGTAGGTTAACAGTTCTGAGTATGCCAAACAGTTTATTCTTGTATTATTATCTATTAATTATTGCATTATTTTTCATATGAACAACAGAAAACCTAATTTTCCCAAGTTTGTTTTTACTAGGCATGTAATTATTCAAGTGTATATGGAAATAAAACCCCATTAGCTCTATAGATGCAGCCTATAAAGTGAAAATGAGCAGAAAGACTAATATTTCTTCCATATGTGGATGAAAATGGGCCACATACTAAACCTGTCAAGCTCAAAGGAGGCCTGCTTGGAGTCCTTACAAAATCAGAGACCTAAAGTAACCACAAGGATGGTCTGAAATTAAAACTCTTCAACTAAAACCACTTCATGGTGGTAGTCATGTCCTAGGCTAGAATCTTCCCTGACAAAAGTCAATCTTTCCTACCCTAACCGGTTTGGCTCAGTGGATAGAGCGTCAGCCTGTGAACTGAGGGGTCCCGGGTTCGATTCCGGTCAGGGGCGTGTGCCTTGGTTGCGGGCACATCCCCAGTGGGGGTTGTGCAGGAGGCAGCTGATCGGTGTTTCTCTCTCATAGATATTTCTAATTCTCTATCCCTCTCTCTTCCTCTCTGTAAAAAAATCAATTAAAAAAAATATATCCTATCTAATAATAGAGAAACATGGTAATTAGCAGTACCATCATACTTTTCCCATTGGCTAATAAGGGCGATATGCAAATTAACTGCCAACTAAGATGGCAGCCGACAGCCAGGCAGCTTGAAGCGAACAGGAGGCTTGCTTGCTTCAGTGATGGAGGAAGCTAACTTTACCCGCCTGCCTTGCCGGCCTCTGAGCTTGCAGTTTAAGAAACATTGTAACAAATATAGAAGCTAAACAAAACCCCAGAAACCTGTTTTCAGCCAGCCGGGCTTCAGCCAGCAGGACCGCAACATTGTTTCAATTATAGAACAAACGCAGATCCCTGCTTTTAGCCGCCAGGATCTCAGAGCTGGAGTGAGCAGGACTGCAACAGTGTTACAATTATAGAACCCAAACAAACCAGATACCTGCTTTCAGCAGCCGAGGCCTCAGAGCTGGAGCCAAGCCTCAGAGCTAAAGCTGGCCCAGAATAAAAAGAAAGAAAAAAAGGACAGGTTGGGAGCTTCAGTCACCTGCCAGCCTGAAAACGGCCCTCAGCCACTCACCCAGACTGGCCAGGCACCCCAGTGGGGACCACCACCCTGAAGGGTGTGTGACCAGCTGCAAACAGCCATCATCCCCTCATCAGGGCTGGCCAGGCACCACAGTGGGGACCCCCACCCTGATCCAGAGCACCCTTCAGGGCAAACCAGCTGGCCCCCACCCATGCACCAGGCCTCTATCCTATATAGTAAAAGGGTAATATGCCTCCCAGCACCGTTATCAGCGGAGCAGCGAGGCATCCCGGCACTGGGATCAGTCTGACTGGGGGCAGTGCTCAAATCTCCTGATCGCCTTGCGGCCCTGTGTGTGAGAGGGTGCAGTGCCCAAACCCCCCCTCCCCTGCGGGCCCTGCTCTGTGTGTGACGGGGTAGAGCCATAACCTCCCCATCAGCCCTGCCGTGAGCGTGACAGTGGTGGTGCCCCAACCCCCTAATCGGCCCTGCTCTGTGGGTGATAGAGGGTGGTGCCCCAACCCCCTGATCCGCCCTGCTCTGTGTGTGACAGGGGGCGGTGCCCCAACTCCCCTATCGGCCCTACTCTGTGAGTGACAGGGGAGAGCTCCTCAACCCCCTGATCGGCCCTGCTCTGTGCGTGACGGGGGGCAGCTCCCCAACCCCCTGATGGGCCCTGCTCTGTGCGTGACAGGGGGGAGCTCCCCAACCCCCTGATCGGCCCTGATTTGTGTGTGACAGGGTACAGAGCCCCAACCCCCCTGATGGGCCCTGCTCTGTCCGTGACAGGGGGCAGCGCCCCAACCCCCTGATCGGCCCTGCTCTGTGCATGACGGGGTGGCACCGCAACCTCCCTATCGACCCTGCCTTGAGTGTGATGGGGCGGTGCCCCAACCCCCCAATCGGCCCTACCCTGATCGTGAGTAGGGGTGGCATCGCAACCTCCCGATCTGCCCTGCTCTGTGCATGACGGGGCGGCGCCCCAACTCCCCAATCGGCCCTGCTCTGAGCCCAACCAGGGGCTGCACCTAGGGATTGGTTCTGCCCTCTGCCACCGGGGAGTGGGCCTAAGCCAGCAGGTCATTATCTCCCGAGGGGTCCCAGACTGCGAGAGGGCACAGGCCGGGCTGAGGGACCCCCTCTCTTCCCCAAGTGCACAAATTTTTGTGCACCGGGCCTCTAGTATATATATATAAAAGTCAGTCTTTGCCCTGACCGGTTTGGCTCAGTGGATAGAGCGTCGGCCTGTGGACTGAAGGGTCCCAGGTTTGATTCCGGTCAAGGGCATGTACCTTGGTTGCGGGCACATCCCCAGTGGGGGGTGTGCAGGAGGCAGCTGATCAGTGTTTCTTTCTTATCAATGTTTCTAACTCTCTATCCCTCTCCCTTCCTCTCTGTAAAAAATATCAATAAAAATATCTTTTAAAAGTCAGTCTTCCCCTTAACTGAGCCTATTTTTATCATTTTGCATCTATAATTGCATACCTTTGGAATGTCAAAGTAATACCATTTTTCTATGTCCCTCAAAGCACAGATATCACACCAGAGCAAAGACCACACATCCCTCATTGTTGATTGAGTTAATTGTTGACTGTTAATTATTCCATACCCACTTATGTAAATAAGTATGGGTTTGTCATTTCACTTTTTATCCAACCCTAGAGGTACACCCCCCCTGCTTTTTCCCACATCCCTAATCTATTACCAGTGTATTTCATGTAACCCACTTATATCTTTCCTTCCTATATAATAAAAGCCTAATATGCTATGTGTCCAGTTGTCCGGTCAGCCATTAAACCAATCAAAGCGTAATATGCTAATGATATGCTAAGGCTGCTCAACTGCTCGCTATGACATGCACTGACCACCATGGGGCAGTCAACTGGTCGACCAGTTGCTATGACGTGAACTGACCACCATGGGGCAGATAGTTGACTGGTCGACCAGTTGCTATGACGTGCACTGACCACCAGGGAGCAGTTGCTCTGACTTGTAAGTTAGCTTGCTGCTGGGGTCCAGCTGATGGGGACTGAGCGAGACAGGCTGGACACTCCCTGGAGCCCTCCTGTGGTCCCTCCCCAGCTGGCCAGCCTCCTGCATCCCTCCCTGGCCCCAATTGTGCATCAGTAGGGTCCGTCTGCCTGGCCTGTAATCCGGGCTGAGGGACAACCACCCCCCCCCCCCAAGTGCATGAATTTCGTGGACCAGGCCTCTAGTTTGATTATAATGTATAAAATAAAGTGCAGAACTGGCATTTTCTAGAGCATTTTCTCAATCTGTTTAGAGTTTGCTTTCCGGCAGCAGTCATCAGTTTGGCTCTAATAAACTCAAAAATTCTCTACAGGTTTGAATGTGTGTTACCTTGACACATATCCGAAGGACATTATACCATTACACAGCATGGAGTTGCTACAGGAATCCCTGACATTTCACGATGTGGCAGTGGACTTCACCTGGGAGGAGTGGCAGCTTCTGGACCGCGAGCAGAAGGACCTGTACAGGGACGTGATGATGGAGACCTACAGCCACCTGGTGTCACTGGGTGAGGACAGCTCCCATGTGTCACTCAAAAGGAGCCCTGATAGTGGATTTTCCCCCCTCAGCTGCTTAACTCTTTAGTAGAACAGTGGTTCTCAACCTTCCTAGTGCCGTGACCCTTTAATACAGTCCCTCATGTTGTGGTGACCCCCAATTTCATTGTTACAAATTGAACATAATGAAAGCATAGTGATTAATCACAAAAACAATATGTAATTATATATGTGTTTTCGATGGTCTTAGGCTACCCCTTGTGAAAGGGTCGTTCGACCCCCAAAGGGGTTGTGACCCACAGGTTGAAAACCGCTGCTTTAGCATGACTACAGCTCTCTGAAATGGTAGAATCTCAGATCCTTTTCTTGTGCCAGACAAGAGGGTATAATGTCTCCTCTCCTGAGAGAAAAGTCTTTGTGTTACAGATGTGAAACCTGGTCATTCCCTGCAACATAGCATTCTCCCTTGACAGACCCCCAACTCAATTTAGTTTGTCTAAGTCTTCTTTTGTTTTTCATGAGCAGGGTATCACGTCAGCAAACCAGACGCGCTCTTCAAGTTGGAACGAGAGGAAGAACCGTGGATAGTACAGCGTGGACTCCACTGTCTAGTCTCTCCAGGTGAGGGGGTGAGAACCAGCAAGGCGGGCAGCAGGGAAGTCACATTCTAGTCAGGCAGCATCAGAGCTGTGACAGTGAATGAGGAAACTCAAACCACCCCTCCATGTATGAGAATGCTTTTTCTTTGTAGATGTTTAGGGGAAATTATACCCCTTTTGTCTGTTCTGAGCTCTGACCCCTGTTTATTTTATTTACATCTTGTTTGTTTGTGTGTTTTTTAAAACATATTGTTATTTATTTCAGAGGGGAAGGAAGAGGGAGGGAGAGAGAGAGAGAGAGAAACGTCAGTAATGAGAGAGAATCATTGATCGGCTGCCTCCTGCACACTCCCTACTGGGGAACAAGCCCACAACCTGGGCATGTGCACTTGACTGAAACGAACACAGGACCCTTCAGGGCTACATCTTGTTTTTATTTGCAGAGTTTTCTTCTCCATAAGATTCTCAGATCTTCTTTGTCCACCGTTACAGTGTCTCTACCTGTGTTATCACTTCTATTGCTATAAAATTCCACTTTCCAGACCTTTCTGGAAAGACAGAACTTTGAATTCATCGCTTCTTTCTTGCTACTGGGCCTTCGTACCCTGTTAGAAAATAGTGATTTCCCTCCTTAGCATCCACCCCACCTTGGATGCTGGGCCCCCATGATAAACTGCATTTATGTAATTCTTTGCTCTTCTCCCTCCAAGGTTCTTCATACTCACTTCTCATCACTCTTTAACGTTTTCCCTATTCCCATGAATATTTCCCTCTTTCTGTTTTGTGAAACAGACTCCCAGATTGACTTCTCCCTCAATATTATCTAATGCAGCAGTTGCCAACCAGTGGTCTGTGAGGTCCGAAAGGTTGGTGACCGCTGGTCTAATATACACTTTCTTCTGATGTATTTTACTCATCATCATGGCAGCTGGCCTCTGACTTCTCATTTTGTGTGTGAGAGCAGGAATCATCTTTTTAAGTTATAGTTTCTCTTTCTGCACTAGATGTTTTAAATGCTCTTCAGCCTGGCATCCCTACATGCTGAGCTCTCTTCTTAAACGTCTCTACTGTCTTACTTAATGAATGAGAAAAGATTTTTTTCACATGCTACATGTACAATTCCAGCCAAAACCAGGTTATAAGTTATTTCGGCTTCAAATCACGTTCTTCCTAGTTTTCCTAATTCAGATTTTCCTCAATTCTTAGATGTTATTAGTGCATTTATTTTCCAATGGCTTTTGTTTTCACATATTTTTAATGTTTTTACTTAGATTTAATTCACATACCATACAACTTACCCATTTAAATGATATAGTTTATTGGTTTTTAGTATATTCATATAGTATTGCAACCATCACCACAATGAATTTTGGAAAATTTTATATGTACATATTTTCATTGTGGCCTTAATTCCTATAGCTTTGTATTTCATTTCTAAATTAGAAAGGGTGAATCCTTCAGTTCTGTTCTTCTCTTTCAAGATAGTTTTGACTTTTGGATGTTTTAATTTCCCCCTTGAATTTTAGAATCAGATTATGAATTTCTGGGGAGAAAAAAAAACCTAGCTTGGTTTTTGATAGCGATTATACTGAATCTGTATCTCAATTGGGTAGGGATTCCATCTTAACCATGACATACATCCTAGTCCAGAATCATTGGGTGCTTTTCTTTTCTTTCTTTCTTTTTTTTTTCTAAATTTCTTTATTGGTTAGGGTATTACAAATGTGTCCTCATCCTCCCATTATCCCCCAACCTGCCCAACCCCCACTCATGCTCTCATCCTCCTGTTGCCCATGTCCATTGGTTTGGCTTATATGCATGCATACAAGTCCTTTGGTTGATCTCTTCCCCTTACCCCCACCCTCGCCTACTTTCCCTCTGGGAATTGATAGTCTGATCGCTGTTTCTCTCATTGGGTGCTTTTCTATCTAATTTGGTCTTTAATTCCCCCCCCCAACATTTTATAAGCTTCAAAATAAACATTTTACACTTTCCTTACATTTCTTTCTAAGTGAGATATTCCTTTTTATGATATAATGAATGTAATTGTTTTCTGGTTTGCATTTTCCAATTGTATATTGCTAGGATATAAAAATAAAATTGATTATTTTCCCATCATATTCTGATGACACTTGGCCTAGGTAACCAAGTTTCCTGTCATATGAAATTGCAGTTTCTCTTTCAGTGATCTCTGTGATACGCTATCATCTTGCTTAGAGAGTTTCTGTCCTCTTCCTAAACACTCTTTAATGTTTTCCATACCTGTGATTGCCTCCTACAATTGAGGTAATTGTTGTATTTTTAAAAAAACTTGTATTTTGATAGCCTAATATTTTCAAAGCTAACAGCAGTACAAAAATTTTTTTTAATAAATAGACATCATTATTTTGTTCTCCATAGAAGTACTATATAATAAATAATAAACATATCCTAGGGTAAAAATTGCTATATGGAAAATTAATAAAGCCAGTGGAACACTGTGGGTGTTTATCCTGGAACTGTGCTTTTAGGAGTGGGAATGGCTCTTTGATAAGCTGCCTTTGAGCACACAGATGAGAGATCTGAGCCAGCTTCCTGGACCTTTTAAAATGTGAAACAATGGGAAGTTCAAAGAACTGGATCTGGAATGTGAGGAACTGGATCACTTTGCCTGTAATGTAGGAGGGAGACATTATCATGGAGGGAAGTGTACTGTTATACATATGGTTGCAATTTGTGACAGGAAAACAATACAGATTAAAGTTACTAAAGATAAAAGGTATATAGGAAAACAATCAGGAGTCACATGAAACATGCTACATTGTTGGAACTAATCATGTTTCTAAAGTTAAGAGACAAGAAGCAGAAATAGCAGAGATGCTCTCCTATTAACCTTAAAGCAAACTGCCATGTTGTGGAGAGGGTCACATTTCAGGACACAGCATGCCATCTCTGGGAGGTGACGGCCTCAGTCCCACAACCACAGGAACTAAATTCTGCTCACCATCAGTGAACTTGGAAGGGGGCCCAGTGCCAGATAAGATCCCAAATCTGACTGACATATTCATGTAGTCTTGAGACCTTGAGAAAAGGACCCAATGAGTCTGTGGTTGGACTTCTGACTTATGGAGACAGATAATAAATGTTTATTGTCTTAAAAATTTCTCAATTCTCCCAGCAATGATGTTGGGGACACATGCGAAGGATTGCCTACCAGGGAAGCTGATTCAGCTGGTGTCTCTAGCTCCTAAAGTCAGAAGGTTACAGTGTTTTTCTAAGCCTCAGGCACACAAAAACAGTCCTGGGCCATAAATTTAATTGTTCACATAAACTCTCTGGTATGGCCTAAGACCTCAGTTATAAAAACACTCCTACCAGGCAGGGATTCAACAGGGAATCAGAGGTTTATCTTCTAATCAGTCAGGGCCAGTCCTTTCTTTGGAATGTGTAGCGATGGTGTGACCCAGGCCCGCTGAGTTAACACTTTAATGCAAGGTACCCATCCTCTTTTTGTAGGAACATAACACAGTATGTTCCAGCCAGACCATTAGTTGGGGTCTTTATAATTTACTTATTGTATTATTATTTTTCAATTATTGTATCATTTTCCATATGTAAACCTATTTTTGCCCCACCCTATATATCCTGATTCCCTCCACCTCTTAAATTTCCATTGCTCCTTTAACCAAGTTTCACAGACTGTGGTTGCTTTATTTTATTTTATTTATTTATTTTTTAAATGTATTTTTATTGATTTCAGAGAGGAAGGGAGAGGGAGAGATAGAAACATTAATGATGAGAGAATCATCGATCAGCTGCCTCTTGTACACCCCCTTCTGAGGATCGAGCCCGCAACCCAGGCATGTGCCCCTGACCAGAATCAAACCCCTAACACTTCAGTCCACAGGCCAACGCTTCAAGTGTCTGTACCTAGAATTATTAAACTTGGATTTCCTACAAATTTAACTCAAATAGCACACTATCCACCTTGAAATAGTATCAGAACCTACAAGTTAAGAGTTCATTGCCCCTTTACATGCCAAACACAAGTCCTGATTGTCACCTGTGCTTCTAACCAACTGGCTATAGATTGGAAGTTCTCATGAGCCCCTCCTTAGTTCAATTAATTTGGTAGAGCATCTCACAGAACTCAGAGAAATACTTACTTATATTTACCAGTTTATTATAATGGATACTGACTATAATAATAAAAGCGTAGTATGCTAATTAGACCGGACAGCCGAATGACCTTCCAGACATCATTCTGGACGTTCTTCCAGATAAAGCCCTAGCAAGGGGGGTGAGGTTGAGGTGGTTAGGGGCGATCAGGCAAGCCGGCAAGCAGTTAGGGGTAATCAGGCAGGCAGGCAGAGTGATTAGGGTTGATCAGGTAGGCAGGCAGGCGAGCAGTTAGGAGCCAGGGGTCCCGGATTGTGAGAGGGATGTCCTACTACCGGTTTTAAGTCCAATCTCGCAGAGATCAGGTTTAAACTGACAGATATCCCTTGAGGGGTCCCAGATTGTGAGAAGGTGCGGGCTGGGCTGATGGACACCCCCCCCCCATGCATGAATTTTGTGCAACAGGCCTCTAGTAGGTATATAATAGAAGATCTGAACGATTCTTGAAATTGGGAACTTCTGTCCCCTTGCAACCTGGGTAACCACCCATTGGGCACATAATGTGTTCACTAACCCAGGATCTGATCGGATCTGGTTAAGAATTTTTAAAACATGTTTTTATTGATTTCAGAGAGGAAGGGAGAGAAGCTAGAAACATCAATGATGAGAGAGAATTATCAATCAGCTGCCTCCTGCATGCCCCTTAATGGGGATCAAGCCTGCAACACAGGCATGTGCCCTCCACCAGAATTGAACCTAGGACCCTTCAGTCCACAGGCTGACACTCTATCCACTGAGCAAAACTGGTTAGGGCAGGTTAAGCAATTTTTATACAGGGTATTTGATTATTAAACAGCCAGAAGATCCTTGAGGTTAGGGGAAACCTTGTTCTTGCCCCAAAAGCCCAAATAAACATCTTGGGCTTTATGGGAGGAATCAGTCCACTACCCTTCCTTCCTGTGCCTCCCTAGGAGAATATAACTACCATGTCTTCCAGTGCTTTGACAAAACCTAGATAGGTGGCCTTTTGGCCAAAGGTCTGCAATATCATATTGTTGGAGCCATCGTTGTATCACTGGGGGCTGCAGCTTTCTGTCAGTTTGCTGAGGCTAAACCAAGAAAAGTGGCATACATAGATTTCTACAGAAATTATGATTCTGTGAAAGATTTTGAGTGGGTGAGGAAGACATATCTTTCAAAGTGCAAAGTGATCTTGGAATGCAAATAATTTCTTTGCGTTGAATTCCATGGAAGTCTGTCACTGTCCCATGTTCCTGAACTAGGAAAGATGGATATTTGATCTAAGGAATAGTTTCTTTTGTAAATAAACCATTAAGAAATACTGTGGACAGGGGAGGGGGTGAATAAGTAAAAAGAAAAAACAAAGGAAACCACTACCGTGGGGTCTAGGAAACCTTAAGGACATGCTAGAGAGAAGAAAGGAAGGGGGATAGGAGAGTGAGAGAGGAGAGGTTGGTTGCCTTCTGTTTGCTCCTTGACCAGGAATCAAAACCACAACCCAGATATATGTCCTGACCAGGAATTGAGGCATGCACAGGACGATGTTCAACCAACTGAGCCACTCCGGCTGGGGAAAAAAAAATGGTTTGAATAGACCTTTAATTTTTATGTCCTCCATCCTTTCTCAGAAGTCAGTGGGTAGAGCTGAAAGTCCAATTTACTAATCAATTGGTCTTTGTGGTGACTAGATCCATCCTGAAGCTTTGTAGTATTATTAGTATAAATTCACTGCTAAAAACGGTTTGTGGGTTTTTATTTTATGTTTAGCAAAAGATACTATCACTTAGGAAATTATACAGTTTAACAAGCTTATTGTCAAGTTCTGTGGACATAGACCAAATTTATTTCTTACTCTATAACACATAGGCTTGTCAGTAAATAATTACTCCACATGAAGGCATTTGTAATGTTTTATTTCAAACTAAGTTTATGAGAGATTACAGAATGATTCACTTTTCTCTTCTGTCCTAGTAGAAGGTACAGTTGGTGATTCTCTGCAGTGTCCCTTGCAAAGTCGAAGCATTCAGAATCTGGAAACATGCTGTGAAAATAGTATGTTTGGAGATATTGTTAATCAGAGCAAAGGTAATTTCCTATTAAAGCAAAATAACAATATGTTTGAGATGCATGAAAAACTTCCAATATCAAAGTTAAGTTTTGAAAACCAAAACAGAAACTGTAATATAAAGAACTTTGTTGAGTTGAAAGGAGAGGACACACCCATTCTGCATGCTAACCATGAACAATTTTACAATGAAATTATATTGCCTATCGGCACCAAACCCATCAATAATAAGTCGCAGGCCATTCAGGAACAGAGAACTCACCACATTGAGAAAGTCCACATATGCCCTGAATGTGGGAAAGACTTCATGAAAATGTCTCAGCTCAGTGATCATCAGAGAGTTCATTCTAGAGAAAAACCTAATGGATGCTGTCCATGTAGTAAAGCCTTCTCTAGAAAGTCCAGGCTCACTGCCCATCCAAGAATTCATAATGAACTGAAACAGTATGAATGCACTAAATGTGACAAAACCTTCCTCACGCCATCACAGTTCAGTATACATCAGAAAACTCAAATGGGACAGAAATCTTATGTGTGCAGTGAATGTGGTAAAGCATTCATCAAAAAGTCTCGGCTCATTTATCATCAGCGAAGTCATACAGGAGAGAAACCCCATGGGTGCAGTTTATGTGGCAAGAACTTCTCTACGAAGTTTAGTCTCACTACCCATCAAAAAATTCATACAGGAGAGAAACCCCATGGATGCAATATATGTGGAAAGACCTTCTCTACAAAGTTTTGTCTCACTAAACATCAAAACACTCATACAGGAGAGAAACCCCATGGATGCAGTCTATGTGGGAAGACCTTCTCTACTAAGTTTAGTCTTACTACCCATCAGAAAACTCATACAGGAGAGAAACCTTATACATGCACAGAGTGTGGAAAAGGCTTTTCAGTGAAGCGTGGCCTCATCCTACATCAACGAACTCATACTGGAGAGAAACCCTACATATGTAATGAGTGTGGGAAAGACTTCACCTGGAAGAACACTCTAATCAGACATCAGCGAGCACATACAGGAGAGAAGCCCTATTTATGTATTGTATGTGAAAAAGGCTTCACCATGAAGACTGATCTCACTGTACATCAAAGAACTCATACTTTAGAGAAACCGTATGTGTGTAGTGAATGTGGGAAAGGCTTCTCAATGAAGCACTGCCTCGTTGTACATAGGCGAATTCATACTGGAGATAAACCTTATGTATGTAATGAGTGTGGGAAATGCTTCCCCTGGATGTGCCCTCTCATCAGACACCAACGAGCACATACAGGAGAGAAACCCTATGTATGCAATGTATGTGGAAAAGGCTTCAGTATGAAGGGGGGTCTCACTGTCCATGAGCAAACTCATACTTCTGAGAAACCATATATGTGTAAAGAATGTGGGAAAGGCTTTACCCAGAAGTACAAACTCAGTGTACATCGGCGCATTCACATGGGAGAGAGACCCTATGTGTGCAGTGAATGTGGAAAAGGCTTCGCAATGAAAAACAAGCTGATTGTACATCAGCGGATTCATACAGGAGGGAAACCTCATATGTTGTAGTGAATGTGGGAAAGGCTTCCCCTTAAGGAGCCCTGCCATCTGACAACAGCAAACATACAGGAGAGAAGCCTTATGTATGTAGTATATGTGGAAATGGCTTCACCATGAAGAGTGATCTCAGTGTACATTGGTGCACTTATATGTAAGAGAAACCTTAAATATTCAATGAATGTGTCAAAGGCTAACCTGGAAAAAGCATGCTCATTGCACCTCTGCAAATTCAGATGCAGATAAACTATATGCCATGAATGGACTTCACCATGAAGAATATTCTAAGTATACATCAACAAATTCATACCACAGAGAAGCCATACAAATGCAATGGATGTGGTGAAGGCTTTAGGAAAAAGAAAAAAGATATGCCTCGTGCAACATCAGACATTTCATTAAGGAAAGACTTTTCATGTTTTGAACGTGGGAAATTCTCATTGTGCAAAAATAATCTCATTACCCATCAGAATGAACACAGAAGAGAAACACTATGAATGCAATAAAGATGGGAAAGCCTTCACTATGAAGTCAAGTTTCAATGTTCATCAAAGAGAACATTCAGGAGACCGACCCTAGGGATGCAGCGATTGTGGTAAAGCTTTTACCAACTTGTTCTTATCTATATATATATAAAGAGCCAGGGTCATCACATCACAACCGAAGGTTCAACCAACTGGAAGTCAGTGCTGGGTTGCTGTGGTGACCCAGCAACAGCGACCCAGCACTGACTGCCACTTCTGTGGATACCCTGATACAGCAGTGACTGCTGAGGGGGCTGCGATCACACCCGAAGAAAGGCCTGGAAAGAGAGAGACAGGTTCTGATCCGTAGCCTCCATGGCAGCTTTTGATCAGCACTTCCCCCCTCCCTTTTGCTCCAGGCATGGCCAGCAGCTGGCCTCTTTCTCTTGGCCTCTGCTGGGGCTGCTGATCAGCCCTGCCTTTCTGATCAGTTCCACTGATAGGCTCAGAGACGCTGACTGGCATAGAAACCGACCAGTCAGAACCAAATCTGGGTTAAGTGTGAGGAGCCAATGGCTGCCTAGGAGGTGGAGCTTTTGACGCTGACTGGCATAGAAACCAACCCACCAGAACCAAATTTGGATGAAGTGTGAGAGGAGCCAATCGCTGCCTAGGAAGCAGAGCTTTTGATGCTGATTGGCATAGAAACCGACCAGTTAGAACCTCATCTGGGTGAACTGCAAAGGCAGAACCTAAGGTGGGGGCTGAGGAGGGGTTTTAATGGCAACAGCTGTTTGGTGTAAGGTGTAAGAAAGCAGTTCAATTTTTTGATGACCGGTTTGGCAGTATAGTGCACGGCTGGTTATCAGTCCTGATGTAGGTATTATGTATTTTTGTCTGCCAAGAGCACTCCTCCTGATGAAAAAGGCTCCCCCCACCCCATTTAAGCAATTTTATCCTATATAATCTATCTATACTACTAAAAGGGTAATATGCTAATTAGACCGGGTCAACTGGCCATCTTCTGGACATCCGACTTCCTTCTGGACAAAGCCATGGTGGTGGGGGCTGAGGTAGAGGCCGTTAGGGGCGATCAGGCCGACGGGAGGGCAGTTTGATGCGAGCTCAGGCTGGCAGGGGAGGGCAGTTGGGGGCGAGATCAGGCTGGCAGGGGAGGGCTGTTGGGGGCAACCTGGCTGATGGGAGGGAAATTGGGAGCAAGATCAGGCAGGCAGGGGAGAGCAGTTAGGGGCAAAATCAGGCCGGTAGGGGAGGGCCGTTGAGGGTGATATCAGGCCAGCAGGGGAGGGCAGTTGGGGGCAACCAGGCCGGCAGGGGAGGGCAGTTGCGGGCAAGATCAGGCTGGCAAGGAAGGGGAGTTGGGGACGAGATCAGACTGGCAGGGGAGGGCTGTTGGGGGAGACATCAGGCTGGCAGGGGAGGGCATTTGGGGAGAGATCAGGCTGGCAGGGGAGATCAGTTGGGGGCGAGATCAAGCCGCAGGGGAGGGTGGTTGGGGTCGATCAGGCAGGCAGAAGTGGTTAGGGCGATCATGCAGGCAGGCAGGTGAGCGGTTAGGAGCCAGCGGTCCCAGATTGTGAGAGGGATGTCCAATTGGAAAGGGTGCAGGCTGGGCTGAGGGACTCCCCCCGCCCTCTGCACAAATTTTGTACACTGGGCCACTAGTTAAACATAAGAGAATTTACAGGTAGTTGCTTTGTGGAAAACCTGTAGGCCCTCAAGATAATAGTATGCAAAGAACAATAGCTCAATACAAAGAATATAGTGCTGTATTTATTGACCAGTTACCTCTTATTTTATATTGATGAAAAAATTTATAAACCTCAGATACAATCAACATTGATGAAAATATTTTAGGACAGAATATGTCTAAAGAGTGTTTTCTGAGGTAAATCCAATGAATGTGACAGAATGAAAAACACTTTAGTTGGAAGTAGAACATCTCATAAGTGATCATTAGAGATCAAGAATGAGTGAATATTTTTTTTAAAAATATATTTTATTGAATTTTAACAGAGAGGAAGGTAGAAGGATAGAGTTAGAAACATCGATGAGAGAAAAACATTGATCAGCTGCCTCCTGCACACTCCCTACTGGGGATGTGCCCGCAACCAAGGTACATGCCCTTGACCAGAATCGAACCTGGGACCTTTGAGTCCACAGGCTGATGCTCTATCCACTGAGTCAAACCGGTTAGGGCATGAGTGAATATTTTTAATTGTGGGAAAATGTCTTCTGGAAAGTCAGACATTTTTTAAAAATATATATTTTTTATTTATTTTTTTTAAAGAGAGGAAGGGAGAAGGATAGAGAGTTAGAAACATCAATCAGCTGCCTCCTGCACACCCCCCGCTGGGATGTGCCCGCAACCAAGGCACATACCCCTCACCGGAATTGAACCTGGGACCCCCCAGTTCGCAGACCGACGCTCTATCCACTGAGCCAAACCTGTCAGGGCAGGAAAGTAAGACATTATTAGAAATCAGTTGACACTACAGCTAGTCACTACTTGGGCAGTGAATATAGCATGGTTTGCAGTAATTCATGTTGCCTTGTCATTTGCCAGGAAATCCATGCAGAAATAACTGACAGACACATTCAATTCGGTGGTCTTTAGCAAAACCTCAGGTAACTTAATCAAGGAAAGAAGCCTTGAATGAAAAAGCATTGTCACAAGTCTAAACAGTTAATATACCTCACAAAAAATTGGAGACAGGATACCTTCAGCCATATTTCTAGTTGCTTTGCCAATGATTTTATAAGTTTTTTAAAAAAATATATTTTATTGATTTTTTACAGAGAGGAAGGGAGAGGGATAGAGAGTTAGAAACGTCAATGAGAAAGAAACATCCATCAGCTGCCTCCTGCACCCCCACTACTGGGCATGTGCCCCCAACCAAGGCACACGCCCTTGACTAGAATCGAACCTGAGACCCTTGAGTCCACAGGCTGACGCTCTATCCACTGGTCAGGGCTGATTTTGTAAGTTTTAAACTGGCAGTTTCTCTTATTATGGATTAAATTTTAATATATACAACACAGGAGTGGTCTATGCTTATTTCATGGTGTAATTAACTTTGGAATTTCTTTACTTCATACTCTGTGTTATTTCAGAATATTTGAAGTACTTGAAAATGAAACTGAGCCTGGCTGGTGTGGTTCAGTTGTTGAGTGTCAACCCATGAACCAAGAGGTCACTGGTTCAAATCCCAGTCAGGGCACATGCCCACATTTTCGGCTGAAACCACAGTAGGGTTTCAATCATCGATATTTTTTTGTTTGTTTGTTTTTTATATATTTTATTGATTTTTTACAGAGAGGAAGGGAGAGAGATAGAGAGTTAGAAACATCGATAAGAGAGAGACATCGATCAGTCGCCTCCTGCACATCGCCCACTGGGGATGTGCCCGCAACCCAGGTACATGCCCTTGACCGGGATCGAACCTGGGACCTTTCAGTCCGCAGGCCGACGCTCTATCCACTGAGCCAAACCGGTTTCGGCAATCATCGATGTTTTTATCTCTAGCCCTCTCCCGCTCAATCTAAAGCTCAATAAAAACACATTTTTAGAAAATTAAGCAATACATTAATTTTATAAAGACAACAGCACATTTAGATGTGTTTCATCGAGTTTATAAGTAGCATCAAGTGGTTTATAAAATGAAATATTAAGAAAAATGTATTTTTTATTCAGTTGTAGAGAGGAAGGGAGAGGGAGAGAAAAACACACCTTGTTTTTGTTGTTAATCCTCACCCGAGAATATTTTTTCCATTGATGTTTATAGTGGAAGGGTGAGAGGAAAACATCCTTGTGAGAGAGACACAGCAATTGGTTGCCTCCTGCAGTTCCCGAACCAGGATCGGAATTGAACCTGCAATTCAGGTATGTGCACTTGACCAGATTCAAACACAAGACCCTTCAGTGGGTGGGCCAGTGCTCTAAAATCTGAGCCACACTGGACAGGGTTAGAGGAAAAAAAACCCTTGTTAAAAAATTAGGCATTTTTGCCCCAGCTGGTTTGGCTCAATGGATAGAGCGTAGGCCTGCGGACTGAACGGTCCCAGGTTTGATTCTGGTCAAGGCATATATGTTGGTTGCGGGCACATCCCCAGTAGGGAGTGTGCAGGAAGCGGCTAAATTGATGTTTCTCTCTCATCGATGTTTCTGACTCTCTATCCCTCTCCCTTTCTCTCTAACAAAATCAATAAAATATATGTTAAAAAATAGGCATTTTAAAAAAATGTGTTCTTGATTTTAAGAGAGAGAGAGAAATGTCAATGTGAGAGAAACACATTGATTAGTTGCCTCTTGCACACGCCTTGACCATGGCCTGGGGTGGGGAGGAGCCTGCAATCCAGGTATATGCCATTGACTGGAATTGAAACTGGGACCCTTCAGTCCACAGGCTGACACTCTATCCACTGAGCCAAACTGGCAAGGGCCTGATTGTTAAGAGATGAGAAAATTAACCTATGCTTTGGCTCTCGTGAAAACTTGGCTATACTGAAATTCTTCTTACAGCAAAGTGTGTGTGTGTGTGTGTTTTTCAATTCATGCCAACTTGGGGAAATACTGGGCAGGTGAGAAAGATAGAGTAAGATGTGAGCAGAACAATTTAGAATTGTAGAAAAATAGCCATAGCAGCAAGTTTCATTCTTTCAACAGTTTTTTTAAAAAATATATTTTTATTGATTTGAGAGAGTAAGGGAGAGAGAGATAGAAACATCAATGATGAGAGAGAATCATTGATCAGCTGCCTACTGCACACCCCACATTGGGGATGGAGTCCGCAACCCAGGCATGTGCCCTTGACCGGAAACGAATCTGGGCTGACTCTTTATCCACTGATCCAAACCGGCTAGGGTTCAACAGTCTTTTATTAATAATGTCACTGCTTCAGAGGCTGTGTTACACAGCAGTGAATAAAGGAATAGGTTCCCTACCAGGCTTCATCAAAGGCTTTATTAAAAGGGTATCCAGTCACTGAAGAGAAAATATTCCATGTTATAGTAAATTCTTAGGTGACAGGTGATGTGAAAAAATAGGTGGGCAAATGTAGGTTTATAGTTCTAATACAATATTACAAGAATAATCCTACAGTAATAAACTGTGTTTTGCATACTCACAACTGTAAACCTACTTTTTCCACCCTGTATAAATTGAGCAGCACTCAGGAATGACAAGCATGTGGCTCCTGAAGATTTTAAGAGCACACATTTAAAGGAGGGGTGCCCTGACTGGTTTGGCTTAGCAGGTAGAGTGTTAGCCTGTGCATAGAGAGGTTCCGGGTTCGATTGCAGTCGGGGGCACATGCCCTGGTTATGGGCTTGATCCCCAGTGGGGAGTGTGCAGGAGGCAGAAGTTCAGTGATTCTCTCATCATTGATGTTTCTATCTCTCTCTCCCTTACTCTCTCAAATCAATTAAAAAATATATATTCATTTATTAATAAATAACATTAAGGAGGGGAGCAAGGGGATTTGAGTATATTGGGAAGATGTTTCATGGACAAGAAAGAGCTGTCCAGTGTTCCCATACCAGCCATTAACCAGGAGTGTCAGACTCTGACCATTGTTTCAGTTTCAGTATGCTGGAGGTTATTTTTATTTAGAACTGACTTCTGTAATTTATGGCAAGTTTAAAAAAATTTTAAACTCTTCTGTTAGATTATTTAGGGTTTTTTGTTTTGTTTTCTTAATATATTTTCATTGATTTTAGAGAGAAAGGGAGAAGGAGAGACATACAGAAACATCAATGATGAGACATAATTATTGATCAGCTTCCTCCTGCACACTCCACACTGGGTATTAGCCCACAACCTGGGCATGTAACATGACCAGAAGCGAACTCTGACCTGGTTCATAGGTTGATGCTGAAACACTGAAACACGCCAGCCAGCAAGAATTATTATTGATTTTAATATTTATTGCACAGATGCATACTCATAACTACTTTTTATATTTTGTGTGATTTTTTTAAGTTTCTGAGTTATACATGGCTCAACTTTCATTATGAATATAGACTTCATTTACTCTAAATACTGTTTATAAATATGTTCATAGTCTCATCACATTGAAATGTCTAAAACATCATCACACCTGACATGTTAGATATGTCTATAAAGGACAAATTTTTTTCACTATGAGAATTACAATAGCATTTTCTCATGAAGAAAACCACCAATAACAAAAGTCAGTTTTTCCACTTTTTAAAAATTTATTTATCTTAGTTGATGTTCAAATTAAAACGGAACAATAGAGTTCCATTTAAAGTTTATATTATGCCCTGGCAGGTGTTTCTAAGTGGATTGAGAGTCCTCCCATGGATCAACAGATCCTGGAGTTCCATTCCTGGTCAGGGCACATCCCCAGATTGTGGGCTCAATCCCCAATAGGGGGCGTGCAGGGGACAGCTAAAGGATGTGTCTCTCTCATGGTGTCTGTATCTTTCCCCATCTATCAAAAAAATAAAGTTTCTGTTATGCATCTTAGTTCTTTTTTAGTTCAAAAGTCTGCCCTACATTCCTATGTTATATTTTTCCTATTCATTTATGATGGTTTAAGTAGGTCATTTGGGATAAAATGTTCTAGACTCTAATGCATTCATACCTCTATTATGAGTCGCTGTATTGGGCTCAGGGATCATGTGTTTTCATTTGCACATGCTCAAGTCCCTTCACCAGGAAAAGATAACTTCCTTTAGCTATTTTCAAGATGACTCTTTATTAGGATAGGAAGCCTCTCCAGAGGCCTATCTCGGTTTTTTCCCCTGGTGGTGAGGTGGGTAAACCCTGGACGCCGGCCTGGGGCTAACCCACATTATGCAAAAGCGAAATCTGAAATACCACGCGGAAACCAATGAAGGGTGAGAAAATGCGCTTCCGGTGAAGTACGAGAGGCGGTACTTCCGTTGTCCGCAAGGGAGGCATTTTGTCTGGACTCGGGTTACCGTCGGTACCTTATCGGAGATTCCAGATCGCTAGTTAGTGAAGATGCCCCGAGGGAAAAGCCGGGAGAGCTGTGGTGCACACAGCACACGCGTGAGTGTGAAGATGGACGTGGTAACGCGGGTGACCCGCTCCATGGCCGGGACAGGGATCGCCCTTCCCGCGGCGGCCTCTGCTCCCGCCGCTCCCGCCCTGCTACCTCCACTGAGTGCAATGGCCGCATCCGCACTGAGTCGCTGGGCTGAGGTGAGTGCGAGTCCCAGGCACCTCACCGCCTCCTCACACCGAACCGGGCATCCCGGGGGCGGGAGCCTGTCGCGTCCTGCAGCTCAGTCCCGCGTGGAGGACCGTGAGGAAGGCGGAGGGGAGAGAGGAGTGGTGGCTTCTGAGGACACAGCACGTGCAGGGCAGAGAGGACGGGGGTGACTAGTATCTGAAGTTCCCATGGGGATGTGGGTGGTGATTATTGAAGTAAAGATCAGAGACAAACGGGGAGGACGTCACAATCTCAATCCGGGCTTTCTGGGCTCTGGGATCCATCAGTGGACTGGGTTGACCTGGTTCTGGCTGAAATACAAGCTCTCTCGGATAGCATGCCAAGTTCATGGGTGAGTCCAGCGAGATCCAGTGGCATTGGGGCAGGATGGGGGCAGAGCTGAGGGAGTGAACCTGGGACTGAACATGGGAAGTAGATGAACATTACCCAGTGGTGTGCACATCTGGAGGAAGTGTGAGCTGATGGTCCTGGGGACCTGGTGTGAGGACATAAGGGTGAGGCATAAGCCCAGGTTCGTCTTTGTCTTGGAGGCATGATCTGGGAGACTGCAGTGGTATTGATTGGCAGGAAGGCTGGGGCCCTGAAGGCATGCTTAGATGGTGTTTCTGTGCTGTTCCCTTTCCCAACCCAGCTGCTCTGCTGAGGGCAATCACAGTGAGTAATGGGACTGTGATGAGAGAGCAGCCTGCACTGGCATTACGTCCTGGTGTCCACAGTAACATGGTTGCCCTGGAGGAGATTGAGGGTGGGGAACGTATGTGTAAGGAGTAGGAGTGCAGGTTCCCAGAGAGACAGCTCTGGTTTCAATTGTCTCAATTCTAACAGGTTGGGGTGACCTTTGAGGACATTGCCCTGTTCTTCTCCAGGGAGGAATGGAGCCTCCTTGATGAGGGTCAGAGACAGCTGTACCTGAATGTGATGCTGGAGAACTTTGAACTTATATCCTCCCTGGGTAAGAGCCTCACTCTCACGAATGACCTGGACTTGGCTTTGCACTTCCCCAGGCCTCTTTTCTCAGGTGCACTCTGTCCTCACATGTGGACCTTGGGCACTGGGTGATTTCCAGTTTTCCGGGTAGTTGCTGTCCTTTGCTTGCACTGCCGGCTTCTCTCCGTGCAGCCCCAATACCTTCTGCACTGAACTCATAGGGATGAATGTGTGGTTGGTAGTGTGGCAGGGAGCCTAATGGATTCCACCTTGATTAGCAAGGAAAAGTATTTTTCATATTTCTGTTGGTCATTTGTACATATTTTTGGGTATAATTTTTCTACATCCTTAGCCTGTGTTTTTTGTTGTTATTGTTTTATGTTTTTCTTGATTTTAGAGAGTAAGGGAGAGGAGAGAGAGAAAGAAATATCAATGGTGGGAGTGAATTATTCATCACATGCCTCCAGCATGTCCCCCCCAGGAATCTAGTCCATAACCCAGGCTTGTGCTCCAGACTGGAATTGAACCTGGGACCCTTCAGTCTACAGGCCGACACTGTCCACTGAGCAAAGCCAGCTACGGCAGCTTATTTTATTTTATTTTTTATTTTTTTTAATATATTTTTTATTGAGTTTTTACAGAGAGGAAAGGAGAGAGATAGAGAGTTAGAAACATCAATGAGAGAGAAACATCGACCAGCTGCCTCCCGCACACTCCCCACTGGGGATGTGCCCGCAACCAAGGTACATGCCCTTGACCGGAATCGAACCTGGGACCTTTCAGTCCGCAGGCCGACGCTCTGTCCACTGAGCCAAACCGGTTTTGGCTATTTTATTTTTTAAAATAAACTTTTTATGCCTTTTTCTTTTTCCCTTCCTGGTTTTCCTCTGTCTCTTCCCACCTGCCTGTGTTTCACAGGATTCCCATAATGCAGATAATGGGTCTCTTGATGGTGTTACTTAGTTCACATTGCTGTATTCTTTTTTTTAAAAAAAATATACTTCTTGCCGAAACCGGTTTGGCTCAGTGGATAGAGCATCGGCCTGTGGACTGAAGGGTCCCGGGTTCGATTCCGGTCAAGGGCATGTACCTTGGTTGCGGGCATATCCTCAGTGGAAAATGTGCAGGAGGCAGCTGATCGATGTTTCTTTCTCATCGATATTTCTAACTCTCTATCTCTCTCCCTTCTTCTCTGTAAAAAATGAATAAAATATATTTAAATATATATATATATATATATATATATATATATATATATATACTTCTTTATTGATTTAAGAGGAAGGGAGATGGAGAGAGAGATAGAAACATCAATGATGAGGGAGAATCATTGATCGTCTGTCCCCTACTGGGGGGTCAAGCCCACACCCCGGGCATGTGCCTTTGGCTGGAATCGAACCTGAAACCGTTCAGTCTGCAGGCTGACGCTCTGTCTACTGAGCCAGACCAGCTGGGGCTGCTGTGTTCTTTAAATTTATGTTTCCTCTTTCTTTCCACCTGAATGATTTCAAATGATGTGTCTTTTAAATCACGTATTCTTTCGTGTCTGATTTTGATATTCTTCATTTTATGTTTTCAATTCACTCCTTGTAATTTATCATCTCCAGCATTCGTTTCATTCTTTTTTATGATTTTCTGTCTACCTTTATTTTCCTTTTGTACTTTTTTGGTGTTTTTTTAATTTAATATATTTTTATTGACTTAAGGGAAGAAGGGAGAGGGAGGGGGAGATAGAAACATCAATGATGAGAGAGAATCATTGATTGGCTGCCCCCTGCACGCTCCCTGCTAGGGATCAAGCCCGCAAACCGGACATGTGCCCTTGATCAGAATCGAACCCGGGACCCTGCAGTCTGCAGGCTGACGCTCTATCCACTGAACCAAACCAGCTAGGGCTGATATTTTCCTTTTGTTACTGGGTTGATTTTGGCATTATGTTGGTTTCATTTGTGTTTTCTTGTAGCTCAGAGATGTTTTTAAAAGTAAAAGTAGTTTGGATTCCTTATCAGGTTGTATGTAGATACCATTTGTTTTCTATTGATTACTGGAAAATTATCACGTTTTATTGGTGGTGGTTTTGTTTTCAGCATGTATTTTTTTAATTATACCTTTACTAGAGGCCTGGTGAATGGATGCGTACAGCAGTGGGGTCCCTCAGCCTAGCCTAGGCCCACTCGCAATCCGGACTGCGGCCCTATTCCCCGAAGGGTCTGACATCCCCCGAGGGATATAGTGCACGAAGCTACAGGTGGCCACGGAGGAGCCCGAGCTTCTGCTGGGTGTTATGCCGCTCCCACTCATCCCAGCCCCACTCTGCATGTCGCTGCTGCTCAGTCGCACACTGCCACAGGGGCTGGAGAGTTGTGCCACCGCAGCGGTACTCACCAGGCATTAGCCTGGCGTCTGGCGCCCATCAGTCAGCTGAGCAAGGCTACTGCCATGAGAGCACATTGACCACCAGGCGTTAGCTGCTGTGTTGAGCATCTGCCCCCTTGTGGTCAGTGCATATCATAGCGACTGGTCAAATGGTCATTCAGACATTTGGTTATTTAGGCTTTTATATATTACTAGAGGCCCAGTGCATAAAAATTTGTGCACTCGGGGGGGACATGGGGGTCCCTCAGCCCAGCCTTTGCCCTCTCGCAGTCTGGGACCCCTCGGGAGATAACGCCCTGCTGGCTTAGGCCTGCTCCCGGGTGGCAGAGGGCAGGCCCAATCCCTAGGTGCAGCCCCTGGTCGGGCTCAGAGCAGGGCCGATTGGGGAGATGGGGCACCGCCCCCTGTCATGCAACTCCCACCCTCAGTCACGCTCAGGATAGGGCCGATTGGGGGTTTGGGGCACCACCACCTGTCACACTCAAGGCAGGGTCGATGGGGAGGTTGCGGTGCCACCCCCTGTCACGCACAGAGCAGGGCTGATTAGGGGGGTTGGGGCTCCGTACCCTGTCATGCACAGAGCAGGGTCGATCAGAGGGTTGGGGAGTTCCCCCCTGTCATGCACAGAGCAGGGCCCATCAGGGAGTTGAGGAGCTCCCTCCTGTCACTCATAGAGTAGGGCCAATAGGGGAGTTGGGGCACTGTCCCCTGTCACACACAGAGCAGGGCCGATCAGGGGGTTGGGGCGCCGCCACTTTCACACTCAGGGCAGGGCTGATGGGGAGGTTATGGCTCTACCTCATCACACACAGAGCAGGGCCCGTGTGGCGGGGGGGCGGGGGGGCACGGGGGGGGTTGGGGCACCGCCCTCTATCACCCACAGAGCAGGGCTGATCAGGGCGTTGGGGTGCCGCCACTCTCAAACTCAGGGCAGGGCCGATGGGGTGGTTATGGCTCTATCCTGTCACACACAGAGCAGGGCTGATCAGGAGGTTGGGGTGCCTTCCCCTGTCATGAACAGAGCAGTGCGGATAGGGAGGTTGTGGCCCCGACCCCTGTCACACACAGAGCCGCAAGGCAATGAGGGGGTTTGGGCGCTGCCCCCTGTCACGCTGATCCCGGTGCTGGGAGGCCTCTCGGCTCCACTGATCCCGGTGCCGGGAGGCCTCGTGGCTCCACTGATCCCGGTGCTGGCAGGCATATTAACCTTTTACTATATAGGATAGAGGCCTGGTGCATGGGTGGGGCTGGCTGGTTTGCTCTGAAGGGTGTTCTGGATCAGGGTGGGGGTCCCGACTGGGGTGCCTGGCCAGCCTGGGTGAGGGGCTGAGGTCTGTTTTCAGGTTGATGGGTAACTGAAGCTCCCAACTGCTCCTTTTTTTCTTTTTTTTTTTTATTCTGGGCCAGCTTTAGCTCTGGCTCCAGCTCTGAGGCCTCTGCTGCTGAAAGCAGGTACCTGGTTTCTTTGGGTTCTATAATCGAAACAATGTATAACTCCAGCTCTGAGATCCCCGTGGCTGAAAGCAGGTTTCTGGGGTTTTGTTTAACTTCTATATTTATTACAATGTTTCAAACTGCAAGCTCAGAGGCCAGCAAGGCAGGCGGGGAACATTGGAGTCCTCCGTCACTGAAGCAAGCAAGCCTCATGTTAGCTTCCAGCTGCCTGGCTGCCAGCCGCCATCTTGGCTGGCAGTTAATTTGCATATCTCCCTGATTAGCCAATGGGAAGGGTAGCAGTAGTACACTAATTACCATGGTTCTCTTTTATTAGATAGGATTATATAGACTAGACACCCGGTGCACGATATTTGTGCCCTGGGTTCACAGGGGCTTCAGCCTGGCCTGTGACCTCTCGCAGTCCAGGACCCCTTGATCCTTACTGCCTGCCTGCTTGCAGCCCCTTACCGCTCGGCCTGTTGTTCTTTAGCAATGCTGCAGAGGCAGGAGAGGGCCTCTCACCAGCACTGCTGTGCTCGCCAGCTCTGAGCCCGGCTTCTGGCTCAGCAGCGCTCCCCTTGTGGGAGCACACTGACCATCAGGGGGCAGTTCCTTCGTTGACCATCTGCCCCTGCCACCATAGCGATTGTTCATTCTGGTTGACCCTCCATAACAGTTCTTAGGCTTTTACTATATAGATTGTTGAAGGTATTACATATGTCCCCTTTACCCCCTATTCACCCCTACTAGCCCTACCACATACCTTCCCGTAGGCCTACACCACCCTATTGTCTGTGTCCATGGGTTATGAATATATGCATACAAGTTCTTTGGTTTTTGTCCTCCCACCCACCTACACCCCAGCACGTTCTCTCTCAGATTGCACGGTGTGTCCCATGCTTCCATCTCTCTGGATCTACCTTGTTAATCAGTTTATTTTGTTTATTTAGATTCCACAGATGAGTAAGATCATGTGATACTTATCTTTCTCTGACTGGCTTAGGATAATATTCTCCAGGTCCCTCCATGCTGTCTCAAAGGGCAAGAGGTCCTTCTTTTTCTATTGCTGCATATTATTTCATGGTGTACGCATACCATGGCTTTTTTATCCACTGAATGACTGATTGGCACTTGGGCTAGTACCAGATTCCACCTAATATAAATTGTGCTGCTATGAGGTAGGAGTGCATACATTTTTTTCTAATTGGTGTTTTGGGTTTCTTAGTATATATTCCTAGAAGTGGGATCTCTGGGTCAAATGGCAGTTCCATGTTTAATTTTTTGAGGAAACTCCATACTGTTCCATAATGGCTTCACCAGTCTGCATTTGCACCAGCAGTATACTGGGGTTCCCTTTTCTCCACATCCTGCCAGCACTTTCCATTTGTTGATTTTTTCATGATAGCCATTCTACAGGTGTCATTTTATGTGCATCTCATGAAGATTAGTAACTTCAAACATTTTTTCATGTCTCTTAGCCGTCCGTATGTCCACTTGGGAGAAGTACCTATTTAGGTCCTTTGCCCATTTTTTTTTAACATTTAATCACCTTTATTTATTTATTTTTTTGTTAATCCTTACCCGAGGATATTTTTCATTGATTTTTAGAGAGAATGGAAGAGAGAGGGAAAGACAGAGTGAAACAACGATGTGAGAGAAACACATCTATTAGTTGCCTCCTGTAGGAGCCCTGACCAGGAAGGAGCCTGCAACCAAGGTACATGCCCTTGACCGGAATTGAACCTGGGACCCTTTGTTCCGCAGGTCGATGCTCCATCCACTGAGCCAAACCAGCCAGGGCCTTTGCCCATTTTTAATTGGGCTATTTGTCTTCCGTGTAGCAGTTCTTTCTGTTTTGGATATTAACCCTTTATCAGATGTATCATTGCCAAAAATGTTCTCCCTTTCAGTGGGCTAACTTTTCATTTTATCACAATGGTTTCTTTTGCTGTGCAGAAGCTTTTTATTTTGATGCAGTCCCATTTGTTTCTTTTCTCCTTAATTTCCTTTGCCCTGGGAGATGTAACCGTAAACATATTGGTAAGACAGATGTCCGAGATTTTGCTGCCTATGGTTTCTTCTGGGATTTTATGGTTTCATGACTTACATTTTGAGTCTTTTATCCATTTTGAGGTTATTCTTGTGTATGGTGTAAGTTGGTGCGCTAGTTTTTTTCTTTCTTTCTTTTTTTTTTTTTTTTTTTTTTGCATATATCTGTCCAATTATCACAGCATCACTTATTGAAGAGGCTGTCTTGACTCCATTGGATGTTCTTTGTCAATTATTAATTGAGTGTAATGGCTTGGGTCTGTTTTTGGGGTCTCTGTTCTGTTCTGTTGATCTATATTCCTGTTCTTCTGCCAGCATCAGGCTGTTTTGAGTATGTGGCTTTGTAGTAAAACTTGTCATATATTGTGATCTCTCCAACGTTGTTTTACTTGCTGTAGCTATTCAGGGTCTTTTTGGTTCCATATAAATTTGTTCTGGCTCTGTGAAATATGACTTTGGTATTTTAGTAGGGATTGCATTGAATCTGTAGATTGCCTTGAGCACTATGGACATTTTAATGATGTTGATTCTACCAGTCCATAAATACAATATATTCTTCCACGTGTTTATATTTTCTTCTATCTCTATTTTCAACATCCTATAGTTTTCTGAGTACAGGTATTTTGTCTCCTTGGTTAAGTTTATTCCTAAGTATCTTAATTTTTTTTTTTTTTGCAATGGTAAATGGGATTGTTTATTTAGTTTTTCTTTCTGAGAATTTATTTTTGGTTTATGAAAAAGCAATCGACTTCTGGGTGTTGATTTTTATATCCTGTTGATTTTGCCCAATTCATTTATTAAATCTAGTAGTTTATTGATGAAGTGTTTTTTTAAAAAATATATATTTTATTGATTTTTTACAGAGAGGAAGGGAGAAGGATAGAGAGTTAGAAACATTGATGAGAGAGAAATATCAATCAGCTGCCTCCTGCACATCTCCTACTGGGGATGTGCCCGCAACCAAGGTACATGCCCTTGACCAGAATCAAACCTGGGACCTTTCCGTCCGCAGGCCAATACTCTATCCACTGAGCCAAACCAGTTAGGGCTATTGGTGAAGTCTTTTGGTTTTTCTCTCTATAATATCATGCCATCTGTAAATAATGAGAGTTTTACTTCCTCCTTTCCAGTTTTGATGCCTTTTACTTCTTCTTCTTGTCTGATCGCTGTGGTTAGGACTTCCAGTAGTATGTTGAATAATAGTGGTGAAAGCAGGCATGCCCGTCTGGTTCCTTTCTTACCGAGGGGAAATGGTTTTAATTTTTGCCCATTGAGTATGATGTTGACTGTCATATATGGCCTTTTTCATACTGAGATATGCTCCCTCTAATCCCAGTTTGCTGTGAGTTGTTATCACAAATGGGTTTTGGATTTCAAAGAATGCTTTTTCTTCATGTATTGATATGCTCATGTAATTGTGTCTTTCAATTTGTTTATGTGATATATCACATTTATTGATTTGTGACTATTTATTCCAGGGATTCCAGCCTGGCATCCCTGAAATGAATCCCACTTGATTATAATGTATGATCTTTTTAATATATTTCTAGATCCGATTTGCTAATATTTTGTTGAGAATTTTAACATCTGTGTTCACCAAGGGTATTGGCCTGTAATTCTCTTTCTTTGTAGTGTCTTGATCTGGTTTTAGAATTAGGATAATGCTGGCCTCATAAAAAGAGGTTGGAAGTGTTCCTTCTTGGACTTTTCTGGAATAGTCTGAGGAATATAGATGTTAGTTCTTTGAATGTTTGGTAAAACTCAACTGTCAAGCTGTCCATACCCAGGGTTTTGTTTTGGGGGAGTTTTCTTATTGCTGCTTTTATTTCATTCAGGTTTTCTGCTTCTTCCTGATAAGGTTTTGGGAGATTCTATTTTTCTAGGAATTTGCCCATTTCATCCTCATTGTCCAGCTTGTTGGTATATACGAGTGATGGCGAACCTATGACACGCGTGTCAGAGGTGACACGCGAAATCATTTTTTTGGTTGATTTTTCTTTGTTAAATGGCATTTAAATATATAAAATAAATATCAAAAATATAAATCTTTGTTTTACTATGGTTGCAAATATCAAAAAATTTCTGTATGTGACACGGCACCACAGTTAAGTTAGGGTTTTTCAAAATGCTGACACGCTGAGCTCAAAAGGTTCGCCATTACTGGTATATACCAATAGTTGTTAATAGTATTCTCTATTTTTTTTAATATATTATATTGATTTCTTACAGAGAGGAAAGGAGAGGGATAGAGAGTTAGAAACATCGATGAAAGAGAAACATCGATCATCTGCCTCCTACACACCTCCTACTGGGGATGTGCCTGCAACCAAATTACATGCCCTTGACCAGAATTGAACCTGAAACCATTCAGTCTTCAGGCCAACGCTCTATCCACTGAACCAAACCAGCTAGGGCCATAGTATTTTCTTAAAATCCTTTGTATTTCTGTGGTATTAGCTGTTACTTGACTGCTTTTGTTTCTGATTTTATTTATTTGGCTCCTGTCTCTTTGTTTATTCAAAAGGTTGGCTAATGGTTCATCAATTTTGTTTATACTTTCAAAGTACTAGATATTGGTTTCATTGATTTTTTAAAAATATATTTTATTGATTTTTTATAGAGAGGAAGGGAGAGAGAGAGTTAGAAACATCGATGAGAGAGAAACATTGACCAGCTGCCTCCTGCACATCTCCCACTGAGAATGTGCCCGCAACCAAGATACATGCCCTTGACTGGAATCGAACCTGGGACCTTCCAGTCCTCAGGCCGACGCTCTATCCACTGAGCCAAACTGGTTTTGGCTCATTGATATTTTTTGGTATTGTTTTTTTAGCCTCCAAATGATTTATTTCTCCTCTAATCTTTATTAATTTCCTTCCTTCTATTTTGGTCTTTTCTTGTTCCTCTCTTTCTAGTTCTTTAAGTTGTAGGATTAAATTTTTTTAAAAATATATTTTATTGATTTTCCACAGAGAGGAAGGGAGAGAGATAGAGAGTTAGAAACATCAATGAGAGAGAAACATCGATCAGCTGCCTCCTGCACATCCTCTACTGGGGACGTGCCCGCAACTTAGGTACATGCCCTTGACCGGAATCGAACCTGGGACCCTTCAGTCCGCAGGCCAACGCTCTATCCACTGATCCAAACCGGTTTTGGCTAAATATTTTTTTAAAAAATATATTTTTATTGATTTCAGAGAGGAAGGGAGAGGAAGAGAGAGATAGAAACATCAGTGATGAGAGAGGATCATTAATTGGCTGCCTCCTGACCACCCCCTACTCGGGATCCAGCCCGCAACCCGGGCAAGTGCTCTAGACTGAAATCGAACCCAGTACCCTTCAGTCTGCAAGCCGACATTCTATCCACTGAGCCAAATCTGTCAGGGCAGCCTTTTTTGGGTCTGGAAATTTCTTTATTTCACCATCTATTTTGAATGATGGCTCTTCAGGAGAATTCTTGTTCTTTCTTTGGGGGTTGTGTTTTTGTTTCCCCATTTTGGCTGCCTGTTTGCATTTGGGTAGATCTGCTACACTTCTTATCTCTAGTGTAGGACAATGTCAGACACTCCTTGTGATTGGAACCGTGTACCCAGTTATGAGCTATCAGCAATCCGTAGCTATTGGATCCCTCTATTGTGGCAGGTTCCTTTGGAAAGGACCAAGATGTGCACCAAGGTCTGCTTTTTTTCCTATTGCTGGCCCAGGAGATCAGGCAAAGACTCAAAGCCTCCAGGACCCACCTCAGCCTACAGTCTGATTGTTGTCATCCTTGATAACCTTCATGCTATTGACCAAGAGTGGGGCCAGACATGTTCTAACAGGGTGTGACAGTTGGCTTCCCCCAGGCAAAAACTTCCTGGATGGCAAAGGTCCACAGCAGAAAGATGTCCTCCATATCATGAGGAAATGACTTAGCACAGGATACTAGGGTGGCTGCCCTAAGAGCTCCAACCCCAGAGAGCCCAGTCCTGGACTCTCCTCACACAGTTCAGTCCACTCTGCCCTCTGTATGCCAGAGCCCATGGTGAGTGGCTGCACTCGAAATTTTGTGCATTTAAGAGGGTGCCTGCGTTTCCAGCCATCTCGCTGCCAGACTGCAACCCTGCCGCTTTTCATATCCATATGTTTTGCAGGCACCCCTCTCAGTTCTCGTACTCTGGGCTTGGGATCTCAGCTTGGGATTCAGACACCAGAGTTCTTAGTGGGAACACCCACAGCCAAAATATCCCTCCAAAATTCAACTGTTGTCGGTGGGAACCCAGCCATCCCTTTTGTGCTTCAGCACTGCCTACCAATCATCACTTCACAGTCTGTGTTATCAGGGTTCTCTCCAGCTAGTGCTCAGCTGATTTTTCAGGACGGTTGTCCTACATTGTAGTTGTCTTACCAGCTTGGTCTTGAGAGCTTGTCAGTGTGCCTTCCACTTATTCCATTGCCATTTTTTCTCCCTTTTAGTATTTCTTTTATTACTGTACTAGGGGCCCGGTGCATGAAATCCATGCAAGGCGGGTGGGTCCCTCACCCCGACCTGCACCCTCTCCAATCTGGGAGCACTCATGGGTGCCCTTTTCAATCCAGGAGTTTCTGTCTTTGTAATCATATGAGCGAATTGTCTGAGACCCCAACCCAGTTTAGTTTGGTGCTCACAGAATAATAGAGGTCTTTTTTTTTTCTTTGCTCCATTGGTGGAGATTTTCTAGAAGTTGCAGGATATCTTCCTTTTAATTTTTCCTCAAAACTCTGCCTTTACTTATGATTCTAACCTTTGCTCTTCCTCCATCCCCCACCCGCAACAGTAACTTGCTCCTGGCTCACTTCACTCTAGTGTCTAGGGTAGGGGTGGGCAAACTTTTTGACTCGAGGGCCACAATGGGTTCTTAAACTGGACCAGAGGGCCGGAACAAAAGCATGGATGGAGTGTTTGTGTGAACTAATATAAATTCAAAGTAAACATCATTACATAAAAGGGTACGGTCTTTTTTTTAGTTTTATTCATTTCAAACGTGCCGGATCCGGCCCGCGGGCCGTAGTTTGCCCACGGCTGGTCTAGGGAATCCCATAGCACATCTGTCACCAGAACTACGATTCCCAGAATTCCTGGTGCTCCCTGTGCTCTTGCTTTCTGATTCCAATCCAGGGACTGCAAAAATCAAAAGGACTGGGAACTCCAGCTGCCCCAAGGCCAAGCAGACAAGACCGGACACTCCAGTAGTGTTCCCGGGACCCCGGCCCCTCGGCGCCGGCGTGTGCTGGCTACAGGCTTGGAGCAGTTGGGGTCCTGGGGAGGACTGTGGCCCATCCCGCCTCCAGCTGCTTGGCGCCTGTGCACATGCACGCTGCCCACAGGCCCAAAATCTTTGTCAGGTTAATTTGCATGCTCACTCCTGATTGGCTGTGGTTGTCATGGAGGGACCATCAATTTACATATTTGGCTATTACTAGTATAGATTAAGTGTCTTCACATATCATGAAGCAGTTACTCCTTTAATCCTTTCACCCTTATGGACCAATTATGTAATGATAATTAGATTTATCTACATGAATGATAAAGGCTGTTAGCTGGGAGGGGTGTTGTTTTGATCTTGAGAAACGATTCAAAAGTCTTGTCTCCTTGATGCTCTATGAGCTGAGCTCTTAATAACAATGTATGAGTCCACAATGACTTTGGTAGCAATTCTTTTCAGTGACAAGGGTGAAAAATAGTGCTGGGGACATACTGATTTCTGTTTCTATTCTATAGTAGGTTGTGGCCAAAAGTATTTCTTTGATAGTTCATACCAACAAACACTAAATGGTCCTTTGATGTGTAAATTGGGGGGAATACACAGATGTTATATGGGCTTTTGCAGTTTTCCAAAACAAAACTTTGGAGTGTATTTCACAGAACAATCCACTCATGTTAGTGTGGTTACTCTGACTCTGGTTTTTAACCCTAGCTATCTTCAAATCTTTTTGATTACCCATCTTCCCAGTCATCCTTTCTATGCAGTTCTCTTCTTTTTCAGTCTTTTGCATTGCTCTTTATCTTTATTGGGCTCTTATTCCCATCTCTGGTGGGTGATTATTTGTTTGTTTATTTGTGGATATCTGTCTACTTATTCTGGCAGGAAGATAAATTCTTCTATCTCCTATTTTGCTATATTGCTGGTGTTACTCACATAGTTATTTATTTATTTCTGCTTCGATTTGTTTTTTTTCTCTATTGTTTCATCCATGCTCTCTTGTTCTACCACAATACTGGCCATGCATCTTTTCAGTTTTTCTTTGAGGATTTCTGTCATCTGTATCCAATGTAATTGCTCAACTGGGATTTAAGGGGAGGAATCAGTTTTGCATTATAAGAGAAAGATGACTATATCCACGGCAGAGTGGACCCAGAGGCTGTCTTTCCTTGGTGAAGGGCTGTTGGGTAGAGTTTGACACAAGAGCTTTATTAAGATTATAAGTAAGAACTTATTTTGTTCAACATTGTTTTCTTATCATTGCCAGTTCTATACCCCATTCTACTTGTGCTTGTTTATTATTTACACTTTGCAAACTGTTCAGTTCTATTTTTTAAAAGGTTTTTCTTTATTTTAGACACAGGGAGGGGAGAGAGACAGAGGAGTGATGAGAGAGAAACATTGATTGGTTACCTCCTGTATGCAGCCCAAATGACAGTTGAACCTGGAACCTAGGAATGTGCCTTCACAGGGATTTGATCTGGCATCCTTTCAATGGGTAGGATGATGTTCAACCCACGTTGCCACACTATCTATGGCTAAAGTACTCCATTCTAACCGTTATAATTTTCCACTTAGGTTTCCAGCTTATGGATAATCTTTACCTCTCTAAACTATGTACCTCAACTGATTCCCATACAGGTTCCTCTTTACTGCACTCCAACCTTGATCCATGCCTTTACAGGCTTGGTGTGTCGCATATTATATCAACCATACACATCATGTGCTGGAATGCAATGGGTTTTAATATGTTTGAGCACATTCATATTGTTCTACACAGGCTGCATCAACAATTAGAATGGTCCTGTAGGAAGCTGTTTGTAAAGGAACAACTTGGGAACCCTGCCTCTCTTGTTTGTGTCCCATCATATGTTCCTGCCTCTCCCTTGGTAAGATCTTCACCATTGAGTGACCTTAGGAGTCAAGGAATGTATAACAGCCATTTCCTCAGAGTCTAACTCACTGGTCTTAAAAAGCATCCCATGCAATCATGCCTGGTTGTGACAGATAGACAGTTGAGATGAGGGTATTTCTTCCTTCCAAAGTCATCATGTACTTCACCTGCATTTCCTTTTATTTAGGTTGCTGCTGTGGAGCAGAGAATGTGGAGGCACCTTTTGAAGAGAACATTTCTGTAAGAGTGTCACAGGCAATGAATCCCAAGTTAGCTTTGTCTTCCCAGAAGAGCCACCCCTGTGAGAGTTGTGGACTAGTTTTGAGAAACATTTTCCACTTGACTCATCAGCAGGTATTACAACACAGGGAGATACTATTTAGGTGTGGGGCATGTTCAAAACAATTTTATTTCAGTGCACAGTTTCACCAGCACCAGCAGCAGTACTTGAGAGAGAAGCCTTTGATAAGAGGTGTGAACAGTGTCTCACTTGAAAACAGCTGCAATTTCAATGTGTTTCAGAACCTTTTTACCTGTGGAGAGGTGGAGCAGTACATCCTTAGCATGGCAGGCCATTTCCAGCAAAAGGATACTCAGATCAGTGACAAGCCAAATGGTATCTCAATGTGTGGGGTGACATATCAAGGGAAAAATAATTATTTTACTACAAAAGAAAGTAAGAAAGCCATTGGCTATAACTACACATGTATTTGGGACAACGGTGTCCCTACTGGCCAAGCATATTTCTGTTGCCGTGAATGTGGAAAATATTTTGCCCAATTTTCTACTTTTTCTTACCATCAGAGATTTCATGCAGAAAAAAAGCTTTATGAGCACAGTGAATTTGGGAATTCTTTTACCAGTATTACTGGCCTCCTTTCTCATCAGAGTTGTCACAAAGGTGAAAGGCCTTATCAATGTATTGAATGTGGAAAATCTTTTACCAGGATGTGTTTTCTTCGTGACCATCAGATAGTTCACACTGGAAAAATGCCTTATGAGTGCAGTGAATGCGAAAAATCTTTTACCTGTAAAAGTGGCCTCCGTTACCATCAGATGAGAGTTCACACTGGAGAAAGGCCTTATGAGTGTAATGAATGTGGGCAATCTTTTGTCAGTAGTAGTGGCTTCCGTTATCATCAGAAATTGCACACTGGAGAAAGGCATAAGTGCAATGAATGTGAGAAATCTTTTAACAGTATCTATCATCTTCGTTATCATCAGAGAGTTCATACTGGAGAAAGGCTTTATGAGTGCAGTGAATGTGGGAAATCATTTGTTCAGAAACATGGCTTCCAATGTCATCAGAGAACTCACACTGGAGAAAAGCCTTATGAGTGCAGTGAATGTGGGAAATCATTTACTCGGAATAATGTCCTTAATCGTCATAAGAGAATTCACACTGGGGAAAAGCCTCATGTGTGCAGTGAATGCGGAAAATCTTTCACCTGTGGAAGTAGCCTTCGTTACCATCAGATGGGAGTTCACACTGGAGAAAGGCCTTTTGAGTGCAATGAATGTGGGAAATCTTTTACCAGTAGTAGTGCCTTCCGTCGTCATCAGAAAATTCACACTGGAGTAAGGCCTTATGAGTGCAATGAATGTGGAAAATCTTTTATCAGTGGTAGTAGCTTCCGTCGTCATCTGAGAGTTCACACTGGAGAAAAGCCTTATGTGTGCAGTGAGTGTGGGAAGTCTTTTACCACCAAGTATTGCCTTAGTTGTCATGAGAAAATTCACACTAGAGAAAGGCCTGATGAGTGTAGTTAATATGAGAAATCTTTTATCCAAAATTCTAATCCTAGTCCCCACATAAGAGTTCACATTGGAGGAAGGTCTTGGATATGTAGGAAATGTAGATTTTTTTTGTTAACCCATAGCAATACTATAAGAAATTCCATGTAGCCCTATTTGTCTGAACTGAATCTCATACACTGCAACATCAAGAGTAGGGAGATTCCCAATAAATTTGAGTGCTGTGAAAATCATGTGTGTGTACTTTGCACTTATTTTTTAAACTTTTTATTAATTTCAGAGAGGAAGGGTGATGGAGAGAGAAATAGAACTATCTATGATGACACATAATCAGCTCCATCCTGTGCATCCTTTACTAGGGGTTGACCGTGCAACCAAGACATGTACCTTGAATGGGAACCCACTGAGCCACATGTGTATGTTATAATTTGTTATTTACCCAGGTGTCTTGCCAATTCTATGTCCCTGCATCATTTTTTTTTTCTTCTACACCTGTGTCCTATCACCAGGTTCACAACCTCTGTCAATTTTTTTAATATATTATTGATCGCAGAGAGGAAGGGAGAGAAAGATGGAAACATTAGAAACATGAATGATGAGAATCATTAATCGGCTGCCTTCAGCCCCCTGCTGGTGATTGAGTCTACAACCTGGTCATGTGCCCTTGACTGGAATCGAACCCAGGACCCTTCAGTCTGCAGACTGATGCTCTATCCACTGAGCCAAATCAAGTAGGGCTGTCAATATTTTTTTTTCCTTAAATATGTTTTTAGTAGACTCCCGGCACACAAAATTCATGTGCATGTATGGTCCCTAGGCCTAGCTTGAGATTAGGGCCATCTTCCCTGGCTGCTGGCAGCCTGCCTCACCCCTCACCTTCCTGTTCACCATCAGGCAAATGGAGCCTGCCGGGGCAGGGGTGGGGGGGTGGGGGGCGGGGAGACTGAGAGGTTGGCTGGCAGACCCTGATCAAGCCCATCAGGGTCCACAGGTTAGGTGCAGCTCCTGTGGTGAGTGTCTGCCCCCTGATGGTCAGTGTATGTCATAGTGACCAGTGGGTGGATCCACCATTTGGTCCAATTGCATATTACCCTTTTATAGGATATTAAAGTATATAATTTATTGATTTTTTACAGAGAAGAAGGGAGAGGGATAGAGAGCCAAAAACATCAATGAGAGAGATCGATCAGCTGCCTCCTGCTCACCCCCCAGTGGGGATGTGCCCGCAACCAAGGTACATGCCCTTGCCCAGAATCGAACCTGGGACCCCTGAGTCCGCAGACCAATGCTCTATCCACTGAGCCAAACCCGTTCGGCATTTAAAAAAATAAAATAAAATAAAAAAATATATATTGATTTCAGAGAGAAAGGGAGAGAGAAACATCAATGCTGAGTGAAAATCATTGCTTCGCTATCTCCTGCACATCCCCAACTGGGGATTGAGCCTACAACCTGGACATGTGTCCTGACCGGAAATGGAACCATGACCTGTTTTATAGGTCCAGTCTCACCCCCTGAGCCACACCATGTATCTCACTACTATTTTGGTTGATGAAGCTATTTCACCTGGTCCACCTATATGGCTTTCACAGATTGCATGGGTCACCATCCTCATGTGCTCAGGAAAGCTAACTCTGTTCTCTGTTTTGTTTGAGAAATTTGGGAGTAGCCTGCGCTTGTACGAGGTCTTATTTCCTTTCACTCTGATTAGTTGCCATATGGACCTGACTCAGTGTTGTCCCCCAGAGAACATCATCAGTGTTCAGCGAGCAGCTTATAGAATAACTACCTTTCCCAGGGACAGGCTTTTTCTAGGTAACAGTGATAGATGTTTTTGAGTGGCTAAGTCACCGAATCAAGAATGCCAGGCTCTTGTCCCTTTGGTTTGTAAAATAGTGAAGGACTTTCTAAGTCTAATTTAACTTAGGTGTTCTATTTACTATCTGGGAGTTTATAAGCAGATTTGGGTTCTATAAGCATCAGGAGGTGAACCAATTTTATGGGCATCTCAAACTTCCTCTGCCTATGGGAGAGTGACATGGTACAGAAATTAGCAGTTTAGGCCAGCTTTTCATTGCTGCACTATTTTCCCAGCTCTCATATTAAGCCTGATGCTATGAGTTTTAGGAGAGTTTCAAATTATCACTCCAAAGAGTGGCTAGCTGTGCCAACCTCAGTTCCATCTGGAAAAAACATGTATTATTTTCCATTTTTGGGGGGAGATCTCTTGCCCAGGTCTTAACAAGGATTATTTGCCCTAATGCCTATAATTCCATGGGTGATTATCACTGGTTGGAGGACCATAGGGATGAGGGGAGCCATGATTGCTACAGAACCACTGGCCTACATAGTGTTGGGAGAGATTGCTGCCATGGAGATGGAATGAGCTTATAAATGTGCATTCAGAACTGTTCTGAGGAAAACACTGCAGGGTGGCATGTACACAGATCTGAGAATCTCCACACGTTTACGAGTATTTTCTGTGGCCTCTGAGAATTTCACGTCAGAGCTATTGGTGCCTTGGCACAAAAAGGATGATAAAGAAAAGGGGTGCCCTGGCTGGCTTGGCTCAGTGGATAGAGCATTGGCTTGCGGACTGAAAGTTCCTAGGTTCGATTCCTAGTAAGGGCTTATGACAGGTTGCGGGGTCAGTCCCCACTAGGGGCAATGTAAGAGGCAATTGATCAGTGATTCTCATCATAGATGTTTCTATTCTCTCCCTTCCTATGGAATTAATAAAAATCTATTTGTAAAAAAGGGGGCATCTCTAAGTCAGGATGTGACTTGTGAACCAGGGAGCATTCCTGTTGGTTTGGGTGAAAGCCCTTCATTGTTTGCTGTTTGCTGTCACTGAGGGTAGCCTCTCTTTTACGGGGCATGAGAATAGGGATTGAATATCAACTTGTCAAATCTGATTTCCAAAAAAAAATGGGACATGCAAATTTCTTTTACCTTGAACCAATTTTAAAATCGTTTCATTAATAACTGACATTGTGAAAAGCCACAGGCAGCCTGGCTTTCGGGTTCAAAAGCTTGGAGAAAGAGCTGACATGCAAATTAAAACACAAGACAAGAAATATGAATTTGGAATTATGAGAGAAGCTAGGGGAAAGCTTAGTTGTAGTAGTCAAGCCATTCCTGTCTGCTTTTAGTTACTAGAATACACAATTGCCTTTTAGGAATGCAAACAGATATATCAATGGTAATGTTTAGTAAACAGTAAGATTATCAGGTTGGGGGAGTTTGCTTTAAGCCATTGAGTCAGCAGTAGGTAATAAAATGCAAATATTCACCCTGTGAATATCAAAGAGTCGAAATTCAGCCTTCTGACTGGACTTCTCGCATTTATATTAATTACTGTTGATCTTGGTTTTCAGCATGACATGTCAAGTACAAAATTTGAGGAACCCACATATGCATTAACGAGGGTAAATGACAATAAGTCATTTTTGAATCTCTCTGCCCTTCACAGCTTTTCTCGGAACCACTAATTTACATTCCATGTTAATAGATAACTGCAATTTCTGAACTTTATATGATGGGAATCTGAGGTTTGTTTTTTTTGCTCTTTACATTGCATAAATGTTTAGAGATTTATTAATGATGTATCTGTAGCTCACCTTTTTTGTGGAAAAATGTTTTTATCTTTGAATTTAGCATGCTTTATTCTTTTGCAATGCTTATTTCTAATTTCTGACTGTATTTAAACTGCTACAAACAATTTTTGTAGAACTCTTTATGAGGATATGTTTCATTTACCCTTGTCAATAGTTTTGAATTGTTGGATAGGTGAATGTTTAACTTATAGATACGTGCAAGTAATGATTGACACTGATTGGCCACCGGGGTTCTTGAAGTTCCAGCATCTAAAAGGGTTCAGCAATCTGGAGAAGGGCTAGTGTAACTTAATAAAGAGTCCAGGGATGAAGCATAATTTTGAAAGGCATTTGGGGGTCAGAGTAGCCTAGCTAAAGAAACTAAGTTCTCCTCATCTCAGGACCCTGTTACAGTTAAGCCCCCCTTATAAAATAAAATAAAGGCAACTGGCTAACATAGAATAAGGAAGAAGGTCACACTCCAGTTTCCAAGGCTAGCACAATGCTTCCTCTTAACCTCTGAATGTCCCTCTCAGGTATGTTGGCAGTTACTGGGGAAATGGAACCAACTGTGGTTGAGGGTAGTCTAGGGTACGGGGCAAGTTTATTAGTAGTTGGAGCAACGGGGCAAAGTTGATTAATAATACCTTGGTAACATTGGTTAATAATACCTTGGTAATGGGGCAGAATTGATTAATGTAGCCCTGGCTGTATCCCAGGTAACTTTGTGTATGTTTAGCCAACCGTTTGATAGTTTCTGTGTATAAAAGGCTGGCCTAGAACCAGGTTCGGGGCTGACGCACGAAAAAACGCCTACGGCAGTCACTGGCCAGTTTTCAATAAATCCTTGCTTGCTGCTTAAGACCTGATTGGAGTCGGTGGTCTTACTCTCGCGAACGGTGGTCCACAACAACCCCTCTCTTTTTTTAACACAATTTGTCCTAATGCGAGGCATAGATATACACTTCAAAGGGTAGGGTTTCCACATACACAAGCATTGTGAACATGGGGGAATTTGCCTACAGCTGTTCAGGTGTTTGGCCAGTAGGAGGCAATAACATGTAGATTAAGGTGCCCTGAGCTGTTTGGCAGCAAGCAGTCATCCCTTTTCAGGTTTGGGGAAATGCCCTCAGCCATTCCCAACAGGTGACAACGTATGTGACTCAGCCCTTGGGGAGTCCCCAAGTTCCATCAACCTTTTAATGAAACTTGCAGTTTTGATGCTGGAATTGGCCCGGCAGTTGGCCTGTGTGCATTTTCCAGCAGCGTATGAGGGACTCAGTTCCTCTTCATATTAGAGAATACTTGGTTTGGTCAGTCGTTTTTTATTTAGACACTTTTTTAAAAAATATATTTTATTGATTTTTTTAGAGAGAGGAAAGGAGAGGGATAGAGAGTTTGAAACATTGATGAGAGAGAAACATCGATCAGCTGCCTCCTGCATGCTCCCTACTGGGGATGTGGCCGCAACCAAGATACATGCCCTTGACCAGAATCGAACCCGGGACCCTTGAGGCCAACGCTCTATCCCAGGGGTGGGCAAACTTTTTGACTCGAGGGCCACAATGGGTTCTTAAACTGGACCGGAGGGCCGGAACAAAAGCATGGATGGAGTGTTTGTGTGAACTAATATAAATTCAAAGTAAACATCATTACATAAAAGGGTACGGTCTTTTTTTTTTTTTTAAGTTGTATTCATTTCAAATGGGCCGGATCCGGCCAGTGGGCCGTAGTTTGCCCACGGCTGCTCTGTCCACTGAGCCAAACCGGTTAGGGTTAGACACTTTTTAAAACTTTGTCATGCTAGCTCACTGTTCTTTGCTTTCTCCTAAGGCCGTGGTCGGCAAACTGCGGCTCCCGAGTCACATGCGGCTCTTTGGCCCCTTGAGTGTGGCTCTTCCTAAGCCTTAGGAGGACCCTAATTAAGTTAATAACAATGTACCTGCCTATATAGTTTAAGTTTAAAAAATTTGGCTCTCAAAAGAAATTTCAATCGTTGTACTGTTGATATTTGGCTCTGTTGACTAATGGGTTTGCCAACCACTGTCCTAAGGATTTACGGTGAGCCTTTCCTAGGGTGTGTTCTTGCCAACTCTGTGTCTCTGTTAAAATGTTTGGGCATGGGTTCTGCCTAATCTGCTGTGAGTTTTGGCTGTTTCACAAAAGGAGAGTGAAACAACCAAGATGGATATTGGGATTTCATGTGTTGCCTTGTTAGGCTTTATGGAATAAAGGCTTTTCTTGTTGGAATGATATGTCCTAATGTTTTTTACTTTTCTCCTGCTATGCACAATGCAATGGACGCTTTTCATTTTCACCCGCACTATTAACATTCTCTATTGCTTTCAGAGCACCAGTCATCTGATCATGCTTATGATAAGCTCTTCCTTTGTAGTCTTCTGCATTTTCCTGGTCTCCTGTCATGGGGGTTCTTGGGTTGGAACAAGTCTCTCAGGAGGACCCGATGGCATCAGGGTGGGCAGGGTGTATTAGAGTCCCAAAGGCAGTGCAGAGGGAAATGGGGGGCAGGGATCAGGCTCCTTCTACCCCGGGTCAGGCATTTTAGATTTGAATCCCAGATTTCCAAATATCACTGGGACTCACAGGGGAAACCATCCCTTCCTCTAGTCTGGGCTTAGTTTTCTCCTTTGTAAACTGTCTATTAGGTACGTCTCTATCCCTGAGCTGCTGGAGGAGGACAAATGCTAAAATGTCTATTTGCAGTGAGACATCTATGCCAGTGGCCTGACTGGGCTCAGGCAGCTCTAGCCTCTGAGTATAGAGACATTTCGGGCCAGACATCCCTCACTCTCCCGATGCTGACAAGCACCTTGACTTGGGGTGTGTTTGAGAAAAATATGGGGCTCATGAGAACCCTCTGACCCACCTGCAGGGAGGCAGGTGCTGTGGGCCCTGAGGTCTCAGTGTGGGTTCTTTACCTGCAAATCTCCAGGTGATTCCTAGAGCTTCCCTGAATCTCATTTGGCTGAATGTGATATGAAGGTGATGTTGGCGCTTACCTTAACCTCTGAAGATCAATAAAAACCAACTGAGTCCTTGCTGGTGAGAGGATCCCAGGATTAGCTCTTGGAGCATTTTCTTTTTCAATTCTCACAACCACCTGGGAAGTGGAAACTAATTTCAAATTGCTGGCAACGTCAAGGATGAGAGAAATGACGGAGCTTCTGCAAGTTTACTCAACAGACATGTGTCTGGTATAAGAGGCTGGATTCCAACATGGGATTCTGGTTCCAGAGCCTGGGGCGGGTACACTGTGAGGACCAGGGAGAATCAGCTGAAGGTGCTCTTTCCATTGTTGCAATTATGATGATTTTTCTGAGATGCATTCTCCCCGTATTCAGGGGAACGCCATCATCTCAGCTGCAGTGGATGTGTCTTTCGCATAGTGTCTGTATCTGTCCCTATCTATCTACAAAAAATAAAATAAGAAGTAAAGTTTATATTATGCGTCTTAGTGGGTTTTTTTTATTTCAAAAGTCTGTCCTACAATCCTGTATTATATTTTTCCCATTCATATATGGTGGTGTAAGTAGGTCATTTGTGTATAAAATGTTCTAGACTCTAATGCATTCATACCTCTTTATTATGAGTCGCTGTATTGGGCTCAGAGATCATGTGTTTTCATTTGCACGTACTCAAGTCCCTTCAACAGGAAAAGATGACAACTTCCTTTAGCCATTTTCAAGATGACTCTTTCATGAGGATGGGACTTCTCTTAGCCTCTCCAGAGGCGGATCTGGGTATTTTCTCCTGGAGTGAGGTCGGAAAACCCTCTACCTGGTCTTGGACTGACCCACACTATGCAAAGACCAGATGTGAAATACCACGCGGCAACCAATGAAGGGTCAGAAAACGCATTTCCGGCGAAGCTAGGAGAGGCGGGACTTCCGGTGTCTGCAAGGCGGGCCTTTTGTCTGGACTCAGGTTACCGCCGCTACCTCCTCCGAGATTCCAGATCGCTAGGCCCCAGGGGAGATGCCCCGAGGGAAAAGCCGGGAGAGCTGTGGTGCACACAGCACACGCGCGGGTGTGAGGATGGACGTGGTAACGCGGGTGACCCGCTCCATGGCCCGGACAAGGACCGCCCTTCCCGCGGCGGCCCCTTCTCCCGCCGCTCCCGCCCTGCTTCCTCCACTGAGGGCAATGGCGGCGCCCGCGCTGAGGCTCGGGGCTGAGGTGAGTGCGAGAGCCGGGGCCCTCACGGCCTCCTCACACCGAACCGGGCATCCCGGGGGCGGGAGCCTGTCCCGTCCTGCAGCTCAGTCCCGCGTGGAGGACCGTGAGGAAGGCGGAGGGGAGAGAGGAGTGTGGTGTCTTCTGAGGACACAGCACGTGCAGGGCAGAGAGGACGGGGGTGACTAGTATCTGAAGGTCCCTGAGGATGTGAGTGGTGATTAATGACGCCAAGATCAGAGGCTGCAGGAGGAAGGCAGAGCCTCATTCCGGGCTTTCCCGGCTGTGGGGGGTGCATCAGGGGCCTGGGGTGGTCCTGGATCCGGCTGGACTACAAGCACGCCACACGCCACATGCCAAGTTCATGGGTGAGTCCAGCGAGATCCAGTGGCATTGGAGGAGGAAGGGGGCAGAGCTGAGGGAGTGAACCTGGGTCTGAAGATGGGAAGGGAATGAACATTACCCAGTGGTGTGCACATCTGGAGGAAGTGCACATCCGGGTACCTGGTGTGGGGACATAAGGGTGAGGCATAAGCTAATGTTTATCTTTGTCCTGGAGGCATGATCTGGGAGACTGCAGTGGTATTGATTGGCAGGAAGGCTGGGGCCCTGCAGACATGGCCCAGAGCTTAGATGGTGTTTCTGTGCTGTCCCCCTTCCCAACCCAGCTGCTCTCTGAGGGGCATCACAGTGACTAATGGGACTGTGATGAGAGAGCAGCCTGCACTGGCATTAGGGCCTGGTGTCCACACTAAACTGGGGTGCCCTGGAGGAGATTGAGGGTGGGGGGAGGTGTGTAAGGAGTAGGAGTGCAGGTTCTCAGAGAGACAGCTCTGGTTTCAATTATCTCGATTTTGACAGGTTGGAATCACCTTTGAGGACATTGCCCTGTACTTCTCCAGGAAGGAATGGAGCCTCCTTGATGAGGGTCAGAGACAGCTGTACCTGAATGTGATGCTGGAGAACTTTGAGCTTATATCCTCCCTGGGTAAGACCCTCGCTCTCATTGGTGACCTGGACTTGGCTTTGCATTTTCCCAGGCCCCTTTTCCCAGGTGTGCTCCATCCTCACAGGTGCACCGTGGACACTGGGTGATTTCCAGTTTTCTGGGTAGTTGCTGTCCTTTGCTTGCACTGCCGGCTTTTCTCTGTGCAGCCCCAATACCTTCTGCACTGAACTCATAGGGAAGAATATGTGGTTGGTAGTGTGGCAGGGAGCCTAATGGATTCCATGTTGATTAGTGAAGAGAAGCATTTTTCATATTCCTGTTGGTCATTTGTACATATTTTTGGGTATAATTTTTCTACATCCTTAGCTTGTGTCTTTTGTTGTTACTGTTTTATATTTTTCTTGATTTCAGAGAGGAAGGGAGAGGAGAGAGAGAGAGAAATATCAATGATGGGAGAGAATCAATCATCACATGCCTCCATCGCGTCCCCTACTGGGAATCCAGCCCACAACCCAGGCTTGTGCTCCAGACTAGAATTGAACCCGGGACCTTCAGTCCCCTGGCTGACACTGTCCACTGTGAAAAACTAACTAGAGCAGCTTATTTTATTTTTTTTAAAATAAACTTTTTATGCCTTTTTCTTTTTCCCTACCTGTTTTTCCTCTGTCTCTTCCCACATGCCTGTGTTTCACAGGATTCCCATAATGCAGATAATGGCTCTCTTGATGGTGTTACTTAGTTCACATTGCTGTATTCTTTAAACTTGTTTTTCCTCTTTCTTTCCACCTGAATGATTTCAAATGATGTGTCTTTGACATCACGTTTTCTTTCGCGTCTGGTTTTGATACTCTTCATTTTATGTTTTCAATTCATTCCTTGTAATTTATCATCTCCAACGTTTGTTTCATTCTCAGAAATGAAAATAATTTCTGTCTACCTATATTTTTCTTTTGTACTTTTTTTGTGTGTTTTTTTAATTTAATATATATTTATGGACTTCACGGAAGAAAGGAGAGGGAGGGGGAGATAGAAATATCAATGATGAGAGAGAATCATTGATTGGCTGCCCCCTGCACTCTCCCTACTAGGGAACAAGCCTGCAACCCGGACATGTGCCCTTGATCAGAATCAAACCCAGGACCCTTCATTCTTCAGGCTGATGCTCTATCTCAGTGATGGCGAACCTTTTGAGCTCAGTGTGTCAGCATTTTGAAAACCCTAACTTAACTCTGGTGCCATGTCACATACAGAAATTTTTTGATATTTGCAACCCCCAAAAAAGGAAAGATTTATATTTTTGGTATTTATTTTATACTACAGGCCCGGTGCACAAAAATTTGTGCACTGGGGGGGGGGGTCCCTCAGCCCAGCCTGTGCCCTCTCGCAGTCTGGGACCCCTCGGGAGATAACAACCTGCTGGCTTAGGCCTGCTCCCGGGTGGCAGAGGGCAGGCCCAATCCCTAGGTGCAGCCCCTGGTCAGGCTCAGAGCAGGGCCGATTGGGGAGTTGGGGCGCCGCCCCCTGTCATGCACAGAGCAGGGCGATCTGGAGGTTGTGATGGCACCCTCAGTCACGCTCAGGGTAGGGCCGATTGGGGGGTTGGGGCACCACCCCCTGTCACACTCAAGGCAGGGTCAATGGGGAGGTTGCGGCACCACCCCCTGTCACACACAGAGCAGGGCCAATCAGGGGGTTGGGACGCTGCCCCCTTTCACTCACAGAGCAGGGCCCATCAGGGGGGTTAGGGCTCTGTACGCTGTCACGCACAGAGCAGGGCCCATCACGGAGTTGGGGCGCTGCCCTCTATCACCCACAGAGCAGGGCCCATCAGGGGGTTGGGGCGCCACACCCTGTCACACACAGAGCAGGGCCGATCAGGGGGTTGGGGCGCCGCATCCTGTCACACACAGAGCCGCAGGGCGATCAGGTGGTTGGGGAGCTCCCCCCTATCAGGCACAGAGCAGGGCTGATCAGGGGGTTGGGGCGCCTTCCCCTGTCACGAACAGAGCAGGGTGGATAGGGAGGTTGTGGCCCCGTCCCCTGTCACACACAGAGCTGCAGGGCGATCAGGGGGTTTGGGCGCTGCCCTCTGTCACGCTGATCCCGGTGCCGGGAGGCCTCGCGGCTCCACTGATCCTGGTGCTGGGAGGCATATTACCCTTTTACTATATAGGATAGAGGCCTGGTGCACGGGTGGGTGCCAGCTGGTTTGCCCTGAAGGGTGTCCTGGATCAGGGTGGGGGTCCCCACTGGAGTGCCTGGCCAGCCTGGGTGAAGGGATGATGGCTGTTTGCAGCTGGTCACACACCCTTCAGGGTGGGGGTCCCCACTGGGGTGCCTGGCCAGTCTGGGTGAGGGGCTGAGGGCTATTTTCAGGCTGGGGGTGACTGAAGCTCCCAACCGCTCCTTTTTTCTTTTTTCTGGGCCAGCTTTAGCTTTGAGGATTGGCTCCAGCTCTTAGGCCTCCGCTGCTGAAAGCAGGTTTCTGGCCTTTGCTTACAATGTTGTGATCCTACTGGCTGAATCCGGGGACTAAAGCAGGTTTCTGGGTTTTGTTTAGCTTCTATATTTGTTACATAGTTTCTTAAACTGCAGGCTCAGAGGCCTGAAGCGGCAGGCAGGGAACGTTGGAGTCCTTCGTCACTGAAGCAAGCAAGCCTCATGTTAGTTTCAAGCTGCCTGGCTGCCAGCCGCCATCTTGGCTGGCAGTTAATTTGTATATCACCCTGATTAGCCAATGGGAAGGGTAGCGGTCGTATGCCAATTACCATGTTTCTCTTTTATTAGATAGGATATTTAAATGCCATTTAACAAAGAAAAAGCAACCAAAAAAATGAGTTCACGTGTCACCTCCGACACACGTGTCATAGGTTGCTCTATCTACTGAGCCAAACTGGCTATGGCTGATATTTTCCTTTTGTTACTGGGTTGATTTCGTGTCTCAGCCGGGTTTTGTGCCCCTCCCACTCATCCCAGCCCCACTGTCCGCTGCTCGGTAGCACACTGCCACAGAGGCAGAGAGGGTTGGGCCACTGCAGTGGCAGTCACCAGGCATGAACCTGGCATCTGTCGCCTGTCAGTCAGCTGAGCAGTGCTCCCACCATGGGAGCACACTGATCACCAGGGGTTAGCTCCTGTGTTGAGCATATCCCCCCTAGTGGTCAGTGCGCATCATAGCGACTGTCAAATAGTCCTTTGTGTTTTGGTCACTTAGGTTTCTCTATATATATAGGCTAGAGGACCAGTGCACAAAATTCATGCACTTGGAGGGGTGCGGCTCCTCCCAGCCTGCGTTGTCTGGCACTGTAGGACCCCTTGCTCCTTACCGCCTGCCTTCTCACTGCTCCTTATTGCTTGGCTCGCTGCTCCTTAGCAATGCCGCAGAGGCGGGAGAGAAGCTCCCACCATCGCTGCTGTGCTCTCCAGCTGTGAGGCCTGCTTCTGGCTGAGCAGCTCTCCCCTGTGGCAGCACACTAACCTCCAGGAGGCATCTCCTGTGTTGATCATCTGCCACCTGGTGGTCAGTTGCCATCATAGCCATCAGTCGTTCTGGTTGTTCCGCTGGAACGGTTGTTAAGCTTTTATTTTATCGGTTGTTGAAAATATTACATATGTCCCCTTTACTCCCCTATTGACCCCTACTAGCCATTACCACATACCCTCCCCTAGGCCTACACCACCCTATTGTCTGTGTCCATGGGTTATGCATATAAGTTCTTTGGTTTTTCTCCTCTCACCCACCTACACACCAGCACCTTCCCTCTGAGATTCCACGTTTTGTCCCATGCTTACATGTCTCTGGATCTATTTTGTTAATCAGTTTATTTTGTTTATTAGATTCCACATATGAGTAAGATCATGTGATACTTGTATTTCTCTGACTGGCTTATTTCGCTTAGGATAATATTCTCCAAGTGCCTCCATGCTGTCTCAAAGGGCAAGAGGTCCTTCTTTTTCTACTGCTGCATATTATTTCATGGTGTACACTTAACATGGCTTTTTTATCCATTCAATGACTGATTGGCACTTGGGCTAGTACCATATCGCACCTAATATAAACTGTGCTGCTATGACATAGGAGTGCATACATGTTTTCTGATTGGTGTTTTGGGTTTCTTAGCATATATTCCTCGAAGTGGGATCACTGGGTCAAATGGCAATTCCATGTTTAATTTTTTGAGGAGACTCCATACTGTTCCATAATGGCTTCACCAGTCTGCATTTGCACCAGCAGTATACTGGGGTTCCCTTTTCTCCACAGCCTGCCAGCACTTTTCATTTGTTGATTTTTTTCATGGTAGCCATTCTGACAGGTGTTGTTTTAATGTGCATCTCTCTGATGATTAGTAACTTCAAGCATTTTTTCATGTCTCTTAGCCGTCCGTATGTCCACTTGGGAGAAGTGTCTATTTAGGTCCTTTGCCCATTTTTAATTGGACTATTTGTCTTCGTTTTGTTAAGTGTAGCAGTTCTTTCTATGTTTTGGATATTAACCCTTTATCAGATGTATCATTGCCAAAAATGTTCTCCCTTTCAGTGGGCTACCTTTTCATTTTATCACAATGGTTTCTTTTGCTGTGCAGAAGCTTTTTATTTTGATGCAGTCCCATTTGTTTCTTTTCTCCTTAGTTTCCTTTGCCCTGGGAGATGTAACCGTAAACATATTGGTAAGAGAGATGTCCGAGATTTTGCTGCCTATGGTTTCTTCTGGGATTTTATGATTTCATGACTTACATTTAAGTCTTTTATCCATTTTGAGGTTATTCTTACATATGGTATAAGTTGGTGGGCTAGTTTCTCTCCCCCCCGCCCCCCCCCCCCATATATCTGTCCAATTATCCCAGCATCACTTATTGAAGAGACTGTCTTGACTCCACTGGATGTTCTTGCCTTCTTTGTCAATTATTAATTGAGTGTAATGGCTTGGGTTCGTTTTTGTGGTCTCTATTCTGTTCCGTTGATCTATATGCCTGTTCTTGTGCCAGCACCAGGTTGTTTTGAGTACGTGACTTTATAGTAAAACTTCTCAGGTAATCTCTTGACCATGTTTTTCCTCCTGCAGCTATTCATGGCCTTTTTAAAAAAAAAAAAATATATATATATATATATAATTGATTTTTTACAGAGAGAAAGGGAGAGGGATAGAGAGTTAGAAACATCCATGAGAGGTAAGCATCGATCAACTGCCTCCTACACACCTCCTACTGGGGATGTGCCCACAACCAAGGTACATGCCCTTGATCAGAATCGAACCTAGGACCTTTCAGTCCGCAGACCGACGCTCTTATCCACTGATCCAAACTGGTTAGGGCTATTCAGGGCCTTTTTGATTCCATATAAATTTGTTCTGGTTTTGTGAAATATGCCTTTGGTATTTTAATAGAGATTGCATTGAATCTGTAGATTGCCTTGAGCAGTATGGACATTTTAATGGTATTGATTCTGCCAGTCCATGAACACAGTATATTGTTCCACTTGTTTATATCTTCTTCTGTCTCTTTTTTCAACGTCCTGGAGATTTCTGAGTACAGGTCTTTTGTCTCCTTGGTTAAGTTTATTCCTAAGTCTCTTAATTTTTTTTTTTTTTGCAATGGTAAATGGGATTTTTTATTTAGTTTCTCTTTCTGAGAATTCTTTTTTGATGTATGAAAAAGCAATCGACTTCTGGGTGTTGATTTTGTATCCTGTTGATTTTGCCCAATTCATTTATTAAATCTAGTAGTTTATTGGTGAAGTCTTTCGGTTTTTCTTTGTATAATATCATGCCATTTGCAAATAATGAGAGTTTTACTTCCTCCTTTCCAGTTTGGATGCCTTTTATTTCTTCTTCTTGTCTGATTGCTGTGGTTAGGACTTTCAGTAGTATGTTGAATAATAGTGGTGAAAGCGGGCATCCCTGTCCGGTTTCTATTCTTATCATAGGGGAAATGGTTTTAATTTTTGCCCATTGAGTATGATGTTGAGTGTCATATATGGCCTTTAGAGATATGCTCCCTCTATTTCCAGTTTGCTGTGAGTTGTTATCACAAATGGGTGTTGGATTTCATAGAATGCTTTTTCTTCGTCATTTATATGATCATGTGATTTGTGTCTTTCAGTTTGTTTATGTGATGTATCATGTTTATTGATTTGTGACTATTATACCAGCCTGGCATCCCTGGAATGAATCCCACTTGATTATAGTGTATGATCTTTTTAATATATTCCTAGATCCGATTTGCTAATATTTTGTTGAGAATTTTAACATCTGTGTTCACCAAGGATATTGGCCTGTAATTCTCTTTCTTTGTAGTGTCTCTATTTGGTTTTAGAATTAGGATAATCCTGGCCTCATAAAACGAGCTTGGAAGTGTTCCTTCTTGGACTTTTTGGGAATAGTCTGAGGAATATAGATGTTAGTTCTTTGAATGTTTGGTAAAACTACCCTGTGAAGCTTTCCAGACCCAGGGTTTTGTTTTGGGGAAGTTATTCTTTTTACTGCTTATATATCAGTCAGGTTTTCTGCTTCTTCCTGATTCAGTTTTGGGAGGTATTTTTCTAGGAATTTGTCCATTTCATCCTCATTGTCCAGCTTGTTGTTATATATCAATATTTGTTCATAGTATTTTCTTAAAATCCTTTGTATTTCTGTGGTATCAGTTGTTATTTCACTGCTTTTGTTTCTGATTTTATTTATTTGGGTCCTTTCTCTTTGTTTCTTGAAGAGATTGGCTAATGATTCATCAATTTTGTTTATCCTTTCAAAGAACCAGATACTGGTTTCATTGATATTTTTTGTTTTTGTTTTTTAATATATTTTATTGATTTTTCACAGAGAGGAAGGGAGAGAGATAGAAAGTTAGAAACATCGATGAGAGAGAAACATCGATCAGCTGCCTCCTGCACATTTCCCACTGGGGATGTGCCTGCAACCCAGGTACATGCCCTTGACCGGAATCGAACCTGGGACCCTTGAATCCGCAGGCCGACGCTCTATCCACTGAGCCAAACCGGCTCCGGCTATATTATTTTTTTAGCCTCCAAGTGATTTATTTCTCCTCTAATCTTTTTTTTTGTTTTTTAATTTTTTTTCTTCTTAGGGGCCATGCTAATCTTCTCTGTATCTTTCCAGATTTAGTATATGTGCTGCCGAAGTGAGCACATCTCCTCTAATCTTTATTATTTCCTTCCTTCTCCTTTGGACTTTTCTTGTTCCTCTCTTTCTCGTTTTTCAAGTGGTAGGATTAAATATTTTTTAAAAATATATATTTTTATTGATTTTAGAGAGGAAGGGAGAGGAAGAGAGAGATAGAAACATCAATGATGAGAGAGGATCCTTGATTAGCTGCATCCTGATTGCCCCCTACTCAGGATCCAGCCCGCAACCCGGGCATGTGCTCTTGACTGGAATCGAACCCAGTACCCTTCAGTCCGCACATCGACAGTATCCATTGAGCCAAACCTGTCAGGGCAGCCTTTTTTTTTTTTTTTTGTATGGAAAATTCTTTATTCACCATCTATTTTGAATGATAGCTCTTCAGGAGAATTCTCTTGTTCTTTCTTGGGGGATTGCATTTTTGTTTCCCCATTTTGGCTGCCTGTTTGCATTTGGGTAGATCTGCTACACTTCTGATCTCTAGAGTAGGACAATGTCAGACACTCCTTGTGATTGGAACTATGTACCCGGTTTGGAGCTATCAGCAATCCGCAGTTTGGTGGTCCCTCTACTGTTGCTGGTTCCTTTGGAAAGGACCAAAATGTGCACCAGGTCTGCTTTTCCTATCCCTGGGCCCAGAAGGAGATCAGGCAAAGACTCAAGGCCTCCAGGACCCACCTCAGCCTGCAGTCTTATTGTTGTCAGCCTTGATTACCCTCAGGCTATTGACTGCAGGGTGGAGTGAGGTGTTCCTACAGGGTTTGACAGTTGCCCCCCCCCCCCCATGGCAAATGTCCACAGCAGAAAGATGTCCTTCACATCATGAGGAAATGACTTAGCACAGGATACTAGGGTGGCTGCCCTAAGAGCTCCAACCCCAGAGACCCCAGTCCTGGACTCTCCTCACACAGTTCCAGTCCACTCTGCCCTCCGTATGCCAGAGCCCATGGTGAGTGGATGCACAGGTAATTTTGCACATTTAAGAGGGTGCCTGCGTTTCCAGCCATCTTGCTGCCAGACTGCAACTCTGCCGCTTTTATAGCCATATGTTTTGCAGGCTCCCCCCTCAGTTCTTGTGCTCTGGGCTTGGGATCTCAGCTAGGGGTTCAGACACCAGAGTTCTTAGTGGGAACAGCCCACAGCCAAAATATCCCTCTGGAAATTCAACTGTTGTCTGTGGGAACCCAGCCAACCATTTCGTGCTTCCGCACTACCTACCAGTCTGTATGCAATCCCCACTTCCTGTTCTGTGTTATCAGGGCTCTCTCCAGCTAGTGCTCAGTTGATTTTTCAGGATGGTTGTCCTGCATTTCAGTTGTCTTACCAGCTTGGTCTTGGGAGCTTGTCAGTGTGCCTTCCACTTACTCCATTGCCATTTTCTCTTCCCGTTGATATTTCTTTTATTACTGTATTAAGTGTCTTCACATTTCAGGAAGCAGTTACTCCTTTAATCCTTTCACCTTTATGGACCAATTATGGCCTGAGAAATAGATTTAGCTGCATGAGTGATAAAGGGTGTTGCCTGGTAGGGGTGTTATTTTGATCTTGAGAAAAGATTCAAAAGTCTTGCCTTCTTGCCGAAACCGGTTTGGCTCGGTGGATAGAGCGTCAGCCTGCGGACTGAGGGGTCCCAGGTTCGATTCCGGTCAAGGGCATGTACCTGGGTTGCGGGCACATCCCCAGTAGGGAGTGTGCAGGAGGCAGCTGATCGATGTTTCTCTCTCATCGATGTTTCTAACTCTCTATCTCTCTCCCTTCCTCTCTGTAAAAAAAAAAAATCAATAAAATATATTAAAAAAAAAAAGTCTTGCCTTCTTGATGCTCTATGAGTTGAGGTTATAATAATAATCGATAGGACCAGTGCATGAAAATCATGCATGGGGGGTTGGAGGGGATGTTCCTCAGCCCAGCCTATACCCTCTTCATTCCTAGACCCCTCAGGGGATGTTCGACTGTCTGATATCCCTCACATAATCTGGGACCGCTGGCTCCTAACCACTCCCCTATCTGCCTGTCTGGTTGCCCCTAACTGCCCTCCTCTGTCAGCATGGTCACCCCTTCTGCCCACCCCTGCCAGCCTGGTTGCCCCTAACTGCCTCTGCCTCGGCCCCCACCACTATGGCTTTTTCCAGAAAGATACCGGGAAGGATGTCCAAAAGATGTCCTGTCTAATTAGCATATTACCCTTTTATTAGTATATAGTATAGATAATGTATGAGTCCACAATGACTTTGGTAGCCATTTTTTTCATTGACAATTGAGGGTGAAAAATATTGCTGGGGACATACTGATTTCTGTTTCTATTCTATGATAGGTTGTAGCCAAAAGTATTTCTTTGATAATTCATGCCAACAAACACTAAATCTTCCTTTGATGTGTATATTGTGCGGAGTTCACAGATGTTATATGGGCTTTTGCATTTTTTCAAAACAAAACTTTGCAGTGTATTTCACAGAACATCCCACTCATTGAGGATTGTTACTCTGGCTGTGGTTTTTAAACCTAGCTATCTTCAAATATATTTGATTACCCATCTTCCCAGTCATTCTTTCTATGCCGTTCTCTCCTCTTTTGCTCTTTTGCATTGCTCTTTGTCTTTATTAAGCTCTTATTCCCATCTCTGGTGGGTGTTAATTTGTTTGTTTGTGGATACCTGTCTACTTATTCTGGCAGGGAGATAAGTTCTATCTCCTATTTTGCTATATTGCTGATGTCACTCACATAGTTTTGTTTTTTTATTATTCTGCTTTGCTGTGTTTTTTCCTCTGTGGTTTCTTCCGTGCTCTCTTGTTCTACCACAATACTGGCCATGAATCTTTTCAGGTTTTTTTTTAGGATATCTGTCATCTGTATCCAATGGAATTGCTCAACTAGGATTTAAGGGGATGAATCATTTGTGCATTATAGGAGGAAGTGGACTACATCCACGGCAGGGTGGACCCAGTGGCCGTCTTGCCTTGGTGAAGGGTTGTTGGAAAGAGTTTGATACGAGAGCTTTATTAAGGTTATAAGTAAGAACTTATTTTGTTCAATATTGTTTCGCTACCATTGCCAGTTTTGTACCCCATTCTACTTTTGCTTGTTTATTATTTACACTTTGCAAACTGCTCAGTTCTTTTCAAAAAAAAAATTTTTATTTTAGACACAGAGGAGGGATGGGTGTGGGTGGGGGGAGGGAAGAGAAAGAAAAGAAAGAACCATTGATTGTTTGCCTCCTGTTTGCAGCCCAAAAGACGGTTGAACTTGGAACCTGGGCAGGTGCCCTGACAGGGATTCTATCTGGGAACCTTTCCATGGGAAGGATGATTCTCAACCAACTGAGCCACACAATCTATAGCTAAACTACTCAATATAACTGTTATATTGTCTTAGGTTTCTAGCTTATGGATAATCTTTCCCTCTCTACATTTTGTACTTTAGTTGCTCTCCATACAGGTTCCTCTTTACTGCACTCCTTGGTCCATGCCCTTAGAGCCTCAGTGTGTCACATATTATATTAACCATACATATCATGTGGTGGAATGCAATGGGTTTTAATATGTTCAAGCACATTCACAGTGTTCTACACAGACTGCGTGATCAGTTTGAATGGTCCTACAGGAAACTGTTTATAAAGGAACTAGTGGGCCCTGCCTCTCTTGTTTGTGTCCCATCATATGTTCCTGCCTCTCCCTTGGTAAGATCTTCACCATTGAGTGACCTTAGGAGTCAAGGAATGTATAACAGCCATTTCCTCAGAGTCTAACTCACTGGTCTTAAAAAGCATCCCATGCAATCATGCCTGGTTGTGACAGATAGACAGTTGAGATGAGGGTATTTCTTCCTTCCAAAGTCATCATGTACTTCACCTGCATTTCCTTTTATTTAGGTTGCTGCTGTGGAGCAGAGAATGTGGAGGCACCTTTTGAAGAGAACATTTCTGTAAGAGTGTCACAGGCAATGAATCCCAAGTTAGCTTTGTCTTCCCAGAAGAGCCACCCCTGTGAGAGTTGTGGACTAGTTTTGAGAAACATTTTCCATTTGACTCATCAGCAGGCATTACAAAACAGGCAGATACTGTTGAAGTGTGGGGCATGTTCAAAACAATTTTATTTCAGTGCACAGTTTCACCAGCAGCAGTACTTGAGAAAGAAGCCTTTGATAAGAGGGGTGAACAGTATCTCACTTGAAAACAGCTGCAATTTCAGTGTGTCTCAAAAGCTTTTTACCTGTAGAGAGGTAGGGCAGAACATCCTTAGCATGGCAGGCCATTTCCAGCAAAAGGCCACTCAGATCATTGACAGGCCAAGTGGCATCTCGATGTGTGGGGTGACATATCAAGGGAAAAAGAATTATTTTACTACAAAAGAATGTAAGAAAGCTATTGGCTATAACTACACGTGTGTTTGGGATAAGGGTGTCCCTACTGGCAAAGCGTATTTTTGTTGCCGTGAATGTGGAAAATATTTTGCCCGATTTTCCACTTTTCGTTACCATCAGAGATTTCATGCAGAAAAGAAGTTTTGTGGGAACAGTGAATGTGGGAAATCTTTTACCAGTAGTACTGGCCTCCTTTCTCATCAGAGTTGTCACAAAGGTGAAAGGCCTTATCAGTGTATTGAATGTGGGAAATCTTTTACCAGGATCTGTTACCTTCATCGCCACCAGAGAGTTCACACTGGAAAAAGGCCTTATGAGTGCAATGAATGTGGACAGTCTTTTATTCAGAGCTATACCCTTCGTCGCCATCAGAGAGTTCACACTGGAGAAAGATCATATAAGTGCAATGAATGTGAGAAATCTTTTAAGAGTATCTATCATCTTCGTTATCATCAGAGAGTTCACACTGGAGAAAGGCCTTATGTGTGCAGTGAATGTGGGAAATCATTTATTCAGAAATATGCCTTTCATTGTCATCAGAGAGTTCACACTGGAGAAAGGCCTTATGAGTGCAATGAATGTGGAAAATCTTTTACCAGTAGTAATGGTTTCCGTCGTCATCAGAGAATTCACACTGGAGAAAGGCCTTATAAGTGCAATGAATGTGAGAAATCTTTTAATAGTATTTATTATCTTCGTTCTCATCAGAGAGTTCACACTGGAGAAAGGCCTTATAAGTGCGGTGAATGTGGGAAAGCTTTTGCCTATGAAAAAACCCTTCGTTACCATCAGATGGGATTTCACACGGGAGAAAGGCCTTATGAGTGTAATGAATGTGGGCAATCTTTTGTCAGTAGTAGTGGCTTCCATTATCATCAGAGAGTGCACAGTGGAGAAAGGCATAAGTGCAATGAATGTGAGAAATCTTTTAACAGTATCTATCAGCTTCGTTATCATCAGAGAATTCACACTGGAGAATGGTCTTATGAGTGCAGGGAATGTGGGAAATCATTTATTCAGAAATATGCCTTTCATTGTCATCAGAGAATTCACACTGGAGAAAAGCCTTATAAGTGCAGTGAATGTGGGAAATCGTTTACTCGGAGAAATGTCCTTCATCAGCATGAGAGAATTCACACTGGGGAAAAGCCTCATGTATGCAGTGAATGTGGAAAATCCTTTACCTATGGAAGTAGCCTCCGTTACCATCAAATCGGAGTTCACACTGGAGAAAGGCCTTTTGAGTGCAATAAATGTGGAAAATCTTTTACCAGTAGTAGTGCCTTCCGTCGTCATCAGAAAGTTCACACTGGAGTAAGGCCTTATGAGTGCAGTGAATGTGGAAAATCTTTTATCAGTGGTAGTAGCTTCCATCGTCATCTGAGAGTTCACACTGGAGAAAAGCCTTATGTGTGCAGTGAGTGTGGGAAGTCATTTACCACCAAATATTGCCTTAGTTGTCATGAGAAAATTCACACTAGAGAAAGGCCTGATGAGTGTAGTTAATATGGGGAATCTTTTATCCAAAATTCTAACCCTACTCCCCACGTAAGAGTTCACATTGGAGGAAGGTCTTGGATATGCAGGATATGTAGATTTTTTTTGTTAACCCATAGCAATACTATAAGAAATTCCATGAAGCCCTATTTGTCTGAACTGAATCTCATACACTGCAACATCAAGAGTAGGGAGATTCCCAATAAATTTGAGTGCTGTGAAAATCATGTGTGTGTACTTTGCACTTAATTTTTAAACTTTTTATTAATTTCAGAGTGGAAGGTTGAGGGAGAAAGAAATGGAAACATCAATGACAGCACATAATCATCAATCAGCTTGCTCCTGTGCATCCTCTACTGGGGGTTGAGCATGCAATCTGGGCATGTACTTTGAATGGGATCCCACTGAGCCACACATATATGTTAAAATTTGTTATTTACACAGGTGTCTTCCAGATCTATGTCACTACATCATGAGGTTTTTTTGTTGTTCTTGTTTTTTAATATATATTTTATTTTATTTTTTTACAGAGAGGGATAGAGTGTCAGAAACAGTGATGATAGAGAAATATCATCAGCTGCTTACTGCACACCTCCTACTGGGGATGTGCCCGCAACCAAGGTACATGCCCTTGGCCGGATTCGAACCTGGGACCCTTCAGTGTGCAACTCTCTCCATTGAGCCAAACCTGTGTGAGCACTGCGTTGTTTTTTTCTTCTGCACTTACGTCCTGTACACCAGGTTGACAACCACTGTCAATCCTTTTTTTTCTTTAAACATATTTATTTTCTTTTTCTTTTTTAAAATATATTTTTAATGATTTCAGCGAGAAAGAGAGAGGGAAAGAGAGAGAAAAGCATCAATGATGAGAGAGCATCATTGATTGACTGTGCCCTGCACATCCCCAACTGGAGATTGAGCCTACAACCTGGACATGTGTCCTGACCCGAAATGGAATCGTGACCTGTTTTATAGGTTCAATCTCACCCCTGAGCCACAGCATATATCTCATTACATGTTCTGGTTGATGAAGCTATTTCACCTGGTCCACCTATATGGCTTTCACAGATTGCATAGGTCACCATCCTCATGTGCTCAAGAAAGCTAACTCTGTTCTCTGGTTTGAGAAAATTGGGAGCAGCCTGAGCTTGTACAAGGTCTTATTTCCTTTCACTCTATTTGCCACATGCATCTGACTTGTGGTCCCCAGAAAACTTCACCTGAGTTCAGCGAGCAGCTTATAGAACTACCTTTGCCAGGGACAGGCTTTTTCTAGGTAACAGTGACAGATTGAGTGACTAAGTCACGGATGCAAGAACTGCCAAGCTCTTGTCCCTTTGATTTGTAAAATATTGAAAGACTTTCTAAGTCTTCTTTAACTTAGGTGTTCTATTTACTGTCTGTGGGAGTTTATAAGCAGATTTGGGTTCTACAGGCATCAGGAGGTGAACAATTTAATGGGTATCTCAAACTTTCTCTGCCTATGGGAAGAATACAGGGTGCAGAAATTAGCTCAGCAGTTTAGGCTAGATTTCAGCCCTCATATCAAGCCTAATGCTGTGAGTTTTAGGAAAGTTTCAGGAGATCACTCCAAAGAGTGGCTAGCTGTGCCAACCTCAGATCCTTCCGGAAGGAACATGAATTATTTTCTATTTTTGTGGGGGAGAGCTCTTGTCCAGGTCTTACAAAGGGTTCTTCGCCCTAATGCCTGTAATTCCATGGTTGATTATCACTGGTTGGAGGACCATAGGGATGAGGGGAGCCATGATTGCTACAGAACCACTGGCCTACATGGTGTTGGAAGAGATTGCTGCCATCGAGATGGAATGAGCTTATAAATGTGCATTCAGAACTGTTCTGAGGAAAACACTGCAGGGTGGCATGTACACAGATCTGAGAATCTCCACGCATGTTTACGAGTATTTTCTGTGGCCTCTGAGAATTTCACTTCAAAGCCATTGGTGCCTTGGCACAAAAGGAATGATAAAGCCATAACCCACTGGTTCTCAACTTTCCTAATGCCGTGACCCTTTAATACAGATCCTCATGTTGTGGTGACCCCCAATTTCATTGTTACAAATTGAACATAATTAAAGCATAGTGATTAATCACAAAAACTATATAATTATGTGTTTTCCAATGGTCTTAGGCGACCCGTGTGAAAGGGTCCTTCAACCCCCAAAGGGGTCATGACCCACAGGTTGAGAACTGCTGCCCTAACTGGTTTAGCTCAGTGAATAGAGCTTTGGCTCAGTGGATAGAGCGTCGGCCTGAGGACTGAAAGGTCCCAGGTTCGATTCAGGTCAAGGGCATGTACCTTGGTTGTGAGTGTGTAGGAAGCAGCTGATCAATGTTTCTCTCTCATTGAATTTCCTAACTCTATCTTTCTCCCTTTCTCTCTGAAAAAAATCAATAAAATATATTTAAAAACAAAAAAGAACGATAAAGAAAAGGGGTTCCCTGGCTGGTTTGGCTCAGTAGATAAGAGCATCGGCCTGTGGACTGAGGGTCCTAGGTTCAATTCCTGCTCAGGGCACATGCCCAGGTTGTGGGCTCGGTCCCCAGTAGGGGCTGTACAGGAGGCAATTGATTAGTGATTCTCACCATTGATGTTTCTATTCTCCATCTCCCTTCCTCTCTGGAATCAATAAAAATCTATTTGTAAAAAAGGGGTATCTCTAGGCCAGGATGTGACTTGTGAACCAGGGAACATTCCTGTTGGTTTGGGTGAAAGCTCTTGTTTGCTGTCACTGAGGCAGTCCTCTTTAACTGGGCATGGAACAGGGATTGAATATCACGTCAAATCTGTTTTTTCCCGAAAAAAGGTACATGCAAATTTCTTTTATCTTGAACCAATTTTAAAATGGTTTTATTAATAACTGACATGTCAAGTATAATATTTGAGGAGTCCACATATGCATTCACAAGGGTAAATGACAACAAGTCATTTACTGGAACTTTCACTGTTGTCACAATACTTTCAATATCATTCACTGCGTGTTCTTTTTGAATCTCTCTACCCTTCATAGCTTTTCACAGAACCACTAATTTACATTCCATCTTAATAGATAACTGCAATTTCTGAACTTTAGATGATGGGAATCTGGGTATATTTTTCTCTTTATGTTGCATAAATGTTTAGAGATTTATTAATGCTATATTGGTAGCTCACCTTTTTTGGGGAGAAATGATTTTATCTTTGAATTTAGCATGCTTTATTCATTTGCTATGCTTATTTCTAATTTTTGACTTTATTTAAACTACAAACATTTTTGTAGAACTATATATGAGGATATGTTTCATTTATCCTTGTCAATAACTCAGTACAAAGTTTTGAGTCGTCAGGCAGGTGAAGGTTTAACATATAGATATTTGAAAGTAGTGATTGACACTGATTGCCCTGTGCATTTTCCAGCAGCGGATAAGGGATTCAATTCCTCCTCATATTAGAGAATACTTGGTTTGGTCAGTCATTTTTTATTTAGACACTTTTTAAAACTTTGTCATGCTACCTCACTGTTGTTTTATTGCTTTTTCCTAAGGATTTACAGTGAGCCCTTCCTGGGGTGTGTTCTTGCTAACTATCTCTGTTCAAATGTTTGGGCATGCATTCTGCCTAATCTGCTGTGAGTTTTGGCTGTTTAACAAAAGGAGAGTGAAACAACCAAGATGGATATTGAGATTTCATGTGGTGCCTTGTTAGGCTTTATGGAATAAAGGCTTTTCTTGTTGGAATGATATGTCCTAATGTTTTTTACTTTTCTCCTGCTATACCCAATGCAATGGACACTTTTCATTTTAACCTGCACTATTAACATTTTGTATCGCTTTCAGAACACCAGTCATCTGATCCTGCACTAAGCCCTTGCTTTGTAGTCTTCTGCATTTTCCTGGTCTCCTGTCATGGGGGTTCTTGGGTTGGAACAGGTCTCTCAGGAGGACCCGATGGCATCAGGGTGGGCAGGGTGTATTAGAGTCCCAAAGGCAGTGCAGAGGGAAATGGGGGGCAGGGATCAGACTCCTTCTACCCTGGGTCAGGCATTTTGGATTTGAATCCCAGATTTCCAAATATCACTGGGACTCACAGGGGAAAACCATCCCTTCCTCAAGTCTGGGCTTAGTTCTCTCCTCCGCTAACTGCTCTATCCCTGAGCTGTTGGAGGAGGACAAATGCCATCTGAATATAGAGACATTTCAGGCCAGACATCCCTCGTTCTCCCAATGCTGACAAACACCTTGACTTGGGGTGTGTTTGAGAAAAAAAATGAGGCTCATGAGAACCCTCTGACCCACCTGCAGGGAGGCAGGTGCTGTGGGCCCTGAGGTCTCAGTGTGGTTTCTTTACCTGCAAATCTCCAGGTGATTCCTAGAGCTTCCCTGAATCTCATTTGGCTGAATGTGACATGAAGGTGATGTTGGCACTTACCTTAACCTCTGAAGATCAATAAAAACCAACTGAGTCCTTGCTGGTGAGAGGATTCCAGGATTAGCTCTTGGAGCATTTTCTTTTTCAATTCTCACAACCACCTGGGAAGTGGAAACTAATTTCAAATTGCTGGCAACATCAAGGATGAGAGAAATGACGGAGGTTCTGCAAGTTTACTCAACAGACATGTGTCTGGTATAAGAGGCTGGATTCCAACATGGGATTCTGGTTCCAGAACCTGGGGCGGGTACACTGTGAGGACCAGGGAGAATCAGCTGAAGGTGCTCTTTCCATTGTTGCAATTATGATGATTTTCCTAAGATGTCCAGGATTAGCTCTTGGAGCATTTTCTTTTTCAATTCTCACAACCACCTGGGAAGTGGAAACTAATTTCAAATTGCTGGCAACATCAAGGATGAGAGAAATGACGGAGGTTCTGCAAGTTTACTCAACAGACATGTGTCTGGTATAAGAGGCTGGATTCCAACATGGGATTCTGGTTCCAGAACCTGGGGCGGGTACACTGTGAGGACCAGGGAGAATCAGCTGAAGGTGCTCTTTCCATTGTCGCAATTATGATGATTTTCCTAAGATGTCAGAGCACTTACCCTTGGCCTCCCCATGTTCAGGGGAACGCCATCATTTCTCAGCTGCAGTGGTTTGTCCAGGGGATCCTGCTTTCAGAGTGAGCTGCTGTTTGTCTGCCTCCCTTTGATCCCAGCACAGAGTTTGGCCCTCTGGAGAGGAATAGAGAGTTAGAAACATCGATGAGAGAGAAACATCAATCAGCTGCCTCCTGCACACCCCCCACTGGGCATGTGCCTGCAACCAAGGTACATGCCCTTGACCAGAATCGAACCGGTCAAGGTTCGAATCGAATCAATAAAATATATATATTTTTTAAAAACCATAAGCAGACAAACTTAAGTCTTGTTTAGCAATCAGTATTTCAGTATTACACATTATTTCAAAATATGTAGGTATTCAATGACTTTAATTAAAATTCACTAAAAAAATAAGAAAAAAAATATTCACTAATTTATAAAGCAATAGTGGAAATAATTAAAGTTACTTGCTTCAGTTCTCTTTTTTTCCCCCTTTTGATAAGAATCACCTTTCAGAAATGTGTATTTTTAAAAATGGCCCAGACAAGAGTTCTTGGTGAAGACCAAATATTTGCTTTTGAAAGGTCCTGGGACTTTGGTTTTATAAAGCTAATTATCTGTAAACCTCTTGTGATGAACAGGGAAGGTTTGGGGAAGGTAAAAGAATTTAAATGACCTGGAGCCATATCTTTGGCTCTGTAAAGATTGCATATATAAAACAAGATCAATACTTTCACACCACAACAAAGGCCTGACAAATCCATTTACCCAATTTTTGGTATGTTTCTTGCCATTTGGGCATATTTTTCTAGTTTGCAGACAGCACATAGCTTAGGTTTGGCTCTGAGAACCATAATGCTCTTAGATAAATGGAACCTCTGTCCAGTTTTCTTGGGAATGGTAAAACAGGTCCTTGTGAAACAGGAATTTTGGGGGATGAAAAAGACAGGTTTTAGGAAATTTTGGAAATTAAGGGGACCATGGAAGAGGCACAGGACTGCAGAGCAGCAGAAGGTAAATTTCCATAGAGTAGGGGAGCTGAAAAGCTGCAACGGGCACATTTCCATTGAATGAGGGAGCTGGGAACAGCAAAAGGCCTACATTTACGAAATAAAGGGAAGGAAGCCCTGCATCCAGAAGGAGAAGAAGAAAGCCCAAAGGGAATAGGGAAACAATAAGGAGAGAACCTCACAAGTCTCATGTGAGGTTCAACCTTTGAGCCCAGGAGTTACTATAGTAACCAGCCCAAGGGGATCTGCAGCCTTTATAAGCCATAGGGAAAAGGAACTCAGTGGGCCCCTGTCCCTCTCTCCACATGGGACTCTGTACTTGTTCTTTAATAAATCCCTACCTTTGCTATACCACCTTCTGTCCGTGGATGCATTCTTTGACTCCAGCGGACAAAGAATCCAGGTTCCAGTCCAAAAATTCTGCATCACCAGCTGCAAGAATATATTAAAATTAATGGTGTCATTAACTGGCCAAACTTCTCCACTGCCCACTTTATATTGGGGTCAGGCTGTGTTACAAAAGACTGGCCTTTTTCTTGAGGGACTCAGGGTCAAAATTGTCCCAGTTGGTGAGTATTTACCCCAAAAAGGAACTCTCAAGGCAATGTGGATTGCTTCCCCATCTACAGAGAGACACATATAGCAATCCAAGAGTTAGTGGCATCTCTGCAGGTCTGGCTCCTAGCACAGGTCCGGGTCCGAGGGGTGGCCCTGGGTGAGCCTTGGAATCCTGCTGCAGATTCGGGTGTTCTTGAATATTTTCAGCTGAAAATTCTCACGAAAAATGATTTTGAAGTTGGCCAGGGCTGCCACTGAGGGAAACCATTTTTTTTTTTTAAATATATATTTTATTGATTTTTCACAGAGAGGAAGGGAGAGAGATAGAGAGTTAGAAACATCGATGAGAGAGAAACATCGATCAGCTGCCTCCTGCACATCCTCCACCGGGGAAGCGCCCGCGACCCAGGTACATGCCCCTGACCAGAATCGAACCCGGGACCCTTCAGTCCGCAGGCCGACGCTCTATCCACTGAGCCAAACCGGCCTCGGCAGAAACCATTTTTTTTTTAGATGCGCGTGGCGTGTGGAGAAGGTCTGCCACTTGCGTCTACAGATGCTTCTACACACGACATTTCTTACTGAATTTTCTTAGATATACGGTGTTTTGAAATTTGGGAATAATGATCAGGCACCAGATTTACATTGGGTTTGTGGACGAAAGGGGCCACATGCTAACTTTTAAAGCCATAAACTTACATTAATGACCTAGCAGTAACAATAATTTTTTAAATATAGAATGCTATCTTTTCTGATTTTAAACAAAATGCTCTTAGGAAAAATGTAATGAAGAAACTAAAAATGACCTGTTATAAGTTACATTGTTGCCAATATTTTCGTTTCAGAAATATTTAGATATAGTTTTTAAAAAAACATGCTTTTATTGACTTCAAAGAGAGAAACTTTTTTTAAAAATATATTTCATTGATTTTCCACAGAGAAGAAGGGAGAGGGACAGTTAGAAACATCGATGAGAGAGATCGATCAGCTGCCTCCTGCACGCCCCCCAGTGGGGACGTGCCTGCAACCAAGGCACATGCCCTTGACCGGAACCGAACCCGGGACCCCTCAGTCCTCAGGCCGACGCTCCATCCACTGAGCCAAACCGGTTTGAATGCTGAGAGAAACTTTTAGGATGAGAAAGAACCATTGATTAGCTCCTTCCTCACGCCCCCTACTGGGGATGGCGCCTGCAATGAGACATGTGCCCTGACCCAGAATCCAACCATGACCTTCAAGTTCATGGGTCTATGCTCAGTCACTGAGGTACACCAGCCTGGCAGAAATAATTTCTTTAAGAATTGTTTTTAAATTTATTTTTAAAGAGAGAGGAAGGAATAGGGAGAGAGAGAGAGAGAGAGACACTGATGTGAGACCACAACATCAATCTGCTGCCTCCTGCACACCCCCTACCAAGGACATTATTGGAAATTGAACCAGCAACTTCCTGGTGCACTGGCCAATGCCCAACCACTGAGCACACCGGCCAGGGCTAGAAATAGATTTTTACATAACTAGTGACACTTGTATTGTCCGTTTTCAATTGAATGTTAAATTATTCTAATGAAATGTTCTTCTGTTTAACACTGACACTTGATCTGTGTGTACTTTAGAATGGTACAGAATTTTTCTATTTTAAATTTTCTTGCCAGCCACCGGACGAAGAGGTATACAAACATCTTGGGCAGGTACTGATAATTTGCCTTTATTTATATCCAAAAGTCATCTTTGATTATTTTTTTCAAACTGCATTGCTTTGGATAATGTTTCTAGAACCAGTTTCTCAACTCTGCCATTGTAGTGTGAAAACAGCCTGGCTGAGACAACAAATGGCCATGTTGCCATAAAATTTTATTCAAAGACCAACACAGGTAATCTGGGCCCTGGACAATTTGTTACTGAGTCTTTAAAAAAAAATTTAATTTTTTTTCCAATTATAATTGACATACTACTCCACTGTCTTGATGAGAAGACCTTCTACAGATTCTTTTAAAAAATGTGACCTTATTTAGAGATACCGTTTTCACGGAGGTGATTTTTTTTTATTGATATTTAGAGAGAGAAGAAGGGAGGGAGAGAGAGAGAGAGAGAGAGAGAGAGAGAGAGAGAGAGAGAGAGAGAGAGAGAGAGAGAGAGAGAGAGAGATTCATGTGAGAAGGAATTGAACCGGCAACCCTTCGGTGCATGGGACAATGTCCAAACATCTGACATCGCTGAACCACACTAACCAGGGCTACTGACTCTTTTTTTTTTTTAATATATTTTATTTATTTTTTACAGATAGGAAAGGGGAGAGATTGACAGTTAGAAACATCAATGAGAGAAACATCGATCAGCTGCCTCCTGCACACCTCCTACTAGGGATGTGCCCGCAACCAAGGTACATGCCCTTGGCCGGAATCGAGCCTGGGACCCTTCAGTCCGCAGGCCTACGCTTTATCCACTGAGCCAAACCGGCCAGGGCAGGGCTACTGACTCTTGATTTAGGTGATCTTAATAAAGTTTGTTGGGCCCTAACCGGGCCAAGGGCATGTACCTTGGTTGCAGGCACATCCCTAGTAGGAGGTGTGCAGGAGGCGGCTGATCGATGTTTCTCTCTCATCGATGTTTCTAACTCTATCCCTCTCCTTTCCACTCTGTAAAAAAATCAATAAAATATATATTTTTAAAATAATAATAATAAAGTTTGTTGGACCCCAGACATACTTATCTTTTTAAGTATGGCTGTTTTTCAAGGTATAAAAGTAGATTTGAGTAGGTTCCCCATTATATTTTTCCTTTCTTTTAATATGAAAATTATTTACGTTCCTAAGAATTATTAGTTCTATTCCTGACACTAGAGATTACAAATAACATACAGCCTTTATTTGTCAAGTGTTGTGATAATTAGTACTTTTTATACTCTTCTCTATCTGTACAGACCTCTTGGAATGCTTTTTCCATTTACCCACCTCCTAATTTATATGGGATCTTTTAACTCAATTTTTTAAAAAATATTTTTTATTGATTTCAGAGAGGAAGGGAGAGGGTGAGGAGGGTGAGAGAGATAGAAACAGCCATGATGAGAGAGAATCATGGATCGGCTGCCTCCTGCACGACCCCTACTAGGCATCAAGCCTGCAACCCAGGCATGTGCCCTTGACTGGAATCTAACCCAAGCTCTATACACTGAGCAAACCAGCTAGGGAGATTTTTTAGCCCCTCCCCTCCTGCAGGTGACCTCGGGCTTTTCTCCTGGACTGATGGGTGAAAACCCTGTGTACCTGCAGCCTGGAGCTCCAGAAACTACATTACCCAGAAGACCTGGTGTGGAATTCCTCCAGCTGAGCCAATGAAAGGTCAGAAAAGGCGTTGACATTGAAGGACAGGGCGCAGGGGCGGGACTTCCGGCGTCCACCCAGGATCAGCTTAGCTACGTGGACACGGGTCGGATTCTCCACATCCGTGGGTCCCGGTGGAGATGCCCCGACAGAGAACGGGCGACAATCGTGGTGCGCACAGTACACACGCGAGAGTGAGGCGCGGCGTGGTCACCAAGGTGACCCGCTCCTCGGCCCCGAAAGGGACGGCCCTTCCCGCGGCGGCCTCTTCTCCCGCCGCTCCCGCCCCGCTCCGCACACAAAGTCCGATGGCGGCGCCCGCGCTGAGGCTCAGGGCTGAGGTGAGTGCGAGACCGCCGCCCCGTCAACGCCTCCTCACACCAGGCAGGGCAGCCCGGGTGCGGGGGCCTGTCCCGTCCTGCAGCTCAGTCCCGCGTGGAGGACCGTGAGGAAGGTGGAGGGGACAGAGGAGTGTGGTGTCTTCTGAGGACACAGCAAGTGCAGGGCAGAGAGGACGGGGGTGACTAGTATCTGAGGTTCCCATGGAGATGTGGCTGTGATTATTGACGCAAAGAGCAGAGGCTGCAGGGAGGACGGCACAGACTCAATCCGGGCTTTCCCGGCTGTGGGGTCCATCAGGGGCCTGGGATGGTCCTGGATCCGGCTGGACTACAAGCTCTCCACACGCCACATGCCAAGTTCATGGGTGAGTCCAGTGAGATCCAGTGGCATTGGAGCAGGGAGGGGGCAGAGCTGAGGGAGTGAACCTGGGGTCTGAACATGGGAAGGGGGTAAACATTACCCAGTGATATGCACATCTGGAGGAAGTGTGAGCTGATGGTCCGGGGACCTGGTGTGGGGATATAGAGTGAAGCATAAGCTCATATTTGTCTTTGTCCTGGAGGCAGGATCTGGGAGACTGCAGTGCTATTGATTGGCAGGAAGGCCGGGGCCCTGCAGGCATGGCCCAGAGCTGCCTTAGATGGTGTTTCTCTGCTGTCCCCCTTCCCAACCGAGCTGCTCTGCTGAGGGCCATCACCGTGACTAATGGGACTGTGATGAGAGAGCAGCCTGCACTGGCATTAGGGCCTGGTGTCCACACTAACCGGGTGCCCTGGAGGAGATTGAGGGTGGGGAACGTGTATAAGGAGTAGGATTCTCAGAAAGAGCTTTGGTTTCAATTTTCTCAATTCTAACAGGTTGGGGTGACCTTTGAGGACATTGCCCTGTACTTCTCCAGGAAGGAATGGAGCCTCCTTGATGAGGGTCAGAGACAGCTGTACCTGAATGTGATGCTGGAGAACTTTGAACTTATATCCTCCCTGGGTAAGACCCTCGCTCTCATTGGTGACCTGGACTTGGCTTTGCATTTCCCCAGACTCCTTTTCCCAGGTGCACTCTGTCCTCACATGTGGACCGTGGGCACTGGGTGATTTCCAGTTTTCTGTGTAGTTGCTGTCCTTTGCTTGCATTGCCGGCTTCTCTCTGTGCAGCCCCTAATACCTGCTGCACTGAACTCATAGGGAAGTATATTTGGTTGGTAGTGTGGCAGGGAGCCTAAGGGATTCCACCTTGATTAGCCAGGAAAAGCATTTTCTTTATTCCTGTTGTCATTTGTACATATTTTGGGGAAAATTGTCTCTACATCCTTAGCCTGTTTTTTAACCATATTTTTTGGCTAATGCCTTTTGAATACTTTCTATATTTTATATATTAATTTCTTTTTACATACATTTAAGCATATGTCTTTTTCCATGGGCTTGATTATTCTTTGCAGATATTGTGTGTGTTTTTGTTTTTTGGTGTTTTTTTTTTCCAAATTCCCTATTTTGGACAACCCTGCATTCAGGCAGTCTAGTGTCACCATTTTCCAGCAGGCTCAGATGCTGATTACTGGTGTTTACTGAGAAATTATTTCTTTTTTGTGATAAGATATTTTTAATTAAGGTCTGTAGGATTATTTTTTTAGGCAGAGATATTGCATTGATAGTCTGCAGCTAGTGTTAACATTTTTTGAAATGTATTTAGAGATTCTTAATTTCAGAAGTTTATAGTGGAATCTGGACATTTTTCTCTATGTAAGGTCATGTTAATGACCAACATTTCTGATGATGCATTTTGGTTAATAGTGTCAGGTGTGATGTCTTATCTTTCATTTATTTTTTATTACTATTAAAAATATATCTTTATTGATTTCAGGGAGGAAGGGAAAGGGAGAGAGAGATAGAAACATCAATGATGAGAATCATTGATTGGCTGCCTCCTGCATGCCCCCTACTGGGGATTGAGCCAGCAACCCAGGCATGTGCCCTTGATTGGAATCGAACCTGGGACCCATCAGTCCCCAGACCGACACTCTATCCTCTGACCCAAACCAGCTAGGGCTTTTCATTTCTTTTTAAATTTATTTGAATCTTATCTCTCTTGTTTTAGTCTAGCTAAAGGTTTGCCAATTTTATATATATTTTTTCTAATAGCTCTTTGTTATCATATGTTTTTCATTTTTACAATATATTTTTATTGATTCGAGAGAGGAAGGGAGAGGGAGAAAGATAGAAACATCAATGATGAGAGAGAATCATTGATCGGCTGCCTCCTGCACTCCTCCTACCTGGGATCGAGCCTCAACCCAGGTATGTGCCCTGACTGGGAATTGAACTATGACCTGGTTCAACCTGGTTCATAGGTCAACACTCAACCCCTGAGCCATACCAGCCAGGCTCATATGTTTGTTTTTCTTTTGTCTATTTTATTTATGTTTTTTCTAGTATTTATTATTTTTTTCCTCTTCTAGCTTTGGGCTTACTTTCTTAATTTGTTTCTGTTTTTCTGATGTGCAAGATTAGGTTGTTCATTTAACATCTTTTTTCTTAATGTAGGCATTTATCCCTATAAAATATCCTCTTAGAATTGCACTTTATACATAAGCTTTGATAGATTGTTTCTATTTGTTTTGCCTCTATTTTTTTTAGTTCTTTTTAAAACATATTTTTATTGATTTCAGAGAGGAAGGGAGGAGAGAGAGATGGAAACATCAGTGATAAGAGACAATCATTGGTTGGCTGCCTTCTGCATAGCCCACATTGGGGATCCAGCCCACAATCCATGCATGTGCTCTGAGATTCGAACTGTGACCTCCTAGTTCATAGGTTGATGCTCAACCACTGAGTCACACTGACCAGGTTTGAGTTCTTTTTTGTGTTTTTTCTTTCATCCACTTATTGTTCAGGAATGCGTTAAGTTCAACATATTTGTGAATTTCCCATCTTTCTTGAAACTAAAGTTGATTTCTAGTTTCGTACATTGTGATCACGTAAGATACTCGACATGATTTCTTCTCAAATTTTGAGACTTATTTTTTGACCTAATATGTGATCTTCCTAGAGAATGTTTCATGTGCACTTGGCAAGAATGCATGTTCTGCATTAGGATGGGATGTTCTGTAAATATTTATTCATTCTGTTTGGTCTAAAGTCTAGTGAAACTTCCATTATTCCCTATTGCCTTTTGATGGGATGACTTACCTATTATTGAAGTAGAATGATCTCTACTAACATTGGGTTTCTTTTTCTGTCTTCATTTCTGATATTACTTGCTTTCTATACTTAGTTGCTGAGTTCTTTGGTGCATAATACTTAAAATTGTCATCCTCTTGATGAATTAACTTATCATTCTGTAATGAATTTGTCTCTTTGTGACAGTTTTTGAGGTAGTCTGTCTTGTCTGATAGAACTTTAGCTACCCCAGCCATTTTTGGGTTTCATTTGCATGGAATATTTTTTGCGTCTCATTCTCATCAGCCTATTTGTGTCCATAAAGTTTTAGTGTATCTTGTAGGCAGCATACATTGCCTCTGGTTTGTGGTTATTGTTGTTCTTTTGTTTTTATCCTTTCAGTCACTGTCTTGTGATTTGGGAATTTGTTTTAGGACCTACTATTGCCATTTCAACATCGTTTCTGGTTTCTAGCTCTTTTGTATTTCCTTTGTCTTCCTGTTTTGTGATTTTCCTTTGTGATGTGATCATTTTTTATAATTATTTACTCCTTTCTCTTTTGCATATCTATTACATAGGTTTTTGCTTGTGGTTTCCAAAAGAATTACATAAAACAACTCATACTCTTTTTTTTTTTTAATATATTTTATTGATTTTTTTTACAGAGAGGAAAGGAGAGGGATAGAGAGTCAGAAACATCGATGAGAGAGAAACATTGATCAGCTGCCTCCTGCACACCTTCTACTGAGGAAGTGCCTGCAACCAAGGTACATGCCCTTGACCGGAATTGAACCCGGGACCTTTCAGTCCTCAGGCTGACGCTCTATCCATTGAGCCAAACCGGTTAGGGCAACTCATACTCTTTATAATCTGTTTTATCCTGACAACACCTTCAATTTCTTGTAAAAATTCTATCTTTTGACTCTCCACCACATACCCCTTTACATGTTTTTGATGTCACATTTCACATCTTTTCATATTGGTCATCTTCTAAGGTACACATTATTAGCTTCGGTATTTTTTTTTTTAATATATTTTATTGATTTTTTACAGAGAGGAAGGGAGAGAGAGATAGAGAGAAACATCGATGAGAGAGAAACATCGATCAGCTGCCTCCTGCACAACTCCCACTGGGGATGTGCCCGCAACCCAGGTACATGCCCTTGACCGGAATCGAACCTGGGACCTTTCAGTCCGCAGGCCAATGCTCCATCCACTGAGCCAAACCGGTTTCGGCAGCTTCGGTATTTTTACTAGTTTGCAATTTTAACCTTTATAATAGTTTCATAATGTAATTCCACCAATGCATGTTACAATATTGTGAATTTTATTCCATTCTCGACTTTATGAGGGAGATTTGCATTTTGCTATGTATTCTTGTTTCTATTTAATGTCTTTCATTTCATCTTGAAGAAATTTTTTTGACAGTTCTAAGTCAGGTTGAATGGCGATGAACTTCTTTAGGTTTTGTTTGTCTGAAAAGCTATTTCTGCTTCTTTCTAATAGGTTTTCTGGATAAAGTATTAATGGTTTCCATAGAATATTTTTTGAAAATATGTTTTCATTGATTTTTGGAGAGAGTGGAAGGGGGAGGGATATAGCGATAGAAACACCAAGGAGAGAGAAACATCATTGATTGGCTGTCTCCTTCATGCCCCTTGGGATGGAGCCGGCGGCACCAGCATGGGCCCTGACCGGGAATCGAATCCTGAGTCAAAACTCAACCAATGAGCAACACCAGCCAGGCTCATGAAGTATTTTGGATATATCATTATATTTCCTCTTAGACTGCAAGATGTCTTTGGAGAAGTCTACTAATTCCCTTATTTGGGTGTTTCCCTATGTGCAGTGAATTTCTCTTCTTTGTGCTTTCACAATTGTCTTTGCCTTTGATTTTCTGATACTTTCATTATGCTGTGTCTTGGTGAAGTTCAGTTTGCATTGAATCTGTACAGGGACCTGTGAGAGCGCATGCACTTGATCACTCACATCTCCTTTACAGATTTGTGAAGTCCATCGTCAAGTTATTGTATTTATTTATTTATTTATTTATTTATAAGTCCACAGTGGCTTTGGAAGCAGTTTTTTCCTATGACAGTTGAGAGTGGAAAATACTACTGGGGACATACTGGGGTTTTTTTTTCTTCTCTTTCAGAGTTGGTTGTGGCCAAAGACTTCTTTTATAATTCATGCCAACAAGCTCTAGAGCAGAGGTTCTCAACCTGTGGGTCGCGACCCCTTTGGGGGTTGAAGGACCCTTTCACAGGGGTCACCTAAGACCATCGGAAAACACATATATAATTACATATTGTTTTTGTGATTAATCACTATGCTTTAATTATGTTCAATTTGTAACAATGAAATTGGGGGTCACCACAAAAGGAGGAACTGTATTAAAGGGTCACAGCATTAGGAAAGTTGAGAACCACTGCTCTAGAGAGTCCTTTGATGTGTAAATTTTGAGGAGTTCAGAGATGTTATATGGGCTTTTGTGGTTTTTCAAAACAAAATTTTCTAGTGTTTTTAACAAAACAGGCCACTAGTATCAATGAGGTAACTCTGAATCTTGTGTTAATATATTTGACCTATCTTCAGATATATTTGATCACCCATCTTCCCAATCCTTTCTATGCAGTTCTCTCCTTTTTGCTCTTCTGCATTGCCGTTTGTCCTTATTGAGCTCTTATTCCATTGGCAGTGGGGTTTTTCTTTGTGGATAGGGGCCTACTTGTTCTGGTAGGGAGATAAATTCTTCTATTTCTATTTTGCCATATTGCTGGTGTCACATAGTTTATTTTTCTTTTGTCCTTTTTTTTTTTTTTTTTTTTTACAGTGTTTCCTTTCGTGTTCTCTTGTTCTACCACAATGATGGCCGTCCATCTTTTCAGGTTTTCCTTTAGGATTTCTATCATCTGTATCCCATGTAATTGCTGAACTGGGTTTTAAGGGGAGGTATTATTTGTGCATCGTAGGACAAATATGATTCCATCCATTGCAAAGTGGACCCAGAGACAGTCTTGCCATGGTGAAGAGCTGTTGACACCAGAGCTTTGTTAAGGTCATAATTAGGAACCCATTTTGTTCAACATTGGTTTGTTACTATTGCCAGTTCTTTACCCCATTCTACTTTTTCATATATATATATATATATATTTTACAGAGAGGAAGGGAGAGGGATAGAGAGTTAGAAACATCGATAAGAAAGAAACATCGATCAGCTTCCTCCCGCGCACCCCCTACTGGGGATGTGCCCACACCAAGGTACATGCCCTTGACCAGAATCGAACCTGGGATCCTTCAGTCCGCAGGCCAACACTCTCTCCACTGAGCCAAACCGGTTGGGGCCATTCTACTTGTTCTTGCTTATTATTGAAAGCCAACTACTTAGTTCCTTTTTAAATATGTTTTTATTGATTTTGGATACAGAGGAAGAGAGAGAGAGAGAGAGAGAGAGAGAGAGAGAGAGAGAGAGAGAGAGACATCGATGTGACAGAGAAACATTGGTTAATTGCTTCCTGTATACAGCCCAGACAGTTGTTGCACCTGCAGCCTGGTCATGTGTCCTGACCGGATTTCTATTTGGCAAACTTTGCATGCACAGGACCATTCCCAACCAATTGAGCCACACCAGCTAAGGCACAACTACTCAACTCTAATAGTTACTATTTCTACTTGGATTCCCAGCTCATGAATAATCTTTACCTCTCTAAAGTTTGCATCCGAACTGCTTGTTTCACGGGTTCCTCTTTACTGCACTCCAACTTTGGTTCATGTCTTAAGACCCTTGGCGTGTGCACATTACATTATTTGTGCATCGCAGGACAAATATGATTCCATCCATTGCAAAGTGGACGCGTCATTTGCTGAAATACAATGGATTTTTATGTGTTTGAGCACATTCAGATTAGTCCACACAGACTTGTGTCATTGGTATGAAAGGTCCTACAGGAAGCTGTTTGTAAAGGAATAACTAGTGGACCCTGTATCTCTTGTTTGTGTCCCATCCTATCCTCAGGTCCCCCCCTTCATAGTATCTCCACTATTGACTGACTTTAGGGGTCAGGTAATGTATAACAATCATTTTGTCAGAGTCTAACTCACTGGTCTCGAAAATCATCCCATCGAATCATGCCTGGCTGTGACAGATGGCCAGTGTGATGAGGATATTTCTTCCTGCTAAGATCACCATGTACTTCACCTGCATTTTCTTTTTTTGTTTTTTAGGTTGCTGTTGTAGAGCAGGGAATGTGGAGGCACAGCTTGAAGAGAACATTGCTGTAAGAGTGTCACAGGCAAAGAATCCCAAGTTAGCTTTGTCTTCCCAGAAGAGCCACCAACCCTGTGAGAGTTGTGGACTAGTCTTGCGAAACATTTTCCTCTTGACTGAGCAGCAGGAATTACAACACAGGCAGATACTGTTGAAGTGTGGGGCATGTACAAAGCAATTTCATTTCCATGCACAATTTCACCGGCACCAGGAGCAGCACTACAGAGAGAAGCCTTTGAAAAGAAGTATGAACAGCATCTCACTGGCAAAGGGCTGCCATTTCAATGTGTCTCAGAAGCTTTTTACCTGTGGAGAGGTGGGGCAGGACATCCGTACTGAGTCAGGACATCCCCAGCAAGAGGCTACTCAGACCAGGGACAGGCGAAATGACATCTCGATGTGTCAGGTGACATTTCCAAAGAGAAAAACTTATTGCTCCAGAAAAGAGTGTAAGAAAGCCAATGGCTGTAACCACACGTTTCTTCAGGACAAGGGTGTCCATACTGGAAAAGACTGTTTCTGGTGCAGTGAATGTGGGAAATCATTTACCAGTAGCACTGGCTTTCATTGTCATCAGAAAATTCACACTGGAGATAGGCCCTATCAGTGCAGTGAGTGTGGGAAAACTTTTACCACCAGCAATGGTTTCCGTTATCATCAGAAAGTTCACAGAGGAGAAAGGCCTTATCAGTGCAGTGAATGTGGGAAATCTTTTATCGCCAGCACTCACCTTCATCGTCATCAGAGAGTTCACACTGGAGAAAGGCCTTATGATTGCAGCGAGTGTCGGAAATCATTTACTTGGAAAGTTAACCTTTGTCGTCATCAGAGAGTTCACACTGGTGAAAGACCTTATGTGTGCAATGAATGTGGGAAATCTTTTACCGATAGCAATGGCCTGCGTTGTCATCAGAGATTTCACACAGGAGAAAAGCCTTATGATTGCAGTGAATGTGGGAAATCTTTTATCACTAGCTCTCGCTTTCATCAACATCAGAAAGTTCACAGTGGGGAAAGGCCTCATGAGTGCAGTGAATGTGGGAAGTTTTTTGCCAGTAGCACTGGCTTACATTATCATCAGAGTGTTCACACTGGAGAAAGGCCTTATGAGTGCAGTGAATGTGGGAAATCATTTACTTGGAAAGTTACCCTTCATCGTCACCAGAGGGTTCACACTGGTGAAAGACCTTATGTGTGTAATGAATGTGGGAAATCTTATACCTCTCACAGTGGCCTCCGTTGTCATCAGAGAGTTCACACTGGAGAGAAACCTTATGAGTGTGGTGAATGTGGAAAATCATTTACTTGGAAAGTTACCCTTCATCGTCATCAAAGAGTTCACACTGGTGAAAAACCTTATGTTTGCAATGAATGTGGGAAATCTTACACCTCTCGCAGTGGCCTCCGTTGTCATCAGAGAGTTCACACTGGAGAAAGGCCTTATGAGTGTGGTGAATGTGGGAAGTCTTTTGCCAGTATCACTGGCTTCCATTATCATCAAAAAGTTCACGCTGGAGAAAGGCCTTATGAGTGTTGTGAATGTGGGAAATCTTTTACCAGATTCTATACCCTTCGTTGTCATCAGAGAGTTCACACTGGAGAAAAGCCTTATGAGTGCAATGAATGTGGAAAATCTTTTGCTGCAACCTATGGCCTTCATTCTCATCAGAGAGTTCACACTAAAGAAAGGCTTTATGTGTGTAGTTAATATGGGAAATCTTTTAGGCAAAGTTCTAATCTTACTCCACACTTAAGAATTCACATTGGAGGAAGGTCTTACATACTCAGGAAATGCAGTTTTTTAGTTTGCTCCTAATAATAATGTAGTAGACTCCGAAGCCCCACTTGTTTGAATTGAATCTCATACATTCGATCATCAACAGTAGGAAGATTCCCAATATATTTTACTTTTGTGAAAGCATGTGTATATATGTGTTGCACTTATTGTTAATGTTTTTCTTGATTTCAGAGAGGATGAGTGAGGGAGAGAGAGAGAGAGAGAGAGAGAAAGAAACATCAATTATGAGAATCACTGATCAGCTGCCTGCTGCATGCCCATACTGGAGATTGAGCTTGTGACCTAGGCTTGTACCCTGAGCGGAAACCGAACTGAGTCCTCCTGGTTAATATGGTGTTGCTCAACCACTGACCCACACCAGCCTGGCATGTATGTTACAATTTGTAATTTACACAGGTGTCTTCCCAAATCCATGTTGCTATATAATTTTTTTTTTTACGACTATCTCCTGTCACTCGGATGACAACATCTGTAGACCTTTTTTTAAAAAAATTATTTGTTTATTTCAGAGAGAAAGGGAGAGGGATCAGGAGTGAGAGATGGAAACAGCAATGAAGAAAGAGAATCAGTGATTGTCTGCCTCCTGCATGCCCCAACCTGGGGATCCAGCCTGAAATAGGGGCATGTGCCCTGACTCAGGTTCAAATTGTGACCTGTTGGTTGATTCGTAGGTTGAGGCTCAACCACTGAGCTATATCGGCTGGGCTGTCACTACATATTTCTGTTGCTGTTCCACCTACAAGGTATTCACAGATTGTGTCAATCACCATCCTCATGTGCTCAGGAAAGCCAACTCTGTTCTCTGATTTGTTTGAGAAAATTGGCAGCAGCCTGAGCTTGTAGGAGGTCTTATTTCCTCTCACTCTGACTATTTGCCATATGGACCTGACTCAGTGTTGTCCCCAGAGAACCTCACCTGAGTTCAGCGAGCAGTTTACAGAATAACTGTTTTTCCCAGGGGCAGACTTTTTCTAAATAACAGTGATGAATTTTTTGATTGGTCAATTCACTGATTCAAGAACTGCCAGGCTCTTATCCCTTTGGTTGTAAAATAGTGAAGGACTTTCTAAGTCTTTTTTTTTTAAATATATTTTATTGATTTTTTACAGAGAGGAAGGGAGAGGGATAGAGAGTTAAAAGCATCAATGAGCGAGAAACATCGATCAGCTGCCTCCTGCACACCCCTCACTGGGGATGTGCCCGCAACCAAGGCATACGCCCTTGACCGGAATTGAACCCGGGACCCTCTGGTCCGCAGGCCGACGACGCTCTATCCACTGAGCCAAACCGGTCAGGGCGACTTTCTAAGTCTTTAATCTTGGGTGTTCTATTTACTGTCTGTGGTAGATTATAACAGATTTGGATACTACAAGCATGTGAACAACTTTATGGGCAGCTCGAACTTTCTCTGCCTGTGGGAGAATGACATGGTGCAAAAATTCGCTCAGCAGTTTAGGCCAGATGTGCATTGCTCCCCTCTTTTCCTAGGAAAGACTGGGCTCTCCAGTCCTCATGTTAAGCCTGATGGTATGAGTTTTAGGAGAGTTTCAGGAGATCACTCCAAAGAGTGGTTAGCTGTGACAACCTCAGATCCTTCTGGAAGGAACATGAATTATTGTCCATGTTTGCAGGGGTATCTCTTGCCCAGGTCTTACAAAAGGTTATTTGCCCTAATGTCCAAAATTCCATGGGTGATGGTCACCCAGTTGGAGGACCATAGGGATTAGGGGCTGGCCTACATGGTGTTGGAAAAGATTGCTGCCAGCTAGATGGAATGAGCCTCTTGTAAACCTACATCCAGAAATGTTCCGAGGAACAGACAGCAGGGTGGCATGTACACAAATCTGTGTTCCTCGAAACGTGTTTTCTGTGGATGCAGTCATTGTCATTGAAAATAATCTAAAGGTCTCTGCATTCCAGGATGTGACTTGTGACCCTGCGAGCATTCCCGTTGGTTTGGGTGAAAGTCCTTCATTGTTCACTGTCACTGAGGAAGGTCTCTTTCACAGGGCATGAGAATGTGGACTGACTTTCAATGTGTCAAATCTATTTTCCCCAAAAAGTTGGATATGCAAACTTCTTTTACCTTTAGCCAATTTTATTTTTTTTTTTTTTTTTTTTTTTTTAAATATATTTTATTGACTTTTTACAGAGAGGAAGGGAGAGAGATAGAGAGCCAGAAACATCGATCAGCTGCCTCCTGCACATCCCCCACGGGGATGTGCCCGCAACCCAGGCACATGCCCCTAACCGGAATCGAACCCGGGACCCCTCAGTCCGCAAGCCGACGCTCTATCCACTGAGCCAAACCGGCCCCGGCACCTTTAGCCAATTTTAAAACGTTTTAATTTTTAATAAATGACATATGTCAAATATAATATTTGAGGAGTCTTCACATATGGAATTAAGTGAATCCATCACTGTAGTCAACATTGACCATGTATGTCTCTGAATTTACTGCATGTTCTATTTGAATCTCTCTGCCCCTCACAGCTTTCCAAGTAACCATTGATTTACATTCCATTTTAATACCTTTGTAATTTCTAAATTTTACATGATGGGAATGACAGTATTTTTTCTGCTTTTGTTTACATTGTGTAAATCTTTAGAGATTTATTAATGACACACTAGTAGCTCAACTTTTGTTTGAGAAATATTTTAATCTTCAAATATATCATAATTAGTTTCTTCATTCGAGATGGTTGTTTTTGACTATTTAAAATAAGGGTTTGAAATGAAGTCTACAAACTTTTCTGTATAATTTTTTATGTGGCTATGTTTCACTTACCCTTGTCAATAACTCAGTACGTAGTCTTAAGTTGTAGGGTAGGTGAATATTTAATTTACAGAGATTTGCAAGTTGTGATCAAAACTGATTGACCTGTTTCCATTTCTCCAACAGTGTACGAGGGATTCAGTTCCTCCACACACTAGAGAATAGTTGGTTTGGTCAATCTTTTTTTTATTTAAACATCTCTTAAAACTTTGTCATGCTACCGCACTGTTGTTTTATTGCTTTCTCCTACAGATTTATGGTGAGCCCTTCCTGGGGTGCGTTCTTGCTACCTCTGTATCTCTGTTAAAATGTCTGGTCATAGGTTCTGCCTAATCTGCTGTGAGTTTTGGCTGTTTAACAAAAAGAGAGTGAAACAACCAAGATGGAAGTTGGAATTTCATGTGGTGACTTTTTGGCTTGATGGAATAAAGGTTTTTCGAATTGGAATGATATATTTACTTTTCTCCTGGTCCGCACAATGCAATGGACACTTTTAATTTTAATCTGCACTACTAACGTTCTCCATCACTTCGTAGAGCTCTCCATTTTCTTGGCCTCCTGTCATGGGGGTTCTTGAGTGTGAACAGGTCTCTCAGGTGGACCAGATGGCATCAAGGTGGGCAGGGTGTTTTAGAGTCCCAAAGCCAGTGCAGAGGGAAGTGGGGGGCAGTGATCAGATTGCCCGTGCCCTGAGTTAGGCATTTTGGATTTGAATCCCAGATTCCCGAATATCATTGGGACTCTCAGGGAAATCACCCCTTCCTCTGGTTCTTTCATTATTCAAATGACTATCGATATATATATATATATATATAGATCCTCACCTGAGGATATTTTTCCATTGATTTTTATAGAGAGTGGAAGAGAGGGAAAGACAGAGAGAAATATCAATGTGAGAGTGAAACATCGATTGGTGGCCTCCTACAGGAGCCTGAACTAGTGTCCTGTAACTGAGGTAGTGCTCTTGTCCAGAATCAAACCCAGGACCCTTCTGTCTACAGGACGATGCTCTATTCACGAAGCCAAAGCTGCTAGGGACAGATTCTTATTTTCTTAATCCATTGTTTCTTGGGACCTTTTTTCTTGTATGTCCCAGACATCTCCATTTATTTCGATAGAGACATGCTGAATACAAAGGGCTGGAATAAATGAGTAATCATTAACATAAAATAATAGGACATTTTAATAAAAATTAATGTTTTTTCTTGAACATTAAGTTACCAGACACTGAATAACTGCACAAATTAATGAGCATAATGCAAACCTATTTTTTTAAAATATATTTTATTGATTTTTTACAGAGAGGAAGGGAGAGGGATAGAGAGTTAGAAACATCGATGAGAGAAACATCATCAGCTGCCTCCTGCACACCCTACTAGGGATGTGCCCGCAACCGATGTACATGCCCTTGACCAGAATCAAACCCAGGACCCATCAGGCCGCAAGCCGACGCTCTATCCACTGAGACACACCGGCCAGGGCTAAATTTTTTTTTTTTAAGTTTCATTTACACGAACTAAAATAAAGTCAGCGGCCGCGCGACTCCTTGGCCCAGCCCGCCAAACAGCATTGAATTCGCTCTGTATTTCCCCTGAGAAGCTCCAATCTCTGAAAATACACTTATTTTCCACTAGAAAACACGTGCGGGGCCAGGAGACCCTCTCGGGTGCCTCTCACCTGCCAGCACCCGCAGCTGCTGGTCACGAACCCGGGGCCCCGCGCTCCGTACGGCAGTCAGGCCCCCCGACATGGCGGCCCCCGCAGCGGCGCGCGCCCTGGGGGCGGACATATTACTTCCGGGGGGAAGGGTGGGGGGAGGGGCACCGCGGAAATCGCTCGGTTTCTTCAGATCCTCCTCGGCCACCGTAGTGGCGCCATATTTGGGCGACAATCCCAGCATCTGAATCCATTCGCGGGAGTGTGAGGTTTTAGCAGGTCCATGTGCTCTTTTTCCCCTTGAAGTTTTTAGAGGGAAAAAAAAAAAAGCTTTGTCTCGGTTGAAGCTTGCTCTCACAGGTGACGCAGCCCAGGGTGGCAGGGGTGCGGCCGGGCCCGTGGGATTCCCGGAGACGGTCTGGGGGCGGAGGGCGGGCGCCAAGGTGTTTGGGAGGAAGCAGGTGTGACGCTCCCGCCTGCGGTTGGGGTCACTTTGGGGTCCCCCGGGGTTCGGGGCCGGGAGAGACGGACGGCCGTGCCCCGCCCGCCCGCCGTGGCCTGTGCAGGTCCCTCTGTGAGGGACGCGGCTGGCGTTGCGGCGCGGGGGTCCCTGCGGGGCTCCGGGAGGTGGGGGCCGCGGGGGCGTCGGGTCCGGGTTGGGGATGAAAACGGGCTGTGCCCAGAGTCTCCTGAGGCGGAAGCTGTGGTCGCCCAGGACCCCGGGCTGGTGGGCGGCTTGAGGTTCATTCCCCGGCTGGACACAGTGACAAGTGCGGTCGTGGCCATTTCAAAAGTTGTATTTACATTTTTTTTGTTGTTTTTTTAAATAAGAAACATCTATGTGAGCCCTAACCAGTTTGGCCCAGTGGATAGAGCGTCGGCCTGCGGACTCAAGGGTCCGGGGTTCGATTCCGGTCGGGGGCATGTACCTTGGTTGCGGGCACATCCCCAGTGGGGAGTGTGCTGGAGGCAGCTGATCGATGTCTCTCTCTCATCGGTGTTTCTAACTCTCTATCCCTCTCCCTTCCTCTCTGTAAAAAATCAATAAAGGATTTTTTTTTAAAAAAAAGAAAGAAACGATGTCTATGTGAGGGAGACATCGATTGGACCAGGGCCAGGGATTGAGCCTGCAGCCCAGGTCCGGGCCCTTGACCCCAATTGAGATGGAAACGCTTCAGTCCGTGGGCCACACTCTACCCACTGAACCAAACCCGCTAGGGCAGCGGTTCTCAACCTTCCTAATGCCGCGACCCTTCAATACAGTTCCTCATGTTGTGGTGACCCCCCCAACCATACAATTATTTTCTTTGCCACTTCATCACTGTAATGTTGCTACTGTTATGAATCGACATGTAAATGCCTGATATGCAGGATGTATTTTCATCGTTACAAATTGAACATAATGAAAGCATAATGATTAATCACAAAAACAATATGCAATTATATATGTATTTTCCGATAGTCTTAGGCGACCCCTGTGAAAGGGTCGTTACATCCCCAAAGGGGTCACGACCCACAGGTTGAGAACCGATGCGCTAGGGCAAAAGACATTTTTTTTAGTCTTAAACAATACTATAAACAGTTGGTTTTTTTTTAAAGATACATTTTGATTTTTTTACACAGGAAGGGAGGGGGATATTTTACGACAGGTGACCTGTTTTACACAGCTCATCGATGTTTCTCTGTCATCGATGTTTCTAACTCTCTATCCCTCTATATTTTCGGTATAAGGCCGTTTTCCTGCTGTGGATGAACGTGTGTCGTTTGCAGTTGGGCTGGTTATGGACACGCTGCTGTGGGCATTCTTGTCCGTGTGTCCCGGCGCAATGTGCCCTTACTGTGGGGGGTACGTGGCTTAGATGTGAACCGTAGAGAAGGCAGCAGACAGAGTCCAGGCAAGTAGTTAGAAGCCCTGTTTTTCAGCTCAGGGGTTGGCTAAGTGCAGTGGAGAGAGGAACCCAGCCTCACCCACAGGTCATTCATTCATCGTTTGGGGCACCTTTTGAGCTACAGACGCAGAACTGAGTCCTGTGACGGAGACCTGTGGTGCTCAAAGCTGAAAATCAGTGGCTAATGCTTTGCAGAAAATGTTTGCCAACATCTCTCTCTCTCTCTCTCCCTCTCTCCTAACAGCATCTCCATTTTATTTAATATGCATCCCTCTACTAAGGTAGCCTGTATCCCTGTGTGTGAATTAAGTCCTGCTTCATCTTAGTCCCCCGTGATGGTTGCAATTCCCATCGCTAGTGATTGATTTAAATAATTCATTGAATCACTTTTTCCGTGTTTGATAAACTACTGTCTCAATGTAACCTTAATTTTCTACCCGACTTTCTCATGTCTATAATTCACTAGAGTCCCAATGCACAAAATTCATGCAAGAGGCTTGGCCCCACCACCACCCTGTGGCTGCCTCTGCCCCCACCAAGGCCACTGGCTTTGTCCATATCCGGTCTAATTACCATATTACGCTTTTATTATTAAAGATTCTGTTCTCAAAGCATTGGCTCTTCAATACAAAAATAGGAAATCGGGGTTCTGGTGGAAATCTGTGTCCTGTTGCCTACCCAGAAAATTCACCCGCTGCAGTGACAGGAGTTAGCAGTTTCTATGACTTTAGGGCAATAAAATTACAATTCATCCAGGATTTCAAATTTAATGACATAATAAAAATGTTTATAATGCCCTAGTCGGTTTGGCTCAGTGGATAGAGCATCGGCCTGCGGACTGAAGGGTCCCAGGTTTGATTCCGGTCCAAGGGCACATGCCTGGGTTTTGGGCTCAGCCCCGGTAGGGGGTGTGCATGAGGCAGCCGATCAGTGATTCTCTCTCATCATTGATGTCTCTCTCTATCCCTCTCCCTTCCTCTCTAAAATCAATAAAAAATATTTTTAAAAATGTTTATAGTAATGCCAGGTGGGCATGGCTCAGTAGTTAAGCATGGACCTATGAACCGTGAGGTCAGGGTTCGATTCCTGATCAAGGAAGGGCACATGCCCAGGTTGCAGGCTGGATCCCCAGTGTGGGCTGTGCAGGAAGCAACCGATCAGTGATTCTCTCTCGTTGATGTTTCTCTCTCTCCCCTTCCCCCGTCCTCTCTGAAATCAATAAAAATATATTTTAAAAACTTTATAGTATTGTTTAAGACTAAAAAAATGTCTTTTGCCCTAGTGGGTTTGGCTCAGTGGATAGAGTGTGGGCCCACAGACTGAAGGGTTTCCATTTCAATTCTGGTCAAGGGCATGTACTTGGGTTGCAGGGTCAATCCCTGGCCCTGGTCCAATCAATGTCTCTCTGACATAGATTTTTCTATCTGTCTCTCCCCTTCCCTTCCACTCTTTCTAAAAATCAGTGGAAAAATACCCTCTGATGAGGATTAACAAAACAGAAAGTCTATTTAATGTGGTTTATGGCCCCCATTAATTGGTTATATACTTTGTTTGCACCAGTTTTCTTTAGATCCATCTTAATACAAATGCATATGTTTTATTGATCTTTGTAAAAGACAAGCTTTTGAGGCCTAGCCAGTTAGGCTCAGTGGATAGAGCATCAGCCTGTGGACTGAAGGGTCCTGGATTCAATTCTGGTCAAGGGCACATGCCAGGTTTGCAGGCTCAATACCGAGTAAGGGGCGTGCAGGAGGCAGCCGATCAATGATTCTATCTCACCAATGATATTTCTGTCTCCTCTAAAAATAATAAAAAATGTATTTTAAAAAATCTAAAGTAAAAAAGACCAGCTTTTGGTATTATTGAGCTCTTCCATTGATTTGTTAATTTAAAAGATCTACAACTTAATCCGTATAAAAGCAATATTTACACACGTGTGTATTGTTCACATATACGTAAACCATATGTAAATATGTCATGTATGGATATTATATGTTCAAAAGGTGACCTATTTTACACATATGTGAAATATGGTAGGATATGTATATAAATAGTCATTGCCCCAGGTCAAGAAACAGAAGACTGCGAGCACCTCAGTGTTGTTCTGTGAGCCCCAGTCTAATTCTGTTGCATTTTCACACACCCAGGTATTTACCACTTGCTCTTCATACCAAGCTCTTTAATGCTATTCTTTAGACTTTTATCATATAATTAATAATACCTAATTTTTTTTTTCTTTATCCTCACCCGAGGATATTTTTCCATTGATTTTAGAGAGAGGGAAAGACAGAGAGAAATATCGATGTGAGAGAAACACATTCATTGGTAACCTGCACGAGCCTCGATCAGGGCCAAGGCCAGGGAGGAGCCTGCAGTCAAGGTACGTGCCCTTGACTGGAAACGAACCCAGGACCCTTCGGTCCAAAGGCCAGTGCTAGGGCCATGCTTAATTTATTTTATTTTTTTGATTTTTTACAGAGAGGAAGGGAGAGGGATAGAGAGTTAGAAACATCAATGAGAAAGAAACATCGATCAGCTGCCTCTTGCACACCTCCTACTGGGGATGTGCCCTCAACACCAGGTACATGCCCTTGACCGGAATCGAACCTGGGACTTTTCAGTCCGCAGGCCAACGCTCTATCCACTAAGCCAAACCGGTTTCGGTGGGATCTTAAAGTACTTCAACTTAATTTACCACCTTCCAATTTATTTACAATGTTGTATACTTTAAAATATATATATATTCTTCCCCTAGCCAGTTTGGCTCAGTGGATAGAGTGTCCGCCTGCGGACTGAAGGGTCGCAGGTTCGATTTCAGTCAAGGGCACATGCCTGGGTTGCGGGCTGGGTCTCCAGTTGGGGGGCATGCAGGAGGCAGCTGATCAGTGGTTCTCTCATCAATGATGATTCTCTGTCATCATTGATGTTTCTATCTCTGCCTTCTCTGAAGTCAATAAAAAGATATTTATATAAGATATATAAGTATATATTTAAAATAATAATAAAATAAAAAGAAATATGTATATATTCTTATTGATTTCGGAGAGGAAAGGAAAGGAGAGAGAGAGAGAGATAGAAACATCAATGATGAAAGAGAACCACTGATAGGCCACCTCCTGCACAGCCCCTACTAGGTCAACACTCAACCACTGAGCCACACTGACTTGGCAATCTTGTGAACTTTCCTATATATTTAAAACCTCCTGCCGAACCAGTTTGGCTCAGTGGATAGAGCGTCGGCCTGCGGACTCAAGGGTCCCAGGTTCGATTCCGGTCAAGGGCATGTACCTTGGTTGTGGGCACATCCCCACTGGTGAGCGTGCAGGAGGCAGCTGGTCAATTTCTCTCATCGATGTTTCTCTCTATCCCTCTCCCTTCCTCTCTGTAAAAAAATCAATAGAATATATTAAAAACAAACAAACCAAAAAAAACAAAAAACCTCCTAAGATATTAACATTTTTGCTTATGAGACAGAGCTGAGGGCTTGCCCAGTGCACTGGGTTTCCGCCTGAAATGTGTGCAGAAACGTTTGAAGAGGCCTGAGCACACAAGCATTGAAGGGAAACAGTGCCCAGACCCTCTCCGTCCACATGCTCTGCTCTGAGTTAGTGGTTTTCCTGACACTCACCTGCTCCTGAGGCCTGATGTGGGGATGGATGTCACCTCCCAGGTCTCCTGTGACACACACACCACTTACCTCCACAGGATAAAGGAGTGCCGCCGCACAGGTGGGACCTAAGGCTCTCCTGACCAGAAGAATACCTACTTCCCGACAGCATTTGAAGGGACACTAGCGATCCTGTGGCCTTGTGTGAGGTGAGGGCTCAGAGCAGTGTAGCATCGGGGCCCAGAGGAAATGTACCACCTGTGGGATTCTCTCCTCCATCCACAGGCCTGACTCCCCAGGAGCAATAGAACCATGTGAAGCAGGAGGAGGCTGCAGGGTGGGTATCAGCATTTCTGTGACACCCCTGACTGCAGACGGATTTCTCTACAGAAATACAGAGCAGACCCCGGACACATCAAGGCAGGGCCTCGCCCTTGCAGCTCTTTTCAGAGAACAGAAGGAAATGCTCCAGGCTCAGGTGATTGGGTTTGTTTTATCCTTTCTTGTCTTCATTCATGGATGTCTAGAGGCCTATAAAAACCACCTCTGTTAATCTGAAAAGTATATATATATATATATGTGTGTGTGTGTGTGTGTGTGTGTGTGTGTGTGTGTGTGTGTGTGTATCTTTTGTCTTTCAAATATATGAATGTGGTGTTTCTAGAGTAACGAACAATTCTGCTTGGTCACATTATAGAAACTTCTGACTGGATGAAAGCATGGATGACTGAATGCTCAATTTCAAAATATAGGATGGGGCAAAAGTAGATTTATAGTTGTGTATACCTGATACAGAGTTAATTCCAGTATTGTTTATTAATTACTGTCTTATTTCTGTAAACCTACTTTTGTCCCACCTCGCATTTTACTAGGCATGTGATCACTGAATTGTATACTAAATTAAAATCCCACTCGCTATATAGTTGCACCTTCTAAAGTGGAAATGAGCAGAAAAACTAACATTTCTTCCATATCATCTAAAGGACATCACGCCGTTACACAGCATGGAGTTGGTACAGGAACCCCTGACATTTCACGATGTGGCCGTGGACTTCACCTGGGAGGAGTGGCAGCTCCTGGACCCTGAGCAGAAGGACCTGTACATGGATGTGATGTTGGAGACCTACAGCCACCTGGTGTCAGTGGGTGAGTACAGCTCCCGTGTGTCACTCAGATGGTCCTCAGTCAATGGCCTTTCCATTCTCAGCTTCTGAAAGCTCTGGCATGTCTGGCTTTCTGAAGTGGCAGATGAATCTTAGTTTTCTGTCTGGCACCAGATAGGAATATTCTCTCTTCTCCTGAGAGAGTACCTTTACTGTCTAAGTGTGAAAATTGTTTTGTCTTTATTATATTCTATGGTCTTCACAGACCCCAAGTCCTATTCAGTGTGTCTAAGGCTTCCGTCATTCCCCATGAACAGGTTATGAGGCCAGCAAACCTGACATACTTTCCAAGTTGGATCACAGGGAATCATCATGGACAGTGGCAGGTGAACTCCTCTGTGGAACCCGTTCAGGTGAGTGAGAACCAGCACAGGGGGGCTGTGGAAATCACGTTTTAGTCACTCAGAGCAGAGGCTCAGAGGTGAAGGGATTTGAGGATAGGTGAGCAGTGCCTCAGTGTGTGTCCTTCCCAGTGAGAGAGGGTAGACCCCTTTCTGTTTGTAGGAGTTTAGAGAAAAATAGATCCCTTAATCTCTTCTGGGATTTGATCCCTCTTTATCTGCACCAGGGGGTGGTGCGGAACAAAGGAATGCCCTGGCCAGCAGCCAGGGAAGAGAGGCCCCAGCCAGCAGCCAGAAGGCCCCAATCGGCCTTGATCGCCGGCCAGGTCTAGGGACCCTATATGTTTACAAATTTCATGCAGTGGGCCTCTAGTTGTGATATAATTTATGTGGAAAGATCACTTTGGCTCCTGGATGGAAAACAGATGGTCGCTGGCAGGGGAGGAACAGGAAAAGCAGGCAGAAGGCTACTGCTGTAGTCTGAAAGAGGGACTGGCTTCCATGTGTGGAAGGGGTGTTAGTCCACTTCTGGGCACATTCATAGGGGAGGACAGGCGAGATTTATCACAGAGGTAGATGCTGTGTGTGAGCGAGAGTACCAGATGAAGGGTGATGCTGGAAGTTTTGTTCTGGTTACAGGGAAGAGTGGAGTTCTCATTTACGTTAATGGAGATGAGATGTGCAGAAGGATTTGAGTTCTTTTGTGGAGGTTGTTAGTCACAGGTGCTAGGAGCTTTCTGTTGTGTTATCATCTTACTCCTGCCATGCCCACCTCACTAAAGGACCCACAGCCAGTCCTGGCTTCTTCTAAAATGTAACTGGTTTTCCTCCACTTCTCTCCAACTCCATTGTGCCTTCCCACCTGTTTTCACAACCTGTAGCTGTTTTTTGCACGTTTCTTTGCCCTTTAAGTGGCTTCACCAAACTGTAGTGTAGGCCCCTGTACATGAGGACTGTGTTTGTGTGTCCCCAACCTAGGACTGTGTTGGTACACAGTAGTCAGCAGTGAGGAATGGGGAAGGAGTGAGTCTGTCCCTCTCCAGTTTGGTTTCTGTGTGTCTGCTGATACCATAAATTGCCTGTATTTTACAGTCTGCATGTTTATCATGACCTTAGGAAGTAGACAAATCTGTATTTCATCATGGTGGATTATGGAACCTATTTTTACACTCAACTTTAACCTTTTTCTTTCTTTATATTATTGTGTTTTCCAAAGAATATTAAACGTGGAATTTTGTAACAAATATATTTTTATTGATTTCAGAGAGGAAAGCAGAGGGAGAGAGAAATATAAATATCAATGATGAGAGAGAATCACTGATTGGCTGCCTCCAACATGCCACCTACTGGGGATTGAGCCCTCACTGGGAATCAAATCATAACCTCCTGGTTCAAAGGTCGAAGCTCAGCCACTTAGCCAAGCCAGCTGGGCTGAATGTATCAGGATAATTTTTCATTACCTTTCTTCCAATTCAAATGTTGGATGAGTTCATTGTTCTGTTCTCTCCTAGAAATTTGGAAACGTGATGATCATCTGCCAAAACACTTAAAAAATGAAAGCCTAGAACAATGGCATAAATTTAACACATGTGAAAATACTGTCCATCAGAGCATAAACCATGCTCTGTTACCACAAAACCATTTGTTTAATGTACTTAAAAAAAGTATAAAATCAGATTTATCTTTACTCAACCAGAGAAGAAACTATGAAATCACCTTGCCTATTGAGCTTACTGAAGTTGGAAAATCCTTTCTCCAAGCCAACAGTGAAAAATTTCAGGCTGAAGTGAAATTTCAGGAAAGCCAAAAACTCATCAGCACTAAGTCCCAACTCATCAAACCTCTGAAAAGAGAGAAGGCTCACGTAATGGGTGATGGTGGGGAAGCCTTCAAAAAGAGGATTTGTCTCACTGATCATCACGTCATTCATACAGGTGAGAAGCCACATCAGCGTAGTGAATATGGGAAAGCGTTCACAATCTTCATGCTCACTGGACAGCAGAGAACACACACAAGAGAGAAACCCTTCTTCATATGCAGTAACTGTGGAAAAGGCTTCTTCCAGAATCGCGACCTCATTGTACATAGGCGAATTCACAGAGGGCCAAAGCCATGTATATGCAACGAATGTGGAAAAGGTTTCGTGAATAAGAGCAATCTCACTGTACACAGGCGAATTCACACGGGGGAGAAGCCTTATGTATGCAACGAATGTGGAAAAGGCTTCATCCAGAAGGGCGATCTCATAGCACATCAGAGATTTCACACAGGAAAGACGCCCTTTGTGTGCAATGAGTGTGGAAAATTCTTTGCCCGGCCCTTTGGTCTCATTAAACATCAAAGAATTCACACTGGAGAGAGACCCTATTCCTGCAGCACGTGTGGGCAAGCTTTTGCCTACATGCCGACCCTTGTGAGACATGAGAAAAAACACCTAAGAAGAAAACATGATAGTTCAGTCAAGGCGACATGTCCTGGCTCAGAGAGTCCCAGCTCATCACAGACCAGTGTTGTCCTTCAGGAGATAAATCTTATTAATACAGTGACTATGCAGGTGCCTACTGTGGTCCCTCAGACAGTATTAAACATGGGTAGGCCTCTAGCAAACAGGAATGTAGTCATCGTGGCCCAGCCTGTGGCCAGAGGTGCGCCCTCAGGAGGACTTGCACAGGACAGCAACCTTCTGAATGCAGTGAGTGTGGTCTCACCATCAGTGATCAATTACGTGTTACTTTATGTCACAGGAAACCAATAGGAGACTTTCTGTGTGCAAAGATTTGATCAAAAAATTCCAGTTCAGGTTATTGTTGAAAAGTATATCCTGAGAGAAATTGTATAAATGCTGAAACTGGGAAGTTGTGAGAGTCTCATGCTGTTAAATATATGAATTGATACTCATGCTGAGACCACAATTTCCCTTCTCAAATCTCACTCCATCCTTGTATCCTGAAGGAGAGGTCACCATGCCTTCTTTATAGGGTAGCTGATCCAATCTCTTCCACGCCAAGTCTGGTCAAGTGATTTGCAGAAAACACAAAGGTCCCTCTATTGGCTGTCTTGTCCAGATGATGGTCTGTAGCTCCCAGATCTTCTCACTCATGGGAAGCAGCTTAAGCTGAGCCCCCGATATGAAAGAAGAGTTGGCTGTCACTTAAGAGGGAGTCGAGGGTGGGTGAGTCATAGTTGCCACTGTCAACATCTCAGGATCCAGGCTGGCGCTAGCGCTGCCTCAGGCCTGAGGATGCCCCTCTGCCAATATGTTGCTCTCCTGGTTGCTCCCACCTCCTTGGAGCCTCTAGCCTTGGTTGCCCTCACACCCCCTGATCTTCCATTGGTTCCCATTGGCAACTAAATTTTGCATCTTTACAAAACATAAAAACTGTTTCAAGGGTGACCTAAACCAACAGTTGCCGACCCTGCCTAAACCACATTGCAGGTGCTCAGTGGCCATATCTGTGTGACAGCACAATGAACAAAACTTTGTAGCTAACAATATGGCTACTCAGAGAAATCTGTCTTAATTTGCATTATGCCAGAGAGTTATACTAGAGAGCACTGTTTGAAATGACTCTATATTTCCCAGCACAGAAAAGTAAAAACTAGTTGTATGTTGATTTGGAAAGTGACTGGTTGTACTAAAATTACTAATCAGATTTTTGTCACAGGGATGAGCTATTGGAAGGCGATTGTAAAGAACTGTAAAAAACACGTGTCTCACCCAGGCTGGGTGGCTCAGTGATTGAGCATCAACCTATGAACCAAGAGGTCACAGTTTGATTCCTGTTTCAGGTTGCAGGCTTGATCGCCAGTGGGAGCATGCAGGAGGCAGCAGATCATTGATGTTTCTATCTGTATGATTCTCACTCATCATTGATGTTTCTCTCTCCCTATCCCTTCCTCTCTGGAATAAATAAAAATAAAGAACAGTTGTCTCCCTATAAATTATACCTTATCTTCAGGGAAAGGGAGAGAAGGATGGAAACATCACTGATGACAGAGAATAATTGATCGCTGCCCCCTGCAGGCCTCCCACCTCAATCCAGGCATATGCCCTAACTGGGTTCATAGATCTGTACTCAACCACTAAGCCACATAGGCTGGCTGGGCAGTCCTGGACAGTCATGTGTGATATTGATTTTTTTTACAGAGAGGAAGGGAGAGGGATAGAGAGTTAGAAACATCGATCTGCTGCCTCCTGCACACCCCCCACTGGGAATGTGCCCACAACCAAGGCACATGCCTCTGACCGGAATCGAACCTGGGACCCTTCAGTCCGCAGGCCGACGCTCTATCCACTGAGTCAGACTGGTCAGGGCTGCAATCATTCTTAGAGCTGCTACCATTTCAAAGCTTCCAGCTCCACTGTTTCCTGCTAAATTGAGACATATGCTTTCTCTTCCTTTTCCCTCTCTCTTGGGAGAGGGACTCTGGTTCTCTCGCTCTCCAGAGCACTTTCCCTAAATCTCCTAACTGTCCCATACTTTTCCACCTCTCCAAGTCATAAAGTCATAAACAGTTTGGCTTTTGGGAAAAAGAAAAAAAAAGGAAATTCGCTCTGTCATGTGGTGGCTCTTTCAGGATTCAATCTCAAATGCTGGGTTTGGGGTAATTTTACTCCTTCAGGTATATATTTTTTTTTAATATATTTTATTGATATTTTACAGAGAGAAAGAGAGAGGGATAGAGAGTTAGAAACATTGATGAGAGAGAAACATCGATCAGCTGCCTCCCGCACACCTCCCACTGGGGATGTGCCCGCAACCAAGGTACATGCCCTTGACTGGAATCGAACCCGGGACCCCTCATTCCGCAGGCCAGCACTCTATCCACTGAGCCAAACCGGTCAGGGCTTCAGGTATATTTTCAGGCACCAAACATTGTGCCAGGCACTGTAGTACCCACTGAAGTGACATCGGTGAGCAAAGCAGGCAAAGGAACAGCTTTTATGGACCTTACAATGGAGGGAGGGAGACAGTAAATGGATTGTGTAGTCTCAGCAGGTGATAGGTCCTATGAGGAAGAATAATGCACAGTAATAGATAGTGATTTACAATAATGTATAGTTGTAATGGGTGGTGGGGAGAGGTTTATTCTTGCCCTGACCTGTTAGGCTTTTCTGGATATATTTTGAACCATGACTGAGGGACTGAGGGGAGTCACCCATCATAATGTTTGTATCAAGAGAACATTCCAGGGCAGCTTTTTTCTTTAGTATTTAATTTTTTAAAATTTCTAATTACAGTTGACATACAGCATTATATTAGTTTCAGGTGTACAACATAGTGATTAGGCATGTCACTAACTTACAGAATGATCCCCAGTAAATCTAGCACAGAGCTACTTCTAATGATTGACAGGCTTCCTGCCTCAGAAACTTAAATGAGTGCAAATTTCCCAGGTACATCTCACACCCCCTAAACCAGAAACTCCACTACTGATCTGGGATCCAGGACTATTGATTTTTTTTTAATATAAAAACTCTAATTAACTGGGGGGGGAAGCAAAAATTTAATAGAAGGATTCTCTATATTCTTTTGTTAGGGAAGGCCTTTCTAAGTGTGACACAAAACCAGAAACTACACAAAATGTAACTTCTGTGTGGTAAAAGATGGTTTAATAGAAGTTAAAGAGAAATTGCATATGCTTATAGATGCATCAAAAAAGTTTTGAGAAATACACTCTAAAGTGTTAATTGCTAAATTTCCTAGAGTTTAGATAACAGGTAACCTTTCTTATGTACTGTTTAATGTTTAAGAAGCATGTATAACTTATAATCAGCAAAAATAAAGGTGTTTTTTTTTATTTTGGCAAGAATAATAGAGAAGGATAAATTGTATTCTGTTTGACTAGACAAGAAGGGTTTTAAAAACATGGGGAGAAATTTTTTTGAGAAGTTTCAAATAAGTTTGGGTACCTAAAAACGTAACTTTTATTTGTACAGTGTGTAGCAACTTAAAGCATAACTATGTAGTATTTATACTTTAAAACTTATAGAATTTGGAAAGTGTGAGATGATATTAAATGTTGTGAGTAAACATTATGTTTTTTTCTCTCTCTCTTTTTTTTAAGTAATTACAAATCCCCTGGTCCAAATTTATTATGTATTTCTGAAGGCTTTAACTGAAAAAATAAATACATACTCTCACATAAGTGTTTCTCTTCGTCTTTCCCTCTCTCTTACACTCTCCCTAAGAAAATCAACAGAAAAATATCCTTGGGTGAGGATTAACAAAAAAATGATAATAATTATACAACATTCTCATGGAACAAACTGGGCCTTTGTTGTGATAAAAGAACTTCAGCTACTTGGTTTGAGGAGTTTGACTTCCCAGGTGGTGCTCAACCTGGGGACTATGGCGTTTTAACAGCGGCCTCATGCACACCTCAGTCTGACATTCCTTGCCCTAAATCCTGGATTACAGCCCAATCACCACCCTTACAGTAGACCTCGTAATGGGATGGATTCCCGTTTGCCCTTGCCATTGATTCCAGACTTTTACTGCCCTCACTTTAGTGGCCTATTTGAGTCCTCCCCTCATGCCGCCCACACACCCCCCACCACCCCCTGTTACAATTTACTAGTAGCCTTCTCCCAGAGTTCCTCTTTTCCAGTTGGTGACACCCAGCCTCACACTACTAGCTTCTGAAATTCTGTTATTTTTTAAATATATTTTTATTGATTTCAAGGAGGAAGTGAGAGGGAGAGAGTCATTGATTGGCTGCCTCCTGCACACCCTCCACTGGGGATCAAGCCTGCAACCTGGGCATGTGCCCTGACTGGGAATTGAACCCATGACCTCTTGGTTCATAGACTGATGCTCAACCACTGAGCCATGCTAGCCGGGACAAATTCTTTCTGTTATTAAACTATTTTCTGGCTCTAACTGGTTTGGCTCAGTGGATAGAGCCGTAGGCCTGCGGACTGAAAGGTCTCAGGTTCGATTCGGTTCAAGGGCATGTACCTTGGTTGCGGGCACATCCCCAGTGGGGAGTGTGTGGGATGCAGCTGATCGATGTTTCTAACTCTCTATCCCTCTCCCTTCCTCTCTGTAAAAAATCAATAAAATATATAAAAAAATAACACACCAAAAAACTTTTCTGGCTAGAGCTATCCCTGCGTGTCCCTTGAACAGGTGTGTAATGCTGTCCCTTTCTAGGAGCGCCTCCTGTGCTGCTCTGCTGCCACCTAGAATCCTAATTGATCCTTTGGAAAGGTTTTTTGTGTTTAATTCTATGTAAAGAGGAGAATACACTTCTCTGCCCAGCCCGCTGAAAGCAACTGAGCTCGCACCGTGTTGGCATCACGAAGCTCTCAAAATGGACCCGTTTTTTAAGAGTCCAAGTGCCCGTACAGGAGATCATTTCAGCAGCTTCTCACCTGCCCATGGCCATCCCTGGCTAGTACTTGCCTCAAAGTCGCAGCTGTAACATCTGTACGGTGAGCAGGTGTCCCGACATGGCGGCCCCCGTGGGCCATCGCTGGGGGGGCGCGGACATCCTGCCCCTGAAAAGGGTTTGCTGCGTTTCTTCAAAAGCCGGGGATCCTCCTCGGTCACCGTAGAGGGAGCCGTAATAGTGCAGAAGCTGAAGCGTTTTTAAGCGTTTTTGCGAAAACCCCCCAGTGTGTGCTGTCCTGGTGGGTTTGAGGAAAAACTCGGGTGACTGTGTGCTTTTGTCCTCGGAAGTGTTTGCGTCACAGTTGGAGTTTGGTTTCTCACAGGTGACGTGTGTGCATGGAATCATCACGGGGTCGGAGGGGAGGGTAGGAGGAGGTTGCTAAGGGGACCCGTGTAGGACCCGGATGTGAGGTATTTGAAGGGAAGCAGAGGCATCTGTCTGTGGTCGGGGTGCCCGCGGGGTCGGTGCCCAGGTGAAGAGTCTGTAGAGGTGACGCCCTTGTCCGGACTGTGCGGCTATGGGGTGCTGCGGGTCACCCCACGTGTAAGAAGGGCAGGAGGCATTTAGGGAGATGGCGGTGTCAGGTTCAGGTTGGGGTTTGATAGGCGGGTCAGTGATGTTGAGGTCAGCGAGGGAGGTCCGTGCACGGATTTGGTTAAGAAGGAAGAGTGGGGCCCTAACCGGTTTGGCTCAGTGGATAGAGCGTCGGCCTGCGAACTCAAGGGTCCCAGGTTCGATTCCGGTCAAGGGCGTGTACCTGGGTTGCGGGCACATCCCCGGTAGGGGGTGTGCAGGAAGCAGCTGATCGATGTTTCCAACTCTCTATCCCTCTCCCTTCCTCTCTATAAAAAATCAATAAAATATATTTTTTTTAAAAAAGAAAAAAAAAAGAAGAGTGGGGAGGAGGGGAAGCGGCGCGAAAGATGGAAGATGAGGAAGGAGGTCGCCGAGAGCTGGGTGGGAGGCAGCGGCAGAAGGCGGGCAGGAAATGCAAATCTCCCAAAGGGTCCATTGTGATGCAGGACCAGAGCCTGCCCACCGTCCCCTCCTCTCCCCCCGATACCCTCCTACCCCCACCCCCACACACAGAGGCCCAACCCGCAACGGTGAGGTCAGCAGCCCCCACTCCGCCGGCTGGCCAGCCCTTCCCGTCTGGTCCCGGGCACAGCGGGAGGCACAGTGCGCACAGCCCAGGAGCGGGTCCTGCGCGGCGCCGGCCCGAGGAGGAACGAGAGAAACCCGTCCTCAGGAGGCCAGCCAGGTTCTCCCAACCCGAAGACAGCAGGCAGCCCAGTCATGTGATCAGACAGCCTTTGGGTCCTGATGGGTCTGAAGGCTTCAAACTGCGCAGGTAAATGCGGGCAAGAAAGAATGCCACCTCTACCCCGTCACTACCTCCTGGGTTCGCCCGCTTGGGGGCGCACTGCCATGGCGAACAACTGGACTTGAGCAGAGGGAAGCACCTGATTCACTTGGACGGTGCCCCCCTTTGCTCCTTCCAATGTGAGCTTGAACCCCATGCACTGTGATCTCCCCCCTTCCCCCCTTCCCACTGTGAATGGCAGGTCTACAAGGGCTGTCCCAAGTCAACGGAAAGGGAAAGGATGGGGGTTAGGGGATTTAAGAGTAGAGAGTCAAAAAAAAAAAAAAAAGTAGAGAGTCAGACAGTGCCTCCTGGCCATTTGGGGTAAAGCCAGTGCCAGCAGTAACAGTTTATCATGCTCATTAATTTGGGATTTCAAAACAGATGAGAACTCCCATCCACCCACCCCCAAGTGCATGTCTTCCTCACTTAAAAGCAAGTTCCAGCCGAAACTGGTTTGGCTCCGTGGATAAAGCGTTGGCCTGCGGACTGAGGGGTCCCAGGTTCGATTCCTGTCAAGGGCATGTACCTGGGTTGCGGGCACATCCCCGGTGGGGGATGTGCAGGGGGCAGCTGATCGATGTTTCTGGCTCTCTGGCTCTCTCCCTTCCTCTCTGTAAAAAATCAATAAAACATATTTTTTTTAAAAAAAAGCAAGTTCCAATTCAAAAAAAAAGAAGAAGAAGAAGAAGAAGGATGTGGGATTAGTGTCTCTTCTCTGGTCCCCAGGAGCTTGTAGGGGTGAAGTTCTGATGTTTGTTTAATTAAGGTTAAGACCTTGGCTGCTGATGGGACCAAAGGCCTTGGGGCCCAGAGTACTATTCCCAGTCCTTCTGTTTTTTTAACCTTTAGTCCATTAGTTGACTAACTAGAGACCCAGGGACTAAACCAGCAACACCCGGCCCGTTTGTCATGTATCCTCTGTGGCACCTTTTGCCCTGCCAAGGCAGAATGGGTCATTGTGACACAGACATTTGGGTCTGCAAATTGGAAAATATTCATCTGTCTCAGCAAATATTTGCCAACGCCTGCACTCACCTCTTTTTTAAGAAATATATTTTATTGAGTTTTTTTACAGAGGGGAAGGGAGAGAGAGTTAGAAACATTGATCAGCTGCCTCCTGCACATTCCCTACTGGGATGTGCCCGCAACTAAGGTACATGCCCTTGACCAGAACTGAACTGGGGACCCTTCAGTCCTCAGGCCTATGCTCTACCCACTGAGCCAAACCGGTTAGGGCAGTGGTCGGCAAACTCATTCGTCAACAGAGCCAAATATCAACAGTACAACGATTGAAATTTCTTTTGAGAGCCAAATTTTTTAAACTTAAACTATATAGGTAGGTACATTGTTATTCACTTAATTAGGGTACTCCTAAGGCTTAGGAAGAGCCACACTCAAGGGGCCAAAAAGCCGCATGTGGCTCGCCAGCCGCAGTTTGCCGACCACGGGTTAGGGCAGTGATGGCGAACCTATGACACGCGTGTCAGAGGTGACACGCGAACTCATTTTTTTGGTTGATTTTTCTTTGTTAAATGGCATTTAAATATATAAAATAAATATCAAAAATAGAAATCTTTGTCTTACTATGGTTGCAAATATCAAAAAATTTCTATATGTGACTCGACACCAGAGTTAAGTTAGGATTTTTCAAAATGCTGACATGCCAAGCTCAAAAGGTTCGCCATCACTGGGTTAGGGCATCACCTCTTAACTCACTGTATGCCATAAGCATCTATAGATGCCAGTGGCAGACCTTCCCCACACCTCCTCCTCCTCCCCTCCCCCTCTCGCGTCTATAATCGCAAACCTCGAGTATCAACTCTGATTGCCAGATTTTAAAATCAGACTGTTAGTGACATCTCTGGGTTTGTAAAGAAAATTATGGTAACTTAAATTCGTAAATATTCCAGCATATATGGAAGAAATTCCAGTATCGATATATAGGGCTGCCACACAGATGCTCGAGAAACACTGTGACACTTGAGATTTGTTTGTGTTATCATGAATTTCACGCCTAAAATGGTAAACATGGTGTGCATTCTTCATTATTTTTTAATGTAATTATTTTTAAAAATAATTATTTTTGCCAATAATTATTTTTAATAATTTTGAAAAATAATTATTCATTATTTTTTAAAATAATTAACAATGGCCCTAACCGGTTTGGCTCAGTGAATAGAGCATCGACCTGCAGACTGAAGGTCCCGGGTTCGATTCCAGTCAAGGGCGTGTACTTCGTTGCAGGCTCGATCTCCAGTGGGGGGTGTGCAGGAGGCAGCTGATTGATGATTCTCTCATCAATGTTTCTAACTCTCTATCCCTCTCCCTTCCTCTCTGTAAAAATCAATAGAGTATATTTTAAAAATAATTTAAAATGTTTTTTTTGGAAGAATTAAAAACAATGTTTTCCCTAAATGGCAGCCATGACCAACTTTAAAATCATTTTTCGTGAGAATTTTCAACTGAAAATATTCAAGAACACCCGAATTGTGAGTAATATATTTATTTGTATAACATTCATTGCAAATTGATATTTTAGTTAAATTCAAAATATCCTGGCATGTGGGTATGGTTTCCGTTTTGGACGCGTGGCAGTTAATGGGTGAATATACAACAAGGATACTTGCTTATTTGCCTGATATGCATTAGTGCATTCTTCTTTCCTAACAAAAACGCCTTTGTATTTTAGATTCCATCCCTGCGACAAGGTGACCCATATGCCAGTGTATTAGTAAGTCCAGGTCCATCTTAGTCAAATGTGGTGGTTCCAGTTCCCATCATTAGTGATTGAATTACCTTGAAATGAGCTTAAGTACATAGTGCAGTTCTAGCCGGCTATATATGTGAAAATCTGTTAGGCATTTCTCCGAGACAATTTTCTGTTTTACCCAATTCTGAGAGTATGAAGGGGAGCATTTCCCACCTTAAAACATGCCTCTATGGGATATTGGTTATTTTAAGCTGGTTGACTTGAAGAAACTGCAGCCCTGAGAGAAGCTCTGAAGACCTAGTAGAAGTTACCCCTTAAAAAGGCCATTTATATTTGTCAGAGCAATTTCATCTGTAAGGGTGTCTCCCTCACTATACCAAACCCCCCTAAACAATCAGTGGAGGAAGCAGGACTTATATCTGCACCACCAACTTAAGCTTCTTTACTGTGCTTTTCCCAGTAACCTCCCCTAACTGACTCTCCACCCCCAACATATTTTTTTAATAGTTACGATGTTCTCAGCATTAAAAAAAAATGTGTGTTTATTGATTTCAGAGACTAAGAGGGAGAGAGACATAGAAACATCAATGATGAGAGAGAATCATTGATAGGCTGCCTCCTGCTTGCTCCCTACTGGGGATTAAGCCTGCAACCCAGGTATATGCCTTGATTGAAATCGACCCCTGGAACCCTTCAGTCCATAGGCCTATACTCTACCTACCCACTGAGCCAAACCAGCTAGGGCTTCCCCCAACATTTTTTGACTTTAGGTAACAGTGGTTTGTTTTTCAGGTGATAATGTTTGCCATTTTGGCCAAAATTCTATTTTTCTGAGTTGCTTCCATGTATATAGGAGGTATACATGTATTAACCTTTTTGATTGTTTTTCCCTTATTAATCTCTGTGATATGCGTTTAATTATTAGATCAGCAAAATAACGTAGAATAGAAGGAACAATTATTCTGCCCTTGCAATGGCCTTTCCCTCATCTTCTTTCACAATGCACCACTTAAATTCCACAGGATAAAGGAATTCCTCCACCACTTTAAAATATAGGCTTTATGGACCTGAAGAGTGAATACTTCTAGGAGACCAAATGAAGGGAGGGACATGAGGGGCACTGTGTGAACAGGAAGATGTTGGCACTGGATCCCAGACCAAATATGTCACTCATTGAATTTTCTCCTTAATGCACAGGTTCTGACTCATCACAAGCAATAGAATCATATGAAACAGGAGGAATTTGAAGAATCGGGAGAAGTTGAAGAATCGGGTATCAGAAATTTAAAGTAAACCCAAACATACCAAGTCAGAGCCTCCCCGTTGTCAGCTCTTTTAAAAAAAAATTTTTTTTAATTGATTTCAGAGCAGAAGGGAGGAGAGTTAGAAACATCAATGATGAGAGAGAATCACTGATCGACTGCTTACTGCACACACCCTACTGGGGATGGAGCCCGTAACCCAGCCATGTGCCCTTGTACAGAATCAAACCTGGGACTCCGCAGGTGCCAGGCCAGTGCTCTATCCACTGAGCCAAACTGGCTAAGGCACCGGCTCTTTTCAGAGAACAGAAGAAAATGCTCTAGACTCAGGTGACTTTGGGTTTGTTTTAACCTTTTCTATCTTCATGAATGGATGTCTAGAGGCCTATAAAAACCACCATTGTTAGTCTGAGAAGTATACTTATATCTAGGGTGTCGGAAAAAATTGTATACACACTTTAAGACTGATAGCTCAATTGATGTTTCTTTCTTTCAGATTTAACGCACTGGAATTAATAATTATTGAAAGTGTGTATACATTTTTTGGGGACACCCTGTATTGTGTCTCAAATACATGAATGTGGTATTTCTAGGAAACAAGAACATTGAACTTCTTCATATTTCAGAAACTCCTAATTGGATGAAAACATGGATGATTGAGTGCTCAATTATAAGATGCAAAGTGGGCCAAGAGTAGCTTTACAGTTGTATGTGAAACAGAGTTGATTGCTGTATTGTTTATTAATTGTTGTATTGTTTTCCATAGGAACAACTGTAAAACTACTTTTCTCTACCATAGGCATGTGGTTATTCAACTGTATACTAAATTAAAACCCCACTCACTATATGTGTAGTCTATAAAGTGAAAATGAGCAGAAAAACTAACATTTCTTCCATATCATCTAAAGGACATCACGCCGTTACACAGCATGGAGTTGGTACAGGAACCCCTGACATTTCACGATGTGGCCGTGGACTTCACCTGGGAGGAGTGGCAGCTCCTGGACCCTGAGCAGAAGGACCTGTACAGGGATGTGATGTTGGAGACCTACAGCCACCTGGTGTCAGTGGGTGAGGACAGCTCCCATGTGTCACTCAGATGGTCCTCAGTCAGTGGCCTTTCCATTCTCAGCTTCTGAAAGCTCTGGCAGGTCTGGCTTTCTGAAGTGGTAGATGAATCTTAGTTTTCGCCCTGGCCCCAGATAGGAATATTCTCCCTTCTCCTGAGAAAATAGCCTTTACTATCGAAATGTGAAAATTGTTTAGCCTTTAAATATTATATTCTATGGTCTTCACGGACCCCAAGTCCTATTCAGTGTGTCTAAGGCTTCCATCATTCCCCATGAACAGGTTGTGAGGCCAGCAAACCAGACGTACTTTCCAAGTTGGATCACAGGGAAGCACCATGGACAGTGGCAGGTGAATTCCTCTGTGGAACCCGTTCAGGTGAGTGAGAACCAGCACAGGGGGGCTGTGGAAATCACATTCTAGTCGCTCAGAGAAGGGGCTCAGAGGTGAAGGGATTTGAGGATAGGTGAGCAGTGCCTGAGTGTATGTCCTTCCCAGTGAGAGAGGGTAGACACCTTTCTGTTTGTAGGAGTTTAGAGAAAAATAGATCCCTTTATCTCTTCTGGGATTTGATCCCTCTTTATCTGCACCTTGAGTTTTGGTTGTATGGTTTTTGTTTTTTTAAATATGTTTTTTTTTGTTTGTTTTTAGAGAGAGAGGAAGGGAGAGGAATACAGAGATAGAATCACTTTGTAGAGAGAGAATCATTGATCGGCTGCTCTCTGCACGCCCCATACTAGCTATTGAGCCTGCAACCCAGGCATGTGCCCTGACTAGGAATCGAACTGTGACCTGGTTCACAGGTTGTCACTCAACCACTGAGCCATGCCACCCGGACATGGTTCTTTTTTTTTTTTTTTCAGGATACTCAAATCTTTCCCTTCTGCACACTCTTCCACCTCCCCTGCTATGAGACTGCACTGGCCAAGGCCGCCCTTCAGTGTCAAAATTCTCTCTGTCTTCTGAGCACTGCTGCTTTCTGCCCCCACTGATGTTGATTGCCTTCCTAACATCCACCCCATCTTACCTTCTCTTTTTCTTCACTCTGAGGTTCTTCATAGATCCTGGTTTCCATTTTCTCATCTGAACCACTAACCCTTCAAAGTTTTCTTCATTCTAATCAGCTAAGCTTCTTTTGTTCCCCTCACAAGACTCCCATAGTGTGACCTCCCCAATGTGATCCACCACAGACGCTATTCTGTGGAATTTACTCATCTCGATGGCAACTCTCGATGAGCTCCCAGTCACGGCAAGGAACTAGAATCATCGTCCCTCCTAGAGAACCCCTGTAAGTTTAGGTTCTCCTTCATTCCTGTGCACCTGCCCCCCGGCCATCCAGCCATCACATCAGTTCCCTACCCACAGCGCTCTCTAAAGGAATCTGTTGTTCATGATGTGATTTAACTAGAACATTTAACTAGGTACATTCCAGCCTAAAATAATACTCTTGCTGACTTCAAATTAATTCCTTTGTGTATTTTCTAATTTTGAACTTTGTTCTTGTTTATTGTAGATGTTACCATTGTAGCATTCACTTCCCTAAAACTTTCATTTTCTCCCCACCATAGAATGAGGACATTCAGTCCTGGTTAACTCCAATACCCATCAAATGATGTTAAAAATTTTTCTTCCTGTTATTTGCATGATATGATATGTTGTTCATAAAGAGATAGATTTTTATCTTTTTTCAAAAATGCTGCCCAATGTGTTCCATACCTGTTGTTGCTTCCTTGTTTTATCCTCTACAAATTATTTTTAGATAACCTAGTGTATGCTGGGCACAACAGTAGTGAGACAAACCTTACAAATATACCAAGAGCTTTCATTTTAAGAGGAGGAGTAAGAAAATGAATCAAAACACACAAATAAATAATATATCGAGGAGGTGAAAACTGCTGTGATAAAAATTCAGTCTGAAGAATGCAGCTATAGGTGCTAGGGCTCGGGCTGCTCTTTTAAGAAGGGAACTCCTCTCTGATAAGATGCTTTTGAGCCAAGAGATGAGGGGCATTAGGCTGCTGGGTTAGAAGATTCCACGTAGAGAGGCCAGCAGAAGAAAAGATAGGAATGTGTTTGAAGAAACATTCAGGAGCTGGTGTGGATGGAGCAGAGCGGCTGTGGGGAACATTCCAGATATAACAGACAGTTACTGGCAGGGAGAAGCAGGAAAAGCAGGCAGAAGGCTACTGCTGTAGTCTGAAAGAGGGACCTGCTTCCACATGTGGAAGGGGTTTTAGTCCAATTCTGGTCATATTCAAAGGGAAGATAGGCGGGATTTATCACAGAGGTAGATGCGGTGTGTGAGCGAGAGTACCAGATGAAGGGTGATACTAAGAAGTTTTTTCTGGTTACCGGGAAGAGTGGAGTTCTCTTTTACGTTAATGGAGATGAGATGTGCAGAAGGATTTGGGTTGCAAAATCAGGGGTTCTGTTCTGTTAGTCACAGGTGCTAGGAGCTCCCTGTTGTGTTATCACCTTTCTCCTGCCATGCCCACCTTACTAATGAGCCCACAGAGTCCTGGCTTCTAAAATGTAATTTGTTTTCCTCCTCCTCTCTCCATCTCCACTGTGCCTTCCCACCCGTTTTCACAACCTGTAGCTGTTTTGTGCACGTCTTTGTCCTTTAAGTGGCTTTATCTAACTGCAGTGTAGGCCCCTTGTATGTGAGGACTGTGTCTGTGTGTCCCCAACCTAGGACCGTGTTGGTACACAGCAATCAGCAGTGAGGAATGTGGAAGGAGTGTCTGTCCCTCCCCAATTTGGTTAAGGTGGCCCTTTCCTGTGTCTGCTGATACCATCAATTGCCTATATTTTACAGTCTGCATGTGTGTCATATCCTTAAGGAAGTAGACAGATATATATTTCATCATAGAACCTGTTTTTATACTCAACTTTTACTTTTCCTTTCTTTTTATTACTGTGTTATCCAAAGAACACTGAACATGAAATTTGTAACAAGTACAATTTTATTGATTTTAGAGAGGAAAGCAGAGGGAGAGAGAGAGAGAAATATCAATGATGAGAAAGAATCACTGATTGGCTGCCCCCTACTAGGGATTGAGCCTGCAACCCGGGCATGTGCCCTGACCGGGAATCGAACCAAAACCTCCTATTTCATAGGTCGATGCTCAACCACTTAGCCAAGCCAGCTGGGCTGAATGTATCAGGATAATTTTTTATTACCTTTCTTCCAGTTCAAGAAGTTGGATGAGTTCATTGTTCTGTTCTTTCCTAGAAATCTGTAAACATGATGATAATCTGTCAGAACGCTTACAAAATGAAAGCCTAGAACAATGGCATCAACGTAACACATGTGAAAATACCGCCCATGAGAGCCCAAACCATTCTCTGTTAGGACAAAAACATATGTTTGACACACATGGAAAAAATATGAAATCAGATTTATCTTTACTTACCTGGAGGAGAAACTATGAAATCAAGACGCCCACTGAGTATTCTAAAGCTGGACAATCCTTCCTCCATGCTAACAGTGAACAGTTTCAGGCTGAAATAAAATTTCATGAAAGCCGAAAACTCCTCAACACTGAGTCCCAACTCGTCAAACCTCAGAAACCTCAGAAAAGAGAGAGGGCTCACGTATGCAGTGACTGTGGAAAAGCCTTCAAGAAGAAGTCTTGCCTCACTGATCATCAGGTCATTCATACAGGTGAGAAGCCACATCGATGCAGTGAGGGAGGGAAAGCTTTCTCCAGAAACTTCATGCTCACTGAACACCAGAGCAAGCACACAGGAGAGAAACCTTATAAATGCTCTGAATGTGGCAAAGCATTTTTCAAAAAATCCTTACTCAGTATACATCAGAGAACACACACAGGAGAGAAACCCTTCCTATGCACTGAATGTGGAAAAGGCTTCATCCGGAATGGCGACCTCGTTGTACACAGGCGAATTCACACGGGGGAGAAACCGTGTATATGCAAGGAATGTGGGAAAGGCTTCATCCGGATGAGCAATCTCGCTGTACACAGGCGAATTCACACGGGGGAGAAGCCTTATGTATGCCACGAATGTGGAAAAGGCTTCATCCAGAAGGGCGATCTCATAGCACATCAGAGATTTCACACAGGAAAGACGCCCTTTGTGTGCACTGAGTGTGGAAAATTCTTCTCCCGGAAGTTAAGTCTCATTAAACATCAAAGAATTCACACTACAGAGAGACCCTATACCTGCAACACATGTGGGGAAGCTTTTGCCTACATGTCTACCCTTGTGACACATAAAAAAATACACCCAAGAGCAACTCATGGTGGCCCAGTCAAGGCGATACTTCCTCGCTCAGAGAGTCCCAGCTCATCACAGACCAGTGTTGTCCTGCAGGAGATAAATCTTGTTGATACGATGACTATGCCGGGGCCTTCTGTGGTCCCTCAGACAGTATTAAACATGAGTGGGCCTCTAGCAAACAGGAATGTAGTCACTGTGGGTGAGTCTGAGTCCATAGGTAAACAGGACAGAAACCTTCTGAATGCAGTGAGTGTGGTCTCACCGTCAGTGACCAATTATGTGTTACTTTATGTCATAGGAAACCAATAGGTGTCATCCTGTGTGCAAAGATTTCATCAAAAAATTCTAGTTCAGTTTATAGTTGAAAAGTATTTCCTGAGAGAAATTGTCTACATGCTGAAACTGGGAAGTTATAAGAGTCTCCTGCTATTACATATATGCACTGATATGAAGGCATACTCTGATCTTAACCCAAACACATACATCAGTTGGTCAATTGTGTCAGTTGAAGAAATAAAAGGAGGTAATAAGTGAATTTTGAAAACATGAACGTAATTGTATCTGCAATGTTGGTATGAGTGAAAACCACTAAAGTGCTAATACTGGATTAGTGGTATATGTGCATGTATTTATCAATTCAGTTTCCCCAGACCAGTGTGAATGGTTAATTGAAAATGGGTGTGTCTACCTAAATTCTTTAAGAAATTTTATGTTATGCAGAGGGACCTATGAAACAGAAGCCTTATATTGGGTCTATTCATTTATTTATACTGAGTTTCTGTCAAGTACTTCCTTTATACCTGGTTCTGTTCCAGGAGCTGAAGAGGCAGTAGTGATGAAAAGAGAAGAAGGTCATGGTGTCCCAGAGACAGCATTCAGGTAGTCATGTGATCTTATCTTTAAGTGGCACCTCTACACACCAGCTAATCGTGTAAGGGTATGTCAGTGTATACACCTCGGAAATGGGCCTGATATTAGTTTGTTCTCATTGCGGTAAGACAATACCATAGCCTGGGTGGCTTATAGAAGCAGAAATTTATTTAAATAGAACTCATTTTGTAAATTATAGTCATGCCTATCACAATGTTGTACACCTAAAACTAATATAATGCTATATGTCCACTGTACTTGGAGCCCTCATGAACTGTAAGCAAACTAAACAAAATGCGAACTAGAGAGGATCAAAAAACTTACTCCCATTTGGGTTTATTTGTGGCTGTAAGAGAAAGTTTACCAATTAGGAAACAGTTTCAGTGTACTGAGGGATCTGCAATTGGCATAAGAATATTATTAAAATATTTTGCAGCCAAGACTGGTTTGGCTCAGTGGATAGAGTGTCGCCCTGCGGACTGAAAGGTCCCAGGTTCGATTCTGGTCAAGGGCATGTACCTTGGTTGCAGGCACATCCCCAGTGGGAGGTGTGCAGAAGGCAGCTGGTCGATGTTTCTCTCTCATCGATGTTTCTGACTATCTCTCTCCCTTCCTCTCTGTAAAAAATCAATAAAAATATTTTAAAATGTTTTGCAAACCCGACTGGTGTTGCTCAGTGATTGACCTCTGAACCAGGAGGTCAGGGTTCAATTCCAGATCTGGGTACATGCCCAGGTTGTGAGTTCCATCCGCAGTGTGGGGCGTGCAGGAGGCAGCCAATCAATAATTCAGTCTTATCATTGACATTTCCTTCCCTTCCTCTCTGAGATCAATAAAAATATTTTTAGAAAAAGAAGAAATAATTCCTGCCCTAGCTGGTTCAGTGGATAGAGCATCGGCTTGGGACTAAAGGGTCCCAGGTTCGATACCAATTAAGGACACATGCCTAGGTTTTGGGCTTGATCCCCAGTAGGGGGCGTGCAGGAGGCAACCAATCCAGGATTCTCATAATTGATGTTTCTCTCTCTCCCTTTCCCTTACTCTCTGAAATCAATAAAAATATTTTTTAAAGAAAGAAATAATTCTTTATTGTTGAAATTATTCCATATGTCCTATTTTCCCCCCATGAATCCCCTCCAGCCAACCCCCCCCCCCAACTGCCCCAGGCCCTTACCTCCCCAGTGTCTGTGTCCATGGACTATGCATATATGCCATGCCTTCTTTATAGGGCAGCTCATCCAATCTCTCTTCCACAACAAATCTGATCAAATGATTTGCAGAAAACATGAGGTCCCTTCTACTGGCTGTTTTGTCCGGATGATGGTCTGCAGCTCCCAGATCTGCTCATTCATGGGAAGCAGCTTAAACGGAACCCCAATCTGCAAGGAGAGTTGGCTGTCACTTAGGAGGGCGAGGCTGGTGGATGAGTCAGAATTGCCACTGTCAACATCTCAGGATCCAGGCTGGCTCTGGCGTCTTCCAATATGCATTGGAATATATGCATTGATACTAAGGATCCCCTTCCTCCAGGATAGTGCTCTCCTGGTTGCTCCCACCTCCTCGGACCCTCTAGCTTCTGTTGCCCTCTGGTCTTCCATTGGTTCCCATTGGTGACTAAATTTTTCATCTTTACAAAACAAATAAAAACTGTTTCAAGGGTGCCGTAAAGCACGTTTCAAGTGCTCGGTAGCCATATATGTGTGACTAGTAGCGACCTCATCGCACAGCACAATGAACAAAACTTTGTTGCTGACCATATGGCTACTCAGAGAAATCTCATCATTTGCATTATGCCAGGGAGTTATATTGGAGAGCACTGCTTGAAATGATTCTATATTTCCCAGCCCAGAAAAATAAAAACCAGTTGTATGTTGATTTGGGAAGTGACTGATTGTGCTAAAATTACTAATCAGATTTTTTTGTCACTGACAGGAATGAGCCATTGAAAGGCGATCATAAAGAATTGTAGAAAACAGTTGTCTCACCCAGTCTGGGTCGGTCAGTGGTCGAGCATTGGACCTATGAACCAGGAGTTCACAGTTCCATTCCAGGTCCAGGTTGTAGGCTTGATCCCCAGTGTGGGGCATGCAGGAGGCAGCAGGTCATTGATGTTTCTGTATGATTCTCTCTGATGTTTCTCTCTTGCCTCCTTTCCTCTCTGAAATCAGTGAAAATAGATTTTAAAAAAGAACAGTTATCTCCCCACAAATTATTCTTTTTTTGTTGTTATTGTTAATCCTCACCCTAGAATATTTTTCCATTGATTTTTCAGAGAGAGAGTAAGGGAGAGGGAGAGAAAGAGAGAAACTAGGTCCAGGGAATCTGAAACCAAGGTATGTGTACTTGACCAGAATTCAACCCCGGAACCTTTGGTCCAAGGATCTACACTCTATCCACTAAGCAAAAACAGTCTAGGGCACAAATTATTTTTTAAAATATAGCTGGAACCGGTTTGGCTCAGTGGATAGAGCGTCGGCCTGCGGACTGAAGGGTCCCAGGTTCGATTCCAGTCAAGGGCATGTACCTGGGTTGCGGGCACATCCCCAGTAGGAGATGTGCAGGAGGCAGCTGATCGATGTTTCTCTCATCGATGTTTCTAACTATCTCTCTCCCTTCCTCTCTGTAAAAAATCAATAAAACATATTAAAAAAATAAAATAAAAAATTAAAATATATATATTTTTATCCTCAGGGAGAGAGAGAGAGAGAGAGAAGAATGTACACATCACTGATGAGAGAGAATATTGATCGCCTTCCCCTTGCATGACTCCCACCTGTGATAGAGCCCGCAACCCAGGCATATGCCCTGACCAGGAATTGAACAGCAACCTCCTGGTTCATAGGTGGATGCTCAGGCACTGAGTCACATCGGCTGACCGGACAGTCTCCCTCAAAATCATGTGTGAGTAGAAACTTAAACTGAGTATAAACTGGGCAGAGCAGGAGAGAAAAAGGTGTTCAGAATAGAGCAAAAAGGGTGACAAGAATCTTAGTCTCTAAGAATGGAGAATGTGGGAGATGGGGTGTGAGATCCTTAAGGGATGTTGTCAAGCAAAGCCTTTGCATTTGTCCAAGGGACGATCAATCATTCTTAAGAGCTGCCACCATTTCAAAGCTTCCAGCTCCACCGTTTCTTGCTGAATTGAGACATGTGCTTTCTCTTCCTTTTCCCCCTTCTTCCCCTGGGAGAGGGACTCTGGTTCTCTTGCTCTCCAGAGCACTCTCCCTTAGTCTCATAACTGTCCCATAGTTTCCCACGATCCACACTATAAACAGTTTTGCTTTGTGGAAAGAAATGGAAATTAGCTCTGCTATGTGGTGGCTTTTTCAGGATTTAATCTCAAATGCTGGGTTTGGGGTAATTTGTACTCCTTCAGACATATTTTCAGGCACCAAATATTGTGCCGGACACTGTAGTACCCACTGAAGTTCCATCAGTAAGCAAAGCAGGCAAAGGAACAGCTTTTATGGACCTTATAATGGCGGGAGAGAGACAGTAAATGGATTGTGCGATCTCAGCATGTGATAAATCCTATGAGGAAGAATAACAGACAGCAATAGATACTAATTTATAATAATGTATAGGTTGTAATGGGCTGGGGGGTGGTATTCTGGCCCTGCTCTGTTAGGCTTTTCTGGATATACTTTGAACCAAGACTGAGGGGCTGAGGGGAGTCACCCATCATAATGCGTGTATCAAGAGAACATTCCAGCCTAGCTGGTTTGGCTCAGTGGATAAAATGTAGGCCTGTGGACCAAGAGGTCCCAGGTTCGATTCTGGTCAAGGGCATGCATCTTGGTTGCGGGCACATCCCCAGTGGGAGGTGTGCAGGAGGCAGCTGATTGATGTCTTTCTCTCATGGATGTTTCTAACTCTCTATCCCTCTCCCTTCCTCTCTGTAAAAAAATCAATAATATATACATATTTTTAAAAAGCGCTTCAGGCCAACTATTTTCTGGCCAGAGCTCTCCGTGGGTGTCCCTTGAACAGGTGTGTGACGCTGTCCCTTTCTAGGAGCACCTCCTGCGCTGCTCTTCTGCCACCCGAGGTCCTGATGGATCCTTTGGGAACCTTTTGCGTGTGCACAGGAAATACAAAGTGGAGAAATACACTTCTCAGCCCAGCCCGCTGAAAGCAACGGAGCTCGCACCGTGTTGGCATCACGAAGCTCTCAAAATGGACCCGTTTTCGGCAAGAGTCCAAGTGCCCGTAAAGGAGATCCATTCAGCAGCTTCTCACCTGCCCGCCATCCCTGGCTATGTGCCTGAAAGTCGCCGCTGTAGCATCTGTACGGCAGTCAGGCGTCCCGACATGGCGGCCCCCAGTGGGCCACCGCTGCGTGGGCGCGGACATATTGCCCCTGAAGGCACTGAAAACGTACAGCAGAGCGGAAGCCTCGTTTCTTCAAAAGCCTGAGACCCTCCTCGGCCACCGTAGAGGGAGCGGGACGCGTGCAGAAGTTGAAAGGGTTCGCGCTGTTTGTGCTGTAATGCGGCGTTTGAGGGAAAACTCAGGTGAGTACACGGGAGTGTTTGCGTCACAGTAGGAGTTTGGTTTCTCACAGGTGACGTGTGGGTGTGACGTTGTGCGGAGCGTGGACTCATCACGGGGACGGAGGCGGAGGGTAGGAGCGGCGGGAGGGTAGCTGAGGGGAGCCCCGTAGGACCGGGAATGGAGGTATTTGAAGGGAAGCAGAGGCATCTGTCTGTGGTCGGGGTGCCCGCGGGGTCGGTGCCCAGATGGAGAGTCTGGAGAGGTGACGCCCTTGTCCGGACTGTGAGGCTATGGGGTGCTGCGGGTCACCCCACGTGTAAGAAGGGCAGGGGGCATTTGGGAAGATGGCGGTGTCAGGTTCAGGTTGGGGTTTAAAACGCGGGTCAGTGATGTCGAGGTCGGCGAGGGAGGTCAGCCCACGGCAGTGTCCCGCCCGGGTTTCTGATTAAAAAGGAAGTGTGGTCAGTGTGGTCCTGAGAAGCTTGTGAGGGTGAAGTTTTGGAAGTGGAGGATCCCTGGTGTTTGTTGTAAGGTTAGGACCCCGGCTGCTGTTGGGACCAAAGGCATTGGTCCCAGAGTTCAATTTCCAGTCCTTCTGTGTTGTTGTTGTTTTTAAATTTATTATTGATTTCTTTATTGATTTCAGAGAGGTTGGGAGAGATTGATAGAAACATCAATGATGAGAGAGAATCATTGATCGGCTGCCTCTTGCACGCCCCCTACTGGAGAAGGAGCCCGCAACCCAGGCCTGTGCCCTTGGCTGGAATCAACCAGGGACCCTTCAGTCCTCAGGCCCACGCTCTAGCCGAGGCTCTATCCATTGTGTTAAACCGGCTAGGGCAGTCCATCTGTTTTTTGTTTTTTGTTGTTTTTTTTAAAATATATTTTATTTATTTTTTTTTATAGAGAGGAAGGGAGAGGGATAGAGAGCTAGAAAAATTGATCAGCTGCCTCCTACACGCCCCCCATTGGGGATGTGCCCACAACCAAGGCACATGCCCTTGACCAGAATCAAACCTGGGACCCTTCAGTCCACAGGACGACGCTCCATCCACTGAGCCAAACCGGCTAGGGCAGTCCTTCTGTATTTTTAACCTTCAGTCCATTAATTGATTAACTGGAGACTCAGGGACTAAACCAGCAATGACCAGCCTGTTTTGTCAAGTATCCTCTGTGGCACCTTTCGCCCTGCAAAGGCAGAATTGGGTCCTTGTGACAGACATTTGGTCTGCAAATTGGAAAATGTTAATCTATCCCTTTCAGCAAATGTTTGCCAACGCCTGCATCACCTCTTAGTATACACCAAGGGACACTGTTGCTTATTTGCCTGATAGGCATTCATGTGTTTTTCTTTCCTAACAAAAACTCTATTAACTTTTAGTTTCCATCCCTGTGGGAAGGTGACCCATATGCCAGTGTATTAGTAAGTCCAGGTCCATCTTAGTCAAACAAGGTGGTTCCAGTTCCCATTGCTAGTGATTGAATTACTGTGAAATGAGCTTAGATGCATTGTGTAGTTCTAACCAGCTATATACAGTGGGGCCTTGACTTATGACTGTCCCAACTAACGAGTTTTTCGAGATACGAGCTGCCTCTTGGCCGATTTTTTGCTTTGAGTTGCGAGCTAAAATTCGGGTTACGTATGAACCAGCTTCAGATACCCCACCGCTACTCGGCACAGCGAACGTCACAGTGAACGTCACAGTGATTTGACATACGAGTAATTTGAGTAACGAGCTCCATCACTGAACGAATTAAAATATATTTTATTGATTTTTTTACAGAGAGGAAGGGAGAGAGAGAGTTAGAAACATCGATGAGAGAGAGACATCGATCAGCTGCCTCCTGCACATCTCCTACTGGGGATGTGCCAGCAACCCAGGTACATGCCCTTGACCAGAATCGAACCTGGGACCTTTCAGTCCGCAGGCCGACGCTCTATCCACTGAGCCAAACCGGTCTCGGCTACTGAACGAATTAAACGCGAAAGTCAAGGCCCCACTGTATTTGAAAACCTGTTAGTCGTTACTGGGAGAGAGTTTTCTCCTTTAAATAACCAATTCTGTGAGTATGAAGGGGAGCATTTCCCACCCTAAAACATGCCTCTTTGCTGGGATATTGGTTATTTTAAGCTGGTTGATTTGAAGAAACTGCAGCCCTGGGAGAAGCTCTGAAAGCCTAGTAGAAGTTACCCCTTAAAAAAGGACATTTATATTTGTCAGAGCAATTTCATCTGTAAGGGTGTCTCCCTCACTATACCAAACCCCCCTGACCTATCAATGGAGGAAGCAGGACTTATATCTGCACATTAAGCTTCTTTTTTTTTTTTTTATAGAAGACTTTAAATGCGTCCTTTATTGGGCTACATAATATTGTCAAGATCAAAATAGCTTCCTGTTCCAATCTCTCATCTAAAAAGATTTAATTTAAATGTAGCTAGCCCTTGCTGGTTTGGCTTAGTGGATAGAGCATTGGACTGCGGACTGGAAGGTCCTGGATTTGATTCTGGTCAAGGACACATGCTTGGATTGCCGGCTCCATTCCCAGTAGGGGGTGTGCAGGAGGCAGCAGATCAATGACACTCTCATTGATGTTTCTATCTCTCCCTCTCCCTTCCTTGCTGAAATCAATAAAAATATATTTAAAAAAAGAAATGTAGCTAATATTACAAGGGATAAATTTCCTATAACAAAACAAATGTTTAAAATATTTTGTGTAACTAGTAAACTTCAATTTTAGCAGCAGTTGTTTAAAAAATGCAAAGAAAATTCTCTATAAATTACAAGAAAAAGAATATGTCTATTGGCTCTTTTGTCTTAGAATTTGGCTTGCAAACTTTAAAATCAACTATTAAAATGTGACACTACTTTTTCCGGTTAATTCCTTCCAGTGTATTTAGAAAGAAAAAAAGTGCTTCACAGGTAGCAGGTACAATGGGTGATTTGAGGAAGTGTTAAACTAAATTTACCTTTATTAGCATTCAAAGCCAAGACTGCAATGGAATGTGAGTACCCTTAGGCAAGTTCCAAGTCCATGAATGCCTTAAGAGGATGTTTCCCTTCAGCAAAGGCTAGCACAGCCCTCCCGCATATTCATCTTTGGGGGGTGGGGGGGTGGGGGAGGAGGAGAGCAGTGGTGCTTGCGGGCACCTGGGGTGCTTGGGGTGCTGCTCTGGCTTTCTTCTTGATTCCTCCTCCTGGAACCACCAAACTCAGGCCCAGTTTAGCGTAATCTTTGTCCATGTACTTGAAGAGGGGCCAGTTGCAGACCTCTGACACTTGATCTTGGTCTTGCTGGTCTTAGCCCTAAAGCAGCTAGCTGTTGAGCGCAGCACAGTCTTCGCTCCCATTGAACCCTGGAATGCTGTAGCTCTCCCTGATGCATCTTTCTGCAGCCACATAGTCATTTCTGTGAAGGTGAACTAAGACTTGGGCAATTGTTTTCTTATAGCAAGTTTGGTAATTCTCTCAATTTTCTTTTTTAATGTATTTTTTTTATTGACTTCAGAGAGGAAGGAAGAGGGAGAGAGAGGTAGAAACATCCATGATGAGAGAGAATCATGGATTGGCTGCCTCCTGCAAGTCCCCCACGGGGGATCGAGCCCACAACCTGAGCATGTGCCCCTGACTGGAATCGAACCTGGGACCCTTCAGTTCGCAGGCTGACGCTGTATCCACTCAGCCAAACCAGCAAGGGCTCAATGTTCTTATAAATATTTTTTTCTTTCTGAATAGAGAGTGCCGTTTCATCAAACCTGCATCCTTGTACTAACAGTCTGGAGACTTCCTAGTATTTCAACTGCCTGTCGTAAAGGTTCCTCATTTCCAAACACATTAGCTGTCTGTTGGTATAACTATTCGTACAGCCTTTTCCGGGTTTACATTTCCTATAAGCTTTCCAGTGCGCTCCAAGGCCATGGCTGCTGTGCCGGGGGTGCCATTTTCCAGATACATCATGCTGGCTTTTTCAATCAGCTGGATAGCCTGTGGGAGTTGCTGCATCTCCTTCAGCATCATGCCAGCTTGCTCATAAGCTTTAGCAGCATGGAAAAGAGCCTTGTTACTCTCATGGGTCACAGCTTCTCTCAGGCAGGCATGTTTTGCTTGGTCAAACTGTTTGGCATTTTTAAAAGCAAGGGCTGCTTTTCTATATTCATCAGCAGCACTGTTCTAATCTGGCTTCCACTTTAAGAAAGCAGTTTTCAGGTCTTTCTCAGCTTGGGCGATGTGCTCCAGCCCCTCGTTTATCTTCTGAGCCGCCGTCTCCAGTGTCCCGCGGCTGACCATCATTGTCTTTATTGTGCCTTTCCCAGTAACCTCTAACAGCTGACTCTCCGCCCCCAACATGTTTGGATTTAGGTAAAGGTTTTTCAGGTGGTGATGTTTGCCATTTTGGCCAATACTCCATTTTTCTGAGTGCTTCCCTGTATACAGGAGGTATTTTTGATGGTTTTCCTCTGTTAATCTGTTATATGGATTTAATTATTAGATCAGCCAAAGAACCTAGAAGAGAAGGGACAATTATTCTGCCCCTATAATGGCATTTCCCTCATCTTCTTTCACAATGCACCACTTAAATCCCACAGAATAAAGGAATACCTCCACATTTAGAACCTAAGGTTTTTATTGACCTGAAGAGTGAATATTTATAGTGAAGAGCCGCTGAAACCTCCCTACCCCCTCTTAACTAACTTTTCCAGTAGATGATCAAGAGGGAAACCTCCCCCTCTTCCTGTGCTTTAACTGACCTTTCCTGTAAGCTCTGAGGCCCCTGGTCTGGTCAGCGCATAGCTATTTTATCTCCTTATCTCCCCCTGGAACCAGGTTGTGTAAAAACAGACCACTCTACCCCTAGGAAATGAGTCAACTACAAACACAGGCCAGGCCTGTCCTTGCAAAATGTTTTATGAGTCAATTGTTAAACTGAATTCCTGTTTTTCCAGGCCACCTGCGTGTGGTTTCTGCCTTTATAAACTCATGCTCTGCAGTTGCTCGGGGCTCCAGTCAGCCAGCACTTCCCTTGGGTTGCTGCCTGCCTGCCTGGGAGCCCCTGCGCTGCGCTTGTAATAAAGAACCTCTTGCTTTCATCAAGTTCTGGTCTCTGCGTTTGACTTGGGGTCGTCGCCTCCTCCGTCGGACTCTCCGGGGGTCTTAGGGCCTTACATTTGGGGGCTCGTCCGGGATTAGGCGACCCCCCTCAAGCGCTAGGATCGGTCTTGGAGGTAAACAGACTCCGGAGTCGTTTAGTGTTTGTCCTGTCCTCTGTTCGTTCTTAGTTTCAGTTTTTCGGAATGGCAGGTTGTTGGTTCCGTAAGGAGTCGGCTCCTCTTGTAGAAGGTTCTTCGACCAGAAAAACTGCCACCCTGGGGGACGCCCCAGGAACGGGTGGTGACCGAGAGGTCTTGGTCACATCTGGCGGTCCGGCAACGGGCACTTGTGTATCCGGCCGGACTAGCATCAGGGAGGGATATCATCCCTCAGCGGCCGTTTTGTATCTGTTCAGATTCGTGTGGTTTCGGTGTCTCATCGCGTCGTTTTTCGTTCTTTGTTTTTGTCTTCTACTCCTTTTCTCCCATCCAGGTAACATGGGCCATGGAAGTAGCACCCCTCTTTCTCTCACAGTGGCACATTGGAGAGACGTCCAGAGCCGGGGACTCAACCTCTCCGTCAGTGTCAAGAAGGGTCCTTGGCAGACTTTCTGCTCATCTGACTGGCCAGCCCTAGGTGTAGGGTGGCCAGCGGATGGGACTTTTGACCTATCTCTTATTTTTGCAGTAAAGAATAAGGTGTTTCAGTCAGGACCGGCAGGCCACCCGGACCAGCAGCCATATATCATCGTCTGGCAAGACCTGGTCCAAAACCCTCCCTCGTGGTTAAAACCCTGGCTAGTGTCCGGTACCTCCCGGGTTCTCGTGGCCCAGACCCCTCCCGCAAGTCAAGTAAAACCCCCTCTGGTTGACCCTCAAGCTGATCTTCTTCTCTTGGACTCCCCACCCCCTTACCCTCCTCCTCTCCAGCCGGGGCCGCCGGAGAGACCAGAGCCCTCGGCACCCCTTGCTCCTTCGGCGGAGGGACCGGCCCAAGGCACCCGGAGTCACAGGAGACGTCCCGCGTCCCCAGATTCGACTGTGGCCTGTCCTCTCCGGCCGTACGGGCCTCCGCCCCCTCGCGGGGACGATGGCGAGGCGCCCCGCTCCAGCCGCTCCAATACTGGCCCTTCTCCTCGGCGGATCTCTATAACTGGAAAACTAACCATCCTCCCTTTTCAGAGGATCCACAACGCCTAACAGGATTAGTCGAGTCCCTTATGTTCTCTCACCAGCCTACCTGGGACGACTGTCAGCAGCTTCTCCAGACTCTTTTTACCACCGAGGAAAGGGAGCGGATTCTTTTGGAGGCCCAAAAGAACGCTCCCGGCCCCGACGGCCAGCCAACCCAACTCCCCCATTTGGTGGATGCGGCTTTCCCTTTGGCCAGACCGGACTGGGACTTCAACACGGCAGAAGGTAGGGAGCACCTGAAGGTTTACCGCCAGACTCTAGTGGCCGGCCTCAGAGGGGCAGCGCGACGCCCCACAAATCTGGCTAAGGTAAGAGAGGTCATCCAGGGGCCCACTGAACCGCCCTCGGTTTTTCTGGAGCGACTGATGGAGGCGTTCAGGCGGTACACCCCCTTTGACCCCACCTCGGAGGAACAAAAGGCCTCGGTAGCCATGGCCTTCATAGGGCAGTCGGCTTTAGACATTAAGAAGAAGCTGCAGAGGCTTGAGGGACTGCAAGACTTTACCCTCCAGGACTTAGTTAAAGAGGCAGAGAAAGTATATCATAAGAGGGAGACTGAGGAAGAAAAGGAGCAGCGAAAAGAGAAGGAGAGGGAGGAAAGGGAAGAGAAGAGAGAGAAAAGGGAAGAGAAAAGGCTAACTCGTATCTTGGCCGCAGCGATAGGAGAAAGTAAACCGCAGGAGAGGGGAAAAGGAAGACAGGCAGGTAACTTGGGCAACAGGCCACCGTTAGGAAAAAACCAATGTGCCTACTGCAAGGAAGAAGGACATTGGAAGCGGGAGTGCCCGAAAAGACTAGCGAAAAAGGCGCTAGCGGTTCAGGAAGATAGTGATTGAAGAAGTCGGGGCTCGGACCCCCTCCCCGAGCCTAGGGTAACTCTCAAGGTGGAGGGGAAGCCTGTTAACTTCCTAGTGGACACAGGAGCCCAGTATTCGGTTCTTAAGAAACCGCTAGGGCCAGTCTCCCAGAAGACCTCCTGGGTGATAGGGGCAACAGGAAATGAACAATACTCCTGGACCACTACCCGAACGGTAGATTTAGGCACGGGAAGGGTGACTCATTCCTTCCTAGTGATACCAGAGTGCCCGGCCCCCCTTCTGGGGAGAGACTTGTTAACTAAAATGGGGGCCCAGATCACCTTCACTCCACGAGGGCCGACCCTGACCCAACATGGGGAACCAATTACCCTCTTGACACTTCAGCTCGAAGATGAACATCGGCTGTTTGAGGATAACGTCCAAAAGGATGAGGGGATAGCAGAGTGGTTACAGCAATACCCTGAGGCTTGGGCTGAGACTGCGGGGATGGGCTTAGCTGCCGAACGGCCCCCCGTAATAGTAGAACTTAAGTCCACCGCAACCCCGATTGCAGTGCGGCAGTATCCAATGGCAAAAGAAGCCTGGAGGGGAATCAAGGTCCATATCCAACGTCTCCTACATCTAGGGGTCTTGGTTAAGTGCCACTCCCCGTGGAACACCCCACTCCTCCCCGTAAAGAAACCGGGAACTGATGACTACCGACCGGTGCAGGATCTGAGGGAGATTAACAAGAGGGTGCAGGACATTCATCCCACAGTCCCCAATCCTTACAATCTCCTGAGTGCCATCCCTCCGTCTCTCGTGTGGCATTCAGTTTTAGACTTAAAGGATGCCTTCTTCTGCCTACGGCTGCACCCTGCCAGTCAGAACATCTTCGCCTTCGAATGGAGAGACCCTGACTCGGGAATGACAGGGCAGCTGACCTGGACTCGGCTTCCCCAAGGATTCAAGAATTCCCCCACCATCTTCGATGAGGCCCTTCACCAAGACCTGGCTGCCTTTCGCGCTGACCACCCGCACGTCACTCTTCTCCAGTACGTGGATGACCTCCTCCTCGCCGGAGCTATGAGAGAGGACTGTGAAGCAGGTACCAGGGCTTTGCTCTTAGAGCTCTCTCGTCTGGGGTACTGGGCCTCAGCCAAGAAGGCACAGATATGTCGGCGGAGGGTAACCTATTTAGGATATGCCCTAGAAGGAGGGAAGAGATGGCTCACGGAGGCCCGAAAGAGCACGGTCACCCAGATTCCCAGGCCACAGACCCCCCGACAGGTACGCGAGTTCCTGGGGACAGCTGGATTCTGCCGCCTCTGGATTCCGGGTTTTGCAACCCTGGCGGAGCCTCTCTACCCGCTGACAAAACAGGGGAATCCCTTTGAATGGGGGGAAGCTCATCAAAAGGCTTTTGACGACATCAAAAAGGCCCTCCTCTCTGCCCCGGCATTGGCTTTACCGGATGTAGCCAAGCCCTTTACTCTGTTCATAGACGAGAGAAAGGGAGTAGCCAGAGGGGTCCTAACTCAGACCTTAGGCCCCTGGAAGAGGCCAGTGGCCTACTTATCCAAAAGATTGGACCCGGTGGCTAGAGGATGGCCAGGCTGTTTAAGAGCAATTGCAGCCACTGCCCTGCTTGTAAAGGATGCGGACAAGCTCACCTTAGGGCAGAAACTGACTGTAGTGGCCCCGCATACCCTTGAGAGTATTATCCGGCAACCACCGGACCGATGGATGTCCAACGCCCGGATGACACACTACCAGAGCCTCTTGCTAAACGAAGATCGAGTCCATTTTGGGGCTCCGGTAGTCCTCAACCCGGCAACCTTATTGCCGGAGGTAAATCCTGAGGGTGAAGAAGTTCTACACTCGTGTCATGACATCCTGGCAGAAGAAACAGGGCCGAGGAAAGACCTTAAGGATTCTCCGCTAGTGGGACCTCAGCTCACCTGGTTCACAGATGGCAGTAGCTACCTCCACGAAGGTAAGAGGGTAGCGGGTGCAGCTGTGGTCGATCAGGACCGGACTATCTGGGCTAGTAGCTTGCCTGAAGGGACTTCGGCCCAGAAGGCTGAATTAATAGCCTTAACCCAGGCCCTCAGACTTGCAGAGGGCAACCGAGCTAATATTTACACGGACAGTCGTTATGCCTTTGCTACTGCTCATGTGCACGGGGCCATATACCGTCAGAGAGGTCTCCTCACCTCGGCAGGGAATGAGATTAAAAACAAACAGGAGATTCTTGACCTCCTGGAGGCTATCCACGCCCCACGGGAAGTAGCTATCATCCATTGCCCCGGCCATCAAAAGGGGACCTCAGAGATAGCTGTGGGAAATAGGAGGGCGGACGCCGAGGCAAGACAAGCCGCTCTCGGGCCCCGGTTACTGACCCTTGCGACCAGCCCCGCGGTATCACAGCCAGAGGCCCTGTACTACACCCCAGAGGAAGAGGAGGACCTGTCTAGAAAGCCAGAAAAATACCATAAGGATAAACTCGGAGTATGGAGGACTGAGAGAGAGAAGATGGTGGTGCCAAGGGAAGCTGCCGCAGCTACCTTCAACAACTACATCGTCTCACCCACCTGGGAGCCAAACACCTCAGCTCCACCAGTCGGGCCACTGGGCACTATGTCAAAGGGCTCGATCGCCTTGCCGAGGAAGTAGTCAGGCAATGCAAGGCGTGCCAGCTAGTAAACATACACCCATCCCAGGTTGGTACGGGACAGAGACTGAGGGGAGATCGGCCAGGAAGTTACTGGGAGGTAGATTTCACAGAGGTGAAACCTGCCTACTACGGTTACAAATATCTCTTAGTCTTCATAGATACCTTCTCAGGTTGGGTGGAAGCCTTCCCCACCAAGAGAGAGACTGCAACCGTGGTCACCAAGAAGATCTTAGAAGATATCTTCCTGCGGTTTGGAATTCCAAAGGTAATCGGATCAGACAACGGTCCGGCCTTCGTTGCCCAGGTAAGTCAGGGAATGGCCAAGATACTAGGGGCAGATTGGAAATTACATTGTGCTTACAGGCCCCAGAGTTCAGGACAGGTAGAAAGAATGAACAGAACGCTAAAAGAGGCTATGACTAAATTATCCTTAGAGACTGGCGTGGCAGACTGGACGGTCCTCCTTCCCTATGCTCTTTTTCGCTCGCGAAATACCCCAGGCCCCCTGGGGGTAACCCCATTCGAGATTCTGTTTGGGGCCCCTCCGCCCCTAGCCGCTGACCCATGGTCTGTACCCACCGATACTCACACCCCTCAATCCCTGCTTGCCAGGCTGAAGGCCCTCGAGACTGTCCAAAAGGAGGTGTGGACCCCCCTAGCTGCCCTCTACCAGCCAGGGGAACTACAGGTCCCCCACCAGTTCAGGTTGGAGACTTCGTCTACATCAGATGCCATCGGACTGCAACCCTTGAGCCAAGGTGGAAGGGACCGCATCTGGTGTTGCTGACAACCCCGACAGCAGTCAAGGTAGACGGCGTAGCTGCTTGGATCCACGCCTCCCACGTCAAGCGAGCACCTCCTCCGGACAACAACTACCATGGATGGACTGCAGAGAAAACGGACAACCCTCTCAAGCTGCGGATTCGCCACTGCCCTCCTCCTCCTGCTGAGCCTGCCACTGATAAGTAGCAACCCCCATGCCCCAAAAAGACTAACTTGGAGGGTAGTGTCCCCCCCACACCAGACAGACAGTTTGGTCAACCACCAGCGTAGCCCCGCCAGGGACCTGGTGGCCAGACCTGACACCAGACCTCTGTGCCATGGCTGCCAGGAATCTCGACTGGGATATTCCCCGTGAAACTGTAGCCACTTCCCAGCAAGAACCTGAGGCTCATTTCCACGATGACCCACCATCCCTGGCTCCGGGTTGCAGCGGTACTAAAAACCGCCAAAGCCTTTCCAGGACCACGTTCTACGTGTGCCCCAAGGATAGACAAGGGCGTGGTTGTAGCTGTGGGTCAGAGCGGGAGTTTTTCTGTGCGAATTGGGGATGTGAGACAACTGGTACTGCACATTGGATCAGACAGCCCCCCGCGTGGGATCTCATCCAGGTCCAGAGAAATAAGAGCCAATCTTCCGGTCATAGGGGGTGGATTAATGCGCTAAATATCTCTTTCACCCCGATGGGGCGGTCATATGAGCTAAACAAGTGGCGCTGGGGATTAACGTGGGGGCTCCGGCTGTATAAAGAGCACTATGATGATGGCCTCCTTTTTAGAGTAATCCTGGATGTACAGGATTACAGGCCACCAGTTGCAGTAGGACCAAATCCCGTCCTGTCTAGCCGGCAGATCCCTGAGGAAGGAAAGCCCTGCATCACAACCCCAGTGCCCACAGGGACCAGCCCAGTCTCCGGAGGAAAATTGGTGGACCCCATAGACTCGGAGGCTGGCACTGGCCAGAGACTAAGTTTAGTAGAAGGGGCCTATAGTTTTCTGAACATGTCCAAATCTGACCTAACTGAATCTTGCTGGCTTTGTCTAAACACGGGGCCACCCTACTATGAAGGAATAGCCTTCCGGGGAAACTATACTAACACTACCAGCCATGACCATTGTTCGTGGGGACAGCAAGGGAAGCTGACCCTCACTGAGGTCTCGGGGCAAGGCACGTGTATAGGACAAGTGCCCAAAGACCGCCAGCATCTTTGCAGCGAGAACTTAGCTCATCCCTCCCCCGTCAGCTATTACTTGGTACCCCCAACAGGGGGATGGTGGGCCTGCAGTACCGGGCTCACCCCGTGTCTAGCGGCTCAGGTCTTTAACCGCTCCCGAGATTACTGCATTCTTGTCCAGTTAGTTCCTAAGATCATGTACTACCGGGCTAACGCTTTTGAAGAAGAGTTCGACCCCTACCCTCCTTCCCGTCGAGGCAAACGGGAACTCGTCTCACTGACCTTAGCCACTCTCCTAGGTCTGGGAGTCGCGGCAGGAGTAGGGACGGGAGCAACAGCCCTCATTAAAGGCCCCACCTACACTGAAGAACTTAGGATTGCCATAGATGAGGACCTCAAACACATAGAGCACTCCATCACTAAGCTTGAGGAGTCTCTAACCTCTCTGTCTGAAGTAGTCTTACAAAATAGACGGGGACTTGACCTCTTATTTTTAAAGGAAGGAGGATTATGTGCAGCCCTCAAAGAGCAGTGTTGTTTTTATGCTGACCACTCAGGGGTTATAAAGGATTCCATGTCTAAACTTCGGGAAAGGTTAGAAACTCGAAGGAGGGAGCGAGAAGCCAAACAAGGCTGGTTCGAAAGTTGGTTTAATAGCTCACCTTGGTTCACAACCTTAATCTCCTCCCTAGTGGGGCCTGTGGTTATTCTTCTCCTCCTTCTAACGTTTGGGCCATGCATATTGAATCGTCTAGTCAACTTTATTCGGGACCGAATCAGTGCGGTCCAGGTAATGGTCCTCCAACAACAGTACCAGCCTGTGTCCTTACGTGAGAATCTGTAGTTCCATGATTGAAACTCCCCAAAAGAAAAGGGGGGAATGAAGAGCCGCTGAAACCTCCCTACCCCCTCTTAACTAACTTTTCCAGTAAATGATCAAGAGGGAAACCTCCCCCTCTTCCTGTGCTTTAACTGACCTTTCCCGTAAGCTCTGAGGCCCCTGGTCTGGTCAGCGCATAGCTATTTTATCTCCTTATCTCCCCCTGGAACCAGGTTGTGTAAAAACAGACCACTCTACCCCTAGGAAATGAGTCAACTACAAACACAGGCCAGGCCTGTCCTTGCAAAATGTTTTATGAGTCAATTGTTAAACTGAATTCCTGTTTTTCCAGGCCACCTGCGTGTGGTTTCTGCCTTTATAAACTCATGCTCTGCAGTTGCTCGGGGCTCCAGTCAGCCAGCACTTCCCTCGGGTTGCTGCCTGCCTGCCTGGGAGCCCCTGCGCTGCGCTTGTAATAAAGAACCTCTTGCTAGCCAAAACCAGTTTGGCTCAGTAGATAGAGCGTCGGCCTGCGGACTCAAGGGTCCCGGGTTCGATTCCGGTCAAGGGCATGTACCTTGGTTGCCGGCACATCCCCAGTAGGAGATGTGCAGGAGGCAGCTGGTCGATGTTTCTCGCTCATCGATGTTTCTGACTCTCTATCTCTCTCCCTTCCTCTCTGTAAAAAATCAATAAAATATATTTAAAAAAAAAAAAAGAACCTCTTGCTATTGCATCAAGTTCTGGTCTCTGCGTTTGACTTGGGGTCGTCGCCTCCTCCGTCGGACTCTCCGGGGGTCTTAGGGCCTTACAATAGGAGACCAACTAAAGGAGCGGTTCTCAACCTGTGGGTTGCGACCCCTTTGGCGGTCGAACGACCCTTTCACAGGGGTCACCTAAGACCATCCTGCATATCAGATATTTACATTACGATTCATAACAGTAGCAACATTACAGTTTTGAAGTAGAAACGAAAATAATTTTATGGTTGGGGGTCACAACATGAGGAATTGTATTTAAAGGGCCAGAAGGAAAAAAATAAAAATAAAAAAAATAAAGGGCCAGAAGGGCCCTGACCGGTTTGGCTCAGTGGATAGAGCGTCGGCCTGCGGACTCAAGGGTCCCGGGTTCTATTCCAGTCAAGGGCATGTACCTTGGCTGCGGGCACATACCCAGTGGGGAGTGTGCAGGAGGCAGCTGATCGATGGCTCTCTCTCATCGATGTTTCTGACTCTCTATCCCTCTCCCTTCCTCTCTGTAAGAAATCAATAAAATATATTTTTTTTAAAAAGGGCCTGAAGGTTGAGAACCACTGAACTTTTTGGACACCAGCGAGACTGTGGGCATTTTGTTAGCAATGGATCCCAGACGAAATGTATCACTCATTGAATTTTCACCTTAACCCACAGGTTCTGACTCATCAGAAGCAATAGAATCATTTGCAGCAGGAAGGAGGTAGTTGCACAGGAGGGTAACAGAAAATTAGAGCAAACCCAAACACACCAAGTCAGAGCCTCCCCGTGGCCAGCTCTTTTCAGAGAACAGAAGGAAATGAGGCCTATAAATATCACGATTGATATTGCCTTCGTTTCAGATTGAACCCACTGGAATTAATAATTATTCAAAGTGTGTATATATATTTTGGGACACCCTGTATTGTATCTCAAATACACGAATGTGGTATTTCTAGGTAACAGTACATTTAAGTTCACATTATAGAAACTCCTAATTGGATAAAACACATGGATAACTGAATGCTCAGGTATAAGATGCAATGTGGGGCAAAAGTCGCTTTGCAGTTGTTAGTATGTGAAACAGTTGATTATTGTTTATGAATTATTGTATTATTTTCTTTTTTTTAAAATATATTTTATTGATTTTTTACAGAGAGGAAGGGAGAGGGATAGAGAGTTAGAAACATCGATCAGAGAAACATCGATCAGCTGCCTCCTGCACACTCCCCACTGGGGACGTGCCCACAACCAAGGTACATGCCCTTGACCGGAATCGAACCTGGGACCCTTGAGTCCGCAGGCTGATGCTCTATCCACCGAGCCAAACCGGTTAGGGCTATTGTATTATTTTCCATAGGAACAACTGTAAAACTACTTTTCTCCACCATGTATTTTACTAGGCATGTGATTATTCAACTGTACACTAAACTAAAACCTCACTGGCTATATAGGTGTAGCCTATAAAGTGAAAATGAGCAGAAAAACTTAACATTTCTTCCATATCATCTAAAGGACATCACGCCGTTACACAGCATGGAGTTGGTACTGGAACCCCTGACATTTCACGATGTGGCCGTGGACTTCACCTGGGAGGAGTGGCAGCTCCTGGACCCTGAGCAGAAGGACCTGTACATGGATGTGATGTTGGAGACCTACAGCCACCTGGTGTCAGTGGGTGAGGACAGCTCCCATGTGTCAGTCCGATGGTCCCCAGTCAGTGGCCTTTCCATTCTCAGCTTCTGAAAGCTTTGGCAGGTCTGGTCTTCTGAAATGGTAGATGAATCTTAAGTTTTCTGTTTTGCCCCAGATAGGAATATTCTCCCTTCTCCTGAGAGAATACCTTTATTGTCTAAGTGTGAAAATTGTTTTGTCTTTATTATATTCTGTGGTCTTCACAGACCCCAAGTCCTATTCAGTGTGTCTATGGCTTCTGTCATTCCCCATGAACAGATCGTGAGGCCAGCAAACCTGACATACTTTCCAAGTTGGATCACGGAGACGCACCATGGACAGTGGCAGATGAACTCCCCTGTGGAACCCGTTCAGGTGAGTGAGAACCAGCACAGGGGGGCTGTGGAAATCACATTCTAGTCGCTCAGAGAAGGGGCTCAGAGGTGAAGGGATTTGAGGATAGGTGAGCAGTGCCTGAGTGTATGTCCTTCCCAGTGTGAGAGGGTAGACACCTTTCTGTTTGTAGGAGTTTAGAGAAAAATAGATCCCTTTATCTCTTCTGGGATTTGTTCCCTCTTTATCTGCACCTTGAGTTGTGGTTGTATGGTTCTTTTTTTTAGAATTCTGAAACCTTTCCTTTAGTCTTTATATTCCTTCACCTCTTTTGCTATGAAAGTCCACTGTCCAAGGCCTCCATCCCAAGAGAAACTGTGCTCGCTGTTTTCTGACCATTGCTCCTTTCTGCCCCTGGTGATATTGATTTCCCTTCCTAAGATTCACCCCATCTTGGATGCTCTGCCTCCAAAATTAATTGGTTCTTTGTGCCTTTGCTTTTCTTTTTATCTTAGCTTCGCCTATTCTTCACTCTGAGGGTCTTCGAATGTTCTGGTTTCCATTTTGTCATCTGAACCACTAACCCTTCAAAGTTTTCTTCATTCTAATTAGCTAAGCTTATTGTGCTCCCTGCACGAGTCTCCCAGATTGTGGAATCATCATTCCTCCTAGAGAACCCCTGAAAGCTTAGGTTCTCCTTCACTCCTGTGCACCTGTCCTCCTGGCCGTCCAGCCACCACCTCTGTTATTCCTTACCCACAGCGCTCTCTTCTTTAAAGGAGTCTGCTGTTCATGGTGTGTTTTACACTTGATCTTAGCCAAAAGGCCAAGAAGCGATGCATGGTTTGTTTTAATTAGAACATTTAGTTTAACTTGCATACAGTTTTAGCCTAAACCAGACCATAACTGTTGCCTACTTCAAATTAATTCCTTTGTGTATTTAATTCTGATCTCTCTTAACTGTTTGTCATAGATATTACCACTGTTTTTACCTCCTGAAATGTTTCCTTTTTCTTTCCATCATATTCCGACAACATTAAGTCCCAGTTAACTGTTGCCTCTCACATGACATGAAATTCTTCAGTGCCGAAACCGGTTTGGCTCAGTGGATAGAGCGTCGGCCTGCGGACTCAAGGGTCCCGGGTTCGATTCCGGTCAGGGGAATGTACCTGGGTTGCGGGCACATCCCCAGTGGGGGATGTGCAGGAGGCAGCTGATCGATGTTTCTCTCTCATTGATGTTTCTAGCTCTCTATCTCTCTCCCTTCCTCTCTGTAAAAAAATCAATAAAATATATTAAAAAAAAAGAAAAGAAAGCAATTCTTCAGTGATTTCTGTGATATAGTATATCTTGCTCATGCAACGATTTACATCTTCTCTCCTAAACTCCACATTATGTTCCATACTTGAGATTGTTTCCTTGATTTATCCTTTTATAAAGTACTTTTTAAAAATTGGTTTTCTTTTTTTTTTTAATTAATTTCAGAGAGAAAGGGAGAGAGAGAGGGAGAGATAGAAACATAAATGATGAAAGAGAGAATCGTTTATTGGCTGCCTCCTGCATGCCACACACTGGGATGGAGCCCGCAACCCGGGCATGTGACCTGACCAGGAATCAAACTGTGGCCTACTGGTTCCTAGGTCACCCCTCAACCACTGAGCCACGCCAGCTGGGCTTATAAAGTACTTTTTTTAAAAAATATATTTTTATTGATTTTTTTACAGAGAGGAAGGGAGAGAGGTAGAGAGTTAGAAACATCGATGAGAGAGAAACATTGATCAGCTGCCTCCTGCACATCTCTCCTGGGGATATACCCACAACCAAGGTACATGCCCTTGACCGGAATCAAACCTGGGACCTTTCAGTCCACAGGCCGACGCTCTATCCACCCAGCCAAACCGGTTTTGGCCCCCTTTTTTTTTAAATAACATTTTCATTCATTTCAGAGAGGAAGGGAGAGGGGGAGAGAGATAGAAACATTCATGATGAGAGAGAATCATGGATCAGCTGCCTCCTGCACACCCCACACTGGGGATGGAGCCTGCAACCTGGGCATGTGCCCTGACCGGGAATCGAAACATGACCTCCTGGTTCATAGGTCGATGCTGAACCACTGAGCAATGCCGGCCGGGACTGTAAAGTACTTTTGATAGCCTGGTATATGCTGAAGGATAGATAATATAAGTGAGAAAAGGCATACAAATACACTAAGAGCTCTCATTCTAGAAGGTGGAATCTTAAAATCAATAAAAATAAAAAAGTAAATTATAGGTATACAGGGTGAAAAGTGCTGGAATGAAATTATGTCAGCATAATGGCTAGTGTTACTTCATTGGGAAACAGAACACTTCTCTGAGATGTAGTTTTAGAGTCAGAAGTGCTGGAAGTTCTCTGTCATCATCTTTTCTTGCTTCATGCCCACCCAGCACAATAATGAGTCCACAGTGAGTCCTGGCTTCTTCCAAAATGTAGCCTGATTTCCTTCACCTCTCTCCATTTCCGCTGCACCTTCCCACCCGTTTTCACAACCTGCAGGTGTTTCTTTTTCTTTTCTTTTTTTCAATTTTTTAAAATATATGTTATTGATTTTTTACAGAGTGGAAGGGAGAGGGATAGAGAGTTAGAAACATCAGTGAGAGAGAAACATTGATCAGCTGCCTCCTGCACATCCCCCACTGGGGATATGCCGGCAACCAAGGTACATGCCCTTGACTGGAATCAAACCTGGGACCCTTTAGTCCCTAGGCCAACGCTCTATCCACTGAGCCAAACCAGTCAGGGCTGCAGGTGTTTCTTGCATGTGTCTTTGCCCTTTAAGTGGCTTCACCAAACTGCAGTATAAGCTCTGTGAACATCAGGACTGTGTTTGTGTGTCCCTAACCTAGGACCATGTTGGTATACAGTAGTCATCAGTGAGGAATGTGGAAGGAATCCCTCTCCAATTCAGATGAGGTGGCTCTCCCACCAGTGGTGTGATTGCCTGGTATATGCTGAAGGATAATAGAAGTGAGAAACAGTAAATTGTTTGTATTTCACAGTGTGCATATTTGGCAAGGCTAATATTCAGAAAGTAGCCAAAGTGTTTATTCAGTTTTACTTTTTTTTCATTACTTGTACTAATGAACAAGGAACATCAAACACGAAGTTTTAGTTACACTCAGTATAAAAGGCACCACACATCAAGGTATATTTTTCATTACCTTTCTTACAAATCAAGGTGATGGGAAATTCATTTTCTTTACTAGATATCTGGAAACTTGATGACCATCTGCCAGAGCACGTACAAAATGAAAGCATGGAGAATAGCCTAGAACAATTTCACAAAAATAAGTTATTTGAAAATGGTGACTGTGAAATCAAGGAGCCTGGTGAACTTCCTGAAGATGGGAAATCTTTTTCCCACATTAACAGTAAACAGTTTCAGACTGAAATGAAATTCTTGGAAAACCAAAAACTCGTCAACACTAAGTCCCGACTCATTAATTATAAGAAACCTCATAAAAGAGAGAAGGTTCACGTATGCGGTGAATGTGGGAAAGCCTTCATGAGGAAGTCTTTGCTCAGTGATCACCAGAATCTTCATACAGGGGAGAAGCCTCATCAATGTAGTCTGTGTGGGAAAAGCTTCTCCAGAAAGGTCACACTGAACGAACACCGGAGATCGCATATAGGAAAGAAACCTCATGCATGTACAGAGTGTGGCAAAGGCTTTCTCAAGAAGTCACAGCTCAACATACATTACAAAATACATACAGGAGAGAAACCCTTTGTATGCAGTGACTGTGGGAAACGCTTTATCCAGAAGGGCAACCTCATGGTACATGTACGAACTCATACAGGTGAGAAACCTTATATATGCAACGAATGTGGAAAAAGCTTCAGCCAGAAGACATCTCTCACGACACATCAGAGATTTCACACGGGAAAGACACCCTTTGTATGCAGTGAATGTGGAAAATCCTATTCCCAGAAGACAGATCTCATTAAACATGAAAGAATTCACACAGGAGAAAAACCCTTTGAATGTAGTAACTGTGGGAAAACCTTTATCAGGAAGCCACAGCTCACTGTACATCAGAGAATTCATACAGGGGAGAGACCCTATGGTTGTAATGAATGTGGGAAAACTTTCAGAGCAAAATCAGTCCTCAATGAACATCAGAAAATTCATTCCGTCAAGGTGGAACATCCTCGCTCAGAGAGTCCCAGCTCATCACAGACCAGTGTCGTCCTGCAGGAGAAAAACCTTGTTAATACGGTGACTCTGCAGGTGCCTTTTGTGGTCCCTCAGACAGTATTAAACATCAGTGGGCCTATAGAAAACAGAAATGTAGTCCTCGTGGGCCAGCCTGTGGCCAGAGGTGCGCCCTCAGGTGGATTTGCACAGGACAGAAACCTTATGAATACAGTGAGTGTGATCTCGCCTTCAGTGAGCAATTATGTTTTATTTTATGTCACAGGAAACCAATAAGATAAAATCCAGAGATATTCTGTGTGCAAAGATTTGATCAAAAATTTCTAGCTCAGCCCTACCCTGTTTGGCTCATTGGGTAGGGCATCAGCCAGCAGACTGAAGGGTCCTGGATTCAAGTCCAGTCAAGGGCTTGATCCTCAGTAGGGGGCATACAGGAGGCAGCCAATCAATGATTCTCTCTCATCATTGATGTTTCTATCTCTCCCTCTCCCTTCCTCTCTGAAATCAATAAAAATAAAAATAAATAGCCCTAGCCGGTTTGGCTCAGTGAGTAGAGCGTCAGCCTGCGGACTGAAGGGTCGCAGGTTCGATTCCAGCCAAGGGCACATACCTGGGTTGTGGGCTCGATGCTCAGTGTGGGCATGCAGTAGGCAGCCAATCAATGATTCTCTTTCATCATTGATGTTTCTCCCTTGCCCTTCTTCTCCAAAATCAATAAAGATATATATGTGACATTTCTATCTCAGCTCTGGCCCATGTGGTTCAGTTGGGCATCAGCTCATGCACCAAAAGGTTGCTGGTTCAATTCCTGGTCAGAGCACATGCCTGGGTTGTGGGCTCAATCCTTGGTAGAGGGTGTGCCGGAGGCAGTTCTGCTCTCACTTTGATGTCTCTCTTTCTCCTTCTTCCTTCCTCTCTCAAAATCAAAAGTATTTTTTTAAAAATATAGCTGTAGCTCAGCCCTAACTAGTTTGGCTCAGTGGATAGAGCATTAGCCTGCAGACTGAAGGGTGCCGGGTTCGATTCCAGTCAAGGGCATGTATCTTGGATTGCGGGCACATCCCTAGTGGGGAGTGTGCAGGAGGTAGCTGATCCTTGATGTTTCTGACTCTTTACCTGTCGCTCTTCCTCTCTGTAAAAAATCAATAAAATATATATGTTTTTAAAAGATAAAAAAAATGTAGCTCAGATTATTTTTGAAAATTATATACGGAGAGAAATTTTTTGAATAAATGCCGAGAAGGGGAAGTTGTGATATTCTCATCCTATTAAATATGTGCATTGACATAAAAGCACAATATGATGTTAAACCAAACAGCAATTTGTCTACTGTGTTAATTAAATGAAAGAGAAAGTAGCTAAGTGGAGCCAATAAGTGAATTTTTTTAAAAAATATATTTTATTGATTTTTTAAAAAATATATATTTTATTGACTTTTTACAGAGAGGAAGGGAGAGGGAAAGAGAGTTAGAAACATTGATGAGAGAGAAACATTGATCAGCTGCCTCCTGCACATCTCCTACTGGGGATGTGCCCGCAACCCAGATACATGCCCTTGACCAGAATCGAACCTGGGACCTTTCAGTCCGCAGGCCGACGCTCTATCCACTGAGCCAAACTGGTCTCGGCTGAATTTTTTAAAAACATAAAAATAATTTGTATCTGGCCCTGGCTAGTGTGGCTCAATTGGTTGGATGTTGTCCAGTGCACCAGAAAGTTGCTGGTTCTTTTCCGAGTCAGGGCACATGCCTAGGTTGTGGGCTCCATCCCTCGTAGGGGGTGTGCAGGAGGCAGCCAATCAATGTTCTGCTCTCACTTCAATATTTTTCTTTCTCCCTTCCTCTCTCTCTAATCAAAAACTTAAAAATTATATCTGGAATGTTAATCTGAATAAAAAAACAGAAAGGAGCTAATATGGATTGGTAGGATATTGGGCATGTATATATCAATTCAGTTTCCTTAGTCCAAGGTGAAGGGTTAATTGAAAACTGGAATGTTTACCATAAACTCTTAGACATTTATATTATGCAGAAGGATTTATGAGACAACAGGTTCAGGTTGAGTCAATTCATTCATTTATATTAAGTTTTTGTCAAATACTTTGTACCTGGTTCTTCTCCAGGAGCTGAGGACACAGTGGTGATCACAACAGAATCCCATGGTTTCTGCGAGAGAGCACTGATGTAGTTGGGTTATCTTTAAGTGGTATCTCTATACTCCAGCTAATCTAGTTAGAGAATGTACATGTCTTTATTAGGTGAAATGGACACGGAGTAATTGGTTCAAGGGGATGTGAAAATTTATTGTTGAAATTGCATATTATTATGAGGGATTGGGGAGTGATTCTTTAATGGCCTGCAGTTAAGTACCACAGAACACAAATAAGTTATTTTTAAGCCCATTACTTTTCTCCACAGGGATATAAAGTTCCTAATTTTAGTGGCTTTACTTAAAGTTTAATTGTTAAAATAATTGAACACTGGCCCTGACCGGTTTGGTTCAGTGGATAGAGCATTGACCTGCGGACTGAAGGGTCCCGGGTTTGATTCTGGTCAGGGGCATGTACCTTGGTTGCAGGCACATCCCCAGTGGGGTGTGTGCAAGAGGCAGCTGGTTGATGTTTCTCTCTCATCGATGTTTCTAACTCTCTATCCTTCTCCCTTCCTCTCTGTAAAAAATCAATAAAATATATATTTTTTAAAAATAATTGAACACCAATGAATAAAAAATCCTTTTCTGTTTTACACTAGTTGTATTTCATATGCTCTTCAGTCATATGAGGAGGAGATATAGGACAATGGGCTACACTGAGACTCTGAGAGAAATTACTGTTATTTCCATTGTATTAGAAAATTATATCGGTGAGTAGTAGATTCTATGATTTTACATTTGCCAGCCCATAAAAACAAACAAACCAAACCCCTTATTTCATATAGATTTGGAAAGTGAATGAATGAACTAACTGGCTAATTTTTATAACTACTTCATAGAAAATAGTTCTAAAGAACAGAATTGTCACCCAAAACTTTTTGTATAGGATCAGAGAGATTTCTTAACTGGTTATAAAGAAGGCAGAAAAGGAAGATGATTCCTAGAATAAGTAGAACAAAAAACAAAATGAGAATCTTAGTCTCTAAGAATGAGGAAGTGACATCTATTTGTAATGTTTTGGAGATGAATCTATAAATTTGGCCTGTCACCTGGGATAAGGATCACAACTCGTCTGGGACCTGCTGAATTGATACATGGGACTTTCATCTCCCTCATTCTTTCCCACTGCCCTGGGTTCTTCACTTTCTCCTTTATTCAGAGTTCTTTCTCTTGATCTCATGAGACTATTATATTCCAGTTACATACAGTGAGTCTTACGCATAGGAAAAGAAATGGAAATTTGCCATGCTATGGCTGTCTCAGAGTTCAAGACATTCTGATAATTTGCTTGTAGAAATAAAGTGCTATCACTGTAAAAAAGTACAGTTTTAGCCCTTGCTGGGTTGGATCAGTGGATAGAGCATCAACCTTCGGACTGAAGGGTCCCAGGTTCGATTCTGGTCAAGTGCACATATCCAGGTTCTGGCTCAATCCCCAGTAGGGGCTGTGCAGGAGGCAGCCGATCCATGATTCTCAACATCTTTTGTTTCAATCTCTCTCCCTCTCCCTTCCTCTCTGAAATCAATAAAAATATATTTTAAGAAAATAAAAATAAATTCTAGATTGTTGAATTTAAAGGGAAGAAAGTATAGTTTTACACACATGATACATCAGTGAACACAACAGCACAAGAACAGCCTTTATAGAAATTTTAATCTGGATTAATGTCCCCATCACTACCCTCACAGTATAGCTAGTAATGGGGTAGATTCAGGGCATACAGTCTCCAGCAAAGAATCAGTCATGAGAGCTCCACCCACCAGGCTTACACTTCTGGTCCTGTGATTTCCAGATGTGGCCATGGCAAGGTCACATCAGCTCACACCTGGAACTGAACAGTCAGGACCCAGGACCTGCTGCCAGGCTTCCCTGAACACTATTTCCTGTGCTGAGCTCACATTTCAAAGCTTGACCACTCCAGGTGAAGGCAGCCTAGTGCACACCTAAGCCTACTATCACACCCAGATTCTTGTGGTTCCAATAAAATCCACCCTTCACCTTGAATAGTACTTGGGAGTGGTTCCTGAAGTCACACTGCCTGATTTCAGTCCTCAGATGTGTGCCTTTGAGCAAGTCACTGAACTCACCTATGTCTCAGTGGATCTCTAAAGTATTGTTAGCCTCAGGTTTGTTGTTAAAAGTGGAGGTAGTTTAACCCTATTAGGTTTGGCTCAGTGGATAGAGCATTGGCCTGTGGAGGAAGGGTTCTGTGGTTCCATTCTAGTCAAGGGCATGTACCTTGGTTACAGACTCCTCCCCAGCTCAGGCCCTGGTTGGGTACATGTAGGAGGCAACCAATCTATGTGCTTCTCTCACATCAATATTTCTCTGTCTTTCCCTCTCTCTAAAAATCAATGAAAAAATATCCTAGGGTGAAGATTAAAAAAAAAAAAAAGCCCTAGCTGGTTTGGCTCAGTTGGTAGAGTCTTGGCTTGAGGAATGAAGGGTCCCAGGTTCGATTACGGCCAAGGGCGCATGCCTAGGTTGTGGGCTCAATGCCCAGGGTGTGGGCTCGATCCCCAGTAGGGGGCATGCAGGAGGCAGCTGATCAATGATTCTCCTCATTGATGTTTCTATCTATCCCTCTCCCTCTCTGAAATCAATAAAAATATATTTTAAAAAATAATAAGCCATAGCCGGTTTGGCTCAGTGGCTAGAGCGTCGGCCTGCGGACTGAAAGGTCCCGGGTTCGATTCCAGTCAGGAGCATGTACCTTGGTTGCGGGCACATCTCCAGTGGGGAGGGTGCAGGAGGCAGCTGATCAATGTTTCTCTCTCATCGATGTTTCTAGCTCTCTATCTCTCTCCCTTCCTCTCTGTAAAAAAATCAATAAAATATATTTTTAAAAAAATAATAAAATTAAAAAAGAAGTGAATGTAGTTTAAAAAGCAGTGTCTGTCAAATAGGCAATTAATGAAAGTATCATTATTGGTCCTAGTCAGGGGGAATCCCTCCTTCCTCTCATATACTGGATCGTCCTCTTCAGTTTGCTCGTTTGCAGTGAAGCCTGTAGGCTGGATTTACACAGAGCCCTGCCCTCAACAGGTGTCTGATCAAGGCCATCCAGACTGGCCTCAGTCAACCCCACCCCATGCCCAACTCTCACCAGGACTTCAAACCTCCCAATGTTCTGTCCCCAGTCTCACTGCTGCCTCCAACATCTCAGCTCCACCAATTTCATTGTTTGTCCAAAGGCTCCCAAGGACATTAGCTCCCGGGCTGTTTTCTGCCCCAGGAGGATGGCCGCCCCCATCGTGCTCCTTGGGAATGGCATGTGGGCCCTGCCATCTTCCTAGTTTGCCCCAAAGCCTGAATAGAATACAAACTGCTCCACGCTGTCCTCTGAAAACTTATGCAGCTCGGTGTTCTCAATCCACAAAGAGACTAAGAGGTGTCCAAAAGGTGATTTCAATTTCTTGCTGCCTGGCCAGTGTGGCTCAGTGGTTGAGCGTAGACCTATGAACCAGGAGGTCACCTTGGATGCCAGTCAAGAGCACATGCCCGGGTTGTGGGCTCGATCCCCAGTAGGAGCGTGCAGGAGGCAGCTGATCAGTGATTCTCATCATTGATGTTTCTATCTCTCCTACTCTCTTCCTCTCTGAAATCAACAAAATTATATATATATATATTTTAAATATATTTTATTGATATTTTTACAGAGAGGAAGGGAGAGGGACAGAGAGAGTTAGAAACATCGATGAGAGAAACATCGATCAGCTGCCTCCTGCACACCCACTACTGGGGATGTGCCCGCAACCCAGGTACATGCCCTTGACCGGAATCGAACCTGGGACCCTTCAGTCTGCAGGCCAGCGCTCTATCACTGAGCCAAACCGGTCAGGGCCAAAATTACATTTTTAAAAAATTCCTGCTCTGGCCGGTTTGCTCAGTGGATAGAGCGTTGGCCTGCGGACTGAGGGGTCCCAGGTTCGATTCCCGCAAAGGGCATGTGCCTTGGTTGCGGGCACATCCCCAGTAGTGGGTGTGCAGGAGGCAGCTGATCGATGTTTCTCTCTCATCGATGTTTCTAACTCTCTGTAAAAAAAAATCAATAAAATGTATATATTTTTAAAATTTCTTTGCTCCTCCTCCTCCACCTCAGGTTGGCCACTTGGGTTTGGATCCGGGAGGTGGGCGTGGTCACGTGACGTCATAGAGTCTCCCCTCCCACCCCCCACCACCACCACCAGGACCAGACCTGGAATGTCCAGAAGCGTCCCTAACAACAGCCATAGTTGGGGGGCCTCCGCATTAGCGCCCCGGATGGCTGTTTTGGAAGTGACTTGAGCTGTTGGTAGCTGCATGGAGTCTTGAGAAGCTCAGCATCAGGTGGGTCAGGGTCTGCGCGGGGCTGTTGACTGGGGGTCTGTGAGGCGAGAGAAGGGCCTTTGGGGGACATTGGGTTCGGCCACTGGGGAGTTGGCTTTAGTGGTCCTCCCCTTGGCAGTCAGTGTCCTTAAGCATATGAAGATGTTGACGACCCAGGGGTCAGCTGTCAGTGTGTGATACTGTGGGCCTCGGTGATTAAGAACTGGACTGGTGCCGAAACCGGTTTGGCTCAATGGATAGAGCGTCGGCTTGCGGACTGAAAGGTCCCAGGTTCGATTCCGGTCAAGGGCATGTACCTGGGTTGCGGGCACATCCCCAGTAGGAGATGTGCAGGAGGCAGCTGATCGATGTTTCTGTCTCATCGATGTTTCTAACTCTCTATCCCTCTCCCTTCCTCTCTGTAAAAAATCAATAAAATATATTAAAAAAAAAAACAAAAACTGGACTGGTAGCCCTAGCCGGCTTGGCTCAGTGGATAGAGCGTCGGCTTGCGGACTGAAGGGTCCCAGGTTCGATTCTGGCCAAGGGCGCATGCCTGGGTTGAGGGCTCGATCCCTAGTAGGGGGCATGCAGGAGGCAGCCGATCAATGATTCTCTCTCATCATTGATGTTTCTCTCTCTCCCCTCTCCCTTCCTCTCTGAAATCAATAAAGAAATATAATAATAATAAAAAAAAGAACTGGACTGGTAGGTGTCAGTGAAGGTGGTGTCTCTTACAGAATCGAATCACAATTTACTGGGGGCTCGGGTAGGGAGAAGCTTAAGGTAGGGTGGTTTTGGGGGTGTTAATGAACGGGAGTTCCTGGTTCAGACTTAAGGTTTAACTTGAAATCAGGTTTTTGTTTTCTGTTTTCTGGGAGAGGCCAATGTATGTCTGTGGAGATACCTGGGGCTGTAGGTGGGTTGCAGCTCAGATGTTTGCTGGAAACATGATGATACTTCATCCAGCGGATCCTAATCTAGTTCACTCTTTCCTCAAAGAACTAATTAAAACCTCTTTTGTCTTCTTATGTAAATATGCTAAAGTTATCTTCCTAATGAAGTGGTTAGATATGATCTAGTGTGTGTCATAAAATAATGTGTTTTGTTCTCTGCCTTGAACTTCCCTCCACAATTGTCTTGGGTATCTCCTTTCATGCCCATTTTACACAAGTAATAATTTTTATTACCCTGAGCTCTGATAAGTGAAAGCACTGGATGTGTGTCTTTTTAATTTTTTAAAAAATATATTTTATTTATTTTTTTATAGAGAGGAAGGGAGAGGGATAGAGAGCTAGAAACATTGATGAGAGAGAAACATCAATCAGCTGCCTCCTGCACACCTCCTACTGGGGATGTGCCCGAAACCAAGGTACATGCCCTTGACCGGAATCGAACCTGGGACCCTTCAGTCCGCAGGCCGATGCTCTATCCACTGAGCCAAACCAGTCAGGGCTTAATTTTTTTTAAAAAATATATTTTATTGATTTTTTACAGAGAAGAAGGGAGAGAGATAGTTAGAAACATCAATGAGAGAGAAACATCGATCGGCTGCCTTCTGCACATCTCCTACTGGGGATGTGCCTGCAACCCAGGTACATGCCCTTGACCGGAATCGAACCTGGGACCTTTCAGTCCGCAGGCCGACACTCTATCCACTGAGCCAAACCGGTTTCGGCAGGGCTTAATTTTTTTTAAAGATTAAAAAAAAAAAGTTTTCAAGAGGGAGGAAGGGAGGGAGAGAGAAACATTGATGTGAGAGAGAAACATCGATTGGTTGCCTCCTGTAGGTGCCCCAACTGGGGATGGAACTGGAACCTGGGTGTGTGCTCTGACTGGGAATTGAACTGGTAGATCCTCCCTTCCCCTCAACTGGTGGGCAGAGTATGACCTAACCTGCAGCCCATAAATACCTGAGTACCTAACCAGGCACCTTATATGGACTATACATTGAATCACCAATCAACACCTGCCAAATACCCTAAGCTCTTGTTCCTATATAGACCATACATTAAGCCACCAATCAGCACACGCCGAGTACACTATCCTTCTCATTCTGCCCCCCAAAAGACGTGCTCACCTCTGCACGTGCTGCTGTCCTCCCCTGGCCAGACAGCCCAGCAGGTTTTCTCCTCTAATAAAGCCCGTAGTCTTGGTTTTCGGCCTCTATCTGATCTTTCACGAACCTGTGACCCTGCAGGGTGCAGGACAAGGCTCCAACATGAGCTATACCGGCCATGGCAACATATATGTCTTTTTAAAAAAGTCTGTGCTTCCTTCATATTTGAAATGATCTGTATAGCATAGATATCCTTCCATTTGATCACTTAATCTCTAATTAGAAACATTTTATAGTATAAAATGATTGCAGATTTTCTTAATGTCTGCAATAGTGTCTCATTAGGCAGGTGAGCTACTGATAAGATGACTAGAGTCCATTCAATGTGTACATTAATTTGGATAGGCTTGGCTTATGTACTCAGTTATAGTTTTTTTTGCAACCCATTGTGAGTCTCTGCTCATCCAGATTCTCCCACCCACCTCCAGGATTTGTTGTGTCTCTTTTTCTGTATATCTCAGCCATTTCTGGTTACACTTATTCCTACAGATACTTCTATGCAATTATAAGTAGTGATATATATTTAAAAAAAAATTTTTTTTTCAGAGAGGAAGGGAGAGGGAGAGAGAGACAGAAATATCAATGAGGAGAGAGAGCCACTGGCTGGCTGCCTCCTGCACGCCCCGCACTGGGGACCCAGCCTGCAAACCAGGCACACGCCCCCAACCGGAATCGAACCATGGACCCCTCAGTCCACAGGCCAATGCTCTTTCCACTGAGCCAAACCAGCTAGGCAGTAGTGCCTTTTTAAAAAAATTCCTGGCTTCTAAATTTTATTTATTTATTTTAAAATATATTTTTATTGATTTCAGAGAGGAAGGGAGAGGGAGAGAGATATATAAACATTAATGATGATAGAGAATCATCGATTGGCTGCCTCCTGCATGCCCCATACTGGGGATTGAGCCCAAAACCCAGTCATATGCCCTGACCAGAAATCAAACTGTGACCTCCTGGTTCACAGGTTGATGCTCAACCACTGAGCTACGCCAGCTGGGCCCTGGCTTCTACATTTTGTAGTCTAATAGAGCAATTGCATTGCTCTTGGTATTACTGACATTTTCTAGTTGAGCAGTCTTTTTTTTTTTTTTTTAAATATATTTTATTGATTTCCCACAGAGAGGAAGGGAGAGAGATAGAGAGTTAGAAACATCGATGAGAGAGAAACATCGATCAGCTGCCTCCCGCACACTCTCCACTGGAGATGTTTCAGCAACCAAGGTACATGCCCTTGACCAGAATCGAACCTTGGACCTTTCAGTCCGCAGGCCGACGCTCTATCCAGTGAGCCAAACCGGCTACAGCTTGAGCAGTCTTTTATCTGAAAATAATTTTGGCTGAAGAGTAAGTGGCATGAGTAAATCTTTCACTTTTGTAGTGCTCTCCCCCTTAGCTGTGTGCCTTGAACAGGCTTTCCAAGAGATGTTGTGAATTTAAGTGAACTAATGTATCTGAAAGTTTAGAGCATAAGCCAGGATATAAATTTCTCTCTATATACTGGTTTAGCTGCTTCTCACTAGTTTTGTTATTTAAAATTTTCTGTATCAATCACTGTACTTGTTTCCTATTGATGGGTAACAAATTTCCACAAACTGGTTTAACCCCTTCCCCAACAATTTTTTTGTTAAAAACGTTTCTTTTTCAGACTAATTTTTTTATTTTGGTTCTATATAGTATTTTTGATGCTGGTTATGAAAACAGTTTGTAACTCGTCTTCCTATAAACCATATTTTTTTACCATATTTTCTTAGTATATTTTGTGAAAACGTGTATACACGTTTCTGCCGGGGAAGGGGTTAAAACTACACACATTTATTATCTCGGTTTCTATCAGTCAGAAGTTGAGACACAGTTTACCTGGGCCCTCTGCTCTCAGTCTTACAAGACTTATGGGTTTGATTCCAGTCAAGGGCATTGCTGGGGTCCAACCCCAGCAGGTCCAGGGGTTCCCCAAAGGTGTGGACGGAGTCGGCGAAGAAGGAATGACACGGAGACAGCGTTCAGTTGATCAGCAGCCTAGCCAGGATCTCTAGCCAAGTTCTGGTCTGGATCTCCAGTGAAGTTCTGGTGTTTATTGTCTTGTTACATCCGTATTTATACCAGTTGATTTTAATCCTGTCAATTTCTATTACAAAGGTTAGGGCGTTTCTTATCTCCATTCCAGGGAGTAAAGATTATGTAGCTTAAGTGTGATTGTTTGTAGTTAAAGTGATTAACTACCCGCCTGGCACTTAGTTATGGAGTTTTATCCCCTCCCTGACTTCAGGGAAAAATCCCTACCTGGGGAAACAACCTTTCTTGGAGGGGTGACCTTGGTTAAAACACACAGTGCTAAGGGGAGCAAACATATTAAGAGCAGTATGCTATATACGCCAGGTCCCTTGAAAGATATGCTGTGCAGATGTTTCTTTCCTGCAGCGACTGTGTCAAGCAGAAAGGATGGACCGGCTTCCGGCAGGGCATGTACCTCTGTTTCAGGCTCAATGCCTGGCCTTGATCAGGGTGCATTTGGCAGGCAACCAGTTGATGTGCCTCAGTGTTTCTCTCTCTCTGTCTCTTCCCTTCCATTCTCTAAAAAATCAATGAAAAAAATATCCTGCAGTGAAAATAAATACAGTAGGTCTAATCTTTGTCAACTATATCTCAAACTGGGGAAAAATGTATAATCTAATTTCATTTTAATTTCTCATAAGTATTTCCATATTATAAAATATTTATGTCCATCTATATTAGTGATTCTCGACCTTCCTAATGCCGCGACCCTTTAATACAGTTCCTCATGTTGTGGTGACCCCCCAATTTTATTGTTACAAATTGAACATAATTAAAGCATAGTGATTAATCACAACAATATGTAATTATATATGTGTTTTCCAATGGTCTTAGGAGACCCCTGTGAAAGGGTGGTTTTGGCTCAGTGGATAGAGCGTTGCCCAGCGAACTGAAGGGTCCCAGGTTCCATTCTGGTCAAGGGTACATGCCTCTGTTGTGGGCTCCATCTCCCATAGGGGGCGTGCAGGAGGCAACTGGTCAGTGATTCTCATTGATGTTTCTATCTCTTCCTCCCTCTGAAATCAATAAAAATATATATTTTCTAAAAAAACACACACACACAGCCAAAACTGGTTTGGTTCAGTGGATAGAGCGTCGGCCTGCGGACTGAGGGGGTCCCAGGTTCGATTCCGATCAAGGGCATGTACCTGGGCAGCTGATCGATGTTTCTCTCTCATCGATGTTTCTGACTCTCTCTCTCCCTTCCTCTCTGTGAAAAATCAATAAAATATATTAAAAAACAAACAAACCACACACACACACACAAAAATAAACTGTAAAATAAAGGTGGAGGCCATATGACTTCTTTTTTTAATTGTATTGATATTTTACAGAGAGGAATAGTTAGAAATATCAATGAGAAAGAAACATTGATCAGCTGCCTCCTGCACACTCCCCACTGAGGATGTGCCCGCAACCAAGGTACATGCCCCTGACCGGAATCGAACCTGGGACCCTTGAGTCCATAGGCTGAACGCTCTATCCACTGAGCCAAACCGGTTAGGGCCCATATGACTTCTTTGCCTAGCGCTCACTGACCGGTATTTTCCTCGCGGCACCATTTGCCGCAAGAACCTCGGATCTCTGAAAAGACACTCCTTTTCCACAAGCGTAGAAGTGCCGGGAAAGGGGACAATTTCTGGAGCTTCTAACTTTCCTGCTCTCCCGGGCTCCTGGTTGCGAACTCGCATCTTTGCCTTCTGTACGGCAATTCAGGTCCCGCCACATGGCGGCCTCCGTGGCGGCACCGCGACTCCGGCGCAGACATATTGCCGCTGGAAACCGGCAACGGGTCACCTGCTACTGCCAACGCCCAAGATCCCGATCGGCCACCGTAGAGGAGCGGACCGGTCCAGCAGCTGGAGAGGTTCGGGAGGAAATACCACCTGTGCGCTCCTCTTGTGGTTTTTTTGGGAAAAACTCAGGTGAGTGTGTGACTTTGTACCCGGACGTGTTTCCATCACAGCAGAAGTTTTGTTTCTTTCAGTGTGACGTGTGCACGTGGTGTCGTGAGGAGCTTGGAATGATCACCGGGGTCGGAAGGGAGGGTAGGAGCGCCCGAGAGGAGGTTGCTAAGGGGAACTACACGGACACGGGATTTGAGGTATTTGAAGCGAACCAGAGGCATCTGTCGGTGGTCGGGGTGCCCCCGGGGCCGGGGCCCAGATGAAGAGTCTGTAGAGATCACGCCCTTGTCCTGACTGTCGGGGTCTGGGGTTCTGCAGGGCACCCCACCAGTAAGGGATCTCGGAGGCATTTAGGAATTTTGGCGGAGTCGGGTTCGGGTTGGGGTTTTGGTAGGCAGCTTAGAGATTTGGGGCCTGTGCTGGTGGCCGTCCCATGCGGGTGTCCGACCCATGCGGGTGTCCGACCCAGGTTTCTGTTTAATAAAGGAAGTGTGATCGGTGTCCGTGGTCCGGAGAGGTTTGTGAGGGTGAAGTTTTGGACGCGGGGGATTATTGGTGTTTAAGGTTACAGCCTCGGCTGCTGTTGGGACAGAAGGCCTTGGGGCCCAGGGTACTATTTCCAATCTTTTTGTGTGTATGTGTGTGTGTTTTTTTAACTTTTATTTATTTTTTTTTAAAATATATTTTATTGATTTTTTTACAGAGAGGAAGGGAGAGAGATAGTTAGAAACATCGATCAGCCGCCTCCTGCACATCTCCTACTGGGGTTGTGCCCATAACCCAGGTACATGCCCTTGACCAGAATCGAACCTGGGACCCTTCAGTCCACAGGCTGGCGCTCTACCCACTGAGCGAAACCGGTTTCAGCTAACTTTTATTTTTAAAATATATTTTATTGATATTTAACAGAGAGGAAGGGAGAGGGATAGAGTTAGAAGCATCGATGAGAGAGAAACATTTTTTTTTTAAATTAAATCTTTATTGTTCAGATTATTACATTTGTTCCTCTTTTTTCCCCCCATAACGCCCCTCCTCCCAGTTCCCGCCCCACCCTCCGCCCTCACTCCCCACCCACTGTCCTCATCCATAGGTGCACGATTTTTGTCCAGTCTCTTTCCGCATCTCCCACACCCCTTTCCCCCCCAAGAGTAGTCCATTCCCTTTCTATGTCCCTGATTCTATTATGATCACCAGATTATTTATTCACTTGATTCTTAGATTCACTTGTTGATAGATGCATGTTTGTTGTTCATAATTTGTATCTTTACCTTTTTCTTCTTCTTCGAGAGAGAAACATTGATCAGCCGCCTCCTGCACACCTCCTACTGTGGATGTGCCCGCAACCAAGGTACATGCCCTTGGCCGGATCAAACCTGGACCCTCCAGTCCGCAGGCCAACGCTTTATCCACTGAGCCAAACCAGTTAGGGCTTAACTTTTAATCTAGTAGTTGACTAACTACAAATTCAGAAGATAAACCAACAACATACATTTGTCATGTATCCTCTTTGGCACTTTTCTCGCTGCAAAGGCAAAACTGGGTTGTTGTGATACAGGTTTTGGTTTGCAAATTGGAAAATGTTCATCTCTCTTTCAGAGAACGTTTGCCAACACAATGCCTGAACTCACCTCTGAGTATACAGCAGCAGACACTGTTGCCTATTTGCCTGTCATATGATCATAGGTATTTCTTTGCTAACTGAATCTCCATTTTATTTAATACCCATCCCGTTGGTAACATGACCCATATGCCAGTGTATTAGTAAGTATTGATCTGTGTTAGACAACCTTGGTGGTTCCAATTCCCATTGCTAGTGATTGAATCAATGTGAAATGAGCTTAGGTACATGGCACAGTCCTAACCAGCTATATATGTGACAATCTGTTAGTCGTTTCTGGGAAAGAATTTTCTCTTTTAAATACACAATTCCTTGAGTATAAAGGGGAGCATTTCCCACCCTAAAACATGTCTCTATAGGATGTTGATTCTTAATTTAGGCTGGTTGACTTGAAGAAACTGCAGACCTGGGAGAAGCTCCAAAAACCTAGTAGAAGCTGTGAAGGGCATTTACTTTTTTGTTGTTGTTAAACCTCACTGGAGGATATTTTTCCATTAATTTTAGAGAGAGTGGGGCGGGGGGAATAGAGACACACAGAGAGAGAAAAACATCCATGTGAGACACTGATGTGAGAGAGACATTGATTGGTTGCCTCCCCCATGTGCCCGGGGAATTGAGCCTGCAACCAAGGTACATGCCCTTGATTGGAATTGAACCCCAGACCCTTCAATCCACAGACCAACACTCTATTCACTGAGCAAAACTGGCCTAGGGCCTGGCTAGGGCCTTTTTTTTTTTCTTTTTTAAAAATATATTTTATTGATTTTTTTACAGAGAGGAAAGGAGAAGGATAGAGAGTTAGAGAAACATTGATCAATTTTCTCCTGCACACCACCCACTGGGAATGTGCCCGCAACCAAGGTACATGCCCTTGACGGGAATCGAACCTGGGACCTTTCAGTCTGCAGGCCGACACTCTATCCACTGAGCAAAACTGGCCAGGGCCCAGCTAGGGCTTTTTAAATCACTGTCTATAGTAGAATATTTGGCTGATTCCATTCTTTAAAATATATATATATATTTTTAACCATATATATATATATATATATATATATATATATATATATATATATTTTAACAACAAAAAAGTAAATGCCTTTCATAGCTTCTACTAGGTTTTCGGAGCTTCTCCCAGGTCTGCAGTTTCTTCAAGTCAACCAGCCTAAATTAAGAATCAACATCCTATAGAGACATGTTTTATTGATTTCAGAGCAGAAAGGAGAGGGAGAGAAGATGGAAACCTCAATGTCAGAGAAACATCCATCTGCCTCTTGCAGGCCTTGACCAGGAATCGAACCAGCAACCTCTTGGCGCACGGGACAACACTCAATCCGCTGAGTCATTGTGCGCCTTCACTGAGCCTGTCCATTGTCCTGTTGTTGTTGTTTTTTGAAGGTTTTTTTTAATTTTATGTAAAAAGATAATAGCATTCTGTCATAAGATATATATCTTAAATGACTCATTCATGGACGTTCACTTAGTCCAACTTAACGAATCCTATGTCCTTCGCATACTGACCGAAACACTGGCGGCACCGGTTGAGGCCGTATTTCCGGATCAGACCGTGGAGGTTTGAGCAAACCCAGCAAGAACGAGAACCCTGGCCGAATTTCCTCGGATGGCTCCAGTAGAGCTGCTGGTGACCCATCTGATGCTCTTTGTAGCAATGAAGCAAGCAGGCTGTCCATGGTCTTTTTGCATCAAAGATAACATACCTTTGGAATGTCGGGTTAAATTTATTTTCCAGACCCGCTCAGGACCCAATCTCCCATAGAGCAAGCGATTTCAGAGGTCATCATTGTTATTGTTATCACATGAATTATTAACTGTCAACTGTCCTATCCCACCTTCGAAGAAGTATGTGGCTATTTCTTTTCCTTTTTACCCAGTCCCAGAGAATTCCCTTTGCTTTCTCCCCCTTCCCTAATCTCTCACCAGTGGATTTGACGTAACCCTCCTTTTCTTTGATTCTGATGTATAAAATAAGGTGCAGAACTGCTGTTCTGTAAAGCAGTCTTAATCCGTTCTTATTCTGCTTCCTGGCAGTTGTTTTCAGTTTGACTCACATTAACTCAGAAAAATTCTCTACAGGTTTGGACATATCTTAAGATGATAACAGGAACAATAGAATAATGTTCTTTTTTTCTAGGAAGAAGCAGGGGGAAGCTGCAGGATTGGGTATCACCATTTCCCGGGACATACCTGACTGAAGACAGATTTCTGAGCAGAAGTCTAGAGCAGACCCCGAACACACCAAGACAGAGCCTCCCAGTTACCAGCTGTTTTCAGAGAACAGAAGAACATGCTCCAGGCTCAGGTGATTGGGTTTGTTTTTTCTTTCTTCAGTAACGGATTTGCAGAAGTCTATAAAAACCAACTTCATACCCAGCTGAGTGGCATAATTGGTCTGTACACCAAAAAGGTTTCAGATTCAATTCCCAGTCAGGGGCACATAAGGGAACCAGCAAAAAGATGTTTCTCTCTCTGTGTCTCTCCCTTTCCCTTCCTCTCTCTCATAAATCAGTAAAAATAAATATAATAATAAATAAATTCTTGGGTTTGGATTTAAAAAAATACACCCTCATTAATCTGGAAAAAATATATACATATATAGTCTCAAATATATAACTTAGAATATATGAAAGGTGTTTCTAGGCTAGGCTAACAAAAAAATTTAACTTTACATTATAGTAACACCTAATTGGATGAATTCATAGATGAATGAACAATTATAAAATAGTATTTTACGAGGCATGTGGTTATTCCACTGTATATAAAATAAAACCCCATTCACTATATAGATGCAGCCTATAAAGTGAAAATGATCAGAAAAATAACATTTTTTCCATAGCATCTTTTTTTTAATATATATTTTATTGATTTTTTACAGAGAGGAAGGGAGAGGGATAGAGAGTTAGAAACATTGATGAGAGAGAAACATCGATCAGCTGCTTCCTGCTCACTCCCCACTGGGGATGTGCCTGCAACCAAGGTACATGCCCTTGACCGGAATTGAACCTGGGACCCTTGAGTCCGCAGGCCGACGCTCTATCCACTGAGCCAAACTGGTTAGGGCTTCCATAGCATCTTAAAAAACTTCACGCCATTGCCCTAGCAGGCTTGGCTCAGTGGATAAAGCGTCAGCCTGCCGACTGAAGGATCCCAGGTTTGATTCCGGCCAAGGGCACATGCCTGGGTTGTGGCTCGATCCCCCGTGAGGGGTGTTCAGGAGGCAGCTGATCAATGATTCTCTCTCATCATTGATGTTTCTATTTCTCCTCTCTTCCTCTCTGAAATCAATCAATATATATATTTTTAAAAAAGAATGTATCTGTCGAAGGGAAAATGGGGTACATCTGTAATACTGTCAACATTAAATATAAATATATATTTTTTTAAAAAAAGACTTCACGCCATTAAACAGCATGTTGTTACAGGAATCCCTGACATTTCACGATGTGGCCGTGGAGTTCACCTCAGAGGAGTGGCAACTCCTGGACCCTGATCAGAAGGACCTGTACAGGGACGTGATGATGGAGACCTACAGCCACCTAATGGCCCTGGGTGAGGACAACTTCCCTGTGTCACTCAGACGCTGCCCTGTTAGTGGCTTTTTCCTTTCTCAGCTGCTTAACTTTCAGAATAACTCCAGTTCTCTGACATGATACAATCTCAGATCCTTCTCTTGCCCCACGCAAGGTATTATAAGGTCCCCTCTCCTAATAGAAAAATTATTGTGTTAGCTGTAAAAACGGTTCATTCTCCCTTCTTGACAAATCCCACCCAATTCAGGATGTCTAAGTCTTTTGTCATTTTTTTCTTGCGCAGGATATCAAGCCCCCAAACCAGACGCGCTCTCCAAATTAGAACGAGGGGAGGAACTGTGGATAGTACAGGATGAACTCCACTGTCCAGTCTTTCCAGGTGAGGGGGTGAGAGCCAGCAAGGTGGGCGGCCGGGAAGTCACATTCTAGTCAGAAATGGCATCAGAGCAGTGACAGTGAATGAGGAAACTCAGACCATTCTTCCACATATGAGAACCCTTTTTTTCTTTGTAAGAATTTGGAATATAACATACCCCATTTGTCTCTTCTGAGCTCTGACCCATTTATTTTTCTACTCTTGTTTTTGTTTGTGTGGGTTTTTTTGCCCTATGATTCCCAGATCTTTTTTTAAAAAATATATTTTATTGATTTTTTTACAGAGAGGAAGGGAGAGGGATAGAGAGTCCAAAACATCAAATGAGAGAGAAACATTGATCAGCTGCCTCCTGCACACCTCCCACTGGGGATGTGCCCACAACGAAGGTACATGCCCTTGACCAAAATCGAACCTGGGACCCTTCAGTCTGGTCAGGGTGATTCTCAGATCTTTTTTATTTCTTTATCCACAGCCACAGTGTCTTTGCCTATGGTAGCACCTCTCTTGCTATGAAATTCCACTTTCCAGGCCTCTCTGGAAAGACAGAACTTTGAATTCATCACCTTTTTCTTACTATATATTTTATTGACTTCAGAGAGGAAGGGAGAGGAAGGAAGAGACAGAAACATCAGTGTTGAGAGAGAATCATTGATCAGCTGCCTCCTTACACCCTACATTGGGGATTGAGCCTGCAACCCGGGCATGTGCCCTGACTGGGAATTGAACTGTGACCTCCTGGTTCATAGGTCAACACTCATCCACTGAGCCAGGCAATTCATCATTTTTTTCTTACAATGGGGCCTACCTGCTCTGTTGGAAAATAGTGATTTTCCTTCATAACATCCAACCCCATCTTGGATGGTGGGTCCCGGGATAACCTCATTTTCACAGTGCATTTATGTGTTCTTTGCCTTGGTCCCATCAAGGTTCTTCATACTCAGTTCTCATCAATATTAAACATCTCCTCTATTCCCATGAGTTGACCTCTTTCTGTTCTGTGAAATGGACTCCCAAATTGACTACTCCCTCAGTATTGTCTAATGGAGAATCTGCCAGAGACCTGGAAATAGAACTAATAGATACGGGTGTCTTTAACTGTTTTCCTCTCTAAACATCTTGAGATGAGGTTGAAAATCAAAACAATTTTGTATCTGGAATTGAACCAGGAAGATTGATCTTTTTGGGTCAAGTTCAATTTGGAAGATATTTTTATTGGCCTGTTTTACTTTAAGAAATGTGTACATTTAGTGTTTGGTAAAATTTACTAGTCCATATAACTGTTTTCCAGTTTGAGTCTGAACTGAGATTCAGATGTTCCTAGCGGGTAGCATAGAGATCACCAGAAATTCATTTGAAGGATCAGTTTGCAGGAGAAGTTTGGCCCAAAGCTACACATAGGGCAGGATTAAAAAGAGGGGGGAAAGGGCAAGTGTAATCAATGAAGCTAATTAATGAAGTCCTGGACCAAATGAGAGATTGGGGAAAATTGGTGTGAATGGATCTTTCTATATGTAGAAGAGGTAATTCTTTGGGTGGGGAAGAAAGGTGAAAATTCAGAAAAGAAAGGCAAACAATAAATCCACTGTTTAGTGGTCAAATAAAGGTACTCATGCTGTTCACTCTTCCCTAAAGCCAAAATCTTGAGTGCAGTGGGGTTGGGGTAGGGATGGAGGGACGTGGAGGTAGAAAAAAATTGTCTAATGTCCACTTTCTTTCTATGTATTTTACTCATCATCATGGCAGCTGGCCTATGACTTCTCTTTATTTGTGTGTGAGAGCAGCAATCATCTTTCCTCCATTCTATTTTATTATTTTTTTAATATATTTTATTGATTTTTTTACAGAGAGGAAGGGAGAGGGATAGAGAGTTAGAAACATCAATGAGAGAGAAACATCGATCAGCCGCCTCCTGCACATCCCCTACTGGGGATGTGCCCGCAACCCAGGTACATGCCCTTGTCCGGAATTGAACCTGGGACCCTTCAGTCCGCAGGCTGATGCTCTATCCACTGAGCCAAACCGGTTTCGGCATCCATTCTATTTTAAATTTAGGTTGTTTTCCTGCACTATACATTTTCAATTCTGTCCATCCTGGCATGACCTGGGATGTTTTTTACATGTTTAGCTCTCTACTTAAAGGTCTCTACCATTTCATTCGATTAAGTAGAAAAGATCTTGTTTGCATGCTACGTGAGTTTCAGCCCAACCTACATCATAACTGCTTCATGTGACTTATTTCCCAGTTTTCCTAATTCAGATTTTTTTTCATTCTTAGAAAATGAATGGCTGCATTCATTTTTTAAAGCTTTTGTTTTCACATTATATGTTTTAAAAATATCTTTTTCTTGATTTCAGAGAGGAAGGGAGAGGGGGAGAGAGCTAGAAACATCAATAATGAGAGAGAATCATTGATCGGCTGCCTCCTGCACGTCTCACGTCTCATACTGGGGAATGAGCTCAAAGCCTAGGCATAATCAGAGAAAGATAAATATCACGTGATTTCACTCATTTGTGGAATATCACGAACAACATAAACTGATGAACAAAAATAGATCCAGAGACATAGAAGCATCAAACAGACCATCCAGCCTAAGAGGGAAGGCAGTGGAGAGGCTGGAAGAGATCAACCAAAGGACTTGTTTGCATGCATATGAGCATAACCTATGGACACAGACAGTAGAGGGGGGTGAGGGCATGTGCTGGGGGGGTTGGAACGGCTAGGGAGAAGTCAATGGGGGGAAAAGGAGACTTATGTAATACTTTAAACAATAAAGAATTTAAATTTAAATAAATAAAAATTTAAAAACTTGGGCATGTGCTCCAACCGGGAATTGAACCTTGACTTCCTGGTTCATAGGTCGATACTGAACCACTGAGTCACACCGGCAGGGCCACATCATATTTTTAATGGTTTTACTTAGATTAAATTCACATACCATACAAATTACCTATTTAAAACATGTAATTAAATTAAATATGATTCACTGGGTTATAGTATATTGAGAGAAGCATATCGATTGATCGCCACTTGCACAAGCCCCACCAGACTGTGGCCGGGAGGAGCCTGCAACTGAGGTATGTGACCTTGACCAGAATCAAACCTGGGACCCTTGGGTCCACAAGCTGAAGCTCTATCCATTTAGCTAAACCGACTAGGGCTCTAATTTGGTCTTTAATTTCTTTTTTTTATATTTTATTGTTTTTTTACAGAGAGGAAGGGAGAGGGATAGAGAGTTAGAAACATCGATGAGAGAGAAACATCGATCAGCTGCCTCCTGCACACTCCCCACTGGGGATGTGCCCGCAACCCAGGTACATGCCCTTGACCGGAATCGAACCCGGGACCCCTGAGTCCACAGGCCGACACTCTATCCACTGAGCCAAACCGGTTTCGCCTGGTCTTTAATTTCTTAAGTCTCATTAAAAAAAAAAGTTTTACAGTTCCTTTTCTTAAATTTGTTCCTAAGTATGAGATTCTCTTTTATTATTTACTAAATGGTATTGTTTGCATTTTCAGACTATTCTTTGCTAGGATATACAAATAAAATTTATTATTTTCCCATCATGTTCAAATGACATTTCCAGGTAAACAAGTTTCTTGTCATATAAAATTGCAGGTTATCTTTCAGTGATCTCTGTGATACACTATCCTCTTGATGAGAAAGTTTCTGTCATCTTCCTGAACACTGTTTAATGTGTTCCATACTTGTAATTGCCTTATTTCTTTAAAACTTGCATTTAAAAAAAATACATTTTTATTGATTTTAGAGAGAGGAAGGGAGAGGGATAGAGATAGAAACATCGATGAGAGAGAAACATTGATTGCCTGATTCCTACACACCCCTTATTGGGGATCAAGCCTGCAACCTGAGCATGTGCCCTGACCAGGAATGGATCCCATGACCTCTTGGTTCGTGGGTCGATGCTCAACCACCGAGCCACAGTGGCCTGGCTAAAACTTGCATTTTGAGAGCCTAATATTTTTGAAGTTATCAGCAGTACAAAAGATAGATGCCCTGTCCAGCGGGCTCAATGGTTATAGCGTTCAGGATTGGATTGCTGGTTTGATCCCCACCCTTGGTAGGGGGGCATGTGGGAGGCAACCAATCAATTTGTCTCTGTCACATTGGTGTTTCTCTTCTCTCTCTCTCTCTCTCTCTCTCTCTCTCTCTCTCTCTCTCTCTCTCTCTCTTTCTCCCCTTCTCCCCTCACTTCCAATTTCTTTAAAAATCAATGGAGCCCTGGCTGGTTTGGCTCAGTGGATAGAGCGTCAGCCTGTGGACTGAAGGGTCCCAGGTTCAATTCCAGCCAGGGGCATGTGCTGGGGTTGCGGGATCGATCCCCCCCAGTGGGGGGCGTGCAGGAGGCAGCCAATCGATGATTCTTATCATTGATGTTTCTATCTCTCTATCCCTCTCCCTTCCTCTCTGAAATCAATAAAAATATACATAAAAAAATAAAATAAAAAAAATAAAAATCAATGGAAAGCCCTGGTGAGTGTGCTAAGTGCTTAGAGTATCAGCCCTTGAACCAAAGGGTCAGGGGTTCGAGATCCAGTCAAGAACATGTCGTACCTCAGTTGCAGATTCATTCCCCACACCAGGTCGGATGTGTGAGGGAGGCAACGAGTTGATATGTCTCACATCGATATTACTCTTTCTGTTTCCTCCTTTTCCCTCTTCTACTCTCTCTGAAAAGCAATGGGAAAAATGTTTTGCCCTAGCCAGTTTTGCTCAGTGGATAGAGCGTTGGCCTGCGGACTGAAGGTCCTGGGTTTGATTCTAGTCAGGGGCACAGACCTAGGTTGCGATTTTGATCCCCGGTAGGGGACGTACAGGAGGCAGCCGATAGATGTTTCTCTCTCATCATTGGTGTTCCTATCTTACGCTCCCTCTCCCTTCCTCTCTGAAATCAATAAAAATCTATTTTTAAAAAAATGTCTTTAGGTGAGGATTAACAAAAACAAAAAAATCAATGGGAGCTCAGCTGGTGTGACTCAGTGATTGCGTGTCATCCTATGAACCAGGTAAAAACAGGAAGTCACAATTAGATTTCTAGTCAGGGCACATATCCAGATTGCAGGATCAATTTCTGTTAGAGGCATGCAGGAGGCAGCTGATCAACATTTTCCTCTCATATCGATGTTTCTCTCCATCTCCTTCCTCTATCTTAAAATATATATATAAATATATATATATATATTTTTTTTTTTTCAGTAATAAATAAATCCCTGGCCCATGTGGTTCGGTTGGAGAGTTGACCTGTACATAAAATTGTTGGAGGTTCAACCCTGTTGGGGGTCAGGGAATATTCCTAGGTTGCGGGTTCAATCTTTGGGTTGGGGGTTGTATGGGAGACAGCCAATTGATGTTTTTCACATTTATGGTTTTCTCCTCCCACCCTTCTCAAAAATCAATTTTTTAAAATTTTGTTTTATTGCTTAAAGTATTACAAAGAGTATTACATATGTCTCCTTTTTCCCCCCGCTTGACATTCCCCCTTAATATTCCCCCGCCTCCCCTACTCCCCAGTGTCTTGTGTCCATTGGTTATGCTTATATGCATGCACACAAGTCCTTTGGTTGATCTCTTACACCGCACCCCCTCAACCCTCCCTGGGCTTCCCGCTGTAGTTTGACAGTCTGTTCAATGCTGCTCTCCCTCTGTATCTATTTTTGTTCATCAGTTTATAATGGTCTTTATTATCCATAAATGAGTGAGATCATGTGGTATTTTTCCTTCATTGACTGGCTTCTTTCATTTCGCATAATGCTCTCCAGTTCCATCCATGCTGTTGCAAATGGGAAGAATTCCTTCTTTTTTACAGCAACATAGCATTCCATTGTGTAGATGTACCACAGTTTTCTAATCCATTCATCTGCTGATGGGCACTTAGGCTGTTTCCAGATCTTAGCTATGATAAATTGTGCTGCTATGAACATAGGGATGCATAAAGCCTTTCTGACTGGTGTTTCTGGTTTCTTGGGATATATTCCTAGAAGTGGGATCACTGGGTCAAATGGGAGTTCCATTTTTAACTTTTTGAGAACACTCCATACTGTCTTCCATAGTGGCTGCACCAGTCTGCATTCCCACCAGCAGTGCACAAGTGTTTCTTTTCTCCGCATCCTTTCCAGCACTTGTCGTTTGTTGATTTGTTGATGATAACCATTCTGACAGGTGTGAGATGGTACCTCATTGTTGTTTTGATTTGCATCTCTAGGATGATTAGTGACTTTGAGCATGTTTTCATATGCCTCTTGGCTTTCTGAATGTCCTCTTTTGAAAAGTGTCTATTTAGGTCCTTTGCCCATTTTTTAATTGGATTGTTTATCTTCCTTTTGTTAAGTTGTATGAGTTCCCTATAAATGTTGGAGATAAAACCCTTACCGGTGACAACATTGGCAAATATGTACTCCCATGCAGTGGGCTTTCTTGTTGTTTTGTTGATGGTTTCTTTTGCTGTGCAGAAGCTTTTTATTTTGATGTAGTCCCACTTGTTTATTTTCTCATTAGTTTCCAATGCCCTAAGAGCTGTATCGGTGAAGAAATTGCTTCAGCATATGTCTGAGATTTTGTTGCCTTTGGATTCCTCTAGTATTTTTATGGTTTTCTGTCGTACATTTAAGTCCTTTATCCATTTTGAGTTTATTTTTGTGTATGGTGTAAGTTGGCGGTCTAGTTTCATTTTTTCTGCATGTATCTGTCCAATTTTCCCAACACCATTTATTGAAGAGACTGTCTTGACTCCATTGTATGTTCTTGCCTCCTTTGTCAAATATTAATTGAGCATACTGGTTCGGGTCGATTTCGGGGCTCTCTAATCTGGTTAAGAGTTTTTATAGAGTTTCAATTCCTAGTCTCTCCCTCCTTTCCCAGAGGTCATTGAGAAAGTCCAGCCTTCTCATCAATTGGTCTCTCTGGTAACTATCTCCATCCTGAGTGTATGTAGAAACCCTGTGCTAAGTTATTTTATGAGCATAAACTCAGCTCTTATTATAAGGGTCTTCTTTTGTTGTTGTTAATCCTCACCCAAGGATACTTGTTCCATTAATTTTTTGAGAGAGAGTAAGGGAAGGGTAGAGACAGAGAGAAATATTGATTTGAGAGAGACACATTCATTGGCTGTCTCCTGCATGTGCCCTGACCAGGGCTAGGGATTGAGCCTGCAACCAAAGTACTCATGCCCTTGATCAGAATCAAACCTGCAACCCTTAAGTTGGCAGGTTGATGCTCTTACCACTAAGCAAAACCAGCTCGGGCTGGAAGGCTTTTTAAAAAATATATAATAAAAGATACTCATATCATTTAGGAAATTACAAGGGTTTTATAAGCAGTGTCAAGAACTGTGGACAAAGAGCTGCCGGGGTTCTTGTCCCAGCATCAAGAAGGGTTCAGGAATCTGGAGAAGGCTGTGTGTAGATTTAATAGGAATCCAGAGACTAATAAAGAGTCTGGAGACGAGATATAATTTTGAAAGGCATTGGGGGTTAGAGGAGCTTAGCTAAAGGAGCTAAGATCCAAGATCTTAGATCTAAGGTCTTAGGTTCTTTCTTAGGTTCTCTCCATCCCCAGGACCCCATGCTTTTTGTTAACACAGTTTGTCCTGAGGTGAGGCAGAGATATACACTTCAAAGGGTCAGGGATTTGTACAGAGTCCATTGTTAGAATGGAAGAATTAGCCTACGGCTGTTCAGGTATTTGGCCAGTAGGAGGCAATAACATGTAGATTAAGGTGCCTTTTAACAGTCTGGGAGCCACAATCAGTTTCCTTTTCAGGTTTGGGGAAATGCCTTCAGCCATTCTCAACAGGTGACTACATGTGTGACTCAACACTGTTGAGTCCCCAGGTCTCATCAACCTTTTGATGAAACTCTCGAAATTATGACATGCTGGAATTGGTCTCCAGCAAGAGCAAATATATTTCTTATTCTACAACACATAGAATTGCCACTAAATAGTTACTCACATGAAAGCATTTTATAAAAAGTTTTATTTCAAACTAAGATTATGAGAGATTACAGAATTTACTGTTCTCCTTTTCCCTAGAGCTCAAGCAAGTTGACGATCCTCTGCATTATCACTTGCAAAATCGAAGCCTTCAGAATAGTGTGGAACAATGCTGTGAACATAATATATCTACAAATGTTAATCAAAGTGAAGGTCATTTCCTATTAAAGCAAAATCATGATATGTTTGAGATTTGTGAGACACCTTTAAAATCAAATTTATGTTTTGAAAACCAAAACAGAAGCTGTAACTTAACTAATTCTGTTGAGTTGAATGGAGATGGGACAGGCATTCTGCTTGGCAACCATGAACAATTTTACACTGAAATTAAATTTCCTGTCAATATGAAAAACTTCAATAACAATTCCCAGGTTACAAAGCAACAGAGAACTCACAACATAGAGAAAGCCCACGTATGTATTGAATGTGGGAAAGCCTTCATCAAGATATCTCAGCTCATTCATCATCAGAGAGATCATATTAGAGAGAAATCTTATGGATGCAGTCTGTGTGGAAAAGCCTTCTCCAGAAAATCCAGGCTCACTGAACATCACAGAATTCATACAAGACTGAAACAGTATGAATGCACTGAATGTGACAAAACATTCCTCAAGAAATCACAGCTCAGTATACATCAGAAAACTCAGATGAGAGAGAAGCCTCATATTTGTGGTGAATGTGGGAAAGTGTTCAAAAAGAGGCACCTCATTTATCATCAGCAAACTCATACAGGAGAGAGACCTCATGAATGTAGTTTGTGTGGCAAGACCTTCTCTACAAAGTCTAATCTGAAGAAACATGAAAAAACTCATGTAAGAGAAAGACCTTATATATGCAGTGAATGTGGAAAAGGCTTCATCCAGAAGTGTCGTTTTATTGCACATTATCGAACTCATACAGGAGAGAAACCGTATTTATGTAACGTATGTGGGAAAGGCTTTGCTGTTATGTACACTCTTACCATACATCAGCAAACTCATACAGGAGAGAAACCCCATGGATGCAGTCTATGTGGGAAGACCTTCTCTACAAAGTCTAATCTCAGTAAACATGAGAAAATTCATACAAGAGAGAAACCTTATATGTGCAGTGAATGTGGAAAAGGCTTCATCCAGAAGTGTCACCTTGTTGAACATCATCGAACTCATACAGGAGAGAAACCATATATATGTAATGAGTGTGGCAAAGACTTTGCCTTGATGAACAGTCTTACCAGACATCAGCAAACTCATACAGGAGAGAAACCTTACATATGTAATGAATGTAAGAAAGGCTTCAGCAGAAAGAGCCTTCTCTTTGAACATCAGCGAACACATACAGGGGAGAAGCCATATGTATGTAATGTATGTGGAAAAGGCTTCACCATGAAGGGTAATCTCAATGTACATCAGCGAATTCATACTTTAGAGAAACCGTATATGTGCAATGAATGTGGGAAAGGCTTCACTGTGAATAGTTCTCTGATTTTACATCAACGAACTCACACAGGAGAAAAACCCTATGTATGTAATGAATGTGGGAAAGGCTTTCCTGTGAATAGTTCTCTGATTTTACATCAGCGAATTCACACAGGGGAAAAACCCTATGTGTGCAGTGAATGTGGGAAAGGATTCACTGTGAAGCGTTCTCTGGTTTTACATCAGCGAACTCACACAGGAGAGAAAACCTATGTATGTAGTGAATGTGGAAAAGGTTTTCCAGTGAAGATGCAGCTGCTTTTACATCAGCGGTCTCATAGAAGAGAGAAACCATATATGTGTAATGAGTGTGGGAAAGGCTTCACCATGATGAACCATCTCACCACACATCAGCGAACTCATACAGGAGAAAAACCCTACATATGTAATGAGTGTGGGAAAGACTTCACCAGGAAGGGTTTTCTCATCAAACATCAGCTAACACATACTGGGGAGAAGCCCTATGTATGTAGTATATGTGGAAAAGGCTTCACCGTTAAGAGTAGTCTCACTGTACATCAGCGAATTCATACGTTAGCGAAACCATATACATGCAATCAATGTGGGAAAGGCTTTACCGTGAAGAGTTCTTTGAGTTTACATCAGCGAACTCACACAGGAGAGAAACCCCATGTATGCAGTGAGTGTGGAAAAGGCTTCTCAAGAAAGATGCAGCTGATTTTACATCAACGGTTTCATACAGTAGAGAGACCTTAATGTGTGTAGTGAATGTGGGAAATGTTTTACAGTGAAGAGTCATCTCATCAGACATCAGCAAAAAATATATAGGAGGGGAGCCCTATGTGTGTAATGGATATGGAAAAGGATTCACTATGAAGAGCGATCTCACTTTACATCAGTGAACTCATACTTAAGAGAAACCTTATGCTGTAAAACCAACATAATGGACTAATCAGATGATGAGTGGATAAAAAAGCTGTGGAACATTTATATGAAGGAATCCTATGCAGCATAAAAAAAGAATGTCTCTTTAAGACAGCATGGAGGGACCTGGAGAGTATCATGGTAAGTGAAATAAGTCAGTCATAGAAGGATAAATATTATATGATCTCACTCATATTTGGAATCTAAGTAACAAGTAAACTGATGAACAGAGTGGATCCAGAGACATGGAAGCATGAAACAAAGTGTGGAAACTTGGCAGGAAGGTGGTGGGAGGGTGGTGAGAGGTAATCAACCAAAGGACTTTTATGCATATATGCATAACCTATGGACACAGACAATAGGGTGGTGAAGGCAGGGGGTGGAGGGCTGCAGGGGGTCAATTGTGGAAAAAGGGGGACATATGTAACACTTGCAACAATATTTAAAATTATATGAAAAGTTTAATTTCACAAAAGTTTTCTGTATGCATTATTGCTATATATGCACTGTAGTTTTGAGACTCTAATAAGTATGGTCTAAATAGAGATAAACATTTTTTTCTGAATGTACACTTTAACTAAATAAGTAATGTTCTTAAAAACAAAAAATTTAAATTTTATACTAGTAAAAGCAAACATATTTTACTATTTAATTGTCTTTGGATGATGATATATCCAGACATTCCCAATGTGGTGTGACATTTATGTTCAATGTCAAAGCGCTTGCGTTAGGTAATCATGCTTTGAAAAAACTGTCAAGTTTTATTTGAACTTTTTTAGTCTCCTGGTTTTTTAAAGTAATTAACTCCCTAAAGTTATAAAAGTGTGTGTAATAGCCCTGCTGGTGTGCTTAGTGGGTAGAGCGTTGGCCCTTGAAGCAAGGGGTCATGAGTTAGATTCTCAGGGTTACAGGTTACTCCTCTTTCTTCCCTTACACTCTCTCTAGAAAAAAAATAAAAATGGGAAAAATATCCTTGGGTAAGGATTAACAAGATAAAAGGGTGTAATAAAACAATTTTGTTATCAGATGAATTGTCAATAAATGTTATTAGATTGTTGAGATGTTATCTAGTCACTGATAACTTTATTTTGGGTGTGTTGTTTCTTTTTCCTCATTTTCCATCCTCATCTTCTAAGCTATAACCTCTTCTGCTATTAGACTTTCATCATGCTGTGATGCCCAGGGTCATTCTAACCCCTGTAAAACGGTTGGCTTCTTCTTCACCAATATTCTGTATTGTCCTACAGCAGTCAGTAACCTCTAGCCATTTTGTTTTTTATTATTTTTAAAATATATTTTATTGATTTTTTTTACAGAGAGGAAGGGAGAAGGATAGAGAGTTAGAAACATCTATAAGAGAGAAACATTGATCAGCTGCCTCCCGTACACTCCCAACTGGGGATGTGCCTGCAACCAAGGTATATGCCCTTGACCGGAATCGAACTGGGGACCCTTCAGTCCACAGGCTGAAGCTTTATCCACTGAGCCAAACCAGTTAGGGCTATTATTATTTTTAAGTATATTTTTTATTGATTTCAGAGAGGAAGGAAGAGAGAGCTAGAAACATCAATGATTGATCGGCTGCCTCCTACACACCCCCTACTAGGGATCGAGCCAACAACTAGGGCATGTGCCCTGGACTGGAATAGAGCCCAGGACCATTCCGTCCGCAGGCCAATGCTCTACCCACTGAGCAAAACCAGCTAGGGCCCTCTAGCCCTTTTAAACCTAAGTCTGCATCTTTATCGTTAAGCAAATTCTTCCAACCATTTTTCAATCTTTGCACTTTTTCTTTCAATGTTTCAGTAAAATTCAAAATTGCCTATTTTAAATTATAACTCTAAATTTTGTAAGGTACACTGTCCTCTTGTATCTTCTTCATTCACCCTGCAATGCAACCATTACTTCCTCTACTAATAAAAACTGTTGCAGTATATTCGTTTGGTTGCCAGAATTATCCCCTGGGCCAGTGGTCGGCAAACTCATTAGTCAACAGAGCCAAATATCAACAGTACAACGATTGAAATTTCTTTTGAGAGCCAAATTTTTTAAACTTAAACTATATAGGTAGGTACATTGTTATTAATTTAATTAGTTAATAACTAAGGCTTAGGAAGAGCCACACTCAAGGGGCCAAAGAGCTGCATGTGGCCCTGATCCATGGGCTGGGTAAGTGATGTACAAAACAGGCAGGTGATTCAGTATATATTTCTTAAACTCTAGGTTTATGAGATTTGCCAACAATTACACGTGTCCGTTTATGCTATCTATCAGCTTTGGCACAAAGCAGTGCTGAGATCCTGTCCTTGCTGATTGTTCATATTTTGAGGCTTGTGTGTTTTCAGGTACATAACGCCAGAACAAACCAGTTTGTCAGCACTGTAAATCTGAGACTATAATAGCATTTCATTATTTATTTGTTCCAGTAATTTTTGCCAAAATAGTTCAATATCTTCTGATGGAGTACTTGAAGCTTTGCCGTAAATTTGTTCATAATTCTGTGCCTTTTGGGAAAACGCCAAAGCCACTTGCTTTGAATGGTGTGTTTATATGGTTTGCTAATTTCATTGCTGCAGATTTCATTTCAACTGCCTGCACTGGAATCCCATAAAAATGCTGTTGCAGGTACCACTTCAACAATGCTTCTTCAACTGGAGTTTTATGTGCCAATTTCATATGTTTTCTGGGATGGGTGTTTGAACCTACATCACATATTAATGCAAATTTTTAAATTTTGTCTTTTAAACATTTTATTGATTTCAGAGAGAGGAAGGGAGGAGAGAGAGATAGGAACATCAATGATGAGAGAGAATCATCAATCAGCTGCTTCCCACATGCCCCTTACTAGGTATCGAGTCTGAAACCTGGGCATGTGCCCTGACCAAGTTCTGTGATCTTCTGGTTCATGGGTTGACGTTCAACCACTGAACAACACTGGCTGGACTTGTCTTTTTTTTTTTTAATATCTGATACAGTTTGCTTTTTTATGCCACAGTGCTCACTTATACAAGACACAGACACTCCAGACTCCAACTTTTGTATGAGTTTTTAATTTAACATTAACTTTAAAAAATATTTTTTTATTGGTTTCAGAGAGGGAGAAGAAGAGATAGAAATATCAATGGTGAGAGATAATCATTGATCGGCTGTCTCCTGCACGCCCCCTACTGGGGACCAAGCCTGCAACCCAGGCATGTGCCCCAACGGGGAATCTAACCGTGATATTCAGGTCGGCTGGGCTAAATTAACTCTTTTCCATTTGTCCATACTTTAAGGTTAGGGTTACAATGATGTGTCTTACTGTACATACATAACTTTACATTTATACAGGATATGTCTACAAGGCTAGGCTGTGGCTTAGCACAAGTTGGAACATTGCCTGGTGCACGTTAAAACTGCTGTAGAAAGTCATTCCATATGGTTACAGAACCAATTACCAAGTGAGATGCGGTATTATCACATGATAATCATTTGCTGAACATTATTACAAGTGACTCTTGGATTGAAATATGTAGACTATAGTTGTAGGTATGTCATATTCATTTATGCTGGCGAAATTACTGCAGTGTTTTTTCCAACATCATGGGATTGAACAGTCAGGACCCAAGCAAAGGTAGGTTGGCCAGGCTGCTGTGAGACCTACGTGCTGAGCGCACCTTTCAAAGCTTGACAACTCCAGGTGAAGGCAGCTTAGTGCACACCGAAGCCTACTACCACACCCAGGATCCTCATGTTCCAAAGAAATCCAGCCTTCACCTTGAATAATGCTTAGGAGTGGGTTCTGAACTCACACTTGCCTGATTTGAATCCTAAGCTGTGTGCCTTTGAACAACTTAACTGTATCTCATTGTATCTTTCCTCATAGCTTTGTTGTGAGAGGTACACGTAGTTAAAACACTGGCTGCCAAACAGGCAATTAATGAAAGTATAACCCATGGATGCACACAGTGGGGTGGTGAGGGCCTGGGGTGGGGAGCAGAGGTAGGCTGGAGGGGGTTGATGGGGGGAAAAGGGAGTCATGTAATACTTTCAACAATAAAGATTTTTTAAATTTATTTTTTATTGACTTCAGAGAGGAAGGAAGAGAGAGAGAGAAACATCAATGATGAGAATCATTGATTAGCTGCCTCCTGCACAGCCCCCACCGGGGATCGAGCCCACAACCTGGGCATGTGCCCCTGACCAGAAGACCTTTCAGTCCGTAGGCTGATGCTCTATCCCAGGGGTGGGCAAACTTTTTGACTCGAGGGCCACAATGGGTTCTTAAACTGGACTCAAAAGAAGGAGCTGCGGCCGTGTTTCCGAAGTTGCCATGTTAACACTGCTGCTGGTGAAGGAGTGGAGGGGAGAGCAAGAGAACCCTCCGCTCTTTCGGCTCCACAGGTTGGATAGAACAGCCGAATGGCCGGATCCGGCCCGCGGGCCGTAGTTTGCCCAAGGCTGCTCTATCCACTGAGCCAAACCAGATAGGGTTCAACAATAAAGATTTTAAAATCCTATATAATAAAAGGCTAATATGCAAATTGACCAAACAGCGGAACAAACGGTCACTATGATGCGCACTGACCACCAGGGGCTGCCCTCTGGTGGTCAGTGCGCACCCACAGGGGGAGTGCCTCTCAGCCAGAAGCTGGGTTCACGGCTGGTGAGCGCAGTGGTGATGGCGGGAGCCTCTCCTGCCTCCACGACAGTACTAAGGATGTCTGAGTGCTGGCTTATGCCCACTCTCTACAGGGAGCTGTCAGTTGGGGATTCCCGGAGAGCTGGGCTGAGACAAACTGCCACCCCCCCTTCCAGTGCACAAATTTCGTGCACCAGGCCTCTAGTAAATAATAAAAGGCCCTGACCAGTTTGGCTCAGTGGATAGAGCGTCGGCCTGAGGACTGAAGGGTCCTCGTTCAATTCCAGTGAAGGGCATGTATCTTGGTTACAGGCACATCCCCAGTAGGCTGTTGCAGGCTGCTGTTCGATGTTTCTAACTCTCTATCCCTCTCCCTTCCTCTCTGTAAAAAATCAATAAAATATATATTTTAAAGAAAGAAATAATAAAAAGTATTACTGGTTTTCGTGAGGGAGGAATTCTTACTTCCCACCTTCTGGGTGCTCCTCATCCCTAGAATCACTTTTCCAGGGAACCTGTGGGCCTCGATTTCTCAGAGCCCTGCCCGCCCTCACCATTGCTTTGGCCTCTACAACAGGTGTCTGACCAAAAGTCATGCAGGCTGGCCCACCCCCAGCCCGACCCCATGCCCAGATCTCACCAGGACTGAAAGGCCTCTTGGGCGCCGTGTGAGGTCTGACCGCCACCTCGTAAGCCTCCGCTCCTACAAACTTGCAGTTTTTCATCCCAAGTCTTCTCACAGCATGAGGTCCCGGGTCCCCTCTGCCCTAGGGAAGTGCACTTCCGGTAAGATGGCTGCCCCCAAGGTGCTGCTCAGCAATCGTGCCAGGGCGCCGCCATCTTCCCGTTTTTGCCCAAAGCATGAAGGGAATACAACTTGCTCCACCTTGGCTTCGACTAGGCTCGGCCTCTGAAGGCTTGTTCAACGCAGTGTTGTTGGCACTTTCAAGGAGGCTAAGAGACGTCCACAAAGTGACTTCAATTTCTTCTCCGTGCGCTGAGGCGTAGACACCACGACGGCCACTGGGGGCCTGAGTGGCGCGGTGGGCGTGGTCACGTTGCGTAACAGAGCCACGTCCACGGCCAGAACGGGACTCCCGAGAAGCGTCCCTAGCAACAGAGAGAGAGAGGGCTTGGGGCCCTGGTCGCTGCCCTGGAGTATTGAGAAGCTCAGCATCAGGTGGGTCTTCGCGGGGCTGCGGACGAGGAGGGGCGGGAGGGTGCCTGTGAGGCGAGAGATGGGCAGCTCTGGGGACTTTTGTCTCAATCACTAGGGCGTCTTGGCTTTAGTGTCGGTGTTACCGAGTTTATGAAGACATTAATGATGAAAAATGCAAACGACAGGGTTTGTTGTCGGCCTGGGTGGTGCTGTGGGGCTCAGTGATCAAGAACAGGAGCCCTAGCTGGTTTCCCTGAGTGGTTAGAGCGTCAGGCTGTGGACCAAAGAGTCACAGGTTTGATTCCGGTCAAGGGCATGTACTTCGGATACAGGCTCATCCCTGGCCTGGGCCCTGGTCGGGGCACATGCAGGAGATGTGTTTCTGTCACATCAATATTTCTTTCTGCCTTTCCCTCTCTCTTCCACTCTAAATCAATGGAAAAATACCCTCGGGTAAGGATTAACAACAGAAAACCCAAAACTGGAGTGGTAGGTGAGAGTCATTGAATGCGGTGTCTTTGCCAGGATTGTGATATACCGAGAATCCTGGGCAGGGGGCCGGTTAGTGAACGCAAGTTTCCAGTTCATATTTCAGATTTAATTTGGTACCTGATTTTTTTGTGTTTTGTTTGTTTGGGGGAGTAGGCCAGTGTGTCTGTAGACATACATGGAGCTGGAGCTTTGCACACCCAGGGACCCTGGACAGTAGGTAGGTTGAGGCTCAGATGTTGACTGCTGGGAACAGACTAGATCAGTGATGGCGAACCTATGTCACGCGTGTCAGAGGTGACACACGAACTCATTTTTTTGGTTGAGTTTTCTTTGTTAAATGGCATTTAAATATATAAAATAAATATCAAAAATATAAGTCTGTCTTTTACTATGGTTGCAAATATCAAAAAATTTCTATATGTGACACAGCACCATAGTTAAGTTAGGGTTTTTCAAAATGCTGACACACCAAGCTCAAAAGGTTCGCTATCACTGGACTAGATGATACCTTCATCCAACTTGATCAACATTCATTTTGTTTCTTCCTCAAAGTACTAATTAAAAATTCTTTAAAAAAAAATTCTTTTGTCTTAACCTGTAAATACTCGAGTCTAGTCATTATCTACCTAACAAAGTAGTTAGGTACAATCAATCTAGTGCAGCAGTTCTCAAACTGTGGGTCTCGACCCCCTTTGGGGGTCAAACGACCCTTTCACAGAGGTTGCCTAAATACATCCTGAATATCATATATTTACATTACGGTTCATAACAGTAGCAAAATTACAGTTATGAAGTAGCAACGAAAATAATTTTATGGTTGGGGGTCACCACAACATGAGGAACTGTATTAAAGGGTCGCGGCATTAGGAAGGTTGAGAACCACTGTACTAGAGGCTTGGTGCACAAATTCGTGCACAGGTGGGATCTGGCTGGCGGAGCCCACAACCTGGGCATGAGCCCTGACTGGGAGTCGAACTGGGACCTCCTGGCTCATAGGTCAATGCTCAACCACTGAGCCACGCTGGCTGGGCCACCTGGACCTCTTTACATGGCCCTATGGGGCCATGGGAGCCATGGGAACCCATGTGAACATGAAGCTCTTGCAGCCTGTTGTGCTGTGAATAATAATGTCTTTGTCTCAGTCTGAGGAGTTTCGTGTCTTGATCGGCATCCTTGAAACAGGCAGGCTACCTTGTTGGCTTGCAAGTGGAGTAAAATATTAACCTCTTTCCATTTCTGACAGTCTTGGCAATTCGGAGGGATGGTGACTGAGCCCCTATATGAATAGCCTTTGTGTGTCACCTCATACCAGAGGGGAGCTGACTCGTTGAGATCGATGGGCCTGTCTGCCCGGGATGTAACACAATTTCACAAACAGAGTGGCTGATAAACAATAATTCTATCTCAAAGTTCTGGAGAATGGAAGTCTGAGGTCAGGGTGCAGCACGGTCTGGTGAGAGTTCACTCCCTCTCTCTCTTTTTTTAAAAATATATTTTATTGATTTTTTTTACAGAGAGGAAGGGACAGGGATAGAGAGTTAGAAACATTGTTGAGAGAGAAACATCAATCAGCTGCCTCCTGCACACTCCCTACTGGGGATGTGTCCACAACCAAGGTGCATGCCCTTGACCGGAATCAAACCTGGGACCCTTCAGTCCACAGGCTGACACTCTATCCACTGAGCCAAACCGGTTAGGGCAAGGGTTTGCTCTCTTTTTTTTAAAATCCTCACCTGAGGATATTTTTCCATAGATTTTTAGAGAGACGGAAGGACATAAAGAAACATCTATATGAGAGAGACACTCGATTGGTTGTCTCTTGCAGGAGCTTTGACCAAGGCCCGGGCCGGGGAGGAGCCTGGAACCAAAGTACATGCCATGGAACTGAATCTAACCTGGGACCCTGAGGTCCACAGGCCGAAACTCTATCCACTGAGGCAAACCGGCTAGGGCTGAGGGTTCTCTCTTGAATGGGAGACTTCTCCTTGAATCTTCACAAAGCAGAGGGGGTTACGACTGGAGCTCTCTCAGGCCTCCCGTTCAAGGGCATCCATCCCATCCATGAGAACTTTTGCCTTCATAACCGAATCACCTCCCAAAGGCTCCACCTCCTAATACCTTGACCTTGGGGGTTAGGTTTCAATATATGAATTTTGTGTGGGACACAGATCATAGCAGGACCTCTTGGCAAAAGGCAACATTCTTTTTTTAAAAAAATATATTTTATTGATTCTTCACAGAGAGGAAGGGAGAAGGATAGAGAGTTAGAAACATCGATGAGAGAGAAACATTGATCAGCCATCTCCTGCACACCCCCTACTGGGGATGTGCCTGCAACCAAGGTACATGCCCTTGACCGGAATCGAACCTGGGACCCTTCAGTCCACAGGCTGACGCTCTATCCACTGAGCCAAACCAGTTAGGGCAAGGCAACATTCTTTTGTTTTTTGACATCAGAATATAATAGGAGATATGTGTGATATGTCTGTGCCTCCTCATCCCCTATGCACCAGAGTGAGGTCAGTAGAGCAGTGGTAAGTAGAGTAGGGTTAAGGAGACAAACTACCCTGTCTGTTGTCGTAGGTTAGGTGAGCGTTTAGATCAAGTGCCACTAACCCCTGATATACACAGTTTTCATCAAGTAAATGATATTCTCTCTTTAAAAAAAATGTTTTTATTAATTTGTGTGTGTTTTTCAGAGAGAGTGGAGGGAGAGGGAGAGAAAATTGATCGCCTCCCAAGCATGCCCCCCACCAGGATCAAGTCTGAAACCTGGGTATGTGCCCTGACTGGGAATCAAACCAGCAACGCTTTGTGCACAGGACGATGCCCAACCAAATGAACCACACCAGCCAGGGCCATGATATTCTCTTTGTTGGCAAATTAGAGGCCTCAGTCTCCATAGCCATGTCTAAGGTGTCATCACCTCTCGGCCAGTGGGGGTGACTACTACAACTTGACCATATGCACAGTGGTTTTTCTGTTTTGTTTGGTGAGAATATTTTTTCCATCGATTTTTAGAGAGAGTGGAAAAGAGAGGGAAAGACAACTAGAAACATCAATGTGAGAGAAACACGTCGATTGTTTGCCTTCTGCACGTGCCCCGACCACGCCCTGGGCTGGGAAGGAACCTGCAACCAAGGTACATGCCCTTGACTGGAATCAAACCTGGAACCCTTTGGTCTGCAGGCGGACGCTCTATCCACTCAGCCCAACCAGCTAAGGCCAGAGTGTTGTTTGGGACTCTAAGGCAGATGTACTGAGCTCTGTCCTTCCCGCAGGGAAGGAACATCTGTTGTCACTCTGGCTCCCCTTTATCCACAGGAGGCCCAGCCCCTCATAGACCCGTAGGATATGGACATAGCTACATGTCTCTGTGATGATTTTGTGATTTAGAGCCACTGGCAAAGGGAGTAGCCTCCCCTTAGAACCCATTTAATGTATGAACTCAGGGCCACCCTGACACAACTAACAGGTATGCTTTTTTTTTATTGTTAATCCTCCCCGAGGATATTTTTTCCATTGCTTTTTCAGAGAGAGTGGAAGGGAGGGAGGTTGGAGGAGGAGGGGAAAGAAAGAGAAACATCTATCGGGGAGACACACATAGACTGGTTGCCTCCAGCACCCTCCCTGCGGGGCTGGGGAGCAAACCTAGGTAAGTACCCTTAACTGGGAATCAAACCAGAGACCCTTCAGTGTGCAGGCCAACACTCTAACCATTGAGCACCACCAGCCAGGGCAACAGGTACACTTTTCTTTTTTTTTTATTGATTTCAGAAAGAAAGGGAAAGGGAGAGAGGGAGAGAGAAACATTAATGATGAGAGAGAATCATTGATCGGCTGCCTCCTGCACACTCCACACCGGGGATTGAGCTTGCAAACCCAGGCATGTGCCCTGACCAGGAATTGAACTGTAACCTCCTGGTTCATAGATCATCCACTGAGCCACGCCAGCCGGGCTCAGGTACACTTTTGAAAGCATTAATTAGCTTACTAGTTGGGACTCTTCCAAACTGAAGTGTGACTTTTAGGGACATGCACTTCTCTGGCTTGTTAAATAAAAATTCTAACAAGTCAATTTAAACATCAGATTGACTTTATTCAACATCCTATCTAGCCAGTAGAAAGGAACTCCAAAGGGCTCCATAAAATGAAAGATTATTTTTAAGGTGGGAAAAGGAAATTCTTAGCAAAAACACATCGTTTCCAGCAGGGTTGCCCTGTAAGGGGAATGGAAGTTGAGGAATTTTACCTCATTGATGCAGCTCAGGTAATTCCAGGTGGAGCGGTCAAAAGTTACAGTCCCAGAGCCCTTGAAATCGCCAGGTTAGGTATTTCATTTGGTTAATGTAGGGTGTCCTACACGTGACTCCATTTTTGGCCTGCTGTCTCCTTTTCAATAGGCTTGGTATTCCAGTTTTGGAGTGAGTCAACTTGGACTTCACTACTCACACGGTGGGAAGGGCCCAAGAGTTCTGTGTCTCCTGCAAAATGCTATTCAAGAATGAAGCTAGCCTAACTGGTTTGGCTCAGTGGATAGAGCGTCGGCCTGCGGACTCAAGGGTCCCAGGTTCGATTCCGGTCAAGGGCATGTACCTTGGTTATGGGCACATCCCCCGTGGGGAGTGTGCAGGAGGCAGCTGATTGATGTTTCTAACTCTCTATCCCTCTCCCTTCCTCTCTTTAAAAAATCAATAAAATACATATTTAAAAAAAAAAAAAAGAATGGAGCTAGACTGGCTGGTATGGCTCAGTGGTTGAGCATCAACCCATGAACCAAGAGGTCACTGGTTCAATTCCTGGTCAGGGCACATGCCCGGGTTACGGCCTCTATCCCCAGCCGGAGGTGAGCAGGAGGCAGCTGATTAATGATGTTTCTTTTTTAAAAAAATATTTTTATTTATTTCAGAGAGGAAAAGAGAGGGAGATAGAAACATCAGTGACGTAGGAGAATCATTGATCGGCTGCCTCCTGCACATCCCCTACTGGGGACTGAGCCCAGGACCCGGGCATGTGCCTTGATTAGGAATGCAACCATGACCTCCTGGTTCATAGGTTGATGCTCAACCACTGAGTCACACCAGTCAGGCTCCCATCGATGTTTATATCTCTTTATCCCTCACTCTTCCTCTCTCTCTAAAAATCAATTAAAAAAACAAACATATTGGAAAAAAGAAAAGAATGAAGCTACACTGGCCCAGCAACACCTTGACTTTACAGGAACATGTGGTATCTGTCCCTTATGGAGGAAATTTTAAGTTCCACACTTTAGCCAAAGCCACTGGCACTGGGAACCCCAATCCTCTGAGATTCCCCTAAGTGCAGGGCCCTGGTTCGTTGGTGGTTTAAGCTGAAACCTGCTGGTGTCCTGTGGGACCTGGGGCTGTTCAGTCTCAATGCCACCAGTGCAGAACTGAAATCGGATGTGGTTGTTCCTGTCACCGGTCAGTTCTCAGGTATCTGGGCTGCTGCCAGTGGCCTAGTTGTTTAGTGTGCCAGCTGGAAAACTGGCAGGTTAAGGGCACCCCACTTTGGGGCTGTGAACTGTGGAAACTGATTGCAGTTCTGTAATAACTGTCTGGGTCACTCATTTAGATGCCCATGGTAAGGGCCTGCTCTTGGAGAGTCTGCCCAAAATCAAGGTGCTGATTACACCTGTTTCTGATGCAGAGGCTACCTTGGCATGGCACACCTGTGACCTTTTTGTTCAGCTTTATTATGATATAACTGACAAGTGAAATTTTAAGATATGTAAAGTGCATCCTTAGCTATGAAGAACCGTAGTCTCGGTGAACTGGTGGGTTGGAGTGTGATCCTGCGGATATGGAGGTCAAGGATTGAATTATGCAAGCCCTCCCCTCCTTTATTGGGAGTTTCCTAACTAGACTGGGTAGAGGGTTTTTTTCTTTTAATATATATGTTAAAATTTTCTTTTAATATATACATATTAAAATACATTTTTATTGATTTCAGAGAGGAAGAGAGAGATGGAAACATCAATGATGAGAGAGAATGATTGATTGGCTGCCACACTGGGGATGGAGTCCTCAGCCCAGGCATGTGCCCTTGACAGGAATCGAACCCTGGACCCTTTGGTCGCAGGCATTTGCTCTATCCACGGAGCCAAACCGGCTATGGCTGGGTAGAGGTTTTTTGGAAAAGTTGCTCTAGCTCTTCAGACCTGTCCAGGAGCCCTACTCAAGATTGCCCTTCAAGCCAGCACCGACCGGTTTGGCTCAGTGGATAGAGCGTCGGCCTGCGGACTGAAGGGTCTCAGGTTCGATTCCTGTCAAGGGCATATACCTTGGTTGCAGGCACATCTCCAGTGGGGGGTGTGCAGGAGGCAGCTGATCCATGTTTCTAACTATTCCTCTCCCTTCCTCTCTGTAAAAAATCAATAAAATATATTTTTTTAAAAAATATTTTAAAAAAAAGATTGCCCTTCAAGTGTCAGAATAAAGGGGAAGGAGTACCCCAGGCCTCTCCTTCCCCATCTCCCAACTCCCTCAGTGAGCGTGGTCCTAAAAGTGCAGGCTGGCGGCAGGGGCGGGGGGCGGGTGGTGGTGTTGTCCTCGCTCCCAGTTTGTGAAAGGAGACAGGCTCAAAGGCACAGTCACAGCTGAAGTTCCAGGGCTGGGAATTTTGAAAAGACAGAGAGAAGGAGGCGGTATTATTTGGCTCTGGGGGCTTGAGGTGAGACAGGGAAGGCGGGGCAGGGGAGAGACATTTATGTCAAGATCTGAGAATTGAATAGGGAAAGCTCTCTAAGTAGGAGGTACGGTTTGGGCAAGGCTTGTTGGCATGAAAAAGCACGATGGGGGGGGCAATGGGGCGATAATGACACATATGTAATACTTTAATCAATAAAGAAAAATAAAAAATAAAATGAATTTATAAAAATAAAGCTGATGTGTTTGCTGCTCAGACGGTCCTAAGTTTCCAGGAGCGCCCAAGTGCAGCAAGAGAGAAGGCAGATGTGCCTAGAGAGGGTTCAGGAATCGGATGCAAGGGTCCCCAGGGGCTTGATTTTTGTTTTTGAAATATATTTTTATTGATTTCAGAGAGGAAGGAAGAGGGAGAGAGATAGAAACATTTAATGATGAGAGAGGAACACTGATCAGCTGCCTTCTGCACGTCCCCTACTGGGGACCGAACCCACAACCTGGGCATGTGCCCATGACGGGAATTGAACCCGGGACCATTCGGTCTTCAGGCCGAGGCTTTATCCATTGAGCCAAACTAGCTAGGTCTGGGGCTTGATTTTTAATCCAGACGCTAAGGCAAGTCGCCACCCTTCTCTCGGCCTCGGCATAACAAAGGCATAAATCAAAAACTCACATTCCCCTCCTGTGACACAAAGACGGGCGGGTTGTCCGCCCGCCAGCCTGCGAAGCAGCGACCTCACAAGCCAAAACCTGCAGACGGTCTCAGTTCCCCAGATGATGTCATGCATTCCTAGTGACGCAGGCGCAGAAGCTTTCCGCAGGACCCGCAGAAGGGCAGCCTGCGACTCCTCCCAATCCTGCCCCTCATTGGCTAGAAACAACTGCTCGTCTCGGCCGTTGCTAGTAGCGACGTAGGCGGGTACAATGTTGGTCGCTGAGATACCACGCACTTCCGCTTTCTACCCTCCGGCTCTGGCAGGCCTTCGACCAATAGAAAATCGGAGGTGGGCGGGGACTTCATTCGTCCGGACCAAAGAAACTCGGGCTCGGCCCAGCGTGGGGCGGGCAGTGACCGAAGGGCAGCCCCTGTGAAGTGGCTCGTGCGCCCCCACGCTCGCCTTTCCTCCTCCTCCCGCCTCTGCCCCGCCCAGCCCGGATTCAGCACGGCGCTGGACGCAGTCTGACAGGAACGGGACGGAGCCAAGATGGCGGCGGCCGACGGCGACGACTCTCTCTACCCCATCGCGGTGCTCATAGACGAGCTCCGCAATGAGGATGTTCAGGTCCGGAGGCCACGGGAGACTTGGGGGAGGCGGGATGGGGGGCCAGGGGGCACGGGCGACCCTCGCGGAGAAGGCTCGGTGTTCGCTGGGAGTGGCGGAAGGGGGAGGCGGCCAATCAGCGTCCAGCTCTTATCTGTCCGGGTGCCCGGAACCGATGAGACGGCGCCGGGGATTGGGGGTGGGCTCCGCGGAGGGCGGGAGCGAGGGCCGCTCTGGAGGGTCCCGGGCCTGCCTCAGTGCGCGCGGCTGCCGGGGGCCGAGGCGGCGGCGGCCCGCCAGGGGGTCGGCCGGCCGGGTTGGGGTTGGGGTTGGGGGAGGGCTCGGGGCTCGGCGGCGGCTGCTGCATGACCCCCCGGGGGTTTGGGTCCGAGTCGGGGGGAGGCCACCTGATTGTTCCGACCCGGGTAGGTTTTTCTCCGTCGGGGTTTCGGCGACTGGGCCTCCGCGCTGTGGGTGGGGTCAGCTCCCCAAATCGGGACTGAGAGGTGAAGGCTGTCGTCCCAATGTCTCCCCGCTTTGCCGGTTCTGGTTTTTTTGTTTGTTTTTGTTGTTTTGAGAGTCAGCTAGCGAAGATACCCCACCTTCAAGGGGGGAAACTTGTTCAATTTAGGGACGAATGAAAGGGGGGGAATCCCGCCCGGCTCCTGGGACCCTCCCATTGTCCGGGGCGCGGACAGTTTACTAAACGGGCTGACAGTTGTCGTGAGTGGGACCGGGAGGCATTGAGAGGAGTCCACGGTTTGCGCCCCACCCCCCACCCCCCAATATCCACCTCCCACCCGCCGCGTGACCTTGGGCAGGTGACTTCCCTGCTCGGGGCGACTCTGCTTTCCATAAAAGTGTAGGCAAATAATCATAAATAATAGTCCCGGCCTCTTTAGGGGGGTGGCGAGGGACTGAACGAGGGACTACAACTGTAATAGCCCCGGCCGTGTCGCTCAGTGGATAGAGCGTCCGCCTGCGGACTGAGTGGTCCTGGGTTCATTCCGGTCAAGGGCATGTACCTTGGTTGCAGGCACATCCCCAGTGGGAGGTGTGTAGGAGGCAGCTGATCAATATTTCTCTCTCCCTTCTCTGTAAAAAATCAATAAAAAAAATATATATATAAAATACAACTGTAATAGAACGGTGTCTGGTCTCTTGTAAAGAGCCCAATAAATGGTAGCTCTAATGATTGGGAGTCAGGGCGGAAGCCGTCCCGTCTGCCCTCAGGGCCTCAGTTTCCCTGTTTATGAAACCCCAGCCGCTGGGGTTCTGGAATGACACGGGCCGTGGTGGTGCCACCAGCCGGCTCTTCCTCTTGCTCATTGGCACTGAGCCCTGGTTTGCTCTCCTCTCCCGTGGAGCTAATAATCTAGCTCAGCGGTTCTCAACCTGTGGGTCGCGGCCCCTTTGGCAGTCGAACGACCCTTTCACAGGGATCGCCTAGGACCATCCTGCATATCAGATATTTACATGACGATTCATCACAGTAGCGACATTACAGTTATGAAGTAGCGATGAAAATAATTTTATGGTTGGGTCACAACATGAGGAACTGTATTTAAAGGGCCAGAAGGTTGAGAACCACTGATTCTAGCTCATAGGACCTCTGTATGAATGAACTCCTTTGTTCACGGGACACCTGCCACATGTCAGGTACGGTGCTGAGAATGTAGTGGTGACATCAGTTGTTACACAAGAGACAGCGGTGAGACAGCGGAATACATGAATAACGCATGTGCGATGTGATGGGAAGGAGACAGTAGGATGTTGTGATAGTGACTCCGTAGTTTGGGGGTGGGAGGAGCTCTACTCTGTGGAGGGCACTGTTCTAGGCACAGGGAACCGGACAGACTCTTGGCCTCTCAGAGCTGACCTTGTAGTGAGGGGAAACAGACATGAACAACAGGATCAATTAGTACAATGTGCCCTGTGTTAGATGGGGGTAAGTGCTAAGGAGGAAAATGAAGAGGTGTTGGGAGTGTAGTTTTTAAGAGTGATCAAGAAAGGCCTTGCTGCCCTGGCCGGTTTGGCTCAGTGGATAGAGCGTCAGCCTGCGGACTGGAGGGTCCTGGGTTCAATTCCGGTCGGGAGCATGTACCTTGGTTGCGGGCACATCCCCAGTGCGGGGTGTGCAGGAGGCAGCTGATCAGTTTTTCTCTCTCATCGATCTTTCTAACTGTCTCTCTCCCTTCCTCTTTGTAAAGAAACCATAAAATATATTTAAAAAAACAAAAAAAAGGCCTTGCTGAGAAGGTGATGTTTGAGCAAAGACCTGAAGGAGGAGGCAAGGGAAGGGCAGAGTACACAGCAGGCGCGAAGTGGGCCCGCCAGGGGAGGCCCCTGTGAGGATGCAGACTTTAAGAGGGCACCCGAAGGACACCGCTCCCCGAGGAAGCTGGGGGAGAACCTGCCAGGAGGAAAGAGCAGGCAAGTAATGACAGTGGTTTTGCCCACTGGGGGCATTCGGTAAAGTCTGGAGACCTTTTGGAAGGTAACGACTGGGAGAGTGTTACTGGATTCTGGTGAATAGAGGTCAGGAAAGCTGCTAAGCCTCCTACAGGTCACAGGACATCCCCCACAGCAAAGAATTATCTGCCCCATTGTCCACAGTGGTGAGACTGAGAGCAGCCCTGGTCCAGGAAACTCCTGAGGCAAATTGAGGGCTTAAAGGGGCTCCACTGAATTATCTTAGAGTTCTGGGAGTTGGAAGTCTGATGGGCCTCACTGGGCGCTCATGTAGGTGTTGGCGGGGCTGCTTCCTTTCTGGAGTCTGTAGGGGACAATCAGTTTTCTTGCCTCTTCCACCTGCCAGAGGCTGCCTGCATTTTTAATTTTTTTTATTGCTTTTAGATAGAGAGGAAGGGAGAGGAAGAGAGAGAAAAACATCAGTGATGAGAGAAACATTGATTGGGTGCCTCCTGTACCCCCCCCCCCCACCAGGGATCACGTTCGCAATCTGGGCATGTGCCTTGACTGGGAATCGAACCAGTGACCTCTTGGTTCATGGGTCGACGCTCAACCACTGAGCCACACCAGCCCGGCAACTGCCTGCGTTCTTGGCTGTGGTCCCTTGCTCCATCCTTAAAGGAAACTCTAGGCCTGGAGGTGATGCACGGGAGGCAGTTCCTTGGGAGGACGCAGACCGGGGTCTGGCCACGTTATGAGTTACTCAATGCTCCTGGGCCTTGATTTTCTTGTTAAATAGGAAAAAAGGGTAGAAGACACACTAGGCAGGTTATTGTGAGGATTAAATGATTTGTAAAGACACACAGTTGCCAGCTACTGTCTTAAGACCTTGCAATAGCATGCCGTGTCCACATCTTAGAAACAGGGCTTGACAGGCTTCCACGCCTTTTTATAGAGTGCCTGGGCACTCGGTGAAACAGAACTAGAATTAAGGCTGCCCTCTGAGAATTTAAACCAGAAAAGAAGTTGGTAAAATGCTGATGAGGAACATGGGTTCACGTTCCAGGCTCTGTCACAAATTCACTAGGTGACCTGCGTTCCCTCCCTCTGCCTCAGTTTCCTCGACTGTAAAACACAGAGGTGGTATTAAGAGAGAACATGTGTAAAGTCCTGAACTTCATACGGAGCAAGCACTCTTTAAATGGTTAGGTTTCTTAGTGATACTAATAGCTACTCTATATCAGAAATGTTAGAGAGCCCAACCCATAGTCACTGAAACAAGTAAAGGTTCATTTTCCCTATTATTACTAACAAGGATATTACGTAATTGGGTCAGAGTGTGCCCTTTTCACCTGCTTCCTGTGGTCACAGCCTGCCGCAGCATCTGCTTTCAGTAGGTCCTTGCTAAAAGCAGGGGCCGTTCTAGGGCAGAGGTGCTCCATGTCCTCCCTTCTCTCAAGGAGGAAAATCTTTCCTAGAAGCTCTTCGGCCGACTTGCTCTTAATGTCTCTGTCCAGAACTAGGTCATGTGCTGTGCTGAGCTAGTTGGAATTAGGTTTGGCTGTAAGTAATAGGAAAACGCTAAATAACTGAGGCTTAAATGAGCTTGAAGTTTATTTCTGACTCATGATCAAAAAGTCTGGTGGCGCCTGACTGGCGTGGCTCAGTGGTTGAGCATGGACCTATGGACCAGGAGGTCACAGTTCGATTGCTGGTCAGGGCACATGCCCGGGTTGTGGGTTTGATCCCCAGTGTGGGGCGTGCAGGAGGCAGCTGATTAATGACTTTCTCTCATCATTGATGTTTCTATCTCCCTCTCCCTTTCTCTGTGGGGGAAAAAAAAAAAAGTCTGGTGGCAAGCCAAGCTGAAATGGTACTCTGTGGTGTTAGGGTGTCAGGCTTGCATGTCCTCCTTCTGCCCTCCCCATCCCCAGGTTACCTCAAGGTCCCAAAATGACTGCTGAAACCCCAGCCGTCATAGCTCCATTCCAGACAGAAAGGAAGGGAAAAGGCTGTCACCCAGTCTCCCCATAAGGACACTCCCTAGATGTCACACACGCCATTCCCTCTTGGATTTCATTGGCCAGACGTTAATCTCATGGTAACATCCAGATGCGAAGGTGATTTGGAAATGTCTTTTCTTGGGTGTGGGTGGGGTGGGGGTCATGTGCACAGCCGAAAAGCAAGGGTTAAGCATAGCCAGTGTAGGAGCTCTTAACCCGGGGCCCATCTGTATTCCCAGGGCAGGTCCATGAATTTGGATGAGAAGAATAACATCTTTATTTTCACTAACCTCTAATTCAAATTTAACTTCTGTTATGAACTCTAGTATTACAAGAGCATGTTGTAAGTAGCGTTAGCAAACCTGTGACTCTGTCCCCAGTGGAAATCATGACTGTTCCTAGCTCACTTCTAGTGTTTATGCTCACTTCTAGTTCAAAATTGTGGTTGTCATTAGACCTACCAAAGGGGTCCATGGGAGCCCCCAACCCTGCCCCGCACCTCTCTCCCTCCCTCGATAAAAAACACACACCAGAAATACAGATTGTGGGTGGTTACTGTTTAAGAGCCAGCTGGCTAGGTTTCAGATCCCAGTTCTGCCACCTACGAGCGTGTGAGGTTTCTTAACCTCCCTGTGCCTTCCTTTTCTCTGCCATAAAATGGGTGATCCTATATTTACCTCACAGTTGTTTTGAGGGTCAAATGAGTTAAAACATTGGCATACCAGGAACGGTATCTGGCACATAGCAAGTACCATGGAAATATTTGCTGTCTTTTTTTTTTTCTTTTTTCTGTCTTTATTCTGTCACTATGGGAGAAGGGAAAAGAGACCTTGGTGGACAGCTAGCCAACTGCCACACGTGCCCTTTTTGGAGCCCAAAATAAACCAGGATCCTGCCCTTACTGACCTATGTCTAATGCTAAGGTATTCCCAGTAGTATGTAACTTTGTACTCACAGTAACTTTCTGAGGGTAGGTATTATAATCCCATTTCACAGGTGAGAAAGTTGAGGCTCAAAAAGGTACAAAGTGTGGCCCCAGATCTGACAGCCAATATGCAAAGCAGCTTAGCCTTGAACACAGGCAGTGAGGCTCCAAAGCGTCACCCTGTGCTGCCTTTTGCAAGCGTTTAAGGTGCTATCTTCACTGAGAGAAGCAGGAGATGTTCTTCATGAAACCCAAACCGGAATCTCCAAGGAGGGCAGTGGAAGGGAGGGGGCTCTGCACCATGGCTGGCACGGCCTGCTTCTCACGGGCCCACCCGTTGGGCATCTTCCCTAAGTGACAGCATGATGTTGAGATTTTGAGTCAGGGCACCTGGCTTTTGGTCCTGGCTCTGCTGCTTTCCAGCAAGTGACAACTTCCCTGTGGATCAGAGGATTCTAGTGATAATACCTACCTCAGAGCGGAGTTGTAAGGATTGAGTCTGTTAATTATCCGAGCCAAGTCCTTGATTGCTGCCAAGCACATAGTGAGCTTCCGGTAACTGTTAGCTGCTCCTGCTTGTTACTGGCCTTATGATGGTATTCTCTGGCACTCCTCACTGTCCTCAGGGCTGCTGCTCGCCTGGGGTGGCCCTGGCTCATGTGTACGTTTCCCCATAGCCCAGCTGTCAGAAGAACCCAGAGACCCAGCTTGAAGGTGACAAAGGAAAGAAATAGGCAACTGGGTCACCGCTCCCCCTGACATTTTATTATGAAAGACTTCAAACATACAGAACACTGAAAGACTAGTGCAGGGGCCAGAAACTGCGGCCCGTAGGCCAGATCCAGCCCGCTGTCTACTTTTGCAAATAAACTTTTATTGGAACACAGTCATGCCCATTTGTTTACATATCTGGTTCTGCGGCTGCTTTTGTGCTGCAAGGATGTAGTCAGGTAGTTGGGGCAGAGACCTTGTGGCCCGCAAAGCTGAAAACACTTTCTGGCAATTTACAGAGAGAGCCTCTGACTTCTGAGCTAGAGTAGTGAGTGCCATATACTTAGCAGCCAGGTTTGTTGCTAGTGTTCACCATGTTCAGGTTTTTAAAAAAAATCTCTTCATTTTATTTTTTGGTTGAAAATAAGTTGCAGACCTTGTAATACTTAATTTCATCGAGGTCCTTTTACAGTCAGGAAGGTGAGTTTTTGGACCTCCTCAAGCCCAGATAGTCCAAAAACCTAGTGACGTCGTATCAAAAATGTGTATGTGTGGGGGGTGTTTCTGAGGGGAAGCCACCTTAGCATTTCATCATAGATTCTCCTCATTGTCTATGATCCCAAAGGGATTTTTATTTTTAAAATATATTTTTATTGATTTCAGAGAGGAAGGGAGAGGGAGAGAGATAAAAATATCAATGATGAGCGAGAATCATTGATTGGCTGGGATCGAGCCCACAACCTAGGCATATGCCCTGACCGGGAATTGAACCCATGACCTGGTTCATACATAGATCGATGCTCAATCACTGAGCCATGCCAGCTGGGCCCTAAGGGCTTTTTAAATGGAACTTATTTGATGTGTCACTGGCACACCTCTCTGCAGTCGCGTTGGGCCCAGGAAAGGACAGGCTGAGGGAGCCCGGTCCCTTCTTGCCCTGCTTCTCCTTCCAGGAAGAGAGTTCCCACTTGTGCCTGGCAGTGGCTTACTCGTGAGCGTGTCCCCTTTCCTGTCACACACATGATCTCATTGCATTCTGGCGATGGCACTGTGAGCCAGGGAGGGGAGGCCCCTTGTCAAGATGGAGAAACAAGGGGGGAGGAGTTCACAGCCAGCCGGGCCATCACAGCTAGTTCGGAGTCCCCACTCTCTCCGTGCTCACTTAGCCATTGCCTCTGCCTCTCCGAGCCTCTTTGCATAGTGGGGAAAGGGGGTGTCAGTCATGCTTACCTTCCTGCATCCAGAGGATCACATGAGGTCCCACTGGAGGCTCCGAGGAAACTCATGCCCCTCTCCTAGCTTCCGGTGGCTGCTGGCAATTCTTGACATTCCTTGGTTTGTGGGCGCATCTTCCTCCGTCTTCACCTGGCCTTTCCCTCTGTGTGTCTCTGTGTCTTCTTTTCTAAGGGGTTAGGCCTCTGCAGAGAAAACCTGCTCTTCTGTGTATCTCCTTTACTCCTTTACTCTCACACACTTCCACTCAACACTTCTGACACCAGATGCAGGGGGAGTTCCCCACACCCAGCAACTCTCCGTGTCACCAGCTGGGAGCCCTGCTATTCATACTCAGTTCAGTTCAATTCAGTTCTGACACTGACCAGTTAGATCACACAGGCTAAGGGCTCAGTCCCATGAGATTGCCCCCCACACATACACACTTGAGACGCCAATGGCAAGTCCTCAGGTTACCCACAACTTCTGCCGGACATGGCTACAAATGAGAGGTTCCCTGACACCCTCCTTGGGTTTGATGATTGGCTAGAACAGCACACCGATCTCAGGGAAACACATTTACCCGTGTCTTCTGTGGTCAAGGATGCAGATGAGCGGCCACATGCAAAGGTACATAGGCCCGAGGTCTGGAAGGCCCAGAGTGTGGGAGCTTCTGTCCCTGTGGAGTTGGGGTGTTGTCACCCTTCCGGTGCTTGGATGTGTTCACCCACTCGGAAGCTCCCCGAAACCCCTCCTATTGGGGATTTATATGGAGGCTTCGTTGTGTAGGCATGATCATTAACTCAGCCTCCATCCCTCTCTGGAGAATGGAGGGTGTGGCTGAGAGGTCCAAGGTTCTACTCGTGGCTTGGTCTTTCTGGTGACCAGTCCCCATCCACAGTCACCTCATTAGAACAAAAGGCGCACCAATCACTCAGGAAATTACCAGGCTTTAGGGGCTCCATGCCAGGAGCTGGGAGATAGGTTTCTCTTATTTCACAAGGGCTCCCTATCTTCACACTCACAGCTGCACGGGCCAGCACTGGGACATGTCTTTCTGGGGCCACTATTCAGCCTGTTACACTAGTGGTATTGTTACTACTGCACAGCCACTCCTGTTTTTACAGCAATGTTGTTATAGTGCTGTTTATTCTGTTATCATCACTGTCAGCCCACAGTCCTGGGTTTCATTCCTTGCTCCGTGCCATCTGAGCTGGGTGACCCTTCGAAGGTACTTGCTCCCTGAGCCCATTTCCACTCTGTAGAATTGAGCTCATAATCCTCTGACCCCAGGGTGATTGTGAGAGTTAAAAGACTCAATGTGGGAGCGCAGAGTAAGTGCACTGTGGCGTGGCTGCTGCTGTTACAGTGTGATGTGTCCAGTGCAAGAGGGGACGAAAGCGGAGGCCTGTGGGGTGGGGGTGAGGCCAGGTGGGGTTTTACACAGAATTGGAAAGGGCCGCTGAGCGGGCATCACCTCAGTAAGACCCCAGAGCTGCTTTGCTGAGGGGTTGCTCCCATGCTAATTTCATGACTGAAGGTGACAGAGGCACTTGGTAGGTGTTTGCCAACTTATTATTTGGTGTCTTCACACACACTTAGTTCCAGGTGCTGTTGGACTCTCTTACAGCTGGGCTTGCTCACATTCTCCCCTTCTTTTCTTGTTCTCAATAGCTTCGCCTCAACAGCATCAAGAAGCTGTCCACCATCGCCTTGGCCCTCGGGGTGGAGAGGACCCGCAGTGAACTTCTGCCCTTCCTGACAGGTAACCGCGTGCACTTCTGGCTCATGTGGAGTGGGGGCTGTCAGGGTGGTGCCTGCTGGGTAAGGGGCCTCGCTGTGGATTTAACAGGTCGTTTGTGTCTGCCCTCTGCTAGACATGGGTGCACAGGGACTGAGGAGAAGTGCAGTCCTTCTCTGAAGGAATGATCTGGAATGTTAGGGGCAGGTGTAGGCAGGTATGAATTGCAGCTCCCGCCATTAGAAGCTGAGTGACTTAGACTAGTTACTTCACTCTCTGTGTAGTGTTTTTATGGTATTATTAATCCTCACCTGAGCATATTTTCCATTGATTTTTTTAGAGAGCATGGAAAGGAGGGGGAGAGAGAGAGAAACATGGATGTGAGAAAAACACATCGATTGGTTGCCCCCTGCATGCGCCCTGACTGGGGTCTAGGGCCTGCAACCGAGGTATGTGCCCTAGACCATAATCAAACCTGAGACCCTTTAGTCCAAGGACTGTCGATCTATCCACTGAGCCTGTGGCTTGGGCTCTCTGTAGTTTTTATGTGTAAAATGGGGATGAGCATATAATAATAATAATAATAATTGCTAATACTTATTGTATGCCTGCCACATACCAGGCACCGTGCTAAATAAACCCTTTCTTGAGAGGACTGAGTTCATGCACCTAGAGTCCCCAGACCGGCACCTGTGCTCAGTAAATGTAAGTCACCATCATTATCTGAGTTAATGCCACGGCAACGCCTGATAAGTAAGATTGCCCCCACTTTTTGGATGAGGAAACAGGCATGATGAGATCTATTTGCCCAAGGTCACACAGGAGCTGACTCGGAATGTTATCTAGTCATGCTGGGTCCAAACTCACCTGGTTAATGCATCAGGGTCCCGACTACCTGGGTTCAAATGCAAGCTCTATATCACTTCTAGCTGACGGACCTCAGGTGATGTATTTCACATCTGCCTGCCTCCAATTCTTCCTGTGTGAAGTGCGCATAACTTCACATAAGTTATGTGAAGTTATAATAATAAATAGCATAACCTGACAGGACGATGAAATAGATACCAGGTAACGGTACCCAGCATGTGGTAAGTGCTGCTTAAATGTGAATGAGTAGCCTGTCCTGAGCACTCCTGTCAGCGAAGGTGTAGGCACAGCCCTTAGGACAATGTCTGACACCAATCACTAGTAAATCCTCTCTTCCCGTGATTCCCATGACAACTCTATACTAATTAAAACCACAACTAAAGCCTCATTCCTACAGTCAGCATCTGCACACGTGACGCAGAGCAGATGGCCCTGAACCAGGTGGCTTGCTCTGATGAACTGTTGGAGAGACTTGAGAGCTTTGGAATGCTGCGACAGGGACGACCTCTGAGGCTGCAGGGGACAAGGGGTGTGGCACAGAGTATAACAAGGGGTTAAATAGTTGTAGAGAGAGAAAGAGTTGGAGAGACCTGGGTTTGAAACACAGCGGTGCCACCAACCTCCAGCCTGCTGGATAAACCCGGGGGAGCCACTCCACCTGCCTGCCCCAGTTCCCTCACCTGTAAGAGCCAGACCTAACTCAGGGTTGTTGGGAGGATGAAGTGCTGCTGGTAATTCTGTCATAGGCCATGGGGAAGGCAGCCCAGGGAGGGAAACCGGCAGGAGAAAACAGCAAATGGAGGCAGGCTGGGACCTGGGGATTCACCTGGGACGGGCACAGTGGCAGGTGGGTGATGGTGGGTTGGAATTTGCTGGCCTTGGGTGCCAGGTAGCAGTTTGGGTTTAATCCAGTAGAGAAGGCAGGGCATCCATTATAGGTAGTTGGTGGAGGGTGGGGGCATGAGATGGACAAAAATAAACCTAGCGGGCAGGCAGAATTGTATTGAGGGGCGGGATGGGTGAAAGAAAGCCAGAGGCAGGACGTCAACTTGGGAGACAGCAGCTAAGAGCAGAGATGCCGGGGCTAGGCTGTCTGCGTTCAGTCCTCGCCTCAGTGGGCTTCATTGCCTCATCTGTAAAATGGAAATAATCGTCAGACAGATGGGGGCCATTGTGAAGGTTCAGGGAGTTCAATGTATGTGTTATCTTTATTACATGGTAGAGTCACATAATTCCAGAGAAAGGTTTCTTTGGGCTGCTGTAATCCCAAATGACATCAGATTTTCTTCACTTTGGGCTTCAGGAGATTGCCAAATGTTCATAATAGTAAATGGCAGATACACTGTCTCTTGGAAAAGCTCATACTGTTTCAGACAGAAAAGGTAAAAGCCCTGAGCTTCCATCTACAGAACGTTCAGAATCGACATTATGAGGGGGAAATTACCACCTAATGTCCCCGCTGTGTTAAAGAGACCAGTATTGGTAAATTTTGGCCTTAATTTGTGAGACATGTGTTGACTGCACGGTGAGTCAAGTCACATGTGAGTTTGTCGTGGAGCTACAAAGTAACCTGTCACTTAAAGACTCGGACTCCTGTAATACTAGTGAAAATATGCTCAGAAATCCCAGGTTTGCCCTGAAAGCACTCCCTGGTTTTGTTGCAAAGACCCTGAGACAGGTTCCCTGAGACAGAGGAGAGTAGCTTGATATTTCAAGTACAGAAAAGAGGAGGAGCCCCACAAGATGGGGGCAGTGATGACACCATGAGAGGGTTGTGGTATAGAGGTGACCCAGAGCTGGAACCCACCACTTCCACTCCCACCCCATTGTCCAGAGTATAGTTACGTGTCCATGCCACCTGCAGGGAAGCCTGGGAAATGTAGTCCGGCTGGATTGCCATAGGCCTGGCTTAACCTCAGGAAGTTAAGATGCTAGCATAGATGCTAAGGATGCAGCAGTTCCCACCACCTCAGGGAAGATAGGATGGAGCTGGGAAGTGAACGGCTTTCAGGTTTAGCATCAGGACAGAGCATTTTCTTTTTATAAAACTTTATTTAAAAAATATATTTTTATTGATTTCAGAGAGGAAGGGAGAGGGAGGTAAACATCAATGATGAGAATCATCAATGGCTGCATCCTCCATGCCCTCCATTGGGGATCAAGCCTGCAACCCGGGCATGTGCCCTGTCATCCAACCCAGGCCCGTGCCTTGATCTCTGTGCCAGCCCAGGTGGAGGGTGGGGGCAGTAAGTGCCTGTAGTTTGAGAAGCAGCATGAGGCTGCATGTTCCCAGCTTGGCTTCTTAAGGGGCTGGAGTCAGAGTTTGGATGGGACTGGAACAGAGTCTGTTTTGGTCCTACAGACACCATCTACGATGAAGATGAGGTCCTCTTGGCCCTGGCGGAGCAGCTGGGAACCTTCACCACGCTGGTTGGAGGCCCGGAGTATGTGCACTGCCTGCTGGTGAGTCTGGAGGCGGGGAAGTGCTCTTGCCTTCCCCTTGGGGTTCAGGGAGGGGAGAATATAGGAGGTGATTGGGAGTCATCCCACAGTAGATGGGCTTTGGGCATTTAATTTAATCCAACAAGTTGGGGCTTTGGGTTAGGAGTCAGGCTAGCTTCTACCACTGATTTACTGTGTGACTTTTAAAAATTACTTAACCTCTCTGTGCTATCCTTTGCTTATCTCTAAATGGAAGTCATTAGCACCTATCTTTATAATTGAGCCTTAGCACAGTACTAGGCACATAGTACTTCTAACAGGTGTTAGCTGCCATTGTCATGATGCCATGTGTTATGTGGTCATGTCCACCCTTTGGGATAGCGAGAGTTTCCTTTTTATAGATGAGCCCAGAGGTTGGGCGTCTTGTGCAAAGTCGCACGGCTAGTACATGGCAGAGGAGGGATTCCAGGTATATCCATTTGAGTCTCCCCCAGGCCCCTACCCCACTGCCTGCCAGTCTGACCCTGTGCTTGGTAGTGGCCAGGGACATAGAGAAGGGTCAGATACTAACATTGACTGCTGTTTGGGAGAAGAGAAGGGAGGACCCCCGTTGGCCTCTGGGAGGTACTCCAGTCTGTGATCTGGGAAGAAAACACCTCAGAGGTGGCCCAGGCCCTTGGTTTCTCTCTGTTCCTCAGACCCCTGGGCCATGGCGTTCCTCCCAGTAATTCTGTATTTCATTGTTTCTAAACATGTATTTCATTGTTTCTAAACACATATTTCGTACTAGTCCTCTGCACTTGATGGTGTCTTACTTACTGTCAGCAGCTTCCTTTTAGTGGTGTATAACATAATGTGCTTCTTAAAATTGTTGGTATGTTGGATTTCAGCAAATGGGATAGGTTGTTTTTTTCCAAACAGCATTAAGTCAGGAGGTGTGATGATTGCCCTTCAGTGCTGGTATCTGAGCTTTCATCTGTGTGTGCACAGAAAATTATATGTGAATGGGATTGTTTGCATTTTACATAGAACAGGGCTGCCATGAGGAATGGGTGGTCCGAGGACCAGCCTGAAAGGGGGTGGCCCTTGAACGCCATGGAGCTCTCTGCAGCCTTGGCCTTCGTCAGTTTTTCTGAGGAGAGAATGCATAGCTTTCAGCAGCTTCTCAGAGGACCTGCGCAGAGAACACTGCTTAGATCACCAGGGCTCCAGATAGGGAGGGTCTCAAGCTTTCTGGGAGCCAGCACTGGGAACCCGGGGTCCTTCCCCAGCCAGGTCAGGGTCTTCCCACAGAGCATTCTCAGTGAGGTGAACCCCAGTCATCGCACGCTTCCTTCTGGGGAGCAGTCACATGTGATCTCTGGGACTGTCCAGCACAGACATTCTGAGGCCCTCTGGGAGCCTAGAGGGAGCAGGGTCAGAGTGGCTGACGCTCACTCAGTACCCGTGATTGTTGTTCCAAGTGCCTGAGGCACAGTGACCCATCGCTTCTCACAGCGATGGGACATGCTCCAGTTCACAGATGAGAAACTGAGGCATAGACTGGTTTGAGTGAGTTGCCCCTGCCTCTTAACCTTGACCTCTAGAGAGAGAGATGCGGGGGGAAAGGGGAGAAGGAGAAACATCCATTTGAGAGAGATACATTGATTGGCTGCCTCCCGCAAGATCCCTCACTTTAAACCTGCAACCCAGATCCCAGGTACTGGCCAGGACCACATGGGCCATTGCTCTACCAGCTAGGGCTCTTTCTGCCGCCTTATACCTGTAAGGCCACACTGGTCTTCAGACTACAGACCTCCAAGCCTTTATTTGAACAAAAGAGAATAGATTGAGTCTCCTTCATTACTGATTACAGTGGGGCCTTGACTTACGAGTGTCCCGACTAACGAGTTTTTCGAGATACGAGCCGTCTCTCGGCCAGTTTTTTGCTTTGAGTTTCGAGTTAAAATTCGTATTACGAGCCAGCTTCAGATACCCCACTGCTAGTGGGTGTAGCGAACATCACAGTGAATGCCACAACATCAGCCCAGCATCACGTGTCTCATTCGTTCACTTTTTGATTTGACATACGAGTAATTTGAGTTACGAGCTCCGTCACGGAACGAATTAAACTCACAAGTCAAGGCCCCACTGTACTGAGTTCCTGCCCTGTGCTAGGAGCTCTGCTGGGCTTCGGGTACACAAAGGTGAGCAATCAGGTGTCCCTCCAGGCCTCACCCTGACAAACCAGTGAACAGTCACAGCCCCAGGTCCCCCACTAACATGAGCTCCTGATGCAGTCGCCTGTCAGAGACCACAGCTGTGCTTTTCAGCCCTCCAGGCCCTGGAGCAGGTGGCCTGGGTGAGAGGCTCTTACTGGGCTGTCAGCTCAAGTCCCTCTTCTTTCAGATGAAGACAGAAACAGGACCTGCTTCCCAGGAGTCAGTGTGTTAGAACCACCCTCCTCCCCCAAGCTGGTGACGGTGGCCTCCTTGGGTCACATAGTGTGTAGAGTTCCCGTCACTGTCACGAGGATTGTTGCACTCTGAGGCGCTAGTGGCAGTGGTGGCCCCCTCCTCAGAAAGGGGTGTGCAGTTTTGAGGTTCATGGACCACCCCACTGAAGCTCCCTGAAGGACCCCTAAATGAGGTCTGCATAAAGGCTGGGATGGGGTGATCACAGGTTTCTGGTTAGAAATGAACCCACAGAGGGGCTCAGGGTGGGGGCTCCAGGGCTGGGGGTGGTGGGGAGGGAGCATCCCGTGACCTCGTGCTCTGTGCCACAGCCACCCCTGGAGTCGCTGGCCACCGTGGAGGAGACGGTGGTGCGGGACAAGGCAGTGGAGTCCTTGCGGGCCATCTCGCACGAGCACTCGCCCTCCGACCTGGAGGCCCACTTCGTGCCGCTGGTGAAGCGGCTGGCGGGTGGCGACTGGTTCACCTCCCGCACCTCGGCCTGCGGCCTCTTCTCCGTCTGCTACCCCCGTGTGTCCAGCGCCGTCAAGGCAGAACTTCGACAGTGAGTCCCAGCTGTGGCCCCTGAAGCTCAGCCTCCCCTCCGCCTGGTCCGCTTCTCTCAAGCCCCAGCCCCTTGAGGCCTCCCAAGTCCCAAACACCCCTGAGCTCTCCCAGCCCCTGTCTTCCCCCCCTCGGAGAAGCTGTGTCACCAAGGACACTGCCTCTTGCTCAATTAGGAAATATAGATAATGACAGTTCCTTCCTCCCCTTGCTTCTCGCAAGGAAAGGATCACCGCATATAAAGTGCTCAGCAGAATCTGGCATATAAAAACATGGACAAGTGACCCGTGATGCTATCTGAGGCCTGCCCCGGTCCAGACCCTTAGCAGCCTCCTCTACTCTCCACCGCTGGTCCTGATGCCCCAAGAAATTCCTTGCAGGGAGGACTTGCCTTTGGGAAGAATGAATGAACATGGTTTTAATTGGACGAGAACTTGCCCCTCCCTCTGAACTTCTGTCCACCCACCATTCCCCACACACTTTTTGAGCAGCGAGCCCAGGCTCTGAGCCCTTACTTACCCAGAGTATTGGTGGACAGCTGCCCACATGTGCTTAGAGATGTGTGTTCCGCCCCCTTCGCCTCCAAGAGGAGCAGTTATTGCTGGAAAGTAAAACTTTTGAGTGGCCCAGACCAGCATCTCAGTTGCACAGTTTTATGTGGTCGTAATATAACCGGCACCTGTCGTCCTCTACAGATTTATGTGCAGACAGATAGGCTGCCACGTGCTCACACACGGGAACTCATTTAAACCTCACGTTGCCCTTCACTGTCAGCTCCTTGTACAGGGCAGGGAAGACACAGAGAGGCATCATCACTTGCCCAAGGTCACCAGGCAAAGCCAGGACCTGCGTGGCTGCAGTCTGCTGGCTCCTCTGCCATGCTGCCTGCTGCCCGAGGTCTCAGGGACTCCTCCTGAGCCCCATCCCATCCCGACCCCCAGGTACTTCCGGAACCTGTGCTCAGATGACACCCCCATGGTGCGGCGGGCCGCAGCCTCCAAGCTGGGGGAGTTCGCCAAGGTGCTGGAGCTGGACAACGTCAAGAGTGAGATCATCCCCATGTTCTCCAACCTGGCCTCTGACGAGCAGGTGGGTTCTGCTCCCGGCCCCTGGCCCCTCCCCCCTCCCTCTGGCAGACCCTGCAGCAGGAGGTGAATCTAGTGCTAACAGGGCCTCTGCTGCCCTCTCCCCGCCCCAATCCTCTCTCCAGGACTCGGTGCGGCTGCTGGCCGTGGAGGCATGTGTGAACATCGCCCAGCTCCTGCCCCAGGAGGACCTGGAGGCCCTGGTGATGCCCACCCTGCGCCAGGCTGCTGAGGACAAGTCGTGGCGTGTCCGATACATGGTGGCTGACAAGTTCACAGAGGTAGGTGAGGGACTGTTGACATGTAGGAAACAGGCTCTCAGAGGTTAAGGGCTGGGGCATGTATAGGAGTTGGGTTTTCTTTTATTGCAGTGGAATCACGGGGTGTTTGAGCTGTGGGAGCTCTGTGATCATCTTATTGGACCTCACTTCATGTGCCAACCTGGTTGGTTGATAGTGGCAGCTGGAAGCGCCATGGGGAGAAGGGCTCTGAGGGTCAGGTTCTGTGGGAAAGAGGCCCTAGGAGCAGAGAAGGGTAGCACGTGTCCATTCCTGACTTGATCCAACTTTCTCTCCTTGGACAAAAGGGACGACATAGCCTGAATGAGTTTGCTGGGGCTTCCATCACATAGCACCACACACTGCCCTGGCCAATTTGGCTCAGTGGATAGAGCATCAGCCTGCAGACTGAAGGGTCTAGGGTTTGATTCTGGTCAAGGGCACATGCCCAGGTTGCAGGCTAGATTCCCAGTAGGGGGCATGCAGGAGGCAGTCAATCAGTAATTCTCTCTCATCGTTGATGTTTCTATGTCTCTCTCCCTCTCCCTTCCTCTCTGAAATCAATAAAAACATATTTTTAAAAAAAAAGATAAAAAAGATGAGCTCAAAAATGAAAAATAAAACAGTGAATAAAAGTTTCAAAACAAGCCGAAACCGGTTTGGCTCACTGGATAGAGCGTCGGCCTGCGGACTGAAATGTCCCAGGTTCGATTCCGGTCAAGGGCATGTACCTGGGTTTCGGGCACATCCCCGGTGGGGGATGTGCAGGAGGCAGCTGATCGATGTTTCTCTCTCATCGATGTTTCTAACTCTCTATCTCTCTCCCTTCCTCTCTGTAAAAAATCAATAAAATATATTTTTTAAAAAAAATCAATAAAATATATTTAAAAAAAAAAAGTTTCAAAACAAATCAAAGCACCACATGCTGAGTGTTCTGTTTCCTCACAGTTCAGGAGGCTACAGTTCTGAAGTCAAGGCGTCAGCTGGGCAGTTTCTCTGAGATTTCTCTCCTTGGCTGCAGATGGCCATTTCCTCCTGTGTCCTCACATGTTCGTCCCTCTGTGCATGTCTGTGACCTAATCTCCCCTTCTTGTAAGGACTCTAGTCATTTTGGAGTAGAGCCCACCCTATTGACCTCACTGCACTTTAACTTACTCTTCAAATACATTCACATTCTGAGATCCTGGGGGTTAAGATATCAACATGTGAATCTTGGTGGGGGGCACGGGTTAGCTCATCATACCGCCCAACAGCTTGACTGGTCAGAGTGACACCACCAGGCAGACAGAACAGGGACAAGATGCCATGCCTCTGACTCCCAGAACAGTGCTCTTCCCACGGGACCTGAATTTGCTTTGAGCCACCAACAGTATTGGGCGCTAGGGATCCATGACTCCAGCACATGCCCATCCACCAAGGAGCAAGCAGTCTGAAGGGGAAGGTCCAGTTGAATTTCATAGTCACGTGTCACAGGTGTTGGGCCAAAAGGAATGTGGGGGGTGGGCGCCGAGGAGAGGAGGTGGTGCCACAGCTGGTTCTAGAACATGAGTGGGTGAGAGCTGAGACGGAAGGGCGGCAAATGCAAAGGGCCTGTGGAGGGAGGCCAGAGCAAATGCACCAGGAACCATCAGGGCCAGCTTTAGGGGGGCCCTTCAGGGAGAAAACTGGAGAGATGGCCACATCCGAGCAGAGAGGCCTCGGTGCCTCTGCCCTGTGTCACCCTCTTCCTGTAAGTATTTCCCCTGGTGTTTGCTGGGAGGACTCGGAGCCTGAGGTTCTTTCCCAGGACGGCCGGTTTTCCCTGTGAAAACGTCAGCACAGCATGGCTGTGGGATTGTGACTGCTGGGAGCCACAGCACCGCTATGGAAGAGGCTCCTTCTGTACGTTGGCTACTGGACAGCACGGACGGCCAACACTGGGGTTAGATAGAAGCTCAGCTTTGTGAGAGCAGGGCACACAATAGACACTCAGTACGTGTCCATTACGTGAATACAAGGGTAGCATTGGGCCCTTCAAGGCCTTCACTTGTTTGTTCCCTTCTGAGCCTTGAATCACTCTGATTTCTTCCGGGTCTCCAAGACCTAGCTTTGCAGAAGAACCCTGGTGCTGGGCGACAGGCAGGGCCCAGTATGCCTTCTTCCCCCGTAATTACAAATGTGCCACTGGTAACTAATCTTGAAAAAAAGAAAGAGGCCTTCACCAGTGTTTCTCGGTTGGGTATCATCTCACTGAGAGGTCGCTGATTCAATTGCAAGTCAGGGTACATGCCTGGATTGCAGGCTCCATTCCCAGGAGGGGGGCGTGGATTGATGGTTCTCATCAATGTTTCTCTCTCTCCCTCTAAAACCAATAAAAACATACTTTTAAAAAAATACATAAGTCAAACAGCGAGAGCTGCTATAACCTCAGAATATTTTGGATTAAGTAACAGAAACCCAACCCAAGTTGCCTGAGCAGTATGGAGGTCCCTTTTATTATTTTTTTCACATGGATTGCTACTACCATGCAGTAGGTACCCTTGTGGTCTTCATTTTGCTTTTGAGATACAAAGTGACTTGTTCAAGTGCATACAGTTGTTAAGTAAGAGTAAGAATTTGAGCCAGACAGTTGGTGACCACTGCCCTACCCAGCCTGACTCCCCCACCATTGAGGAAACCACAGCTCATCCGCTCAGAAATTTGCCCGTGGTCACCCAGTGGTGCGGGGATTAGAACTTGGCAGTGACTCTAAGAATCGTATTCTTGCCCCTAGTTCTGCTGCCTTTAACTTTGATTTTGGTCTCATTTGTCCAGAGCGCTTGCCAAGCCTTCTCACTTTGCCCTACCTTCCCTTCCTGCAGCTCCAGAAAGCCGTGGGGCCGGAGATCACCAAGACAGACTTGGTCCCTGCCTTCCAGAACCTGATGAAAGACTGTGAGGCCGAGGTGAGGGCCGCAGCCTCCCACAAGGTCAAAGGTTGGTGCTGGCGACCAGAACACAGCAAGTGGGTGGGTGTCCATGGTGCTGGAGGTAAAACCAGGACATAGGTCTCACCTCCCCCTTCTCCCTCCCCCGTCTACAGAATTCTGTGAAAATCTCTCAGCTGACTGTCGGGAGAATGTGATCATGACCCAGATCTTGCCCTGCATCAAGGTAATGGGGAATAGAGCAGACAGAGCTTACCAAAAAGAAGGGGTGGGGGTGGGGCTTTAGGGACAGCCAGATGCAAACTGAGTTCCCAGCCCTCTGGACTGGGCCACCTTGGGTTTGAAGTACTTGGAGACCCTGAGGGGAGGCAAAATAATTCCCCTGGAAGCCTGAGCTGTCCCCCGCTCCAGAGTGACAAGGGGAAAGGAGGCTGCGTTCAGGCTTTGTAGGATTTGGAGTTACTTGGCCACTAACCCCGTGGCTGTCCCTTCCTTCTCCCTCCCAGGAGCTGGTGTCAGATGCCAACCAACACGTCAAATCGGCCCTGGCCTCAGTCATCATGGGCCTCTCTCCCATCCTGGGCAAAGACAACACCATCGAGCACCTCCTGCCCCTCTTCCTGGCTCAGCTGAAGGATGAGGTGAGGGCACCAGACAGGCTCTGGAACTTGTGGGTTTGCAGAGGTGACCAGTGAGTCAGCTGTTTTCCCAGATTGGCCAGGAATCTCCTAGAATCTCAACAGACACCAGATCTCTGATGAGTTGAATGTTTCTGACCATGATGGGCTGTGCAGTCATTTGTCCATTTATTAGGCAGTTATCTTTCATGCCCTTACTCTGGGCTCGTCCTTTTCCTGGGCATTGAGAGCACCAAAAAAATAGTAATAGTTTTTTTAAAATATGTTTTTATTTTTATTTTTTAATGCTTTTATTTTTTAGAGAGGGAAAGGGAAAGGGAGAGAGAGATAGAAACATTGATGAGAGAGAAACATTGATCAGCTGCCTCCTGCACACCCCCTACTGGTGATGGAGCCTACAGTCCTGGCACATGCCCTGATTGGGAATTGAACCCGTGACTTCTTGGTGCTCAACCACTAAGCTACACTAGCTAGACACTAAGACAGTTTGATCCTTAGAGACCTTCAGCAGGCCAGTCCTTGGGAATGTGCCAGGCTATGTGCCTTTTCTTATAAGTTGCTTCATATACTTTATGAAACATAGGTGGGGGTCTGTATATATATGTATTATAAATCAGTGCTCATAATATTGGTAGACCACAGGAGTTCAAAAATATTTAGTTATTCCATTATTCATTTCAGCAGAAATGTATTGGACACCTTCTATGGGCCAGAGGCTATGTTGGGTACTGGAGAGAGGAGGATGAATGAGACATGTTCCTTATGGAGCTCAAAGGCTAGCAGAGACAATAAAAGTAATAGAAATGGTCATGATAGCCAGGCCGGTGTGGCTCATTGGTTAATCATTAACCTGTGAACCAGGAGATCACGGTTCAATTTCTGTTCAGGGCGTATGCCTGGATAGTGGGCTTGATCCCCTACTGGTGTGTAGGAGGCAGCCAATCAATGATTCTCTTTTATCCTTGGTGTTTCTATCTCTTTCTCTCCCTTCCCTCCTCTCTGAAATCAATAAAAATGTATTAATAAAAAAAAGAAATGGTCATGATAAGCCCCCACGTGTTAAGCCCTTTGTGGAGCAGACACTGTGGAGGCACTAGAATAGCCTCCCCCTATTCAGTGTTTCCATATCACGGGTCGATATCCAGAAAGGTTAAGTCAAAGTGCCAAAGTGCTCCCAGCTAGCAAACAACAGAGGGGGCGTTATTGCATATCTATTTTTTCCAGGGTTTCATATTTTTGCATTATGATTTCCTACAAATCCTTCAAACTGCCTGAACATTTTTTAAAAAAATGTTTTTATTGATTTCAGACAGAGAAAGGGAGAGGGACAGATAAAAACATCAATGATGAGAGAGAATCATTGATCAGCTGGCTATCTCCTGTACACCCCATACTGGGGGTCAAGCCCGCAACCCGGGCATGTGCCCTGACCAAGAATTGAACCATGACCTCCTGATTCATAGGTCAGTGCTCAACCACTGGGCCAAGCCAGCTGGGCTCTCTGAACATTTCTTGTGCTGCTATTCTGAGATTTGAAAAGCTGCTTTGAAAAAAATAATTAATTTTTTAAAAAAGAAAAGCTGCTTTCACCTAATCCTCGTTGCTTGCTTTTCATGTGCTTTTAGTGTGTCCCCAGGGCCCAGAGCTGGCCTGGGCAGTGGTGGGTCCTCAGGAGATGTCTGTCATACAGAGTTGGTGCAGTTCAGCATTTTCCCCCTGTCGTGGCTCACCATGCACAGTGCATTCCCTCAGACCCCTCCTGTCCCCCCCTCAGTGTCCAGAGGTGCGGCTGAACATCATTTCCAACCTGGACTGCGTGAACGAGGTGATCGGCATCCGGCAGCTGTCCCAGTCCCTGCTCCCCGCCATCGTGGAACTGGCTGAGGATGCCAAGTGGCGGGTGCGGCTGGCCATCATTGAGTACATGCCCCTGCTGGCTGGACAGCTGGTGAGTGAGCGGCGGGGCCAGGCCCTAGTGCCGGTGCTGTGTGACTCGCTGGACCGGAAACTGCAGGCTGTGAGGACTGTGGGGAGTGGGAGGACTAGAGTAGGATGAGGAAGAGAAGGGAAAGGAGCCCCTCAGGTGAAGCTGTCTGGGGGTGGGGATAGTTCCTTGGGGGTTTGCTGGGAACTACCCAGTCTCCCTCCATCCCTTACCTCCTTTTCTCCTGCAGGGGGTGGAGTTTTTTGATGAGAAACTCAACTCCTTGTGCATGGCCTGGCTCGTGGATCACGGTGAGTAGCTCCAGTGGCCGGAGGAGGGTGGGGCTCCAGGAAGATGGTGGCAGATTGGCTGGGGCCGGTGCAGGCCATGGGAGGCTGGAGTCACTCTCCCGTCATCAGAGGCTCCTCAGTGGTGGACCCATTCCCTTGCTTTTTAGAATCCTGGAGAAGTGAAGGGTACGAGGGGGACATAGCACATTTCCCAGGGGCTGTCTGGTGTAGTGGGAAGTCCCAGGGCCACCGAGCAGACAGCCCTGGGTTTGACTTTCACTTCCTGGCTTTTGAAGCATAAGCAAGTCACCTACCACGTTCCTTCTGTGAGACCAGGGACTTCTCATCCAGTGGTTTCGGGCATTGCTCATTGTTCTCACTAAGACTGGTGAAAATAAAAGTTTGTATCAGCCACCATTCCAAGTACTACGTATTTAAATCCTTTGCCTGGGCTCAGCAATTCTTTTTGTTTTTAATGATTTCAGAGATAGGAAGGGAGAGGGATATATAGAGAGAAATATCAATGATGTTAGAGAATTACCAATTGGCTGCCTACCTCGGGCCCCCTACTGGGGATCAAGCCTGTAGCCCAGGCATGTGCCTGATCAGGAATCAAACCATGACCTCCTGGTTCATGGGTCAGTGCTCAAGCACCGAGTCACACCGGTCGGGAATGGGTACATCACTTCTTGCAGCCGATTGGCCCATCTGTAAAATGAGGCCAATAATGGAACCTGTGTCTGGGGGCTGTTGAGAGGCACTGCAGGCAAAGCAAAGCCCACATTTAGCTCATACTGAGCCCTTTCATCCTGTTGGAGCTATTGGGTCCCCTGCAGCCTGAACCCTAGGGGCTGCTCAGGTGGCAATAGTGAGCATGGCTGTTACCCTCATCAATCCTTCACTGCCTGAAGCCTGCCCTCTCCCTCTCGCCCTCCTGCAGTCTATGCCATCCGCGAGGCGGCCACCAGCAACCTGAAGAAGCTGGTGGAGAAGTTCGGGAAGGAGTGGGCCCATGCCACAATCATCCCCAAGGTCTTGGCCATGTCTGGGGATCCCAACTACCTGCACCGCATGACCACACTCTTCTGTATCAATGTGAGCACTCCCACCTGCCCACCGGCCTGTCCCTGGGAACCAGATGTATCTGGGAGAGGGAGGATGGAGGGTCCTCAAGGGAGACACCCAGCTTGGGAGGGGGGAAGTGGTGGGGACTGGGTTGCAGGGATGAGTCCCAGGGAACTGCTGGCCAGAGGTTGCACATGCCCTTCCCCCACCCTCATCAGGGCCTCAGGGTGGGAACCCCAGGACAAGGGAGACTTGGCCCACTGAAGCAGTGATAGCCAAACCTTTCTTGGTACCCTCTCCTTTCCTACAAATGTGCGTGTGTATTTATTTATGGTAGGAGGGGGGAGCGTGCAGGCTCTAGAAACAGACCTAGTTTTGAATTCTAGCCCTGCTGTGCATTAGTAGTGGACCTTGGGAGACTGACCTGACTGCAAAGTGCTTGATTTTCTCACCTGGAAAGGGTTCGTGCTGGCGGTCACGGTACCTCACTCATCAGGCTGTGTCAACAACCCGGCTGTACACGCAAAAGGCTCAGAACAGTTATGCTGTACAAAGCAAGTGCCCCTTTCCAGTCATGTCAGGAAACCATACACGTAGCTAGAAATGAAAGGATAACATTTAAAAGCTATTATAAGTATGTGTTCAGATCATTTCTATTCATGCCTCACCTTGGAGACCCCTGAACTAAGGAAGGGATCCCGGGGGTTAGGAATCAAGGCCCATTCCCAGAGGATGAAGGGAAGTCTGAGGATGGGAGATGGTCCGGGACACCTGGCCTGAGAGTTTCCAGGGCAGGGAGACAGTGGTGTTAGGAGGGTGTTAGGGGACATGGGGGCTTCAGGAGAAAAACTGTCCCCAGAGTGGGTAACTGGGCTTAGAGTCCCCATGTTGTTCAGCTTTACCCTCAGGCCTGGGGGTCACCGAGGTGGCCTGCCTGGTCAGAGGAAGGAGGAAATGAAAGTTAGCCATGAACTTTGGATAATCACCCCTCTGCTACTCCTAGGTGCTGTCTGAGGTCTGTGGGCAGGACATCACCACCAAGCACATGCTGCCCACAGTGCTGCGGATGGCTGGGGACCCTGTCGCCAATGTCCGCTTCAACGTGGCCAAGTCCCTGCAGAAGATAGGACCCATCCTGGACAACAGGTGAGGCCTGGACTGACCCTTATACTCCAGCAGCACAAGTTCCGGTCATCTTCATTTTTGACCCTCAACCACTGACTCACTGTGACACTGCTGTAATGAAAAAGTGCGGTGTTGGCAGAATATTCAGAAAGCCAGGGGACAGGTTCAAGGGCATAGGAAAAGACCTGTGTGTCTGTCTTGTCACTGCAGTTCAGGGGGGAAACAGGTGTTCTCCATAGATGGCTGGGTCAGTTTGGTATGCACGTGGGGGGCAAAAACCTCCCACTTGAGGGCATAAAAAATTAGAGCCCTAGCCAGTTTGGCTCAGTGGATAGAGCGTCTGCCTGGAGACCGAAGGGTCCCAGGTTTGATTCTGGTCAAGGTCATGTACCTCGGCTGCAGGCTTCTCCCAGGCCAGGGCCCTGGTCGGGGCTTCTGCAGGAGGCGACCAATTAATGTGCTTCTCTCATATCGATATTTCTCTCTGTCTTTCCTTCTCTCTTCCACTCTCTCAAAATCAATGGAAAAATATCCTTGGGTGAGAATTAAAAAAAAAAAAAAGTAGAGATAACAGATCAGAACCAGAAAGTTAAAAAAAAGAAGGATCTGCCCAGCTGGTATGGCTCAGTGGTTGAGCATGCACCAAGAGGTCGCTGGTTCAATTTCCAGATCCCCAGCTTGTAGGCCCAGTCCCCAGGAGGAGTGTGTAGGAGGCAGTGATCAATGTTCATCAAAATTTCTCTCTCTCTCCCTCTCCCTTTCTCTCTAAAATCAATAAAAATATTAAAATAATAATAATAAAGATCCTAGAAGAAAGTGTCAGGAAATATTTTCAAGACTTACCGTAGGCACATATTTGTTAAATAGCTCACCAAAAAAAACACATTAATAATTGGCCTTCAGTAAAAAAGGAATTTCCTTGAGAGGATATTGTGAGAGTAAGATAGCAAGCCACTGACTAGGAGAATGTATTTGTACTACATATTTCTGACAGGACACTTTATCCTGTTCTGCAACTCAGCATGACAAAACTCAAGAAAGAGATGGGCAGAAAAGAACTTGAGCAGGTCTTATAAAAAGAGAACTCCAAACAGCCAGTGCGCATAAGAGCAGATGCTCAACATCACAGGCCATCAGGAAAATGCAAAGGAAAACCCACCCCCGAATGGCTAAGCTTTAACAAGCTCAGAGTCATTGGTGTTGGTAGATGGGCTGCGGTTCTCTTCTGCATTGCAGGCGGGGCTGTAAATGGGAACAGTCTCTGAAAATTGGTGGGTTCTAGTGAAGGCTCACCCCTAGGAGCTGGCACATCCACTCCATGTTTATTTCGAACAGAAGTGTATTTGTGGTAGCTTTACTCCTGTTGCTGCTCACCAACAGTACAGTAGGCGAATTGTTCTGTATTCACACGGGGAAGGCTATTCAGCAATGGAAAGAAACTCCTGCTGTACTTGACAACGTAGCTGACTCTCACGACTCACGCCATTTTGTTGAGTGAGAAGCCAGACCCAAGAAAATGTATCCTACAATTCCATTTATATCAAGTTCACCATAGATGAAACAGATCTCGGTGACAACAGTGAGAATATATGGCAGAGGAGAGGAGTTGTCACCTGAAAGGGGACACACACGATGCCTGCGTCTCTAGTGTCTTTCTCTGCATTTGCTCCAGGACAAAACCTCACACCTTTAGTGCCCCTCTGAAGTCTACCTTTATTTCCCACCAAGATGGACTCTCAGTGCCGACGGATTCCCCCGGGCCCCTCACAGCAGAGCAGATGCCTCCCCTGGGCTCCTGGAGGGCCAACTGCTTCCCTTGAGGGCCTGGCCCTTCCACTGTTCCTTATCATCAGTTGGCTGTGTCCCCCTCCTGGGCAAGAGTCAAGAGTGTTGGATTTACCTCTGCTCACATCTCATCCCTAGGAGGTCTCAGTACATAGGTTAAATAAATGAAGGACACCCATCTCTCGACCCCCAGAGCCTTGTGGGTTCTGTGATCCTCTGTCCCACTTGCCCAGACTGTCTGATCACCCTGTGCCTGTTCTGGGCCCCAAAGACTTCTTTTTTTTTTTTTTTTAATATATTTTATTGATTTTTTACAGAGAGAAAGGGAGAGGGACAGGGAGTTAGAAACATAGATGAGAGAGAAACATCGATCAGCTGCTTCCTGCACACCCCCCCCCCGGGATGTGCCCGCAACCAAAGTACACACCCCCGACCGGAATCAAACCCGGGACCCCTCAGTCCGCAGGCCGATGCTCTATCCACTGAGCCAAACCGGCCAGGGTCCCAAAGACTTCTTAATTCCCATTTTTGCCTGTGTTTGTGGGCACCTCTTGCCTGGGCCTCTGCCCCCCTTGTGCCCCCTCCCTGCCTGGCTCACCCGTTCCCATGTGTCCCCCCTGTCCTTCCAGCACGCTGCAGAGTGAGGTCAAGCCCATTCTAGAGAAGCTGACCCAGGACCAGGATGTGGACGTCAAGTACTTTGCCCAGGAGGCCCTGAGTGGTAAGGCTTTGAGGATTTGGGGACCCCAGTGGGAGGGTGGTGTATAGGGAAGCACCTAGGCCTGGGGGCAGCAGCTCCTGGCAGGGGGAGATGCAGGAGCACTTGTGGGCAGGGGGCTTATTGTGGTTCTGACTCCCGCCTTTTCTTGTTTCCCCAGTTCTGTCTCTCGCCTGATGCTGGAAGAGGAGCCAACGCCGGCCTCTGGTGTCCACCCCCTCCACCAAGTTCCTTCCTTGGGAGCCAGTGGGGGGCCTCTGGCTGTCACTCCCTGTGCATGGTCTAACCCCAGGCCCCTAACCCAGCACGGTTCCTCCTCTCCCCAGCCTGGGAATCCGACTTCTTACTGTCCACCTCCCGAGGGGCTGGGGGAGCACAAGGTGGGACAGGGCAGCAACCCTGGGAGGAAGGGGTAGCCACTCCCTCCTCGGGGGAAGAGAGGTGAGCATCCCAGGTCACTGGTCCTGCTGCTGTCATAGGGACCCCCTGCCCAGTCTACTTCTCCACCTTCCTTCCTCCCCTCCAGTGGTTTTTTTGTGTCAACTGTGCCGTTTTTATTTTATTCCTTTCTTTTTCCCTTTTCACAGAGAAATAAAGATATAGAAATAGCTGGTCCTCTGGTCTTAGTCACTAACATAGGGGTCAGGGGGGCTCCATGTCAGGGCCTGGTCTCTTCCCTTCCCTCCGGGAAAGTCCTAATTACTGGTCATGGGGTTTCTGTGGGGAGTGCAGCTGGGCATGGACCAGAGGGTCCATGAGGTGTTGCTGGCCAGCAGAGTCCTGTGGTCAGTTTAGTATCGCAGACTTTGGCGGAGTATGTGGTGGTTAAGAGCAGGTGCCTTGGAACCAGACTGCCTGGGTCTAAATCCCAAGTTCTTTCGATTAATAGCTGCGTAACCGTGAGTAGGTTACCCAGTCTCTCTGAACTTAGTTTTGTACTTTGTAAAATGGAGATAACTAGAATCTAGCGTCGGTTGTGAAGACCAAATGAGTTAATGCGTGCCAAGTGTGTAACAGTGCATGGCACAGAGAAGCAGGCAGTCGGGGGAGCTATAACATGCCAGCGAACCTCCTGTGAGCTGGGCCCTGCGCCTGGGAAGGTCTCAGGATAATTGGGGCTGCAACGGAACGCAAAGGGTACTGTGGCAAGACAACCAGTTGTCCCTCAATGTCCATTCTCCCATTTCTTTACTAATAGATATGGCTGCCTGGATTTCTGGCATTTTCCCAGGCCTCTTGAAATTTGGTGTGGCATGGTAACTAAATTCTGGCCAATACAAGTGGTATGTGCAGCTTCTAGGAAGTGTTCCTGAGAGAGGAGATATGCTCCCCTCCTTACCTCCTCTCTGTGCACTGGAATGTAGACCAGATGGCCAGAGTGAGAGCAGCCGTCTTGCGCCAGGGACTGATCTTAGGAGCATAGGCCAAGCAGGGCAGCAGAACAAGATAGGACGAGTCTGGGCCCTGATGCTGTTATCACCCACATCAGCATCAGTTACCTGGGAGAATTGAACTATTTCAGTGACTGTCCATTTGGGGTTTCATCACTTGCAGGTCACCTGAATTCTAACTGATGCAGGGGCCAAAGGGTCCTGGAGAGAGGAGCAAGAGACTTAGTGGATGGCGATGCATGTAAGGTTTCTCAGAGGACGTGACACGAGTGAATTTTGGCTCAACAGGGTGAAGGGGAAATTGGTATATTGGGTGGCAAGGTGATTTCACCAGCGCAGTCCTTTCATTACTGAGTCCCTATTTGTTAGACCCAATTCAGCCCTGCAAGAGGTAGGGTGAAGGAAACCCTATTCCTCCCATTATTGGCTTATTTTATGTTAGTTTCATAAGGGCAAGGCCCATGGTTTAAACTAATTGTGTTTAAACAAATGTACCTTTCCTAGAATATAAGTATTTGGAGGACTTGGGTGAGTGAGGAATTCATGAGATTGGGAAGTGGCAGACAACATAACCACTTTCAGCCTGATGGTGAATGTTCTAGCTTAGCAGGTAACCTACCAGTAATTGTTGAAGGAACATTCAAATGAATGATGCGTCGTGTTCCAGTTGTATTTTACTGCATAACAATCCATCCTCAAAGCTTAGTGACTGAATTCTGTAGTCCGGGCATGGCTCAGTTGGAAGGTCCTTGTGCTCCTGTTGGTGTCGCCTGGGGCTGGAATGTTTGAGATGCCGTTTTCACTCCCGTGGCTGGCATCTGAGCTGAGGCTTGGTACAGCATCTCTCCCCGTGCAGCCTGTCCAGGATGGCCGGACCTCTTTATCTGCTACCCTATATCCTCAGAGCGGTGTCCCAGAGAACACGTCCTGCCTGCAAATGCTTTTCACACCTCTACCTGCACCACAAGCCAAAAGCAGCCCCAGGGGCAGGCCCGGAGTCAGTGTGGAGGTGCCCACCAAGATGTGAAAAGTTGCAGGCAGGGTTCAGTGGGGCCTGCCTATGTAACAGTCTGCCACACGTGGTGCAGCGACACGCTTAGAGTTCCATCTTAGCTCTGCTACTGACATGCGCAGGGATCAACAGCACAAGGAGATGAGGCTGATTTCAGCGTAGAGTGCAGTCTGGAGCAAGCTGAAGATTTAAACTTTATCCTGGAAGGCAGAAGCAGCCATCGGGTGTTTTGGCAAAGGAGTGACAGCGTCAGAATTGAAAGGGAAGACAAGAGTACAAGAGGCCCGGGAGAATTCTGGTCTCTAAGTTTTGAACCGGAGGAGGTACGCTGACGTAGAAGGAGGTAGTGGATAAAAAGGGAAACAGAAGAAAAGATTTCCAAGGAGACAGATTGAAATTCAGTGACAATTGGATTTGGGGAGTGAAAGGAAGGATGCAGTTACCTTGGTAACCAGAATTCAAGTCTTCCCACCCTCACCACTTAACTCCTTCCTGGAAAATATCCTTGGTTCCTGTAAATTCACATGCTTCAACATCTCCAACCTTTTGGTTGTTACACGAACCTCTGCCTGCAAAACTTTCTCTACTCTTCAAGGACACAAGTAATGCAGAGAGTGGGGTTAATGAGAAATGGCCTGGTACAGGTGAGCACAGAGAAGGGTGTAGGCTCCAGATCCCAAAGAGCCTGAAGAGCTTGAACTTGGCTCTGATGGAAAGGGTCCAGTAAGACTTGGGCAGACCCTTCAGGGGTCAGACAAAGCCAGAAGACTAGGGAGGCAGCTGGGGCTGTGACCAAGGAAAGAGGACGGAGAGATTAAAGTGGTAGACTTCAGGAGAACCAAGATGGCGGCATAGGTTAAAGCCGGAGTTTGCTGCCTTGAACAACCATTTCAAAAGTGAAACTAAAAGACCGAACGGACATCACCCAGACCCACAGGAACGCTGGCTGAGTGGAAGTCCTACAACTAGGAGGAAAGAGTAACGCATACGGACACTCAGAGGAGGCGCAGTGCTGAAGTCAAACTCTGAGGTGCGGAGCGCGCGGAGCGGGCGGCGGCGGAGCGCGGTTGGCGTTTTCAATCGGGAGGGAGTCGCAGACTCTGAGCTCCAGGTCCGGGCGAGTCTTTAGGGGCACAGACTCAAACGGGAGAAGCGGGACTGTCTGGCTTCGGTCAGAGCGAGTGCAGCTTTCTCTCCGAGGTTTGCAGCGGTTGCTGGGACTCAGAGAGGCAGAGCCCCGGGGACAGGACTGAGAGCAGCCATAACTGCTCTCTCTCTCCGGCCCGCCCTGTTGATCCCGTGCGACCCGCCCCGCCCAAGCCCGGCACAGAGGCTTTTGCCCGATAGCCTCAGGCAAAGGCGAGATTAGCACCTCCCTAGAGGACAGTAGTTCTCTCACTGCAGACACAGCTGGTTCTCACAGCCACTTGGCCTGGAGGTCAAATCCCCCCTGGTGTTAGCTACAACAATCAAGACTGCTCACAAAGACCACTAGGGGGTGCACCAAGAAAGCATAACAAAATGCGGAGACAAAGAAACAGGACAAAATTGTCAATGGAAGATATAGAGTTCAGAACCACACTTTTAAGGTCTCTCAAGAACTGTCTAGAAGCCACCGATAAAGCTATTGAGATCTTCGAGAAATCTAATGAGACCCTCGATGCTATGATGGGGAACCAACTAGAAATTAAGCATACACTGACTGAAATAAAGAATATTATACAGACTCCCGACAGCAGACCAGAGGAGTGCAAGAATCAAGTCAATGATATGAAATCCGAGGAAGCAAAAACACCCAACCGGAGGGCGGAATGAAAAAAGAATCCAAAAATGCGAGGATAGTGTAAGGAGCCTCTGGGACAGCATCAAGCGCACCAACATCAGAATTATAGGGGTGCCAGAAGATGAGAGAGAGCATGAAATTGAAAACCTATTTGAAGAAATAATGACAGAAAACTTCCCCCACCTGGTGAAAGAAATGGACTTACAGGTCCAAGAAGCGCGGAGAACCCCAAACAAAAGGAATCCAAAGAGGACCACACCAAGACACATCATAATTAAAATGCCAAGAGCAAAAGACAAAGAGAGAATCTTAAAAGCAGCAAGAGAAAGAAACTCAGTTACCTACAAGGGAATACCCATACGACTGTCAGCTGATTTCTCAACAGAAACTTTGCAGGCCAGAAGGGAATGGCAAGAAATATTCAAAGTGATGAATACCAAGAACCTACAACCAAGATTACTTTATCCAGCAAAGCTATCATTCAGAAGTGAAGGTCAGATGAAGAGCTTCACAGATAAGTAAAAGTTAAAGGAGTTCATCACCACCAAACCAGGATTATATGAAATGCTGAAAGGTATCCTTTAAGAAGAGGAAGAGGAAGAAAATGGTAAATATACAAATTATGAACAACAAATATGCATCTATCAACAAGTGAACCTAAGAATCAAGTGAATAAATAATCTGATGAACAGAATGAACTGGTGATTATAATAGAATCAGGGACATAGAAAGGGAATGGACTGACTATTCTTGGGGGGAAAGGGGTGTGGGAGATGCAGGAAGAGATTGGACAAAAATTGTGCACCTATGGATGAGGACAGTGGGTGGGGAGGGAGGGCGGGGGTGGGGCGGGAACTGGGAGGAGGGGAGTTATGGGGGAAAAAAGAGGAACAAATGTAATAATCTGAACAATAAAGATTTAAAATAAAAAAAAAATAAAGTGGTAGACTTCAGCCCTAGCTGGTTTGGCTCAGTGGATAGAGCATCAGCCTGTGGACTGAGGGGTCCCGGGTTCGATTCTGGTCAAGGGCATGTACCTGGGTTGCAGACACATCCCTAGCAGGGCGTGTGCGGGAGGCAGCTGATTGATGTTTCTCTCTCATCGATGTTTCTAACTCTCCCTCTCCCTTCCTCTCTGTAAAAAATCAATAAAATATATATATTTAAAAAAATAAAAGAATGATTATGCTTTAGTATTTGTATCTTCCTCCCATGATGAGGACCTTGAATGCTTTCTGCCAAAGCCCTCCAGCAGCAATCATATCATTGTGTGTAATGTTGTCATTTCCTGTATTTCTTTTAGTAATAAAATATCTTCGGGAAACAAATGCATGGAATGATTTGATAAAAGAATTGGAATTAAGCTTTTAATTACACTAGGGTTAACCATGGAGATTAAAACAGGATACATATTAGAAGTGTAACCAAGTTAAGAAATCTATTAAAATGGTTTTCTCGTTTTCACAACTGGAAAGAATCCTTCCTAGTTGAAAAGCAGGTTTGCAATAAAAATGAGAAAGTTTTTATCTATTGTTCATTGATAAATAAATATCACAGTTATATTCATTAGAGAAAAATTACAGTGAATTTGGAAGGACTTTAGGCAGGATGAACACAGGATCAGAAATTCATACTGGGGGTGGTGTTAAAATATAATGGTTTGGGCAATATATTTAACCTAGAGTTAAGCATTACTAACCATCAGTCAATATACATGTAAGAGAAATCTCACAGATTTAACGTGTGTAGCAAAGACCTTATCCAAAACTGAATCCATGGAGGGTCCCCATAATGTTAATTGTGGAAAGCAGTGTTACAAATATTAGGAGTAATGATGCGCTTAATTCAAAGGCATTGGACAGGAAAGGCTGTGTCACCAATGGGAAGTAGGTGAAGGGAACCAGGGCTGCCCCCTCCCCCTGCCCCGCCCGCCCTCCCCCTGTCCCTGCACAGGCCTGGCCGCCGGGCTCGGCCCCGCCCCCATCGCGGAGCCGCTCAGCTCAGGCTCTGGCCCCGCCCACCCCGCGGGGAGGCGCATGCGCAGTTCCTGGCAGACGCGGAAGCGGCCGTGGAGGGGAAGGTGGCGGTTCCCCCTGAGGAGGTTGTTTGTCTTTAAAGCTGACGCTCCCGTCCCCCTCCCCGCAGGGAAGGCTGAGGGCGCTGCCGGCGCTGAAGTCCTTGTTGGGGTCCCCGCCCCGGAGCCTCAGCGGTGAGTCCGGTCCCGGGAGGCTGCGCGGTGCGGGCGCCACGTGCCTTTGGGAGGAAACGGAGGCCCCGGCCCGGGGTCTCTCCGCCTGTGGCTGTGGCCACCGCCTGCCGCGCGGTTTTCCCGCTGAAAACCGTTCCCGGGGCCGCCGGTGCTCCCCGCGGGGCTGAGAGTCTGTGTCAGGGGGTTCCCGCCCTTTGCGCCCCTCTCCCGGCCCGGCGCTTTCCGCCCCAAGAGCCCGGATGGCTCCCGGCCTGGGGGTCTGCACCCCCCTCCTAGGCCCACCCCCATTTAATAAGGGGTCTGCGTGCCCGGGGAGCACAGTGTCCATGGGGGGACTCAGGGGGAGGACGCGGTGTCCCCTGAAGAGGTGACCTGCCCGCAGGGAGGGGCTTTGTGGGCGCGGTGACTGCGGGGGGCGGGGCCCAGGCTGGGGGTCAGGAGAGGGAGTGAGAGACAGACACGTGGCGGGAGAGAGGGCAGCGAGGGGTCCACAGAGAGGGGCCCATAGGTGGTGTGGGGGGGACTGGACTGGACGGTAGGAGTGAGGGGGTCACTCGGGGAAGGAGCCTGAGGAGGAAGGAAGTGGAGACACAGGGAGGAGGGGGAGCCCAGAGAGAGGAAGGGGGGCTGAGAGGGAGCGGGTCCTGGGGAGCAGAAGTGGGGGCCACACAGGAGGAGGCACTTGAGACAGAGACTCTGGTTCAGAGGAGAAGAGTTGGGGAGCGAGTGCAGGGACAGAAAGGGGGGCTCAGGGATGAGGGAGCAGAGGGAGCAGCCCTGAGTCAGCAGCTGTGGGAGCGGGACAGACGGGAACAGGCAGCAGAGGGGCCACGGGCGTGGGGAGGGGAAGACGCAGACGCAGACGCAGACGTATGTGGAGATGGAGCCTCAGAGAGCAGGAGAAATGCATAGTAGTGGGAAGGAGGAGGACCCTGATCTGGGTGAGTGGTGAGCTGATGGGATGTGGATGGTTAGGTGGTGATATATAGACAGTCCTCGGGTTATATCGCATTCGAAGTATGTCCTTTCGTGGTTACATGCCATCTCCCATTTATTTATTTAAAAAAAAAGCCCTAACCGGTTTGGCTCAGTGGATAGAACATTGGCCTTCGGACTGAAGGGTCCCAGGTTGGATTCCCGTCAGTGGCATGTACCCTGGTTTCGGGCACATCCCCAGTATGGGGTGTGCAGGAGGCAGCTGATTTTTCTCTCTCATCGATGTTTCTAACTCTCAATCCCTCTCCCTTCGTCTCTGTAAAAAATCAATAAAATATATATTTTTTAAAAAGTTCCATCATTTCGATGTATGTACATACGTGCTTTATGTTTTTTATTATTTACCACAAGTAAAGGTCAGGAATTGTTATCTTTCTTTTAAAGTTTTTTTTTGCTGTTTCGCTTCATTACTGCTGTGTTTGTGCTCCATGTGAGTGACGGAGGTGTTTATGTACGTGGGTTCCGACTTATGGCGAAAATCGCGTTTCTTCTCTCCAACGCAACCCAAGGACCAACTATACTGGCTTGTGGCTTTATATATTTAACAGCTGAATTGTTTTAGTCATACAGATTTGAATGAGAATTATAAATCCAGTTTATAAGGCTTGGGGATTTTATAAGTATTTGATTCCAGGTGCAACCCTTATTCACTCAGAGAGGAGAGACTCCTCTGTAGGGCATGGGTCACTTGTCATTTCCTGGGATGGCAAGAAGGGGGTGACTTGAGTCTGTCACCACAGGATGCTTTTTCAAGGACTATTAGAAGCCTAGGTTTCTTGTTGTGTTTTTCCTTTTGTTTTTTCTTCTTCTTTTTCATGGATATAGTTTTTCTATGTCTGATACTTAATTTATATTTTAAAAACATGCTGAGATAAATTCTTTGGCTTTTTCTCAGATCACCTGAGGAGTTTTAAGAAATGACATCAGGCCCTGCAGGAAGGGTCAGTGATTGAGCATGGGCCTGGGAACCAGGAGGTCATGGTTTGATTCCCGGTCAGGGCACATGCCCAGGTTTCGGGCTTGATTCCCCTCTAGATCGATGCTACTCTCTCATTGATGCTTCTATCTCCTCCCCCTCTTCTTTCCTGTCTGAAATCAATAAAAATATATTTTTTTAAAAAAAGAAATGACAGCAGGTGCACTTTCCCCCGTGGAGTTGGACAGATGCTCCGAGTGGGGCATCATTGGTTACTGAGGTGCCTCCAGGTGATTGGAAGGTGAGGACAAGGATTAGCAGGAGGGTTGCAGGATGCCTTTGTGAGAGTGGGGAGCTTTGTTCAGGGGAGGTAAGGGGGTGCTCTGTTTCGTTTGGGGGTTCAGGACAGCAGCTCACGTTCTCATTTCTGTAGGAGTTTGTGGATGTCTTTGGAAGGAGAGACACATGAAGACACACACTCAAAAACTCACAGTGTGGTCTCCATGTAGGAGCTCATTGTTCCTCACTCCTATGAGAATGGACAGGAGCGGGTGGCCTTTCCTCATTTCCAGGTCCTTCTGACTGTGAGTGTCGTGTGAGCTGATTAAGACGCTGAGCTGACGTCTTTGAAGGCACATTCTGTGACTCCTCAACATATCCTCGCCTGAGGCGACAACCCAGACCCTGATCAGGACCAGGACCAAATGGCTGCTTCTCAGGTAAAAGATGTGTCCTGGGTCACAGGCTATGTTTGCTTTTCTTCTGACATCTCTGGATTTAGAACCTGCCACTTTCGATGTTGGTGCTATTCATGTTCTTTTCCTTTACGTACTTATTTAATTACTGTTTTTCTTACGATAGTCAAGGTCAGCAGTTTATATAGTTTTGTCCTTTATCCCAATGTCTTCTGTGCATTCATGTTATGCAGGCTCCACCAGGTCAAGAAGATTTCCCACCTTTAATGACTTTCAACTACTGAAAACATCCCTCTCTGACAGATTAATCTTGGGAGGCAGCCATGTCTAACATCCCTACTGGGATGGGGCCAGGGGCTCTAATATCGGTGAAGAAGGGAAATGAAGTTTTTAGGTTCAAATGGCTGCAGCATCAGCTCTGTAGATTAGGGGTAAGAAAATGCACATTTTACAGCTCAGAATCACTCAGAAAAATCTGAAAAGAGGAGTAAATAGAAGAGACTTGCTCACTAGATTGGTACAAAAGTCTTGCTATTAAAATGTGCTAATAGCTTACAGAATATGAGAAATACATGTGGATTGACACTTGTAAAAATTAATGTTGTTTGTGATCATTTTCACATAATGATTTTTTTCTTGATATATTTTTGCCAGTGATGTCACAGCCGTGATGTCCTGTCCTTCCGTGTGCCTCAGTCACCTAATACCCATTGTTCCAGTCCACCATGGCAGAGGTGCTCCCCTCACTGTAGAGTTAATAGTCTCCCTTTATCAGTAACAAGGGCTTGGTAGGGACTTACTGAGAGATGTGCAAAAACCATCACATTTCATCTGGAAACTCACCTCTTCTTTTTACCTCCGTTTGCTTTGAAAAATAAACGCTCTACTTCTATTTCCTACTGATCATTGGCTTTTGACATGGGAGCTTTAACCAAACAGGACTTGTTCCTGTAAATTTTCATTATATTCTTTTTTTCCCCCCAAATATATTTTTATTGATTTCAGTGAGGAAGGGAGAAGGAGAGACAGAAACATCAATGATGAGAGAGAATCACCATTCGGCTGCCTCCTGCACGTCCCCCACTGGGGATCCAGCCCACAACTCAGGCATGTGACCTTGACTGGGATAGAACCCGGGACCCTTCAGTTCGCAGGCTGACGGTCTGTCCACCGAGCCAAATCGGCTAGGGCAGTTTTCATTATATCCTACACTCATGTCATGGACATACTCTACATTATCACTTTTTTTATTTTTTGGAAAGTTTACAAAAATCATATTAATCTATCTTCAATTCAGTTAAATTTATATGATTATAGTTGTCAACTAACGATACACAAAAATTTTCAAATAAATGAGTATCTAAGAAATAATAGGTCTAATTTGTTTTCCATCGTTAGGTGAGTTTCTCTCCTTATTGTATTTATACTATACTTAGAGGCCCGATTCATGAAATTCATGCAAGAGTAGGCCATCCTTCCCCCAGCTGCTGTCACCGGCTTCCCTCCAGGACCCAGGCTTCCCTCTGGCACCTGGGACCCAGACTTCCCTCACAGCCCCTGCTTCATCTGGAAGGTTGTCCAGAAGGACATCCTATCTAATTAGCATATTACGTTTTTATTATTGTAGATGAGGAGTATCATTAACAAATAGATTCCTGAAATTTATGGAATGGAATCACAAAATGATCTTGATTTCACTGACCTGACAATTCTGTTTTCTATCACTTTTATATTGTACATAGTTCACATACATGTGTCTGTCTCTATATAAAATGGTAGCATTATTTGAGATATTTTTTCTTTTAAATATATTTTATTGATTTTTTACAGAGAGGAAGGGAGAGGGATAGAGAGTTAGAAACATCGATGAGACAGAAACATCGATCAGCTGCCTCCTGCACACTACCTACTAGGGATGTGCCCGCAACCAAGGTACATGCCCTTGACCGGAATCGAACCTGGGACCCTTCAGTCTGCAGGCCGACGCTCTATCCACTGAGCCAAACCAGTTAGGGCGAGATATTTTTTCTTACTTGCTTAAGCTGTTTTTATTGTTCTCAGTTGCAGAAACTGCTGTGAATATTCATGAGGTTTCTTTATGAGCATTAACCTGTGTTTGTTTGTTTTTTTAATTGTAGATTGAGTTTGGGATAAAATTGAAGGTTTACTTTTTATTATATATTTCACAGAATATTCTCATATCAAAGGCGGAATAATCTTGTTCTAAAATTACTCATAGTAAATTCTAAATAGGATTATGGTTCCAATGTCTCCTATTTTAAGAGAACTAAAATTCCATAAAAATACTCTTTCAGTTCAAAATTATGTATGAACTTTGTCCTTTCTTTTCTGTTCTGTTCTATTCATAAATATAGCACATGGACCACAGACATTGGCATCATCAGTAAAAAGTGAGCTTGTTACACATGTAGAAACACAGGCCCCATCTGAGAACCCGGATCCGAACCTGTGTTTTTAGAAAAGTGCAGTTGTCATCTGTGTTGCCATTGAAGAAGTGCTTACACTTCCATCTCACCCTGACATCTCCAGCTGAGAAATATACACCACTGACCCTGAACGATTCAAATACAGCTCTCAGAAATCCCTATGCCTGTGTTAATGCCTTAATTTTAAAGTTTATTTTCCTGAAAAATAAAACCTCTGCAGTGAATTTGTGGACATGTGTCATCCACATTTGTCAGTGTTAGAAAACAAATCAGAGAATGTCACTGGGTCAAAGTGATCTTATTGGGTAAATCAGGATACTCTCCTAGGTCAAAACAACTTCTCCTAACACTGTTTTCGTGTTGGGTGACATGAACTCTTCTGGTGACCTCTTGGTAAATGTGTCTTTTTCAGGGACAGTTGTCCTTCAGAGATGTGGCCATAGATTTCTCTCAGGAGGAGTGGGAATGCCTGGACCCAGTTCAACAGAAATTGTACATGGATGTGATGTTAGAGAACTACAGCAACCTGGTCTCCCTGGGTGAGGATAACTTCCTTTCTGAGTCCCTACTCTACCCACATAGTTTTGTTTTCTTTATTATTTTAACATCTATGGGGAATTCTGCTTTCTATGGTAGATTTTCTGATTCTTGCTCTCAAGGTACAAATTAGGGGTTTTCTGGTACAAAAGAAAAGATTTGTGATGCATGTGAAGTAGGAAATCAGTGTTTGAAATTTTTACATGTTGTCTAGACCCGTGGTCAGCAAACCGCGGCTCACGAGCCACATGCAGCTCTTTGGCCCCTTGAGTGTGGCTCTTCCACAAAGTACCACGTGCGGGCATGCACGTACAATGTGATTGAAACTTCGTGGCCCATGCTTAGAAGTCGATATTTTGCGGAAGAGCCAGTATTTTGTGGAAGAGCCACACTGAAGGGGCCAAAGAGCCACATGTGGCTTGTGAGCCGTGGTTTGCCGAGCCGCAGTTTGCCGACCACTGGTCTAGACTAATTTAGGTACTATCTGAAAACAGTATATTAGAAAATAATCCTATATAATAAAATCCTAACATGCAAATCGACCGAATGGCGGAATGACCAGTCACTATGATGCACAGTAACCACCAGGGGACAGACGCTCAACACAGGAGTTGCCCCCAGCCAGCAGGCCCCAGGCCAGCTAAGGCGTGTGCCAGCGGGGGGGAGGGGGGGGTGGTGCCCCTGATCACCCTGCCGGTTGCTCCACAGATTGGCCCTGATTGCTGGCCAGGCCTAGGGACCCTACCCATGCACAGATTTCGTACACCGGGCCTCTAGTTTTCTAGAATATTCTAACATTCTACCATGTCTTCTGACCAGAGGACAAACTGAATTGGAAATGTGAGAATCTCTATCAAAACTCATGGTCCATTTTCTAGTAAATAGGTCTTGCTGTCTCTAAGCAAGTCTTTGTCATCTTTTCAGTTCAAATGAAAGAGCACTTTGGTCCATGGCTGGGGTTCTCTATTGCTTAAGAGTGTTATCCCTGTCCACCAAGGTTGTGGGTGTGATCCCCTTTAAAACGAATACAAGAAGCAACCAATGATGCCTTGTCCAGTGTGCTTCGGGTTAGAACTTCAGCCTAGAGTTTCTGACTGCCCACCAAAGGCCCAAAGGTTCCTTTCCTTGTCAAAAGCCCACATCTGGATTGCTGGTCAATGATTCTCATCATTGATGCTTCTATCTCTCTTTCTCCCTTCCTCTCTGAAATCAATAAAGAATATGCATATACTTTATTGCATATGTATATGCGTATTCTGTATTGCATATATAAAGAATATATGCAATATATATTCTCGCTCATCATTAAAATATCAGTGATGAGAGAGAATCATTGATTGCTGCCTCCTGCACAACCCACACTGGGGATTAAGCCCACAACCTGGGCATATGCCCTGACTGGGAATCGAACCATGACCTCCTGGTTCATAGGTCGATGCTCAACCATTGAGATATGCCGGCTGGGATATGTGTGTGTGTGCGTGTGTGTGTGTGTATTTTTTAAAAAAATATATTTCTTTATTGATTTCAGAGAGGAAGGGAGAAAGATAGAGAGATAGAAACATCAATGATGAGAGAGAATCATTGATCGGCTGCCTCCTGCACACCCCCTACTGGGGATCAAGCCTGCAACCCAGACATGTGCCCTTGGTCTGGGTCAAACCTGGGACCCCTCAGTCTGCAGACTGATGCTTTATCCACTGAGCCAAGCCAGCTAGGGTTGTATATTTTTTAAAAAAGTAATTTGGTCAGTAATTGCTAGTAAGTTTACTATCATAACTGTGAAACTTTGTATCATATCTTCCAGCTACCTTATCTGAAGACAAACAGGCCATGCTACAAAAGGCAGAAATGGAAGATTTATTCCCTAAAAGAATACTGGTAAGATAATGGAAGGTATGGCTTTGATAATGTACATTTAGTGAAAGCCTTGGAATTAGAGGAAGAGTGTAAGATGAGAAGAAAGTATGTTAATATTGCCAAAAGTAACCTGGGACAGTTATTCATAATAATATTCTTGTTATTTAAGGAAGTCAAAGATATCACACATTTTGATAATACTCCTAATTTCCATTAGTTATAGCTGTAGATCAATGTGAAATAAATGTGAAATTTTTCTAAATGTGAAAACCAAGTACAATTTTTTTTTATCTTATACATTCTTGGAACGTAAATAGGGAAAATCTAGAATCTCACATAATCCTACTGTAAATAATTATAAAAATTATTTACAATGTAGTCTTGGATTAAACTTTCAATAAGTCATTTATAGAATTTAGTGATTTATAATGCACAGATAATGTTTAAATGCAATCAGTTTGGTGGTTTCTTCATTAAATGTATCATTATGCTTCCATTGATAAATAAAGTTTTTGAAACATGTCAGTAATTTTCAGAAACTTAGGAGTGTTTTATTAAAAAAAAAGTCTTCATTGATTTCAGAGAGAGGAAAAGAGAGATAGAAACATCAATAAGAGAATCATTCATTGCCTGCCTGCTGCCTGCCCCCCATTGGGGATTGAGCTCCCAACCCAGCCATGTGCCCTGATGGGGAATTGAATTGTGACCTCCTGGTTCATGGGTTGACACTCACTCAATGAGCCACACCAGCCAGGCAGCAGTGTATTTTTTTATTTCATTTTATTTTATTTTAATTGATTTCAGAGAAGAAGGGAGAGAGAGTGACATAGAAGCATCAATGACGTGAGAGAATCAATGATCAGCTGCTTGCTGGATGCCCCCCTCTGGGGAATCAGTCCCTGACCCAGGTATATGCCCTGACTGAGAATTGCACCATGACTTCCTGGTTTATAGGTCAGCACTTAATCACCAAGCCACATGGGCCTGGCAGGATGGTTGTTTTTTTTTAAATTTTTTTTCTGTTTTGTTTTGAATCCTTACCCAGGGATATTTTCCCCTTGATTTTTGGAGAGCAGGAAAGAAAGACACAGAGAAATATCGATTTGAGAGAAACACATCAATTGGTTGCCTTCTGCATGTGCCCCCAAACAGGGCTCAGTCCTGGGAGGAGCTTGCAACTGAGGTACGTGCCCTTGATCAGAATTGAACTCGGGACCCTTTAATCTGCAGGTCTATCCATTGAACCAAACAGGCTAGGGCTGGAATGTGTGTGTGTTTTTTTATACCATCATGGTTTAATAGTTACCACAAAATAGTTATTTGAAAAAAGTATACATGTATAATGAAATAATAGCTTTCACTAAATGCCTTTCCACCTTCAATGATTACCAGAATACATGTATTGAAGATAGAGGTTACCAGTGCAAGGAATATTGGAAAAATTTTAACCATGAGTCAAATCCTAATAAACATCAGAAAATTCAGCCTCCAGAAAACTGTTATAAAGGTGCAAAAGGCTTTGACCCAATGTCAAATCTAAATATACATCTGTTTATTCATCTTGTAGGGAAGACAAAGAAACAAATTAAATATGACAAATCATTTAAGCAATCTTCAAATCATACTGAATAAGATAATATTCATACCATAGGGAAAGGTTACAAATTTAACCCATATGAGAGAGTTCTCAGTTAAATATTCAGTCTAAATAAATTTAAGAAAATCCCTACTGGAGAAAAGCATTATATATATAAAGAATGTGGTAAAGCGCCCTGACTACTTTGGCTCAGTGGATAGAGCATCGGCCTACGGACTGAAGGGTCCCGGGTTCGATTCAAATCAAGGGCATGTACCTCGGTTGCAAGCACATCCCCAGTAGAGGGCGTGCAGGAGGCAGCTGATGGATGTTTTTCTCTCATTGATGTTTCTAACTCTCTATCCCTCTCCCTTCCTCTCTGTAAAAAATCAATAAAATATATATTTTTAAAAAGAATGTGGTAAAGCATTTAATATTCTTTCAAATCTGTGTGAACTTGAGGGAATTCATACTGGAAAAAAGCCCTATAAATGTAGAGAATGTGGCAAAGCTTTTTGCAACACTTCATCTCTTACTTATTATCAGAGAGAGCATACCGGAGAGAAGCCTTATAAATGTGGAGAATGTGGCAAAGGATTCAGTAATACCTCAAGTTTTAATCGCCATCAGAGAGTTCATACTGGAGAAAAACCCCATAAATGTAGGGAATGTGGTAAAGCCTTCCGTACCGCAACAAACCTTACTTGTCATCAGAGAGTTCATACTGGAGAGAAGCCCTACAAATGTAGAGAATGTGACAAAGCCTTTAGCAGGTCCTCATCTCTTACTTATCATCAGAGAGTTCATACTGGAGAGAAGCCTTTTAAATGTGCAGATTGTGGCAAAACTTTCCGTGTAGCATCAGACCTTACTTATCATCAGAAAGTTCATACTGTAGACAATCCATATAAATGTGAAGAATGTGGCAAAGCCTTCCGTGGACAAACAGACCTTACTTACCATCAGAGAATTCACACTGGAGAGAAGCCTTATAAATGTGAAGAATGTGGCAAAGCCTTCCGTGGGCAAACAAACCTTACTTATCATCAGAAAGTTCACACTGGAGAGAAGCCCTACAAATGTAGAGAATGTTGCAAAGCCTTTAGCAAGTCCTCAACCCTTACATATCATCAGAGAGTTCATACTGGAGAGAAACCTTACAAATGTGGCAAATGTGGCAAAGCCTTTAGCAGGTCCTCATCTCTTACTTCTCATCAGAGACTTCATACTGGAGAGAAGCCTTTTAAATGTGCAGATTGTGGCAAAACTTTCCGTGTAGCATCATCCCTTACTTATCATCAGAAAGTTCATACTGGACAGAAGCCTTATAAATGTAAAGACTGTGGCATAGCCTTCACCGGGCCAACAAACCTTACTTATCATCAGAGAGTTCATACTGGAGAGAAGCCCTACAAATGTAGAGAATGTGGCAAAGCCTTCAGTTTGCCAAGAAATCTTACTTATCATCAGAGACTTCATACTGGAGAGAAGCCCTACAAATGTAGAGAATGTGGCAAAGCCTTTAGCAGGTCCTCAACCCTTACATATCATCAGAGAGTTCATACTGGAGAGAAACCTTATAAATGTGGCAAATGTGGCAAAGCCTTCAGGAGGTCCTCAAGGTATAGAGTTCATCAGAGCATTCATAGTGGAGGGAAGCCTTATAAATGTAAAGAATGACAAAGCTTTCAGGGGGGCAACAAACCTTACTTATCATTGGAGAGTTCATGCTGGAGAGAAGCCCTATAAATGTAGAGAATGTGGCAAAGCCTTTAACCAGTGTTCCTGCCTTTCTGTACAGCAGTGTCCATAGTTGAGAGAAGTGTCACAGATGTTAGTGTTGTTAGTCCTTTACCAACTGCAAGAACTTAATATCACAGAATTTATACTGGGAAGAAGCCTTTAACTATCTCTTTCCTTGAGAGGGCTCCAGAGGGCACACGAGGACATTTGGCCGCGCCTCCGCACCATCTATGAGACCAGCCCAACCCCAACTCTTCATCAGTACAGACCAGGAGATTGGGTCTCCGTAAGAAAGCACCGCTGGGAGACCCTCGAGCCACGTTGGAAGGGTCCCTACACTGTGGTGCTGACAACCCCCACCGCTCTCAAGGTAGACGGCGTCTCAACCTGGGTCCATTACACTCACGTCCGGTCAGCGGTCCCATCCATGCACCAAATGGAGCATTGATCGAGATCAACACAACCCGCTTAAGCTCAAGCTACGGTGTGCTCGACCTGCCTGATGCTGGTAACATTGCTCGCGATCACTCCTGCTACTGGGAGCCCCACAACACTGTGTAATAGAGTTAGATGATGCCTGCATTTTCATGGACATGGCTCCAAAGAGACAAGGACAATTTATAGGATCACATGTTTAGTAGCAGAAGATTTGGCTGCCTGAAGCGGCCATGATGCCAATATTATGTTTCATTGTATTGATATGTTATATTGACCTTTGATTCTCTTGCAGGTTTGAATGTATGTTGGTTATCCTGAAAGGGGACTGTGTGGGGTGAACCCCAAAAGTAAAAGGTGTCTACCTGCCAAGAGGGCAGGGGCCCAACTGGGCAGGGAAGGGTGCCCATCAGGTTTTGGTCTCTGTTGAGAGACAGTTAACGGTTGGCAGCTTGTCTACTGTCTTGCAGGTCTGCGTAACCATGCCCATGTCAGTGGTAGTAAAGCTGGAAAAAGCCTGTTTAGAATAGAAGGTCTGAGGCATGATTATGCATAGATAGAAGGTTTTATGCCAACAGTTACTGTTTTGTTATAAATCCATGAAAAGGAATTGGCAAGGAAAGTCAGAAAATCTTAGAGCAGATCAGTATGTTTTTCTCCTTAGGTAATTCCACCGAAATTTGGCAATGCTAAATAAGTCATGGCAATACATTTCATTGCATAGATTCAATAAGACTGGTTCCTAATAGTGGTTTTATAACGGGAAACTTTGACTGGAGTATCATGTTTTATTTTTTTTTTAATATATTTTTTATTGATTTTTTATAGAGAGGAAGGGAGAGAGATAGAGAGTTAGAAACATTGATGAGAGAGAAACACCGATCAGCTGTCTCCTGCACATCTCCCACTGGGAATGTGCCCGCAACCAAGATACATGCCCTTGACCGGAATCGAACCCGGGACCCCTCAGTCCGCAGGCCGACGCTCCATCCACTGAGCCAAACCAGTTTTGGCTGGAGTATCATGTTTTAAAGAGCCCTGCCTGAGCTCTAAAGACTTAAAGCCAGTAAGAATGCCACAAAGAAAGCCTGATATCCTACTTGGAAGCCCTGAAGATGGCTGGCGCTGGAGCGTCAGGCCCATGCCCTACCATCACTTGCAGTTAGTAAGAGTAGAAGGGGAGCAGTAAAGATGCCTCTGCGTCCCTGCAGAACCCCCACACACTCTGGGCCGCAACGAGTAGGAGGCCTACTGAGATGGGCCTTAAAGCCTGGAGCGTGGGCTCAGGTGGAGTTGCTACAGGTAAGGGATTCACCTAACTCAGCAGATACTGCAGGCAGGCCTGATGGCAGCTGGATGCCTTGGCTTCCTGATCCTACGGGGCACATTAAGATTCAACCATGAGATTCCAGCAAAGGTAGTTAGTTACCATTCCTGTTGTGTTTATGCAAACATCAGGACAGTAGATAAATTAATCTTGATTTGGCTTTTTGATAGCCATGGAGGAATTTTAAGAAGAAAAATCCGACAGAACCTAGATAGAACCTAGACACAGAACCTAGAGACAGAACCTAGCGAGAGAACCTGGCTGAAGATCCTAGAGACAGAACCTGGCTTCAGAACCTGGATAGAACGTGGCAAGAGAACCTGGTGGCTGGAGAACCTAGCGAGGGAACATGGCTACAGAACCTGGCTGGAGAACCTGGAGAACCTAGCAAGAGAGCATGGACACAGAACCTGGCTGGAGATCCAAACCAGAACTTCCCTGGAGATCCTGACCAGAACTTGGCTAGAGATCCTGGCTAGGCTGCTGATCAACTGAACGCTGTCTCCGTGTCATTCCTTGTTCGCCAACTCCGTCCACACCCTTGGGGACCCCTGGACCTGCTGGGGTTGGACCCCAGCATGGAAGGAAAATTGATGTTAAACAGAGACAGGCAAAACTGACAAAGAACAGGAGGGGAATGACAATTTCGACTATGATCTTACAGGCTTCAGAATTTCTACCAGAGTCCTTGACCGTCGTCATGGTCACGGACATGGACGGGAAGTATGCGGCGTCCCGCCTTCCACGCGTCCAAATCAGACCGGATCAGACAATTCACAGACAGAAACTGAAATAAAATCAGGCCCGACTCACCAGGGGGCGAATCCGATATCCGATGCGCCGGCATCCGTACTGCAGAAGAGTGGCTGTCAAGGAATTTGACCAAACTTTTGGGGACGACTCCCTGTCCCCTCGGAAGCCGGGACTGGAACTCCGGAGTGTCCTTGTGGATATCTCGCTGGGGCCTCCAAATGTTATGGAGTGAATTCCCAGACAAAGAGCCACAGAGTCAATTGGGTTCAAATTACAACCTTTATTCACAAATTCGAATCCGGGCTCAAGCCTTAGCTGACACAGCAGCAGACAAGAGCCCTGAGCATCAGTTGCAAGTTGCTTTTATCCCCTCGTTCTGGGGAGCTATTTTGCAAAAGCTATTGGCTGATCTTTAAACTGCAAAAACTATCTTTATTTCGGGGTAACTTGCAGGATATGGCTGGTTGCCCTGGGTCCGAGAAGCAGGATGTGTGGGTTTGTGGGTAAGCTAGAAAAACAGCTGGCAGCTGTTGCAAACGGGTCACACAGTTTTAAAATTTTCCATTTTTGCCGAAACCGGTTTGGCTCAGTGGATAGAGCGTCGGCCTGTGGACTGAGGGGTCCCAGGTTCGATTCCAGTCAAGGGCATGTGCCTTGGTTGCGGGCGCATCCCCAGTGGGGAGTGTGCAGGAGGCAGCTGGTCGATGTTTCTCTCTCATCGATGTTTCTAGCTCTCTGTCTCTCTCCTTTCCTCTCTGTAAAAACTCAATAAAATATTTTTTAAAAAAAATTTCCATTTTTCTATAATTAAGTCTATTGATCCTGACTTGAGGTGCTTCTTACAGTTATCACTGATAAGGGCTTAATTTCCAACATTTATAGGGAACTCATACAACTTAACAAAAGGAAGAGAAACAATCCAATCAAAAAATGGGCAAAGGACTTAAATAGATCCTTTTCAAAAGAGGACATTCAGAAAGCCAAGAGACATATGAAAACATGCTCCAAGTCACTAACCATCTGAGAGATGCAAATCAAAACAACAATGAGGTACTGTTAAGGGCTATTAGAATACTCTTGGCTTAATTTACATCAGTTGGGACTTAGGGGGAGGGCAGAGCCATTCCCTTAGGGCAGGACCAAAGACTGGAAGCCACTCATTCTGACTCTCCAGCCCAGTGTTAACGGGATGGATCTCATGATGTCAAAGGACCACCCAGATGTGATGTAATTTCCTGTAATTCGAGTATATAATAAATCAGCTTTTGGAGCTGGCTCTTTCTGTGTGCTCTGTCCCTCCAGATGGCTGGCTCTCTGTGCCTGTCCCTCCAGAGGGCAGGCACCACACCCAGCCCAAGCTTTTAATCTATAAAAAAAAAAAGAAGAAGAAAAATCCTATTTCATAGATACAGAGGCAGAGCTGCCTTGAACAGACTGTCAAACTACAGTAGGAATGCCGGGGAGGGGGGGGGGCAGGAGGGGGGGGGGTAAGACATCAACCGAAGGACTTGTATGCATGCATATAAGCATAACCAATGGACATAAGACACTGGGGAGTAAGGGAGGCCAGGGGATTGTCAAGGGCAGGGGGGAAAAAAAGGAGACTTATGTAATACTCTTTGTAATACTTTAAGCAATAAAAAAAATAAAAAATAAATTTAAAAAATCCTATTTTCATAGAAGTTGTTAAAACTAAAATGGTTTCTTTCCCTTCCACCAGACCATTTGTTAAGCTTATAGGGATAGTTCAGTTGATAGTTCTGTGTGCCCAGTACGGGCCTCTAGCAACGGTGCAATAGAAATACAGTCCATCTCATGATTGAGCCAGAAGTTCCAAGACAAAGGGGGGAATGAAAGAGCGAGGGCTATGCCCTCCATCTTACCCTAGAAGCCATGTGCTCGGCAAGGCTTCTTCCTGGAAGCCCAAGCCTCTGCTAGCCAAGCCCAGGATTTCTTTAAACTAACCAATGACAATCAAGGGAGGTGCGCGCCATAGATATGACCACATCCTGTGTAACAAGACCAGACTTGCACCTGGCCAATTGACAGGGCCCACAGTCACCTCTCCTCCCCTTACTCCACCCCCCTATAAAACTCCTCTTCCCACCGGGCTAGCTCTCTCTCTGCCACTTGCTGCTGTGTCAGTAAGGAGGGTAGGGGAGCCAGACCCAGGTTTGTAATAATAAAGACTCTCTGCTTTTGCATCGGACTCGCCTGGCTCCCTGTTGGTCTATTGGGGATCTTGAAATCTGGGCATAACAGCACCCTCCGCTCCTAAAGAGGAGCAGAAAGAAAAAATGGGAGGAATGGCCTCATGGCCCCCTCCACCTCCATGTCCTAATCCTGAAATGTTTAATTTGTTGTTAATAGCATCACCTATGTAAAGAGCTATCCAAGAAGGATTAAAGGACATGTCGGTGGAGGAAAGATTTGCTTTTCCTATTATACAGGCAGCTGACCCACAGCTCCCAAATCATGTAATAAGACACCATGAAAAATTTGACTTTAAAATGATAAAGGCCTAAAAATAAATAAGTAAATAAGTAAATAAATAAATAAAATGATAAAGGCCTTGCATGAAAGCGTAGTTCATAATGGTCCAACAGCTCCTTTTACAGGAGAAATTATGAATAATATTTCTGAAGCATTCTTTTTTTTTAAGTTAAATCTTTATTGTTCAGATTATTACATTTGTTCCTCTTTTTTTCCCCCCATAACTCCCCTCCTCCCAGTTCCCACCCCACCCTCTGCCCTCACTCTCCACCCACTGTCCTCATCCATAGGTGCATGATTTTTGTCCAGTCTCTTCCCGCATCTCCCAATAGGGGAATTTGGCCCTAGCTGGTTTGGCTCAACGGATAGAGTGTCGGCCTGCGGACTGAAGGGTCACAGGTTCGATTCCGGTCAAGGGCATGTACCTGGGTTGTGGGCACATCCCCAGTAGGGGACGTGCAAGAGGCAGCTGAATCGATGTTTCTCTCTCATCGATGATGTTTCTAACTCTCTATCCCTGTCCTTCTCCCTTCCTGTCTGTAAAAAATCAATAAAATATATTTTTTTAAAAATAGGGGAATTTGCACTGCAAGGCCCCCAGTGAACTCCCTCATCCGAGCAACTCCAAGGAGCGCAGGCCTAGATCTTAACAATACTATAGCGGTCACTTTGGCCTCCGATATGGCTCAGCATACTGTTCCTACAGGATTCTGGGGACCTGTGCTACCGGGAATGTTAGGATTAATCTTAGGGAGGAGTGGAAACACTCTAAAACAGTGGTTCTCAACCTTCCTAATGCCGTGACCCTTTAATACAGTTCCTCATGTTGTGGTGACCCCCAATTTCATTGTTACAAATTGAACATAATTAAAGCATAGCGATTAATCACAAAAACAATATGTAATTATATATGTGTTTTCCGATGGTCTTAGGCAACCCCTGTGAAAGGGTTGTTTGACCCCCAAAGGGGTCTCGACCCACAGGTTGAGATCCGCTGCTCTAAAAGGACTAGCTGTTCTGCCTGGAGTCATAGATTCAGACTATGTGGGAGAAATTAGGGTAATATTATAATGCAATCATATTATGAAAATTACTCCAGGACAAAGAATTGCTCAGATACTACTTCTACCTTATGTTCAGCAAGGCAAGACTATAAATAGGAAAAGAGGAACGCAAAGATTTGGGAGCTCAGACATCTATTGGATACATGAAATTAGCAAAACCCGTCCTATGAGTAATTTAAGAATAGAGGGAAAACTGTTTAAAGGTTTAATAGACACTGGAGCATATGTTAGCGTTATCAGCAACAAATTCGGGCCTCCAAGTTGGTCCATGGTAGAAGCTGTGGGCTGAATTAGGGGATTGGGAGTTCCTGATAACACACAACATAGTGCTGCAGTGTTAAGGTGGCAGGATGAGGAAGGACAGACAGGATGGTTTCAGCCCAAACAATTCTCAATCGTCTCTGGAATTGCAGGCAACTTATGGGGCTGGGATGTTTTAGAAGGTTTACAAGCTTGTATTATTATTACTACTGACAAAGGACAGCAGTTAATAACTCAGATGGGATATTACAACTGGTCAAGGCTTAGGAAAAAATAATCGGGGAATTAAAGAGCCCATCCAAGCCAAAAGAAACCCAGGAAGATGAGGATTGGGATATCAACCTTTTTAGGAAGTGGTCACTGCTCAGTCTCCTTACCCTCATGCTGACCCTATACAATGGGAAAATGAGACCTATATGGGTGGATAAGTGGCCATTAACCAAGAAGAAATTAGGTAATATTCATGAATTAATACAGGAACAAATAGAAGCTGGTCACATAGAGCCTTCCAGTAGCCCTTGGAATACAACTATAATATACCTAAGAAGGTGGCAGGAAAATGGCAAGTATTACATGATCTTAGAGCGGTTAACGTTACTATGCACCCCATGGGAGCTTTGCAGCCTGGACTCCCAGCGCCTTTGCAAATCCCGCTAGATTGGTCTCTTATAGTAGTAGAGCTTAAGGGTTGTTTTTTAACCATTCCCTTGGCACCTCAAGATAAAGATTTGCATTTTTAGTGCCTTCTATTAATAATATAGAACCCATGAAAAGATATCAATGGAAGGTTTTGCCTCAAGGAATGGCCAATAGCCCCACCTTGTGTCAAAAATATTTAGCTCAAGCTGTTCAGCTTTAAAGGACAAATATTCCCTATGTTACATTATTCATTACTTGGATAACTTGCTCTTAGCAAGTCCATGGGAAGAGCAGACTTTGGCAATGTTTTCCTAATTAGAAAACAAACTCCCTAAATGGGGCTTTAAAATTGCTCCAGAAAAGGTACAGAAAGAGATGCCTTTCAAATATCTGGGAACCGTAATTGAAAACCAATGTATTAGACCTCAAAAGTTGGAAATACGAAAAGGTTGCCTTAAAACTTTAAATAACTTTCAGAAATTATTAGGGGACATTAACTGGTTAAGACCTTATCTGAAAATCTCAATGGGAGAAATGACAGATTTATTTAATATACTTAGGGGTGACTCTAATCTTTCCTCACACTGAATATTAACAGATGAAGCTAGGAAAGAGTTGCTAAGAATTGAACACACAATCTCCTCAACCCAGTAGCACGGGTCCAGCCTGAATTGCCTTTATTGGGACAGATTAACCCTACTGCAAATAGTCCCACTGGAGTCATCTTCCAAAATAAAAACTCTCCTGGGTCCACCTAGGGCATCTGTCCTCTAAAACTGCAGTTACGTATGTAGAACTGATGGCTCAGTTGATATCTCAGCTTAGAAATCATTGCAGGCAGCTTAGAGAAGAACCCCAGTGCATCTATCTTCCCCTCATTGGAAACAATTAGAAATGTTATTTCAAACTGATTTAAATTGGCGAATTGGACTAAGTGGATATTCAGGGGAACTTAGTTGTCACCTATTAAAAGACAAATTACTACAATTTCTATATTATATCCCTATTATTATATCCAAAAATACTAGGCAGGAACCTATTCCTGGAGCATTAACTGTTTTTACTGATGGATCATCTAATGGGAAAGCTGCCTATCATGCAATGAATTCAGACCGAATCATACTGACCAGTTGTACCTCTGAACAAAGGATTGAATTAAAAGCTATTAAGGCTGCACTGAAGGATTTCCAAGAGCGTCTTAATATTATCTCTGACTCTTCTTACACTGCGGGCCTAGTGAATAGAATTGCAACTGCTCGGTAAAAATGGATCAGTGACCAAAGTTTATTTTTACTATTTAAACAAGTTCAGATTGTACAACAGAGACAATATCCTTTTTATATCACTCACATCAGGGCTCACAGTATATTACCTGGCCCACTCACAAAAGGAAATGCACGTGCTCATCAATCGGTTGCTTTATTAAAACAGGCCTCAGAATCTCGTCAGCTTTTACATCAGCCTGCCAAAACGTTGTCCAAACAATTCTCAATCACTTGAAGCAGGCAAAACAGATTATTAAGGATGTTGCACTTGCATGTTACATCTGCCTCAAGGGCCTAACACAGGAATTAACCCTAGAGGATTAATAAGGGACCATATCTGGCAAATGGATACGACACACTACACTCCCTTTGGACGCCTTGGAGCATTGCATGTCTCTGTAGACACCTTTTCAAAAGTCCTCTGGGCTACTGCATCTACAGGGGAAACGGCAAAATAGGTTACTAATCATTGCCTAGCTGCTTTTGCCATGATGGGAATTCCAAAAATTATTAAAACTGACAATGGACCCACGTACACAAGCTGTCATTTCCAGCAGTTTTGTAAAAAGTGGAAAATTCAGCACATTACAGGAATACCATATAATTCACAGGGACAGGCAATTATAGCGCACCAACACCAAAGGCTAAAATCCCAAATTGAAAAACAGAAAAGGGGGATTATGGAGAAATAGCCTTTAAGTAGTCAATACCACGCCTTAATCACTTAAAATTTTTTCACTTGTGATGCTGATGGGAAGGCATCCATGGAAATACACTGGTGTCAGAATAAGCCAAAAGAAAATGGTCTGGACAAATCAGTGGTTCTCAACCATCTGGCTCTTTAAATACAGTTCCTGTGATCATGTGACCCAACCATAAAATTATTTTCGTTGCTACTTCATAACTGTAATGTTGCTACTGTTATGAATCGTAATGTAAATATCTGATATGCAGGATGATCTTAGGTGACTCCTGTGAAAGGGTCGTTCGACGACAAAGGGGTCGCAACCCACAGGTTGAGTACCGATGGGATAAATGGAAAGATCCTGAGTCTGGTTTATGGAAGGGCCCCAACCCCCTTTTAACATTTTGTTAAGGGTATGCTTGTATATATTTCCAGAAAATTTCTCCAAGCCCATGTGGATTCCCGCAAGAAATATTAAAATTCAACATGGATCCGAGGGAGGAACTGACCAGGTTAACGAGGACCTTGCACCTGGAGCCACACCTTACAGACAATCGCCTATCCCAGCGGCAGACGGCAGCAGCCCCAAGCAACCCACTGAAGATAAGGAGTGGGAGGAGGATGAAGCTGAGGATGAAGCTGATGGCGAACAGCCCGGAGATCACCTGAAAGCTGAGCAAATTTGTGAGGAGACCAGAACCCTGAGAACGTCTTTCTTGCCATGCTAGCAGTAATCAGCTGTGCAGTAATACTACCAGGAGCAAATGAGGAAGTATTTTGGACTTATGTTCCTGACCCACCATGGGTAAGACCCCTTACGTGGACTGATCCCCTGCCTAATGTAGTCACCAATAATACCAAACGCCTTGGTCACCCGGGAGGGGTGGGGGAAAGAAGTATATGGGCAAAGTATAATTATACGGGTGTCGCCACCCAGCTTCCCTTTTGTATGACACAGAATCAAACCACTGCTCCTTTGTGTGTAAATTAAAAGAGAGGCTCTGGCTAGTATGGACACCAAAGAGGCGGGAGACAAAAGCCCAAATACATCTACTATCACTACTTGCTCTGGGGAGAGCTGCAGAAAATGTAACTTTACTAAGACACCTGCCACTAAGCCATTATGTAAAATGTCTTATGAATGGCACCCCACCAAGGAAGAAATTAATTGGCAAGACTGAATTATTATTTCTTGTCTCTGTCATTTGCGCGAGGCCCTTCTCCAGATCCTAAACCCTGAACCACGCTAAGCATGGTCCACACAGGCCTCCTGGTTTTCTCAGAAATAATGAGTTTTGAAAAATTTAAAGTATTTTTATTTTACCATGTTAAGGTTTTACTATTTTATTTTTATATATTTTTAAATTTTTAAATATAATTTTTATTAAATGCAGACAGGAAGGGAGAGGGAGAGAGAGATAGAAACATCAATGGTGAGAGGGAATTATGGACCCCTGCCTCCTGCATACCTCACACTGGGGATGGAGCCCTTAACCAGGGCATGTGCCCTGACCAGGAATGGAACCTTGACCTGGTTCATAGTTCTATGCTCAACCACTGAGCCATGCAATCTAGGCAGGTTTTTTTGTTGTTGTTGTTTTAAATTCTTTATTAGTTAAGGTATTGCAAATGTGTCTCATCCCCCCCATTAACCCTCAACCTCCCTCTCCCACACTCATGCTCTCATCCCCCTGTTGTCCATGTCCACTGGTTTGGCTTACGTGCGTGCATACAAGTCCTTTGGTAGATCTCTTCCCCTTACCCCCTCCCTCCCCTACTTTCCTTCTGGGGATTGATAGTCTGATCTCTGTTTCTCTGTTTGGATCTGTCCCTGTTCATCAGTCTATGATGTTCTCTATAATCCACAAATGAGTGAGATCATGTGGTATTTATCTTTCTCTGACTGGCTTCTTTCACTTAGCATAATGCTCTCCAGTTCCATCCATGCTGTTGCAAAAGGCAAGAGTTCCTTCTTTTTTACAGCCGCATAGTATTCCATTTTTTACAGCAGCATAGATGTACCACGGTTTTTTAATCCACTCATCTGCTGATGGGCACTTAGGCTGTTTCCAAATCTTAGCTATGGTAAATTGTGCTGCTGTGAACATAGAGGTGAATATATACTTTCTGATTGGTGTTTCTGGTTTCTTGGGATATATTCCTAGAAGTGGGATCACTGGGTCAAATGGGAGTTCCATTTTTAGTTTTTTGAGGAAGCTCCATACTGTTCTCCACAGTGGCTGCACCAGTCTGCATTCCCACCAGCAGTGCAGAAGGGTTCCTTTTTCTCCACATCCTCTCCAACACTTGTTTGTTGATTTGTTGATGATAGCCATTCTGACAAGTGTGAGGTGATACCGCATTGTTGTTTTGATTTGCATCTCTCGTATAATTAGTGACTTTGAGCATGTTTTCATATGTCTTTTGGCCTTCTGTATGTCCTCTTTAGAGAAGTGTCTATCTAGGTCCGTTGCCCATTTTTTTACTGGATTGTTTATCTTACTATTGCTAAGTTTCATGAGTTCCCTGTAAATGTTGGAGATTAAACCCTTATTGGTGATATCATTGGCAAATATGTTCTCCCATGTAGTCGGTCTTCTTGTTGTTTTGTTAATGGTTTCCTTTGCTGTGCAAAAGTTTTTTATTTTGATGTAGTCCCATTTGTTTATTTTCTCTTTAGTTTCCATTTCCCTAGGAGCATTATCAGAGAAGAAATTCCTTCGGCATATGTTTGCGATTTCGCTGCCTGTGGATTCCTCTGTTATTTTTATGGTTTCCCGTCTTACGTTTAAGTCCTTTATCCATTTTGAGTTTATTTTTGTGTATGGTGTGAGTTGGTGGTCTAGTTTCATCTTTTTGCATGTATCTGTCCAATTTTCCCAACACCATTTATTGAAGAGACTGTCTTGACTCCATTGTATGCTCTTGCCTCCTTTGTCGAATATTAATTGGGCATAGTGGTTTGGGTCGATTTCTGGGGTCTCTATTCTATTCCATTGATCTATATGTCTGTTCTTGTGCCAGTACCAAGCTGTTTTAAGAACACTGGCTTTGTAATACAGTTTGATATCTGGTATTGAGATCCAACCTACTTTGTTCTTTCTCGGGATTGCTGCAGCTATTCGAGGTCTTTTTTTATTCCAGATGAATTTTTGGAATGTTTGTTCTAGATCTGTGAAATATGCCATTGGTAATTTAATGGGGATTGCATTGAATCTATAGATTGCTTTGAGTAGTATGGACATTTTGATGATGTTGATTCTACCAATTCATGAACACGGTATGTTCTTCCATCTGTTCATGTCTTCCTCTCTCTTTTTTCAGTGTCCCGTAGTTTTTTGCATAAAAGTCTTTTTTTAAAAATATATTTTATTGATTTTTTACAGAGAGGAAGGGAGAGAGATAGAGAGTTAGAAACATCGATGAGAGAGAAACATCGATCAGCTGCCTCCTGCACACTCCCCACTGGGGATGTGCCCACAACCCAGGTACATGCCCTTGACCGGAATCGAACCTGGGACCTTTCAGTCCGCAGGCCGACGCTCTATCCACTGAGCCAAACCGGTTTCGGCCATAAAAGTCTTTTTTTAAAAAAATATATTTTATTGATTTTCCACAGAGAGGAAGGGAGAGAGACAGAGAGTCAGAAACACCGATGAGAGAGAAACATTGATCAGCCACCTCCTGCACATCCCCCACTGGGGATATGCCCGCAACTCAGATACATGCCCTTGACCGGAATCGAACCCGGTACCTCTCAGTCCGCAGGCCGACGCTCTATCCACTGAGCCAAACCGGTTTTGGGGCATATACGTCTTTTACCTCCTTAGATAAGTTTATTCCTAGGTATCTTAATATTTTTGGTGCGATGGTAAATGGGATTGCTTTTTTAGTCTCCCTTTCTTTAAGTTCACTCACTATTGGTGTAAAGAAATGCCTTAGATTTCTTGGCATTAATTTTGTATCCTGCTACATTGCCGAATTCATTTATTAAGTCTAATAATTTTTTGATGGAGTCTTTAGGGTTTTCTATGTACAATATCATGTCATCTGCAAATAAGGACAGTTTTACTTCTTCTTTTTCAATTTGGATGCCTTTTATTTCTTCTTCTTGTCTAATTGCAATGGCTAGTACTTCCAGTACTATGTTGAACAGGAATGGTGAGAGTGGGCATCCCTGTCTTGTTCCTGTTCTCAGGGGAAATGGTTTTAGTTTTTGCCCATTGATTATGATGTTCGCTGTGGGTTTGTCATAGATGGCTTTTATTATGTTGAGGTATGATCCTTCTATTCCTACCTTGCTGAGAGTTTTTATCAAGAAAGGGGGTTGAATTTTGTCGAAAGTTTTTTTCTGCATCAATTGATATGACTATGTGGTTTTTATCTCTCAATTTGTTTATGTGATGAATCATGTTTATTGATTTGCGGATATTGTACCATCCTTGCATCCCTGGGATGAATCCTACGTGGTCATGGTGTATGATCTTTCTGATGTATTGCTGGATCCGATTTGCTAGAATTTTGTTGAGTATTTTGGCATCTTTGTTCATGAGGGATATTGGCCTTTAATTCTCTTTCATTTAGGCAGGTTTTATTATTTTAAATAAATGCTTATGCTGAGATAGATTGAAAGTTTGGGAGATCCATTGCTATTGGACAAAAAACAAACAAACAAACAAACAAACAAAAAACCCAAAGCTCCCAGGACTCAGCTTACTCCCACTCAGATCTACCCACTACACAGAGAATTCCCTGCTGTTTGTCTATAGGTGAAATCTTTTTCAATGAAACATACTTCATATTAGCTGTTCACTAACATATTGTGGTAAAAATTATTGTGGTTAGAGAGGGAGATTTCACTATTGGATATTTTTTTAAAATATATTTTATTGATTTTTTACAGAAAGGAAGGAGAGGGAAAGAGAGTTAGATACATCAGCTGCCGCCTGCACACGCCCTACTGGGGATGTGCCTGCAACCAAGGTACATGCCCTTGACTGGAATAGAACCCGGGACCCTTTAGTCCGCAGGCCGACGCTCTATCCACTGAGCCAAACCAGTCAGGGCTCTCTATTGGATATTTGATCAATGGCTGTACTCTTTTATGGGCTTACAGTATAGAGAGTATACCACCATACGAAATGATTCCTTTCTTGTTTATTTTTGACTCCTGATTGTGCCCCATTATGGGCTCGAACTCGCAATCCTGGCACATTGGGGTGGCACTCCAGCCAGCAAAGTTACTCCTTGGCCAGGACAACATTAATGAATCTTTTTGTTGTTGTGAATCCTCACCTGAGGCTATTTTTCAATTGAATTTTAGAAAGAGTGAAAGGAAGGGGGACAGACACGGAGAGAGAAACATCAGTGTGAGAGTGACACATCGATTGGTAGCCTCCTGCACCGGCCAAGAGTCCAGCCTGCAAGGTAGGTACGTCCCCTTTACCAGAATCAAAGCCAGGATTCTCAGTCCATGAGCCAATGATGTATCCACTTAGTGACACCAGAATTAATGATTCTTGAGCTAAAAATATGTCCCAGTGTCTTCTTCAGTGTATATATTTGACAGATTTGTTATGCATACATGACAGATCACTGAGAAATAGAAAAGAAAGCAAAAATAGGGGATTCAGGAGGGAGGCGGCAACAAAATAGGTTATAATTGTAGGAAGTTAACTTTCTTAGTAGATGAGCATTGACCTATAAGCCAGGAGGTCGGGTAGATTCCTCGTCAGGGCACATGCCGGGGTTTCCCCTTCAATCAATAGGAATCAGTGGAATATTGATCCTCTCTAATCATTGATGTTTTTTCTCTCTCCCTTCCTCTCTAAAATCAATACAATACTCTAAAAAGTAAATGTAGTTTCTCTTCAAAATTCTTATCCAAGGATATTTATTATTTCCATTTATCTTAGAGAGAGTGGGAGGGATAGTTGGTAGAGAGGTAGAGAGAGAAGCATTGATATGAGAGAGATACATCAATTAATTGCCTCCCTCAGGCACACAGGGCAGGGTGGAGAGCAAACCTTTCACCCAGGTACCAGACCTGACTGGGAATCAAATCTGTGATCTTCTGGTGGGAGGGATGACACTGTTACCTACTGAGCCACACCTGCTGAGCTATAGATTCTCTTTGAAGGGACATATAATAAATTTGAAGTTACATTATATGAGATATGACTGACAAATATGTCACCATGTAAGGAAGTTTATCTCAAAGGTCTTTCTAACCCTGTTCGTTTGGCTCATTTGTTTGCCTGTAGTCCCCTCCACCAAAAGGTTGCAGGTTTTATTCCTGGACTTGGGGGTATGATTCCAGAGCTGCTCAGGGCGATTTCGGGAAGCAACCCATAGATATTTGTCTTACACATGGATGTTTCTCTCCATCTCTGCCTTCCTCTGTAAATTCAATTTTTTTAAAAAACTTTAAAAATATTTTCAAAACAAGGTATTTTCCAGCTCCCTGGGGCCCCAGACAGCTGCCCTGCCAGGAGAAGGCACCTGTGTATATGAGCCTAAGTGAAAGCAGTGCAGAAGGGCTCAGCCACCCCGTAGTTATTTGCAATGATGATTGTTGGTTGATTTCAGCCACTAAACTTTGGACATTTTATTCCACAACAGAGACTAGTTGTAAGAGAAAAGAGTTCCTGAGATTGAGGTGCTCAGTAATAAAAACCTAATGTGTGTGACATGGCTTTGGGACTGGCTAGTGGATAGATGCTGGAAGGAGGCTGTTAGTAGACACTGCAAGCGAGGAAACTAGGATTGAAGTCTGGAAGCACGGGAAATGATGTGTTTTTTTGTTTTGTTTTGTTTGGGGAAATCATGCTTTGATTTAGTGAAAAAGTTCACAAAACTTTTTCCAATACACATGAAGCAGAAAAACCACCTAGGCAACCCGTAGACCAGGGGTCCTCAACCTTTTTAAACAGGGGGCCAGTTCACTGTCCCTCAGACCGTTGGAGGGCTGGACTATAGTTTTTTAAAAAAACTATGAACAAATTCCTATGCACACTGCACATATCTTATTTTGAAGTAAAAAAACAAAACGGGAACAAATACAATATTTGCATGTGGCCAGTGGGCCGTGGTTTGAGGACCCCTGCTCTAGGGAATATCTATATTCATGACAATATTCGAAAATGGACCTGGAGAGTATTATACTAAGTGAAATAAGCCAGCCAGAGAAAGACAAATACCATATGATTACACTTATATGTGGAATCCAATGAAAAAAATAAACTAGAAACAACAAAAAAAATTGGCCATATCTACAATTACAGCCCTGTTTATTCTGAGTATCATTTCTGTGGTTTTTTTGTGTCTTCTCCTAGATGGGTTTTACCCCAAATTAGTTTTCATTACTTTTTCAAGGAGCTCAATTTTGGTTTTATTGATTTTATTGTTTCCTTGATTTTTACATTTGTTTTAAATAATAAAACTTTAGGTACTCTCACAAATTTGTATATATTTTTATAGTCATTTAGTAACAAGTATGTTATAATTTCCCTCATGAGTTATTTAGAAATGCATTTTAAATTTCCAAAAAAAATTAAAAAATGGTGATGAGACCAAGTAAACTGATAATAGTTATTATTCTTATAACTGTTTTAAATATTGTTGATTTTTAAATTATTTTGTTTCCCAAATATAAGGAATACTAACAGAAGACGTTGTACATTATTGTCAATGGCCCATTATCTAGATTATAGGGACTACTAAATTAAAGACATGCATTTCAAAATGCACTCCCAGAACACAAAAGCTTCAAAGACCACAAACAGAACATTTTTATCCCTGGAAAAATATCTGAATAACACTATCTCCCCCACAGTGTTGGATGGGATCTTATCTCATCAGGGGCCTAACCATGAATGGATATCTGGGTCTGTCTCTGACACCCCCATCCACCTGCTTCCCTAACTCAAGCTGCCTCTCCCTTCAGATGGGGAGACAGGGAGGGGCTGAAAGAGCAGGCTGCCCTTCCCCTCCCCCCTCCTCTCTGAGGGTTTAAGGATCCAGGCAAATCGCAGGCAGAAAGTTTCTGGTTTCAAACCCAATCTGCCCACCTTTTGAATTCCCTGTAACTTCACTGTAAGAATGTGCTCCCGGCTTGTGAAGATCCCGGGAAAGACCCCTCCCTGGGACCCCTGCAGCTGAAGGGCAGACCAGCCAGTAGCTCTAAGCACAGCCTCTGGGAGCTGGGAAACTTCTGTGTGAATTCCAGGTTCCTCCTCCCTCTTCATGCTTTTGCCACAGCTGCCATTTACTCGCTAGCACCCTAATAAAGGAACAGCCCCTCTATCTGGGGTGCCTGGTGCCCATCAGAGGGCACCTGGCCCTTTCCTCCCTTTAAAGACCTAAAATAAACGCCCTCTCTCTGCTCCTGTCTCTTCTCTCCCTTGTGAATCCTTTCGCAGCCGCGTCACCAGCCAAAACCCTGATAGTGACGTGGGAACTCCTCCAGGAAGGGCTGTCCCTGTGGGAGGAGGTGCGGGGACCCCGGGCTGCCCCCTCCCCCTGCCCTGCCCTCCCTCCCTCTGTCCCTGCACAGGCCTGGCAGCCGGGCTCGGCCCCGCCCCCATCGCGGAGCCGCTCAGCTCAGGCTCTGGCCCCGCCCACCCCGCAGGGAGGCGCATGCGCAGTTCCCTGCAGACCCGGAACCGGCTGTGGAGGGCAAGATGGCGGCTTCTCCGTGAGCAGGGTGTTTGTCTTTAAAGCTGACGCTCCCGTCCCCCTCCCCGCAGGGAAGGCTGAGGGCGCTGCCGGCGCTGGAGTCCTTGTTGGGGTCCCCGCCCCGGAGCCTCTCAGCGGTGAGTCCGGTCCCGGGAGGCTGCGCGGTGTGGGCGCCACGTTCCTTTGGGAGGAAACGGAGGCCCCGGCCCGGGGTCTCTCCGCCTGTGGCTGTGGCCACCGCCTGCCGCGCGGTTTTCCCGCTGAAAACCGTTCCCGTGGCCGCCGGTGCTCCCCGCGGGGCTGGGAGTCTGGGTCAGGGGGTTCCCGCCCTTTGCGCCCCTCCCCCCGCCCGGCGCTTTCCGCCCAAAGAGCCCGGATGGCTCCCGGCCTGGGGGTCTGCACCCCCCTCCTAGGCCCACCCCCATTTAATAAGGGGTCTGCCTGCCCGGGGAGCACAGTGTCATGGGGGGGGGCTCAGGGGAAAGACGCGGTGTCCCCTGAAGGGGCGACCTCCCCGCAGGGAGGGGCTTTGTGGGCGCGGTGACTGCGGGGGGGCGGGGGCCCAGGCTGGGGGGTCAGGAGAGGGAGTGAGAGACAGACACGTGGGCGGGAGAGAGGGCAGCGAGGGGTCCACAGAGAGGGGCCCATAGCGGGTGTGGAGGGACTGGACTGCGACGGTAGGAGTGAGGGGGTCACTCGGGGAAGGAGCCTGAGGAGGAAGGAAGTGGAGACACAGGGAGGAGGGGGAGCCCAGAGAGAGGAAGGGGGGCTGAGAGGGAGCGGGTCCTGGGGAGCAGAAGTGGGGGCCGCACAGGAGGAGGCCCTTGAGACAGAGACACTGGTTCAGGGGAGAAGAGTTGGGGAGCGAGTGCAGGGACAGAAACGGGGGCTCAGGGATGAGGGAGCAGAGGGAGCAGCCCTGAGTCAGCAGCTGTGGGAGCGGGACAGACGGGAACAGGCAGCAGAGGGGCCACGGGCGTGGGGAGGGGAAGACGCAGACGTGTGTGGAGATGGAGCCTCAGAGACCGGGAGAAAGAGCCCCTGAAGGGAAGTAGGTTTCAGGAGTTTCATGGTCCAGGTGTAGGGACAGACAGAAAAGGGAAAGATCAAGGGACAGGGAAGTGAAATCTAGGAAAGGACCACAGTGGGGAAGAAGGGAACAGTGAGACACAGACAGATCCATAGACAGAAATACATAGTAATGGGAAAGAGGGAAACCCTAATTTCAATGAGAGGGGAGCTGATGGGATGTGGGTGATTAAGTTGTGATCTATCTGCTTGTGTATTTTATGGTTAAGTTAACAACTGAATTATTTAGGCAGATTTGACTGAGAATTATAAATTTCCACTTTATAAGGTTTGCGTATTATATGCTTATTTCATTCCATTTGAAACCCTTATTCACACAGAGGGAGAGACTGTTCCTGATGGGCCCCCTGTCATTTCCTGGGATGGCAAGAGGAGTTGACTTGGGACAGGAAATGACTGAGTCTGCCCCCACAGGATGCTTTTTATCAAGAAACTAGGAGTCCAGCCTTGCTGCTGACCACTGCCTCTCTGGCCATTTAAGCATCCATGCTGCAGCTGATCAGGCCCTCCCCCAGCTCAGGTGCGGGGAGTCCCCTGCCTCTCTGTTCCCCATGCTATGCCCCGCAACCTCCTTCTGTCCTGTGGACCTGTTAGGGGTCCCAGTTAATTAGCATATATCTCTATTTTATATACACTGAGTGACCAGATTATTAGGACCACCCCATCACTACTTCATTGATGCTACCAAAAATACTGATTATTGATTACTTCCTAAGCAAATACTCTTAACCTTTTATTATTATTATTTACATAACTAATTCACTTCATTGTACTGATGGGGTGGTCATAATAATCTGGGCACTGTGTGTGTGTGTGTGTGTGTGTGTGTGTGTGTGTGTATATGCCCGGTTCACAAAAATGTGTGCATTCGGGGGGTCCCTCAGCCTGGCCTATGCCCTCTTGCAGTCTGGGAGCCCTCGGAGGATATCCACCTGCTGGCTTTGGCCGGCTCCCTGGGGGATCGGGCCCCAGCTGGCAGTCAGACATCCCTCCGGCAGCCCTCTGGGGATGTCCACTTGCCAGCAGGGAGCAGGCCTAAACTGAAGTCGGGCATCCTTAGCGCTGCTGAGGAGGCAGGAGAGGCTCCCACCACCACTGCTGTACTGGCAGCCGTCAGCCTGGCTTGTGGCTAAGCAGAGCTCCTCCTGTGGGAGCACACTGACCACCAGGGGGCAGCTCCTGCATTGAACATCTGCTCCCTGGTGGTCAGTGTGTGTCATAGTGACCAGTCATTATCAGTCATTCTGCTGTTAGGGTCAGTTTGCATGTTACCCTTTTATTATATAGGATGGAGGCCTGGTGCACGGGTGGGGGCTGGCTGGTTTTCCCTGAAGGGTGTCCCTGATCCGGGTGGGCATCCCGCTGGGGTGCCTGGCCATCCTGAGTAAGGGGCTGATGGCTGTTTGCAGCTGGTCACACCCCCTTCAGTGTGGAGGTCCTCACTGGGGTGCCTTGTCAGCCTGGGTGAGGGGCTGGTGGCTGTTTGCAAGCTGGTCAAGCCCTCCCCAGTGGGGACTCTCACCCCATGGAGGTTTGGCCAGCCTGGGTGAGGGGCTGATGGCTGTTTTCAGGCTGGCCTCACCCCCTTCAGGGTGGGGGTCCCCACTGGGGTGCCTTGCCAGTCTGGGTGAAGGGCTGAGGGCCATTTTCAGGCTGCCCAAGCCCCCACCCCCACCCTCCACTCCCTCTGGTGATGGAAACTCACAGCCTCTCCTTTTTTCTTTCTTTTTTTTTCCTGGGATTTATTTACCTTCTATAATTGAAACTTTGTTGCTTTGAGGGGAGCTCAGAGCTGGGCTCTGGCAGGCGGGAAGCTTGGCTTCCTCCATCACTGGAGCAACCAAGCCTCCTGCTCGATTCAGCTCTGTGGCTGCCAGCCGCCATCTTGGTTGAGTTAATTTGCATATAGTCACTCTGATTGGCTGGTGAGTGTGGCTTAAGGCATAGCGAAGGTTCTGGTGCATGAAATTCATTCACAGGGGTGCGTGTATTCTCAACCCAGCCTGCACCCTCTCCAATCTGGGACCCCTCAAAGGATGTCCTGCTGGTTTACAGGGATCAGGCCTAATCTGGCAGTCGGACATCCCTCTCGCAATCTGGGACTGCTGGCTCCTAACTGCTCACCTGCCTGCCTACCTGCCTGATTGCCCCTAACCACTCGCAATCGGGAACTGCTGTCTCGTAACTGCTCACCTGCCTGCCTACCTGCCTGATTGCCCCTAACCACTCTGCCTGCCGGCCTGCTCACCCCCAGCTGCCCCTCACTGCTGGCCTGCTTGCCCCCAAATGCCAACCCCCTCCAGCCTGATCACCCCCAACTGCCCCCGTGCCAGTGTGCTTGCTCCCAACTGCCTTTCCTGTCAGCCTGCTCACCCCAACTGCCCCCGTGGTGGCCTGCTTGCCCCCACCTTCCCTCCCCTCTGGCTTGCTCATCTCCAGCTGCCCCCCTGCTGGCCTGCTCACTCCAACTCACTACCCCACCCCCGCTCGCTGTCCTGATCGCCTCCAACCAACCCCCACTGACAGCCTGCTTGCCCCCAACTCGCCCCCATGCTGGTTTGCTTATCCCCAATGGCCCCGCCCCCCACCAGCCTGATCACCAACAACTGCCCTCCCCTCTTGGCCTCTAACCACCTCTACCTTGGCCCCGCCACCATGGCTTTGTCCAGAAGAATGTCCAGAAGGTCTCCTAGTCTAATTAGCATATTACCCTTTTATTAGTATAGACTAGAGGCCCGGTGCACGAAATTCGTGTACTGGGGGGTGGGGGTTCCCTCAGCCCAGCCTGCCCCTCTCACAGTCCGGGAGCCCACAGTGGATGTCCTACTGATGGCCACAGTCTGGCAGCAGAGGCTTGGAGCAGGCATTGTGTGTGTGTGTGTGTGTGTGTGTGTGTGTGTGTGTCTGCGTGTCTGCTGGGGCCTGCCCCCAGCCGCGCCACGTAGGCTTGAAGCAGTTGCCGTGTGTGTGTGTGTGTGTCCCCCCACTGGGGGTCTGCCCCCAGCCACATTGGAGGCTCAGAGCAGGCACTGTGTGTGTGTGTGTGTGTGTGTGTGTGTGTGTGTGTGTGTCTGTCTGTCTCTCTCTCTCTGCTGGGGGCCTGCCCCCAGCCACACCATGGAGGCTTGGAGCAGGAGCCCCTCTGTGTTGATCTCTCAGGCTCCTGGCCTCCACTGCATGTTGTACTCTCCCTTGATCTATGGCCAGGATGGGGTTGCTGCTTGCAAGCCGGGCTTTCCTGCTCCAGGATCGCCATGGTGACGGGGGAGCAGGCCCAGCTGGGGGCTGCCCACAAGCCAGGCTTTCCAGCTTCCAGGTCTCCATGGCAACTGTGGAGCAGGCCCAGCTTGGAACTACCCACAGGCCAGGCTTGCTTTCCTGCTTCCGGATCCCCATGGCAACCGGGGAGCAGGCCCAGCTGGAGGTTGACCGCAGGCCGGGCTTTCCTGCTCCTGGATCAGGCGCAGCTGGGGGCTGCCTACAGGCCACACTTTTCTACTTACCGATGGCTGGTTCACCACAGCGACCCAGGTCCCAGCGGCACTCTCCTGCTCTCCAATAGTCATAGGGTCCCAGCTGGGGGCGGGGCTTAGCAGTGCGGGGCTTAGGCAGCACGGGGTCCTGGCTGGGGGCTCAGGTGGCACATAGGGATCCCGGGTGGGGGCGGGGTTTATGCCCTGCTGCTCAGGGCTACACATGGGGCCCAGATGGCAGCTCGCGCTGTCCTGCCCTGCCTGTAGTATAGGATAGAGGCCTGGTGCACGGGTGGTGGCTGGCTGGTTTGCCCTGAAGGGTGTCCTGGATCAGGGTGGGCGTCCCGCTTGGGTGCCTGGCCAGCCTGGATGACAGGCTGATGGCTGTTTTTAGGCTGCCCGCACCCCCTTTATGGTGGGGGTTCCCACTGGGGTGCCTGGCCAGTCTGGATGAGGGGCTGAGGGCCGTTTTCAGGCTGGTGGGTGACTGAAGTTCCCAGCCTCTCCTTTTTTTCTTTTTTTCTGGGATTTATTTACTTTCTATGGCTGTCACTGGAGCTGAGAGCTGGCTTTGGCTCTGAGGCCGGCTCCAGCTTGAGGCCTCGGCTGCTGAAAGCAGATATCTGGGCTTTGTTTAGCTTCTATAATTGAAACTCTGTTGCCATCACTGCTGCTCTAAGCTCTGATCCCGCTGCTGGCTGAAAGCAGGTTTCTGGAGCTTGTTTAGTTTCTATAATTGCAACATTGTTGCATCCGGAGCTCATAGCTGGGCGGTGGCATGCGGGGAACCTTGGCTTCCTCCATCACTGGAGCAAGCAAGCCTCTTGTTTGCTTCAGCTGCCTGGCTGCTGGCCGCCATCTTGGTTGGCAGTTAATTTGCATATCCTGCTGATTAGCCAATGGGAAGCATTCAGGGGTATGGTCAATTTGCATGTTTCTCTTTTATTAGATAGGATAGAGGCCTGGTGTACGAGTAGGGGACGGCTGGTTTGCCCTGAAGGGTGTCCCAGATCTGGTGGGTGGCCTGGGTGATAGGCCTGTGGTGGTTTGCAGGCCAGCCACGCCTCCATGGGGTGAGGGTTTCTGCTGGGGGTGTGTGGCCAGCCTGGGTGAGGGGCTGATGGCTGTTTTCAGGCTGGCCACACCTCCTTCAGGGTGGGGGGTCCCTCTGGGGTGCCTGGCCAGCCTGGGTGAGAGGATGATTGGCTGTTTGCAGGCTGGAGACAGCCCCTTCAGGGTGGGGGTCCCACTGGGGTGCCTAGCCAGCCTGGGTGAGGGGCTGATGGCTGTTTGCAGGCTGGCCACAGCCCCTGGCAACCCAAGCTCCCAGCCCCTCCTTTTTTTCTTTTTACAGCGCCTCCTTGAGTGGAGGGAAGCAGGTATCTGGGATTTATTTATATTCTATAATTGAAACTTTGTAGCCTTGAGCAGAGGCCAGGGTGGGTGGGAAGCTTGGCTTCCTTTATTGCCGGTGGAAACTCAAGCCTCCTGCTTGCTCCAGCGCCATGGCCGTTGCCATCTTGGTTGGGTTAATTTGCATACTTGCTCCTGATTGGCTGGTGTGTGTGGCTTGTTGATGTAGCAGAGTGGCACCAATTTACATGTTTCTCTTTTGTTAGTGTAGATAGATATAGATATCCTATCTAATAATAGACAAACATAGTAATTGATCATACCTTCACTATGCCTCCCATTGGCTAATCAGGGCTATATGCAAATTAACCGCCAACAAAGATGGCAGCTAATTTGCATACTGTAGGCAGGGTGGGACAGTACGAGCCGCCATCCAGGCCTCTGTGTGCGACGCCAGAAGCCACCTGCCTGCCACCCATGATCGGATCCAATCCTGGGCCGCAGGCCGGCCCCAGAAACCCCAGAAGCCACCTGATATGACAGTAACTCTATCAGTAAGCACTCTGAAAGTCAGTGGCATAAGTGCACCAATTAAAAGACATTATGAGGGTGAATCAAAAACAAAACCCACTTTAAATATGAAGACACATATAGATTAAAAGTAAATGAATTAAGCTGCTGCCTGTTTTGCTCAGGGGATAGAGCATTAGCCCGTGGACTGAAGGGTCCCAGGTTCGATTCCAGTCAAGGGCATGTACCTCAGTTGCTGACTTGATCCCCAGTCCCTATCAGACCATGTGCAGGGGGCAACAATCAATGTCTCTCCCTTTCCCTTCACTCTCTCTAAAATTCAATGGAAAAATATCCTTGGGTAAAGATTAACAAAAACAAAGTAAATGGATTAAGTAACATTAAAGAGATTATAAGAAAAATATATTTCAAATTTTGTTAGTTGTATAATGGTTATGTTTAAATTATTAACACCGCCCTGGCCAGTTTGGCTTGGTGAATGGAGTGTCGGCCTGTAGACTCGGGGATCCCGGGTTCGATTCTGGTCGAGGGCATGTGCCTTGGTTGTGGGCACATCCACAGTGCAGGGGGCAGCTGATTGATGTTTCTCTCTCATCGATGTTTCTGGCTCTCTATCCCTCTCCCTTCCTCTCTATAAAACATCAATAAAATATATATTTTAAAAAAATAATAATAAAATAAAATAAATTATTAACACCTAAGAATTGGGTGAAGGGCACATATAACATGTTGTAGTATTTTATAGTTTTTTTACATGTATGAGATTATTTCAAATTAAAATATTAAAAAATTAAAAATTAATAAAATATTAATTGAAATGTATTTGGATTACATGAAAAATCTCCTAATTGCTTCTAGCATAATTTATTGTGCTAAAATTTACAAGTGTTCAATTAAAAAGTATCTTTTTAAAAAAATATATTTTATTGATTTTTTTACAGAGAAGAAGGGAGAGGGATAGAGAGTTAGAAACAACGATGAGAGAGATTGATCAGCTGCCTCCTGCACGGCCCCTACTGGGGATGTGCCCACAACCAAGGTACATGCCCTTAACCAGAATCGAACCTGGGACCCTTCAGTCCGCAAGCCAACGCCCTATCCACTGAGCCCAACCGTTTTGGCAATTAAAAAATATCTTAATTCTAAATGATAGTATAGAAAATATGTAATAGTGCAGTTATAAGCACTTATCTGAAAATAAAAATGTAAAGAAGTGAATTTAAAGGGATTAGCCAAAGAAAATATATGCACAACCCATGTACACAGACGACAGTATGGTGATGGCCAGAGAGAAGTGGGGGGCGAGAGCCGGATAGAGGTGGCAAAAGGGGGGAAATGAGGAATCCTATATAATAATAATAAAAGGCTAATATGCAAATTGACTGAACAGCAGAATGACTGGTTGGTATGATGCGCACTGGCCACCAGGGGGCAGATGCTCAGTGCAGGAGCTGCCCCCTGGTGGTCAGTGCACTTCCATATGGGGAGTGCCACTCAGCCAAAAGCTGACTTATGGCTGGCCAGTGCAGACGTGGTGGCAGGAGCCTCTCCCACCTTCTTGGCAGCACTTAGAATATCCAACTAATGGTTTAAACTTGATCCCTTTGGGACCTAAGCCTTTAGTCGGACATCCCCCGAGATCTCCCTGGCTGCCAGAAGAATATCTGACTGCAAGCTTAGGCCTGATCCCCCGGGGAGTGGGCCTAAGTCGACAGGTGGACATCCCCCAAGGGGGTCCTGGACTGCAAATGGGCCCAGGCCAGGCTGAGGGATCCCCCCTCCCCCAGTGCACAAATTTTTGTGCACCGGGCCTCTAGTATATAGATATTAGAAGGATCAATCTTTTTTTGTCTGCCATGGCTTTGATTTTCTCTATCTGACATTTCATTCACGTAAATAGTCGTTAACTGGTGACATCTCACAAGCAGCTATTATCATTCTTTGCTTATATAAGGAAGTCTCCACATTTTTAAAACTTTAAATGTTGAAATCATTACATTAAAAAAACAACCACCCTAATTGTTTTTGTTTGTTTGTTTTCTTGCATTGTTCCCAGAGATACTTCCATACTGGCTTGGAGCATGGATTGGGTGGAGCAAAATCCTGTTCCATCTCCCTGCTCTAAAAATACATTTAATATAATGTCCTCGGATAGAGGACGTATCACATATTAAACTGATAAGTACAGATACTACACTTGATCTTAGACAAAAGGCCCGGCAGCGATGTTTTTGGTTTTAAATATTGTGTATAGTTCAGATTCTGACACCTGTTTCATTTCCACTCTTTATCATCCCTCAATGCATTAATTGGCACTTAGTCAATAATATGAGGCTATCTCAGCATGCACTGGTAAGGATGTCAATGATCTTAACAGTCAGAGTCTAGCTCTGTGAGTTGGTTTAATGTTCAGTAGCTGCTGCTTTTCCTTTATGTGATTTGTTGAATTTGTGTCTTTGAGTCACAAAAGAGCCATTCCCCTCAAGTACCTGTTGTCCAGTCTCAGAAAATATTGAAGAATGGACTGGATTGACCTGAAACTTGGTTCCCACAGAGCCCATCTATTCATGGTGAATTCACTTAATCAGCATATTTGAATATCTAACATTTCCCAAAGACTTTAGTATGAAGATTTACTATTTGTAATTTCCTGGAAAAAGAGGAAGGAAATCTACCTAGGAAACCTGCACTGGTAAAACTTCTTGCTTCCAGCCATCTGTGGGAACCATGCCAGTGATACCAGATAGTCAAGGGTAATTAGAGTGTGGTGGACTCATCTGTAATATGCCAGACAGCCAAGGACACTCTGAGCATGGGAATCTTAATCAGGTTGATCAAGGACTATACAGAGATACAAGGCCACTGCAATCTACACTGTGCCCTTCTATAACCCAAAGGATTGATGTCACTGTTGGCAGGAAGCCTCTTTTGTCTAATTAGTATTAAAGTATATTAGTAAGGCTAGAGACCTCAGATGAAGCTGCGAGCTGGTACTGCTATGGTGTGAGGCTAAGAGCTTATGGAGAGCTCAGATATAGCTACCTTGTGAACCCAGCATGTTAAAGAGGCTGGGAAGATGCAGGGAGCTCAGGTGCCGCTACTATGTGAGGCTGTGAGTTCAGAGGCAGCATGTGGCTGCTCAGATGATAGATGTAGGCACAGAGGATACTGCTGCTGCTTAAGGCTATGGGTACAGAGGCTACTGCTACTTTGTGGGAAAGATGTATTTGTTTATCAGCCGGTGTGCAGCTGCCTTTATAGGACTGTTATGAAGAGCTGTTTTGTCTGATGGCTCATTGTTAGCAGTGCCTATAGGCCCACTAGCTTCTATAATAAAGACTCTTATATACCCACAACTTCTCATGGCTTCTCCTTCTACTATTTGGTGTTCAAGAAGGTCCAGCCCCTAGCAGAGGAGCTCAAACCCCACAGTTGGTGTACTCGAGCTGAGGGTAAAGAAGGAACTTAGACTACCTGTAAGTTCCCAGCAGTTAGTTCAGCGAGCAGGGTTCAAGGAGGAACTTGCTCTCACAATTAGAATTATGAGCAGGATTTAGCAGTAAGCACTCCTGGAGAAATGGATCCTACTCTGACACATGGTGTGGTCGAGCAGAATTCAGAAGAATATAGGGACTCCTAGTAGGTGTGCTGTGGCACCATCACACTACCCAGAGGTCTCAGGTGTGCTGGGACTTATGTCTGTTACCCAGGGCTACTGAAATCAGCTCTAAGGCAATCTTACAGGCCTCAGGAGTGAACTGGAGAAAGGTGGCATAGCTTGGGCCCCTGCAGGCTTTTTTCAGGGTAGGTAAGCAGTGCTCTGTTGGTTTGGTGTTTCGGGAAATCAGCACATTCTCTCATTGCTGTAGGAGTTTGTAGAACTGAGCCAAACCAGTTCGGGCTCCCTCTCTCCTTTTTATTTATTTATTTATTTATTTAAAATATATTTTCTTGATTTTTTTTACAGAGAGGAAGAGAGAGGGATAGAGAGTTAGAAACACCAATGAGAGTGAAACATCGATCAACTGAAGGACAGACATATGAAGATAGAATAAAACATCTCACATTAGTATTTCATTGTTCCTGACTCTCTCCTGTTACAAACGTAGAATGGGGTGCCCTTTTTCTCATTTCCAGGTCCTTCTGACTGTGGGTGTGAGGTGAGCTGATTAACAGGCTGTGTGGATGCCTTTGAAGGCACATTCTGTGGTTCCTCAGTTGTCACTTGAGAAAACATCCCAGGACCGGCATCAGTAACCAGGACCCAAATGGCTGCTTGTCAGGTAAAAGATGAGGTTATGTTTGCTTTCCTCTAACATCTTCGAATATATTTCTCTACTACTGATATTTTGCCTTGCCAGGTTGTTTAACTTTCCTTATTTCTTATAATAGTCAATGTTAGCAGTTTTATATTACCCTCTCTCCTTTTTAAAAAAAATATTTTATTGATTTTTTTACAGAGGGGAAGGGAGAGGGATAGAGCATTAGAAAGATGGATCAGCTGCCTCCTGCACACACCCCACTGGGGATGCGCCTGCAACCATGGTAGATGCCCTTGACCGCGATCCAACCTGGGACTCTTCAGCCCACAGGCCGACACCCTATCCACTGAGCCAAACCAGTTCGGGTTCCCTCTCTCTTTTTTATTTATTTATTTATTTATTTAAAATGTATTTTATTGATTTTTTACAGAGAGGAAGAGAGAAGGATAGAGAGTTAGAAACACCGATGAGAGAGAAACATCGATCAGCTGCCTCTTGCACACCTCCTACTGGGGATGTGCCCGCAACCAAGGTACATGCCTTTGGCCCGAATCGAACCTGGGACCTTTCAATCCCCAGGCCGACGCTCTATCCCAGCCGTGGGCAAACTACCGCCCGCGGGCCAGGTCTGGCCCATTTGAAATTAATAAAACTATTGAAAAAAAGACCGTACCCTTTTATGTAATGATGTTTACTTTGAATTTATATTAGTTCACACAAACACTCCATCCATGCTTTTCTTCTGGCCCTCCGGTCCAGTTTAAGAATCCATTGTGGCCCTCGAATCAAAAAGTTTGCCCACCCCTGCTCTATCCACTGAGCCAAACCAGTCAGGGCCCTCTCTCCTTCTTGATGTATATTTTTACTGATTGCAAAAGGAAGAGCAAAAGACAGAGAGGTAGTAACATCAATGATGTGAGAGAATCATTGATTGGCTGCATTTTGCACGTCCCATATTAGGATCTATCCTGCAACCTGGGCATGTGCCGTGATTAGTGACCTCTTGGTTAATGGCTCAGTGGTCAACCACTGAGGCACACCCTCCGGACCAGGCAGAATAGTCTTGTTCTAAGATTATTCATAGTAAAATTTCAAATAGGATTGTGGCTCTTATTCCATGAGAACTGCAAGTTACATTAACAAATCCCTTGAGTTCAAAGTTATTTGAATTTTTTCCTGTGTTTTCATTTTCTGTGTATTCAGACATGTGATGTGGTAACATTGGTATCACAAGTAAAAAGTGAGCTTCTTACACATGTGAAACATAGGCCCCATCTCAGAACATGTAGCAGAATCTGTATTTTTAGAAAAGTGCGATCGTTGTTTATGTTACACTTGAAGAAGTGCTTATACTTCCGACTCACCATGACATCTCCAGCTGAGAAATATACACCACTGACCCTGAATGATGCAAACACAGCCCTCAGAAACCCATATGCCTGTGTCCATGCTTTAATTTTAAAGTTGTTTACTGAAAAGCAAATTCTGTACCCTGGATTGGTGGGCCTGTGTCATCCTCATTTGTCACATCAGAGAATGTTACTGGGCAAAGTGATCTTTTTATTTTTATTTTTTAAAATTTTTTATTGTTTAAAGTATTACAAATAGTAGTACATATGTCTCCTTTTTTTCCCCATTGACCATTCCTTTGCCTCCCCTACCCACCGGAACATGCCCTCACCACCATCACCACCCCCACCACCACCCCAGTGTCTTGTGTCCATTGGCTATGCTTATATGCATGCATTCAAGTCCTTCGGTTGATGTCTTACCACTGCTCCCATCACTCCCCAGCCTTCCTGCTGTACTTTGACAGTCTGTTCGATGGTTCTCCAAAGTGATCTTATTGGGTGATTCAGGATACTCCCCTAGGTCCAAACCTCTTCTAACCCTGTGTTCATGTTAGATGTGACATTGTGAACTCTTCTGGTGACCTCTTAGTAAATGTGTCTTTTCTTTCAGGGACTGCTGACCTTCAGGGATGTGGCCATAGATTTCTCTCAGGAGGAGTGGGAATGCCTGGACCCAGATCAGAGGAAATTGTACCTGGATGTGATGTTGGAGAACTACAGCAACCTGGTCTCCGTGGGTAAGGGTGACTTCCTTCCTGAGTTCCTACACCACGCGCAGGGTTTTGTTTCCTTTATTATTTTAACATCTTTAGGACCTTCTGCTTTCTAGGGTAGATTCTTACTGTCTGTATTGTGTATCTGATCTCTCAAAACTTCCATCTTATAGAAATGTCTCATTATGTATTAAACCACTATTCCTCATTTGCTTTAAAAGTACGGCCCATAACTACCTTTATATATATATATATATCGTGGACTACATTTGATTACTCACCTGAGGGAAATCCTGTAGTATCTGTCTCTTTGTGACGTGTGTGCTTCACTTAAAAATTGTCATGAACGTTTCTCTTTGTAGTATCAGGTGACAATATCTGTTTTTATTTTATTTTCTTTTACTTTATTTTTTAAATATATTGATTTTTTTACAGAGAGGAAGGGAGAGGGACAGAGAGCCAGAAACATCGATGAGAGAGAAACATCGATCAGCCGCCTCCTATACACCCCTCACTGGGGATGTGCCCGCAACCAAGGAACATGCCCTTGACCGGAATCGAACCCAGGACTCTTCAGTCCACAGGCCGATGCTCTATCCACTGAGCCAAACTGGTCAGGGCTCTATTTTTATCTTATTGCAGAAAGACATTCCATTACACATATATGGTAAATTTTCTTCATTCACTCTACTATCCATGGACATTTGAGTTGCTCCCATCTGTTGCAGCCTCTTGTGAATAACATTATAATGGGCACAAATGTGTAAATGGCTCTTTCAGATCTTTTGTGAATATTTTCCGATATATTCCTAGAATTAGGATGGCCGCCAGCAGTATTTTCTTTATGCTATTATTTATGTAATTACACACTTAATTTGTTATTTTGTATTAATTTCTGTTCCTGTACAAGGGACACAGCTAGCTTTGTGACTTGGTCTTATATATTGTGTTTTGAGAAATTCATTGGATTTTTCAATTCCAATCAAATTCACTGTGATTTGCAATACACAATTCTGTCACTTCTTAATGTGATCATTTTATTATTTTATATTTTTCTTGTGATGATGGGAGTTACTTAAAATATTTTAAGGCTCTAGCTGGTTTTGCTCAATGGATAGAGCGTCAGCCTGCAAACTGAAGGGTACCGGGTTTGATTCCAGTCAAGGGCACATGCCGGGTTGCATGCTGTATTCCAGTGGGGGGCATGCAGGAGGCAGCCAATCAATGATTCTCTCTCATCTATGTTTCTATCTCTCCCTCTACTTCCTCCATGAAATCAATAAAAAAAATTTTTAAAAATATATTTTAAGGTTATAACAATATACTTTAAACTCAGTGTGTCAATTGCATAGGAAAACTCTGCTACTTGCCATCTGTACCTGTGTACCCATTTAAGTTATTGATATGACATTATCTTACCAGGTATACGTTGTGTGTCTTATAGCAGAGATATAAGATTTTATTCCTTATATTTTTAATTTATTTTTAATGACATTTTTGTTGATTTCAGAGAAGAAGGAGATGTGGAGAGATTTAGAAATATCAATGATGAGAGAGAATTATTATTTTTTAAAATATATTTTATTGATTTTTTACAGAGAAGAAGGGAGAGGGATAGAGAGCTAGAAACATCAATGAGAGAGAAACATTGATCAGCTGCCTCCTGCAAACTCCCTACTGGAGATGTGCCTGAAACCGAGGTACATGCCCTTGACTGGAATCAAACCTGGGACCCTTCAGTCCGCAGGCCAACGCTCTATCCACTGAGCCAAAACGATCAGGGCAGGAGAGAATTATTGATTGGCTGGCTCCTGCATGCCCCTCACTGGGGATCGAGCCCTCAACATAGGCGTGCACCTTGACTGGAAATGGAACCATGTCAATCATCCACCACTGAGCTACAGCTGTTGGACTATTCCTTTTATTTTCTAAAGTTCCAAAAGAGAAATCAAAGTGATATTTGTTTCATTATTAAAACACCACAAAATTTAATATTTCTGTATCTTTTTTCACATACAAGGAATGTTCCTATGTTCATATGTTAGTGTTGTGTAGACATTTAAAATTACCTCCAGCCGAGACCGGCTTGGCTCAGTGGATAGAGCGTCAGCCTGCGGACTGATGGGTCCCAGGTTCGATTCCGGTCAAGGGCATGTACCTTGGTTGCGGGCATATCCCCAGTGGGAGATGTGCAGGAGGCAGCTGATCGATGTTTCTCTCTCATCGATGTTTCTAACTCTCTATCTCTCTCCCTTCCTCTCTGTAAAAAATCAATAAAATATATTTTTAAAAAAAAATTACCTCCAGAAGGATTTTTCTTTCTTTTTTTTTTGATTAGTTAAATCTTTATTGTTCAGATTATTACACTTGTTCCTCTCTTTTCTCCCCATAACTCCCCTCCACCCAGTTCCCACCCCACCCTCTGCCCTCACTCCCCACCCACTGTCCTCATCCATAGATGCACGATTTTTGTCCAGTCTCTTCCCGCAACCCCCTCACCCCTTTCCCCCCCAAGAATAGTCAGTCCATTCCCTTTCTATCCCCCTGATTCTATTATAATCACCAGTTCATTCTGTTCATCAGATTATTTATTCAGTTGATTCTTAGATTCACTTGTTGATAGGTGCATATTTCTTGTTCATAATTTGTATCTTTACCTTTTTCTTCTTCCTCTTCTTAAAGGATACCTTTTAGCATTTCATATAATACTGGTTTAGTGGTGATGAACTCCTTTAGCTTTTTCTTACCTGTGAAGCTCTTTATCTGACCTTCAATTCTGAATGATAGCTTTGCTGGATAAAGTAATCTTGGTTGTAGGTTCTTGCTGTTCATCACTTTGAATATTTCTTGCCACTCCTTCTGGCCTGCAAAGTTCCTGTTGAGAAATCAGCTGACAGTCCTATGGGTACTCCCTTGTAGGTAACTGACTTTTTTTCTCTTGCTGCTTTGAAGATTCTCTCTTTGTCTTTTGCTCTTGGCATTTTAATTATGATGTGTCTTGGTGTGGTCCTCTTTGGATTCCTTTTGTTTGGGGTTCTCTGCGCTTGCTGGACTTGTAAGTCTATTTCTTTCACCAGGTAGGGGAAGTTTTCTGTCATTATTTCTTCAAATAGGTTTTCAATATCGTGCTCTCTCTCTTCTTCTGGCACCCCTATAATTCGGATGTTGGTACGCTTGAAGCTGTCCCAGAGGCTCCTTACACTATCTTTGTATTTTTGGATCCTTTTTTCATTTTGCTTTTCCGGGTGGGTGTTTTTTGCTTCTTCGTATTTCAAATCGTTGACTTGAGAAAATTTTGGAGTTGGCAGAAGTTTTTTTTTCCTCTCCATTGTTGTTGATGTGTTTTGTCAGTGTTCTTTTTGAATGGTTTTTGTAACTTTATCAGTTCAGTGTTTTATTTTGTGCCACTTTCACCCCAATAGTTTTTTGTTTATTAACCCCCAGTAATATTAGAGGGGCTGTCTTTTCAATGAGAATTTATTTTTCATATGCCTTTAGGATAGTATTCTGTGATTCATGATATTTTCGTATTTTTTAGCTAAGTTACCTCCTCTTTTTCACTGTTCTACCTTTATGGCGTACCCTTGGAGTTTGATTTATTAGTGTCTTAAGAATCCCACAGGGGGAGCTCTGCTCAGCCACAAGCCAGGCTGATGGCTGCCAGTACAGCAGTGGTGGTGGGAGCCTCCCCCGCCTCCTCAGCAGCACTAAGGATGTCAGACTGCAGCTTAGGCCTGTTCCCTGCTGGCAAGTGGACATCTCCTGAGGGCTCTGGGGCTGCCAGAGGGATGTCTGATTGCCAGCTTAGGCCCAATCCCCTGGGGAGCAGGCCTAAGCCAGCAGGTGGTCATCCCCCCAGTGGTCCCAGACTGCAAGAGGGCACAGGCCGAGCTGAGGGACCCCCCGTGGAGTGCACAAATTTTTGTCCACCGGGCCTCTAGTGTAATTATATATGTGTTTTCTGATGGTCTTAGGCAATCCCTGTGAAAGGGTCGTTCGACCTCCAAAGGGGTCACAACCCACAGGTTGAGAATCGCTGCCCTAACTGCTCTCCCCTGCCAGCCTGATCCTTCTAACTGCTCTCCCCTGCCTGCCTGATCACCTCTAACCACTTGTGCCTCAGCCCTGCCATCATGGCTTTGTCCAGAAGGATGTCCAGAAGGTCGTCAGGAAGATGTTCAGTCTAATTAGCATATTACCCGTTTATTAGTGTAGAAGCCACCTTGTCCCAAAAATGCAGGTTGCTAGCAGGTTTTCCTGTCATGGAAGGGGAGCACGCAGTATTATCCTGGGTTCTGACCAAGGCTTATGCGCTCGTGCTTTATCTCAGCAGATGAGATTCCTAGAAGAAGACTCTTGGATGTACCTTGAACATTTCTATCAATGTTGCCAAATCATCCTCCAAAAATGTACCACTTTAAATTCCCACCGGCAACCATGCATATGCCCTCTGTCCTACTTTGATGCCAATATCATTGATTTTCCCCTAGAAGCTTCCCTCCCCTCAGCGGGGACTGCTTGGCACTTGAGCCAAACTCACTATTCAGCCCGGGACTTGATTTCCCAAGATAGAATTATGGAAGAGGAAAAATAGTTTTCCTCTACCCTTCTGAGTTTGTTTTTTTTAAATATATTTCTTTATTGATTTCAGAGAGGAAGGAAGAGGGAGAGATAGAAACAACAATGATGAGAGAGAATCATTGATTGGCTGTCTCCTACATGCCCCCGACTGGGGATCGAGCCCGCAACCAGGGCATGTGCCCTTGGCCAGAATCGAACCTGGGACCCTTCAGTCCGCACGCTGACACTCTATCCACTGAGCCAAATTGACCAGGGCAAATATATTTTATTGATGTTTTACAGAGAGGAAGGGAGAGGGATAGAGAGTTAGAAATGTTGATGAGAGAAACATCGATCAGCTGCCTTCTGCACACTTTTTTACTGGGGATGTGCCTACAACCAAGGTACATGCCCTTGACTGGAATTCCCTTTTGAGTTCTTAGCGGCGGCCCTCGTAATGAAAGACAGATTACCAAGAGAAAAAGAAAAGTTCATTAACATGTATACCTCATGTATATGTGGGAGATCCCAGGGGAAAATGAGTAACTCCCCAAGGTAGCTTAGAATCCAGATTTAAATACCTTCTTCCTAGGGAAAGGGGACAGGATATGTAGGCCTCTTAGAGAGTACATGATTTTTAGGAAAGATGAATGGGGGAGGGGGAGATAGTTTGTAACAAAGTTTGGGTGTGATGTCAACTTCTAGTCTCCTGTCCTGTGACAGGAGTCAGTCTTCACTGGCTGATGGCACTTTTCTCATCGAGGGAAACTTTTGGGGGGTCCGATTTTAGGCAGATCAGGAGACTTCAGTTATAGCCTCTCCTTGCATTTGCTGTTTTTTAAGCATCTACACCTCAAGATCATCAAAATAACAACATGGCATGTGTTGAGGAGGTCTGTTCTCTGACCTTCAGAATAAACCCAACAAAAGCTTGTTTCCTCTCTTAGATGATTTGCCACAGTAGCGTTATTCCCTGGAGACAGTATTCTGACCACACCTTCCTGGGAGTGGTCATAACATACCCTGTGCTTATAGAAAGGTGTGGGCCATATCACTAAATAAATCGGGGTCAGTTTTCCCATCTTGTGGAAAGGGAGATAAAATTATGATAGTTTGGGCTCAAAGGTCCCGGGCTCAATTTTGGTCAAGGGCATTTACCTTGGTTGCGGGCACAACCTATGGGGAGTGTGCAGTGCCTGCTGATCGATGTTTCTCTCTCATCGATGTTTCTAACTCTCTATCCCTCTCCATTCCTCTCTATAAAAAATCAATGAAATATGTTTAAAAAATAATAAACTGCATATTAAAGCGGGTTTGTGTGTCTGCTGCAGCCCCAGTGGCCCCAGCACCTCTGCGGCCGCGGGGCTTGGGGCTGCTGGGTGCCAGGCCCCCTTGAAGGCTTGTGTCTCTGCTCCCCTGCCCTGGTGGCAGCAGTGGCCAAGCAGGCCCAGAGGCCCTCCACCAGCGGGTTGGTACAGAATGCCTGCGTCGTCACTATGGCGACAACAACGCAGTGCCCTGGCCCAGCCGCCGCCATCTTTGTCATGGGGTGACGGCTAATTTGTATATTACTCTTTTATTAGATAGGATAGGAGATAATTTTTAAACTGCATATTGAAGCCCTAACTGTTTTTGGCTCAGTGGATAGAGCATCAGCCTGCGGACTCAAGGGTCCCGGGCTCAATTTTGGTCAAGGGCATTTACCTTGGTTGCGGGCACAACCTATGGGGAGTGTGCAGTGCCTGCTGATCGATGTTTCTCTCTCATCGATGTTTCTAACTCTCTATCCCTCTCCATTCCTCTCTATAAAAAATCAATGAAATATGTTTAAAAAATAATAAACTGCATATTAAAGCAAATTTTATCATTAAAATAACTTAATGATACTGATTTTTCGAGTATGAAACTAATTTAAAAATATTTTTACTTTAAAAATAAGCCTGTGTCCCCCCAAGCTCTGATATTTCTTTTATTCAGATTCGGGAAGAAAATACCATTCTGATTGCACAAAATGCAAAAATTTTAATTGTTTTAATCCCAGTATAGAATTTTTAAAACTATTAATTTAAAACAGATTAAAGTCATTAAGTGCACAACACTGATTTCTGGCCAGCTTCTGGTATTTTGTTTCTCCCCTGGTTCTCCCAAGGAAAACTTCAATTGAATCTTCAGCCGGATAATCCTCAGATGTACTTCATATGCAAAATGAGAGCTTTTGTTTACATAGTATTGAGATTTTGCTGTTCTTAATTTAATTCTGGAACTCAATTTTACTCCCAAACCATAATTACCATATTACCTTTGTAGTGCATAGTTGTATGCAATTCAGGAAAGCAGTAGTATACCATCAGGCTCTGTTTACCCAGAGCTTAGGAAAAACAGGATTGGTCGCACCCATTTAAAAACAAATCCCAATGCATGGTTTCGGTGTAAGTTCTGACAGTGAAATATATGGTATATGTCTCTAAGTCTCATCTTGATTTTCAAATGTGGGCACAGGATGTTCCTCACAGCTCAGCTTTGCCCAGCTGGAGCTGAAGGTTTTGTAACTTCATAGCGAGACCCATGTTGCCAGTGATTTTCAATTTGCCTTGAAAGAAGGCCCACTGAGTATTCATTTTATGTGCCATTAAAGCCATCAAGTCCAAGTTAGCTATTGTAATTGGGCAGTCAGCCTTATCTGAGCCAGGAAGCACTAATTCTTTGCCAGTCTTCATATCCACCCAGGTGGCTTCTTTACCCCGGGGCCATCCTTCACCTTGAACGCAAAAATGTCACAACTGTTCCTCTGCCTCTTCTAGCTCCTTCTCAGTTTCCTTAAAAACAAGATTTGCCTTTAACCCTTCAACTGCAGCTCTGGTTGGAGCAGACTCAATTTGATGAGTTCTGGCAGCTTCAGGAAAACCCATCTTGTAGATTGCGACCACTACAGCTCCTCGGAGGCCTAAATTATGCTGCAGAGCAACCTTTGCACCAGGAACTTGCCGTTTCTCTACTGTATTTTTTCATTCGGGTATTGAGTTTTTTAATTTCCCACTTCGGAGTGGTTTTTTTGTTTTTGTTTTTAATATATTTTATTGATTTTTGACAGAGAGGAAGGGAGAGAGATAGAGAGTTAGAAACATCGATGAGAGAGAAACATCGATCAGCTGCCTCCTGCACGTCTCCTACTGGGGATGTGCCTGCAACCCAGGTACATGCCCTTGACCGGAATCGAACCTGGGACCTTTCAGTCCACAGGCCGACGCTCTATCCACTGAGCCAAACCGGTTTTGGCCAGAGTGGTTTTTTAAAATATACTTTCTCATTGTATTTTTATTTTGGTCATAATGTTTTCCTGATGTTATACAGTAGTCATTTTTTTCTACATTTTGTTTTTAAGATACTTATTTTCCCTTTTTTTCATTTAATTTATTTTCATTGATGTAGTGCCACTTTGATTACATATATTTTGTGTTTCTGATGGGACACTTTGTTTCTTTGCATGACTTGATATCTTTTGTTGAGATTCAGGAATTGTAAACAAGCAGGCTTTTGAACATGTTTTCTGTAGGAGGAAACAAATAATAACCGTCTGTGGAACAAATTCTAATTTCAGTCAACACTTTTTCAGGATCTTTATTCTTGGATAGGTTGTCTGTTTAATTTCCCAGTTGGAAATGTTCTCTGTTTCTTTCTCAGGCCCATGGTATCTTTTCAGGCTTGATATACATCTTCAGTACCACAGTCTTTGTGGTACTTGAACACTTTCTCATTGTTTCTTTGTAGCAGCCACTACAGTGCACTCACCATGTACTGCCATTCTGTTCGCACTCTGTGTCGTGCACAACAGACACATGTTCTTCAAGATGCTTCAAAACAGGGAGATCACTGAACATGCACTTCCCTCATCTCTTTCTCCAACGAAGAAACTGGGAGGTGGGAGTGTTTTTATAATGTTGCCATCGTGTGCCAGGGGGATTAATTAAGCAGATATCAGTGGCAAAAGTAAGTACCTCTTGTCCCATTTTGATATGACTTTTCCTCATTGTACCTATCTTGAGCTTTTTTTGAGTCCTTCACTTGCATTTGGAGTACTCAAAACTGTCATTTGCTTAACACTTGCTGGTAAGTTGAAAGTATAGTCACCTGATTGTCGAAACTGAAAATTTATTTCTTTCAGCTATGACATCTGAAGATGAACAGGCCTTTTTGCCAAAGCCCGAACCACAAGATGTATGCTCTGAAATAATACTGGTAAGATATTGTAGTGGCTTTGATAATGTACACTTGAGAGACTTGGAATTTGAGAAAGTTGATGAGAAGAGAGAATCCTATATAATAAAAGTCTGATATGCTAAGTATCTGGTTGTCTAGGCGTCTGTTCAACCAATCAAAGCAAAATATGCTATTGATATGCTAAAGCTGCTCAACTGCTTGCTATGACATGCATTGACCACCAGGGGGCAGACACTCAACATAGGAACTGCCCCCTGGTGGTCAGAATGCTCCCACATGGGGAGCGCCGCTCAGCCAGAAGCCAGGGTCATGGCTGGCGAGCGCAGTGGCAGTGGCAGGAGCCTCTCCCACCTCTGCCGTGGGAGTTGGACATCCCCCGAGGGCTCCAGACTGGAGAGGGCACAGGCCAGGCTGAGAGGACCCCCCTGAATGCACAAATTTTGTGCACCAGGCCTCTAGTATTAATATGAATAGAACTAACCCGTAATCATTATTAATAATAAAATTATTGTTACCAAAAGAGGTCAAGGGTATTATGCATTTGAGAAACCTGCCACTTTAAAGTCAGTTACGTTGGCAGATCAGTGTGTTTCCGCACATGAAGGTAGAAAACGACTTTTTACTATTGTGTGTCCTTGGAAAGGAAATCTAGAAAAAACTAGAAAGTCTGTGTTATGAATAATCATTTAATTGTTTAAAGTGTGTGGTGGAATTAATTGTTCAGTCAATCCTTGCTAAAATTTTGAGATTTATAATGTATTTATGCAATTTAAATGTGCTCAGTTTTACAATATATTTTTATTTTGTTTAAGTACATTTTTTATTTCAGAGAGGAAGGGAGAATGAGAAGAACATCAATGTTGAGAATCATTGATTGGCTGCCTCCTGCACACCTCTCACTGGGGTTCAAGCCCACAACTCAGGCATGTGTCCTGACCAGGACTCAATCCCTAACCTCCTTGTTTATACATCTTCACTCAAACACTTAGCCACGCCTTCCAGGCATTTTGGCAATCTTTTAAACAAGGATTCATTATTATTCCTCTGACAACTAAACATTTTATTTTTTGTTTATAATTTTTATAGATTGGGGATGCTTTTTTTACATAACCATCTTGGTTTAATGAGTATCACAAAATGGTTCTTATAAAATAAGTGTACACGTTTAATTAAATTATTACTATTCCTGAAAGCCTTTCTATCTCTCGTTATCACCAGGGTACATATACTGAAGACAGAAGTTATCAATGGAACGCATATTGGAAAACCGTTAAGCAAGAGCCATATCATAATAATCATTGGAGAAGTGAGCTTGCAGAGGATCATTATGAAAGTGAAAAACTCTTTGACCAAATGTCCAATCACAGTATACATCAAGTTATTCCTATTGTGGAGATGATACTCAAAGAAAGTAAATGTGAGGAATCTCTTCAGGAATCTTCAAGTTACACCAAACAAGAGGGTATTCATGCTGGGGAGGAGGCTTACAAAGGGAATGCCTGTGGTAGAATCTCCAGTCAAATATTCAATCCAAGTAAACTGGAAGAAATCCATAGTGGACAAGAACCTTATGAATGTAAAGGTTCTAGTACAACATCTAATTGGCCTTCAGGTTGTACTCTAAATCAGAAATTTCACACTGGAGAGAAGACTTACAAATGTAAAGTATGTGGCAAAGCCTTTAATCACTCCTCACACCGTAATCGTCACCAGCGTATTCATACTGGAGAGAAGCCTTATAAATGTGCAGAATGTGGCAAATCCTTTGGGTCATCCCCACAACTTACTCTGCATCAGAGAGTTCACACTGGAGAGAAGCCTTATAAATGTAGGGAATGTGGCAAAGCCTTTGGATGCTCCTCAGGCCTTATTAAGCATCAGAGAGTTCATACTGGAGAGAAGCCTCATAAATGTAGAGAATGTGGGAGAGCGTTCAGTGAGACCTCAGGCCTTAAGCGACATGAGAGAGTTCATACTGGACATAAGCCTTATAAATGTAGAGAATGTGACAAAGCATTTAGCTACTCTTCATCCCTTACTTCTCATCAGAGAGTTCATACTGAAGAGTGGCCTTATAAATGTAGAGAATGTGGCAAAGTTTTAAGCAAGGCCTCAACCCTTATTGAACATCAGAGAGTTCATACTGGAGAGAAGCCTTATAAATGTAATGAATGTGGCAAAGCCTTTAGTCAGTCCTCAACCTTTAATAAACATCAGAGAGTTCATACAGGAGAGAAACCTTATAAATGTAATGAATGTGGCAAAGCCTTTTGGCATTACTCGGGCTGTATAAACCATCAGAGAATTCATACTGGAGAGAAGCCTTTTAAATGTAATGAATGCGGCAAAGACTTCAGGGAGTCGAGAAAACTTACTCGCCATAAGAAAATTCATACTCGTGCCCTAGGTGATTTGGCTCAGTGGATAGAATATCGGACTGCAGACTGAAGGGTCCTAAGTTCAATCCCAGCCAAGGGCACATGCCCAGGTTGCGGCCATGATCCTCAGTTGGGGGTGATCAACTAGTCTCTCTCATCATTGATGTTTCTATCTATCTCTCCCTCTCCTTTCCTCTGACTCAATAAAAATTTAAAAAGTTGTAGGTTTGCCCTAACTGGTTTGGCTCAGTGGATAGAGTGTCGGCCTGCGGACTGAAAGGTCCCTGGTTCGATTCCAGTCAGGGGCATGTACCTTGGTTGTGGGCATATCCCCAGTAGAGGGTGTGCAGGAGGCAGCTGATCAATGTTTCTCTCTCATTGATGTTTCTAACTCTCTATCCCTCTCCCTTCTTCTCTGTAAAAATATCAATAAAATACATATATATATATTTTTAAAAAGTTGCAGGTTTGGTTCATAGTGCACAAAGACCCAGATTGGGAGTGTGATTCCTGGTCTGCTCAGGGGATGTTCGGGAGGCAACCAATAAATGTCTTGCACATACAGTGGGGCCTTGACTTACGAGTTTAAGTTGTTCCGTGACAGAGCTCATAACTCAAATTACTCGGATGTCAAATCACTGTGACGTTCGCTGCACCAACTAGCAGTGGGGTATCTGAAGCTGGCTCGTAACCCGAATTTTTTTGAGCTTGCAACTCAAAGCAAAAAATAGTCCGAGAGACGGCTAGTATCTCAAAAAAACTCGTTTGTCGGGACACTCCTAAGTCAAGGCCCCACTGTAGATGTTTCTATCTGTTCCTTTATAATTTCACTCTAAAAATATGTTTAAAAAATTGTTTCAAAGAAAAATTTCCCAGCTCCCTGCAGCCCCAGAGAGTTGCCCTGCCAGCTGGATACACCTGGGTGTATGCGCCTAAGAGAAAGCAGCAAAGAAGGGCTCAGCCACCACAGAATTATGTGAAAAGATTAATTTTGGATGATATAAGCTATTAAACTTAGGGGTTTTTTATTCTATGACAAAGACTAGTTGAAAGCCCTAGCTGGTTTGGCTCAATGGATAGAGCGTCTGCCTGTGGACTGAGGGTTCCCAGGTTCGATTCCGGCCAGGAGCACATGCCTGGGTTGCGGGCTCGATCCCCAGTGGGGGGCATGCAGGAGGCAGTCAATCAGTGATTCTCATCATTGATGTTTCTCCCCCTCTTTTTTCCTCTCTAAAATTAATAATATATATATATTTTTTAAAAGACTAGTTGAAAGAGAAGAGACGAAGATTGAGGTGCTCAATAATAAAAACCTAATGTGTGTGACATGGCCTTGGGACTGGCTAGTGAATAGAGGCTGGAAGGAGATTTAGTGGACCAGGTACATGCGAGGGAACTAGAATTGAAGGAACTAGGATTGAAGTCTGGAAGCATGGGAAATCATGTTTTGGTTTAGGGAAAAATTGATCTAAATTAAAGGTCCCAGTTCCTACACAGTTGCTTCAACCTCACTACCAACATTTGCCTTCCTATACCACATGAAGCAGAACCACCTGGCCAACCCATAGACTCATAAGAAATACTGAATTATTGCATTAAGGGAATCAGTTTTGGGGTGGTTTATATAACATAATGAACTTGAGATGCTGAGTGTTTAGGACTGAATTGTGTCTCCTCAAAATGGATACTTTGAAGCCCTAACCCCCAATATGTCTATTTGGAGATAGGGTATTTAAGGAGGTCATTAAGGTTATATGAGGTCACAAGAGTGGGGTACTAATCGGTTAGAAGTGGGGTTCTTATAAAAGAAGGAGATAGAATAACCAGTCTACATGTGCTTGAAGTTTCATTTGGAAAATATTATCAAGAAAGGATAGCTCGCCCTAACTGGTTTGGCTCCATGGATAGAGCACCGGCTTGCGGACTGAAGGGTCCTCGGTTCGATTCCGGTGAAGGGCATGTACCTTGGTTGCAGGCACATCCCCAGTAGGGGGTTTGCAGGAAGTAGGTGATCAGTGTTTCTCTCCCATCGATGTTTCTAACTATCCCTCTCCCTTTCTGAAAAAATCAATAAAATATATTTCAAAAGAAAGGATAGCTCAATGTCTTTCTGAGCTAAGTCAGCAATATTTTGATGTGTTTAATTTTGGAATAGGTGTCACATTAAAATGCTTCATGAAATAATAAAAGGTGTGTAGTGAAAAAACAGTATTTAAGGTTAAGTGTTGGCCGAAACCGGTTTGGCTCAGTGGATTGAGCGTCGGCTTGCGGACTGGGGGGTCCCGGGTTCGGTTCCGGTCAGGGGCATGTGCCTGGGTTGCGGGCACGTCCCCGGTGGGAGGTGTGCAGGAGGCAGCTGATCGATGTTCCTCTCTCATCGATGTTTCTAGCTCTCTATCTCTCTCCCTCTCTGTAAAAAATGAATAAAATATATATTTAAAAAAAAAAAAAGTTAAGTGTTGGACACAACATTTGTCTTACTAATGCAGTTTATCACAATGTTCTTTAAAAGGTTTATTTTTAAGCAATGCTGTTATCCTAAATGCTCACATGTCTTAGTCATCCAAATCTCATATCCCAGGTCGTGTCCCTCTGAAAGACTGGAACGCAATGCTGTTGAGTCTTGGTCACCCTGGGGAATGAGTAAGGAAGCAAGAAAGGCTGGTGTCAGTATGAAATTACCTATCTACCCAGGGAGAATTTTGTTTCTTCATCCTCACACAGACGATCGCAATTTTTCTTTAATGAAAGTGCTTACATGAATTCTAATTACAGTCATGTTACTGGGTTCAAGCCCCTCTCCACCTCCTGCCCCTCGCTGAGGTCCAGTTCCTGCAGAGTTGCTTCAGCCTCACTACCAACATCTCCCTGCATGACCTGGGAGAGGGTGGGGGCAAATTAGCTCCTGACATTACCCTTTGCAATTGTCAGTTTCCAACACACATGGAAATCTTTCTGAGTGTTTTCATAATAAATATTTGTAGCTGAATGTGTGAGTCCCTGACTTCAATACCTTCACCACTGAGAATGGAGAGGGATGTGGACAAACAGACATCACTGCTGGAGAGGGTTTCATTCCATTAGTTTTATGGAGGAAATCCACAGGAAAGTCGGGAAGTTGGAGATCACTTTTACCACATCATTTCTGGAGGTTGCATTTGCCCCTGTGGATTGTATCCTTTGCTACAGAAAAGGCTCCTGTTGGATGGAGGGGAGGCTTCATAAGGGTTTATGTGAGGGCATTCCCCTCGTTCCATTTGTGTATGGGTCTGTGTTAGTCCAGGATTAACGCTTGGTTGCTCTTTCTTTGTAAAATGTTTTCCAGTGTAAAAAAGTGAATCTTGCAGCTTTCCTACGTTTGAAGTGTTTGGCCGTCCCACATCTCTTCCTGGGTTCCATATGAATTCTAGTTGTTCATTAAATTACAGCCAAAATTGCCTTGGAATTTCCGTAGGTAATCTATTGTGTAGACACTTGGATATATTAAGAAATGTCTCCATTTATTTGTATCTGTTTAGCATTGTGTCATTTTCATTGTAAAAGTTTTTACTGTATGTGTAGAATGGATTGTCTGTGTGTTATGTGTGGTGTGTTTTCTGGCTTTGGGTGGCAATAGTTGATATTTTATTGGTCTAAAGAGATGAAATACTTATATAGGTTAAACATAATCGAGTCGGACTTACTGTAAATTAGAGGTTTCTGAACGGGCCATATCTTTAAAGTAAATAGAGATTTATAAAACTCAAAGGAATACCTATATTCATAAAAATACTGGAAAATACTCAAACAGAAATGGTGATGGGACTAAGTAAACTGATAATAGTTATTCTATATAGATGTAAAAGGCTAAGTGACCGACCAGCTGTTCGGGCACACTGACAGCTTAAAAATAAAGGTAGACTTTTGCGCATGTGATACATATAAAGCTCTTGCTGGCACCTATCGCACGGGTGTTTTAATTATATAACACTATACTATATAAACTATTTTGACAATTTTTTAAAATATATTGATTTTTTAAAAGAAAATTCTTTTTTTTACAGAGAGGAAGGTAGAGGTATAGAGAGAAACATCAATGAGAGAGAGACATCGATCAGCTGCCTCCTGCACACCTCCTACTGGCATATGCCCACAACCAAGGTACATGCCCTTGACCAGAATTGAACCTGGGACCTTTCAGTCCGCAGGCTGATGCTCTACTCAATGAGCCATACCAGTTAGGGCTTGACATGTAGCTTTTGCAGTAATGTAATTACCACACAAATCTTTCTTCTAATTAATTTCCTTTCAATATGCAAGAATTCCTGCACCAGGCCACTAGTATTCTAATAGCTGTTTTAAATATTGTTGATTTTAAAATTGTTTTGTTTCCCAAATACAAGGAAAACTAACAGGAGACATTCTACATTAATATCAGTGTCCCATTAACTGGGTTATGGGGACTACTAAAGTCAAAATATTCCGTTAAAAATGCATTCCCCCTTGCCGAAACCGGTTTGGCTCAGTGGATAGAGCATCGGCCTGTGGACTGAAAGGTCCCAGGTGCGATTCCGGTCAAGGGCATGTACCTGGGTTGCGGGCACATCTCCAGTAGGAGGTGTGCAGAAGGCAGCTGATCGATGTTTCTCTCTCATCGATGTTTCTAACTATCTCTCTCCCTTCCTCTCTGCAAAAAAATCAATAAAATATATTTTTAAAAAAATAAAAAAAAATGCATTCCCCTGAGAAGTGGCGGAGGCCTGTCTGGGCTGGGCCCCGTAGGGCATCGGGGGCGAGGACGGGATCGTAGCCACAGCCTCAGCCGGTGCCAGTGCCAGAGACTGAGATGCCGTCGCTGCCGGAGCGGCACTGAACTAGACAGAATGAGAATATGGAAATGAATAAAGTACAGACTCAACAAGCAAAAACCTCAGAGAGAATCCTTAAGAATGAAAATGAGCCCTAACCGGTTTGGGTCAGTGGATAGAGCATCGGCCTGCGGACTCAAGGGTCCCAGGTTCAATTTCAGACAAGGGCATGTACCTTGGTTACAGGCACATCCCCAGTAGGGAGTGTGCAGGAGGCAGATGATCGGTGTTTCTCTCTTATCCATGTTTCTAATTCTATCCCTCTTCCTTCCTCTCTGTAAAAAATCAATAAAGTATATTTAAAAAAATGGATTCCCCCAAAATGCATTCCCAGAACACAAAGACTTCAAAGACCAAAATTAACAACCAGAAAATTTTTATCCCTTGCAAAATACATAAATTAAAATTTCCTTATCACTGTGTTGGGTGGGACCTTATCAGGGGCCTAACCATGAATGGATATCTGGGTCTGTCTCTGACACCCCCATCCACCTGCTTCCCTAACTCAAGCTGCCTCTCCCTTCAGTTGGGGAGACAGGAAGGGGCTGAGAGAGCAGGCTGCTCTTCCCCTCACCCCTCCTCACTGAGGGTTTAAGGATCCAGGTTAATCGCAGGCAGAAAGTTTCTGGTTTCAAACCCAACCCGCCCCATTTTTGAGTTCCCTGTAACTTCACTGTAAGAATGTGCTCCCGGCTTGTGAAGATCCCGGGAAAGACCCCTCCCTGGGACCCCTGCAGCTGAGGGCAGACCAGCCAGGAGCTCTAAGCACAGCCTCTGGGAGCTGGGAAACTTCTGTGTGAATTCCAGGTTCCTCCTCCCTCTTCATGCTTTTGTCACAGCTGGCATTCACTCGCTAGCACCCTAATAAAGAAACAGCGCCCTCTGTCTGGGGTGCCTTGTGACATCAAAAAAGCCACCTGGCCCTCTCTGTCCATCCAGCGCGGCCCCGCCCACCCCGCAGGGAGGCGCATGCGCAGTTCCTGGCAGACGGAAGCGACCGTGGAGGGGAAGGTGGCGGTTCCCCTGAGGAGGGTGTTTGTCTTTAAAGCTGACGCTCCGTCCCCCTCCCCGCAGGGAAGGCTGAGGGCGCTGCCGGCGCTGGAGTCCTTGTTGGGGTCCCCGCCCCGGAGCCTCAGCGGTGAGTCCGGTCCCGGGAGGCTGCGCGGTGCGGGCGCCACGTTCCTTTGGGAGGAAACGGAGGCCCCGGCCCGGGGTCTCTCCGCCTGTGGCTGTGGCCACCGCCTGCCGCGCGGTTTTCCCGCTGAAAACCGTTCCCGGGGCCGCCGGTCCTCCCCGGAGGGCTAAAAGGAGGTGCAGGGACCAGGGGCTGCCCCCTCGCTCCTGCCCCGCCCGGCGCTTCCCGCCCAAAGAGCCCGGATGGCTCCCGGCCTGGGGCTCTGCACCCCCCTCCTAGGCCCACCCCCATTTAATAAGGGGTCTGCCTGCCCGGGGAGCACAGTGTCCATGGGGGGGCTCAGCGTGGAGGACGCGGTGTCCCCTGAAGAGGCGACCTGCCCGCAGGGAGGGCCTTTGTGGGCGCGGTGACTGCGGGGGGCGGGGGCCCAGGCTGGGGGGTCAGGAGAGGGAGTGAGAGACAGACACGTGGGCGGGAGAGAGGGCAGCGAGGGGTCCACAGAGAGGGACCCATAGGGGGTGTTGGGGGGACTGGACGGCGACGGTAGGAGTGAGGGGGTCACTCGGGAAAGTAGCCTGAGGAGGAAGGAAGTGGAGAAACAGGCTTTAGCATGAAGATCTATTCTCCTTAATTTCCTGGGACAAGAAGAAAGGAAATCTGCCTGGGAAACTGCATGTGTACAACTTCCTGCTTCACCCCCTCCCACTACCCAGAGGTCTCAGGGCTGCTGGGTCTGGTGTCTGGTACCCAGCGCTACTGAAAACAGTTCTGGGACAGCCTGGCAGACCCCAGGAGGGAACTAGTTAAAGATGCCATGTCATGGCCCCCAGGGCAGGCTTCTTCAGGGGAGATAAGGGCTATTGTGTTGGGTTTGAGGATACAAGCGAACAGCACATGCTCTCATTGCTGTCAGAGTTTGTGGAAGTTTTGGAAGGACAGAAACATGAAGACAATAAAAACCCTCACAGTGTGGTCTCCATGTAGGAGCTCATTGTTCCTCACTCTCTCCTGTGACCGAGGACAGGAAGGGTGGCCTTTTCCTCATTTCCAGGTCCTTCTGACTGTGAATGTGAGGGGAGCTGATTAACATGCTGTGACTCCTCAACATAGTGTCACCTGAGGAAACATCCCAGATCCGGATCAGGACCGGGACCCAATGGCTGCCTCTCAGGTATCAGATGTGTCCTTGGTAAGAGGCTGTTTGCTTTTCGTTGAACATCTGTGTATATATTTATTTCTCTTTCCCTTCCCACACCTGTGTCCCCTCTGCTGCCTTTGTTGCAGTCTGTCCTGTTACCCACAGCGGGCTGACTCAGTGCTGCTCCTCCCTCTGCTCCGTCATCCCTCAACCCCCCATTCTGTCCCTGCACTCCCTCCCCCAATTCTTCACCTTGAACCAGTTTCTCTACCTGAAGTGCCTCCCCTTTCTTGCCCCCACTTCTGTTCACCAGGACCCCTCTCCCTCTCAGTCCCCTTCATCTCTCTGGGGCTCTTTCCTCTCCTCCATATTGCTCTACTTTTGATTTTCTTGCCTTTCCAGGTTTTTTTCCTTTCCTTATTTCTTTCCTTTTTTCTTATGATAGTCAGTGTCAGCATTTTCTATATTTCTATATTTCTCTCTTTTTTAATGTATGTTTTTATTGATTTCAGAATGTAAGGGATAGGGATAGAGAGCAGAGAGAATCATTAATCAGCTGCCTACTGCATTCCCCCCACTGGGTATCTAGTCTGAAACCTGATGTGTGCCCTGAACAGGAATGGAACCCTACCCTCCTGGTTCAGAGGTCAACCCTTACGCTCTGAGTCTCACTGCCAGGGCTATATTTCTCTCCTTTTTTCCAGAGCCTTCTCTGCCTTCATTTTATGCAGCCTCCACAAGATCAGGAAGCATTCCCTCTTTTAATTAATGACTTGCAACTCCTCAGAACATCCTTTTTGTGACAGGATGTTCACATGTTAGACATGGCTGGAAAGGCAGCCATGTCTAACATCCCTATTGGGATGGGGTCAGAGGCTCTTGTGTCTTGAAGAAGGGAAAGGTAGGTTTTAGGTTCAAGTGGCTACAGCATCAGCTCTTAATCAGGGGTAAGAAAATGCACATTTTACTGCTCAGAATTGCTCAACAAGTTCTGAAAGAAGAATAAATAATAAATAGAAGAAACTTGCTCATTAGTACAAAGACTTGGTAGTTAAATGTACTTAGATTACAGAACATGAGAGGTGCCTGTGTATTGACACTGCAAAATTTATTTGTGATCATTTCCACATATTTATTGCTGTATTTTTCTCAGTAATGTCACAGCAGTGGTGACCTGACCTTCCGTGTGCCTCAGTCACCTGATGCCCATTGTCTCAGTCCACCTGATGTTCACATGGCAGAGGCGCTCCCCTCGCTGTAGAGTTAATAGTCTCCCTTTCTCAGGAACAAGGATGTAGTAGCGATTTAATGAAAGTTGTGCAAAGACCATCATTTCACATCGGGAAATGTCCCTCTTCTTAGTTTGTGTTTGCTTTTGAAAATGAAGGACTTACTTTTATTTCCTACAGATCATTGGCTTTGGCATGCGACCTTTAAACAACCAGGACTTGATTCTTTAAATTTTCATTATATTCTCTACTCACATCACAGACATACCCTACATGGTCACTTTTTGTATTTTCTAGAAAGTTTCTAAGAATGATATCATTCGTGTATGTTCAGTTACATTAAATTTCTACAACATAGCTCTCCACTAATGATACATAAAAATTTTGAAACAAATGTACTAGTAAGAATAATTAGTTCCCCCAGGCTGTATGTGGATCAGTGGTGGAGGGTTTGAGTTCTGGTCCGGGGCTAGTAGCTCCTGTGTACCTGTGGTAGGCAGTCAATCCATGTGTCTCTCTGTCTCTTTCACATTGACCTCTCTCTCCCTCTCCACTTCCTCTCTCCCTTTGGTGCCTCTACTTCCTTGCCTTACACTGTCTAAAAGTCAGTGGAAAAAATCTCCCTAGGTGAGGATTTACAACCTCACAAAGGAAACAATAAGTCTAACTTGTTTTGTATCCTTATGTTTCTCTCCTTATTGTGTTTATACAACACAGAGGGATCTTACACAAATAGATTCTTGAGATTTATAGAATCACTGAACCATCTTGATTTCGTAGTTGTAAAATGTGTGTCTCTGTGCCTAAACTCTTAACATTATTTCAGCTATTCTCCTCCCCTCCTCCCAAGTATATTTTTATGGATTTCAGAGTGAAGCATCCATCTTATATAAAAACTGCTGTTTGAAATTTTAACCCTGATTGTATGGCTTCTGTAAATGCTTGCTTGCTTAAATAATAAGGAAAATAAGACAACTCCCATTCCAGAGAGGCCATAAACTGTGCCCCAGACAGAGTTGTCAGTGCTGACACCAGCCCAGGCCTTGAGAAATGGTCTCATGGCCCCTTCCCAGCTAACAGGCCTTCTTTCTCAGAAGGCCCGGAAATCTCATCCCAAATTTGGGAGACAAAGGACTGGAAAAAGTATAAATAGAGTTTCCTCCATTTGGGGGCCCAGAATTTGAAAGACACATTTTTCCCTGGGCTTGCCCAGAATTTAATAATAAAATGTAACTCCCTTTCTCTAAGTGTGGCTTTGTTTTTCTCTGATCTTCTGCAACAAGAGAGGAAGGGAGAGGTAGAGAGAGAGAGAAACATCAATGATGAGAGAGAATCATGGACTGGCTGCCTCCTGCACACCCCACACTGTGGATTCAGCCCAAAATTTGGTCGTGTGTCCAAACCGGATATGAAACCAGTCACATCTTTGTCCATGGGTCAGCCCTCAACCATTGGGCCATACCAGCTGGACCAGGTAGAATAATCTTGTTCTAAGATTACTCAGTAAATTTCCAGCTAGGATTGTGGTTCCTTTGTGTCCTATTCCATGAGAACTTAATTCCATTAACAAAGCTTTTCAGTTCAAAGTTCTATATGAATTGTTTCTTGTGTTTTCTTTTTCTGTGTATTCAGAAGTATGAGATACGATGCAGAAACATTGGCATCACAAGTCAAAAGTGAGCTTGTGACACATGTGGAAACACAGACCCCATCTAAGTACCTGGATCAGAATCTGTGTCTTTACAGAAGTTCATTTGTTGTGGTCTTCTTCATACTTGAGAAGAAGTCCATGTACTTCCAACCCAGCATGATATTTCCATCTGAGCAATATACCCCACTGACCCTGAATGATGCATATACAGCACTCAGAAATCCATATGCCTGTATCCATGCCTTAATTTTATTTATTTACTTATTTTTTAGTATATTGTTATTGATTTCAGAAAGGAAAGGAGAGAGAGAGAGAAAGATAGAAACATCATTGACGACAGAGAATCATTGATCAGCTGCCTCCTGGACACCCCTTACTGGGATTGGAGTCCGCAACCCAGTCATGTCTCCTTGACTGGAATTGAACCTGCAGCTCTTAAGTCTGCAGGCCAACACTCTTATCTACTGAGCCAAACTGAGTAATTTTAAAGTTTTTTTCCCTGTAAAGTAAAATCTGTACCGGGGATATGTGGACATATGTCATCCTCATTCGTCAGTGTTAAAAAACAAATCAGCCGAAACCGGTTTAGCTCAGTGGATAGAGCATCAGCCTGCGGACTCAGGGGTCCCGGGTTCAATTCCGGTCAGGGGCATGTACCTGGGTTGCGGGCACATCCCCAGTGGGGGGTGTGCAGGAGGCAGCTGATCGATGTTTCTCTCTCATCGATGTTTCTGACTTTCTATCTCTCTCCCTTCCTCTCTGTGAAAAATCAATAAAATATATTTAAAAAAAAACAAAAAAAAACAAATCAGAGAATGTTACTGGGGCAAAGTGATCTTATTCGATGATTCAGGACACTTGCGTAGTTCCAAACCTCTTCTAACACTGTTTTCATGTTGGATGATATCATGAACTCTTCTGGTGACCTCTTGGTAACTGTGTCTTTTCTTTCAGGGACCATTGACCTTCATGGATGTGGCCATAGATTTCTCTCAGGAGGAGTGGGAATGCCTGGACCCAGCTGAGCGGAAATTGTACCTGGATGTGATGTTGGAGAACTATAGCAACCTGGCCTCCCTGGGTGAGGATGACTCCTTCTGGAATTCCCACTCCATCCACAGGGTTTTGTTTCCTTTATTTTAACATCTCTAAGGGGCTTCTGCTTTCTGTGTTAGATTCTTGCTCTCAAGGAATGCATTGGTCCCTAGATGGTTGGGCTCAGTGGATAGGCTCAGTGGCCTGGGGGCTGAAAGGTCCCAGGTTGGATGCTGGTGAACGGCAAATGCCTGGGTTGCTTTCTTGCTCCCCATTAAGGGACGTGCAGAAGGCAACATATCAATGATTCTTTCTCATCACTGATGTTTCTATTTCTCTCTCCCTCTCCCTCTCCCTCTCTGAAAGCAATAAAAACAAATTTTTTTTAAAGAGGAACAAATTGGGGGTTCTTTGTAGAAAAGAAAGGCTTTGTGATGTATGTGAATTTGGAACTCAGTGTTTGCACACTTTATGTGTTGTCTTGACGAGTTAAAGTACTATCAGAAACTAATATTTTAGAAAATCATTTTCTAGAATATTCTAAGTTACTACCATGTCTTCTGGCCAGAGAACAACCTGAGTTGGAAATGGGAAAGCCTCTATCAAAATTCACACTCCATTTTCTTTTCTTTTTTTTTTTTTTTAAAGATCTTGTTGATTTCTGGGAAGAAGGGAGAGTTGGAGAGAGAGAAACTTCAGCTGAGCATTAGTTGATTTTTTGTACATGCCCTGACCAGAAATGAAACTTACATCTTTGGTATAGCGGTACGATCCTCTAAGCAGCTGGGCTACCTGTACAGACAGATAGGATTCTTTCGCTGAGTTCTATGTATCTAGGCTTCTCTCATGTCTTTTCATGGCTTGATGTATTATTTCTTTATAGTAGTGAATAAGACTTCATTGGAGATCCTTCAGTTTATTTATCCATTCACTCGTTGACGGACCTCTTCATTGCTTCTAATTTTTGTAAATTATGAATAAACAGCCCCTTGTAGGCTTTTGTGTAGATAAAAGGCTTAAGTCTTTGGTTTAATAGTAAGTAGCCCAATTGCTGGATTCCATGGCAAGTGTATATTTAGTTTTATAAAAACCTGCACACTGTTTCCCCAAGGGGCTGTAGCATTTGACATTTTCACCAGCAGTGATTGGGAGTTCCAGTTGCTCCACATCACAAAGGCCTTTGGAGGGGTCAGTGTTCTGGATTCTGATCTGTTCAATGGTGGGTGAGTGTTGCTTGCCTGTGCTGTTTGTTACTTCTCATTGTTTTAATGTGCATTTCCTTAGTGACGTAACATATGCAGGCTCTTGTTACACTGATTTTCTTTTTCTTTCTTTTTTCTTTATTGATTAAGGTATTCCATATGTGTCCTACCCCCATTGTCCCCCCCGACCGTCCATGATTTTTCTATGTGTATATATTTTGTAGTGCTGTGTGATAAGGTTTTTGGCCCTTTTTAGTCATGTTGGTTCTTTTTTCATTGTTGAATTTGAAGACTTCTTTGAGTGTTTTGTTTAATTGTCCTGTACATGTTGACTGTGATATTAATATACTAGAGGCCCAGTGCATGAAAATTCATGCACTAGAGGGGGTGACCCTCAGCCTGGCCTGCCCCCTCTCACAGTCCTGGAGCCCTCAGGGGCAGTTGGCAACCTGGCAATCAGGGGAAGGCAATGTCCCCATTACACCTCTGCTGCTGCCACTACCAGCAGCTCAAACCTCGGCCAGCCCCGGTTACCTGAGACTTGGGCAACCCTGGGCAGCTGGACAGCTGCCATCTGAGGCTTGCCTGCACCTCGGGCCAGTCCTGAGTGGCTGGGCAGCTGCCATCGAGGCTTGCCTGTGACTCGGGCGCCAGCTGAGCAGCCGCCATCCAAGGCTTGCCTGTGCCTTGGGCCGGTCCTGGGGGACTCTGGAGGGAGGTGCACCTGCCAACCCGGCTGGGATGAGAGAACGGGGCACTGACATCTTTGAGGGCGTGGCAGTCAATTAGTATAGTCCCTTCTCATTGGCTGTGGGTGCCACCATCTTTGTGAGGGAGTGGTGGTCAATTAGCATATTCCCTCTATATTTTATAGGACTTTTTTTTTATTGATTTCAGAAAGAAATGGAGGGGGAGAGAGAGATAGAAACATCAATGATCAGAGATAATCATTGATCAGCTGCCATGTGCCTTGCCCAGAAATTGAACCATGATCTCCTGGTTTGTAGCTTGACACTCAACTTCTGAGCCGTGCCAGCTGGGCCATGTCAGCTTTTACAAATATGTTTTCTCAGCCTGTGGCTTCTTATTTTTTTTTTTTTTCTGTTGATAATGCCATATTTATTGTGTTTTTTTTTTTTTTAATGTTTGAGTTGATACATGGGGAGTTTCCATTTTAATACAGTGGATTGAAATACAAACTTGGGTACGTATTTGCCTTATAAAAATGTGAAGTTTATAAAATTAATGTAGTTTTATATTCAATAATGTGGAAGTTTTATTTGCAGCTATTGTGTCATTTCTGGAATAAACACATAGTTTTACCTTGAAGGAGATGAGTTGAGATATAAATTTTGTCTCCTTACATGTCAAGTCAAATGAAGTCTTTTAATTTATTTTAAATGGTAGAGCATCATTGTGAAAATAGTCCTTTTTTTCCAGTTCACTATCATCACTATTGTAATGGATATATGGGGGGGGTATATCTTTTTGAAGAATTAAAGAATTAACATTTTCTTTTTTGTTTTTTTTAAATATATTTTATTGATTTTTTACAGAGAGGAAGGGAGAAGGATAGAGAGTTAGAAACATTGATGAGAGAGAAACATCGATCAGCTGCCTCCTGCACACCTCCTCCTGGGGATGTGCCCGCAACCAAGGTACGTGCTCTTGACCAGAATCGAACCCGGGACCCTACAGTCCACAGGCTGACGCTCCATCCACTGAGCCAAACCGGTTAGGGCAGTATATCTTTTTGAATTCATGTTCTCTGTATAAATCCCCAGAAATGGAATCACTATGTTACCTGGTATTTGTTTGGAAATATTGAAAAATCCTCCATTGTGTTTTGTTAGTGGCTGTACCAGTGAGTTTATAATCTTTCTGACAGCGAATGAATGTTCTCATTTCTCCACTTCACTGGTGATACTTGTCGTTTTTGATTTATCGATGATTGCCATCCTGTTAGGTGTTTGGTGGCATTTCATGCTGGTGTCATTCTCACTTCTCTGATGATGGAGTTGAACATCATTTAATATGTCTATTGGGCATCTTTATGTCCTGTTTGGGAAATGTCTATTCAGGTCCTTTGCCCATTTTTCAATCACACTGACTTTTGGTGTTAACTTGTGAGAGTTCTTTATATATTTTGGATCTTTAGCTTTTGAGGATGTAGCATTGCTTGGTTTTTGTTGTTATTATTTTGTGGTTTCTTTTGGTATGCCAAACTTATTGTTTTGTAGTCTCATTTTTTTTTATTTTTTGGGTACTTTGTTATGCCTAGGAAGATACATGCAAACCAGTATTTTAAAGAGTGACGGTAAAGTTCATTGACTATGCTTTCTTCCAGTGTTTTCATGGATTCAGGTCTGATACTTTAGTTGTTAATCCGTGCTGAGTTCAGTTTGGTTCATTGCCTATGAAAGGGGTCTAGTCTTATAATTCTTGCATGTATCTGTTCTGCTTTTCTCACACTACTTGGAGAAGAATCTGTCTTTGCCTATTGTGTATTCTTGCCTTCTATCTTACAGATTAGTTAGCTATTTAGCTTTGGACATTTTTAAAGTTGTGTTACTTCTTTTTTCATGTTGACTTGTAAAAGGTCTTATATATTCTGGATATTAAGTACTTATCAGATAATATGCTTTGCAGAAGTTTTTCCCATTTTACAGCTTGTATTTTTAATGCACTGACAACTTGCTTTAATGTGATGTTATTTTTATATGTGATGTTATTTTTTTTTAAAATATATTTTATTGATTTTTTACAGAGAGGAAGGGAGAGAGATAGAGAGTTAGAAACATCAATGTGAGAAACATCCATCGGCTGCCTCCTGCACATCTCCCACTGGGGATATGCCCGCAACCAAGGCACATGCCCCTGACCGGAATCGAACCTGGGACCCTTGAGTGTGCAGGCCGACACTCTATCCACTGAGCCAAACCGGCCTCGGCTGTGATGTTATTTTTATATGCCTTTTGACTATTTTGTTTTGTTTATCTCTCCTCTTAGTGCTATAATAAAAAATCAAATATTTCTTTTGTGGTATAAGCACCCTTGTAGAAGATTATTTTACCTCATACGTGAGAAGTTGTAAGTAGGCTCTTTATTCTACAGTGCTTCTGTTTTATAGTTGTTATTAATCCTCACATGAAGACATTTTTTTCCATTGCTTTTCAGAGAGAGTGGAAGGGTGGGAGGAAGGAAGGAAGAGTAGAGAGAGGGAAACATTGATGAGAGAGAAACATTGATCAGTTATCTCCTGCACACCCCATACTGGGGATGTGCCCATAACCAAGGTATATGCCCTTGACTGGAATCTAACCTGGGACCCGTCAGTCCGCAGGCTGGTGCTCTATCCACTGAGCCAAACCGGTGAGGGCTGATGTCATACATTCTTTTCACGATCGATTTGGTTACATGGAGTCTTGTGACATTTACATTAATTTAGGAAGAGCTTTTGTATTTCCACCAAAAGTGTCACTGGGACTTTGATAGGGATTGCTTTGAATGTTTACGTCACTTTGGGTACCACGGCTGCATCTCCGGAACCTATCTTGAGACATGCCTGTGATTAAGGGGCGTTCTAGACAGAAGCAGAGAGAAGTCGCTCAAAGAATGTGGAGGCCATGTTGCTACACACAAAATGGCAGATGACACCTCCTTGCTTCTTTGTAGCAGCCACTGCTAGGCACTTACCATGTACTGCCATTCTGTTCGCACTCTGTGTCATGCACAATATGCACTTGGTGTTCGAGATGCTTCAAAACAGGGAGATCATTCAACATGCACTTCCCTCATCTCTCTTTCTCTCCAGCGAAGAAACTGGGAGGTGGGGGTGTTTTTGTAAAATTCCAATTGTGTGCCAAGGGGTTTGAGCAGCTATCATTGGCAAATGTAAGCAACTCTTTGTCTCTCTTTGATGTGACTTTTCTTCATTATACCTATCTTGAGCTTTCTTTGAATCCTTCACTGGCTCTTGGAGTACTCAAAACTGTCATTTGGCCTATAGTTGCTGGTAACTTCAAAGTGCACTCACCTGATTGTGAAAACTGAAAATGTGTTTTCTTTCAGCTATGTCATCTGAAGATGACAAGGCCTTTATGCCAAATACCGGAATACCAAATTTATTCTCTGAAATAATACTGGTAAGATATGAAAGGTGTCACTTTGATAATGTACACTTAATGAAAGCCTTGGTATTTGGGGAAGAGTGTGATGAGAAGAGAGGATATTAATATAAACAGAACTAATCTGGAACATTTACCAGAATAAAATATTTTTTCCCTAAAGAGGTAAAGTGCATTACGCTTTTAGGAAACCTCCCAATTTAAAGTCAGTTACATTGGCAGGTCAGTGTGTTTCTGTACATGAAAGTCGAAAACAAGTTTTTACTGTTAATGCATTCTTGGAAAGGAAATCTAGATAAACTAGGAATTCACATAGTCTGTAGTGTAATCACTTCAGTTGTTTAAAATGTAGGGTGGGATTAAACTTCCATGCAATCATTTCTAAAATGTAGAGATTTATACTGTACCTATAAAATTAAACTGTGCTCAATTTGGCATTATTTTATGATTAAAAAAACACCATATTTTTATTGATTTCAGAGAGTAAGGGAGAGGAGGAGAGAGCCAAAAATATCAATGATGAGAGAGAATTATTCATTGGCTGCCTCCTGCATGCCTCCCACTGTGTACTGATCCTGCAACTGGGACATGTGGCCCTGACCGGGAAGGAACCATTACCTACTTGTTCATACCTCGAAGCTCAACCGCTGATCCATGCTGGCTAGGCAATTGGCAGTCTTTTTATTTTTGTCAGTCTTTTAAGAAGGATTTAATATTCTTCCTCTAACAATTTTTTGTATTTATTATTTGTCAATAATTTCAATAAATTAGGAAAGCTCTTTTTTATACAACGATCTTGGTTTAATGAGTATCACAAAATGGTTCTTATGGAACAAGTGTGCATGTTTAATGAATTTATAACTGTCACTAAAGGTCTTTCTATCTCCCATTATTACCAGAGTACATATTATGGAGAAAGCAGATATCAATGGAATAAACATTGGAAAAACTTTAAGCAAGAGTCATATCTTAATCATCGGACAAGCGAGCTTGCAGAGAAACATTATAAAATTAGAAAAGTCTTTGACCAAATGTCCAATCACAATATATGTCAGGTTATTCCTATTGTGAAGAAGACACACAAAGGAAAGAAATGTGTCCAGTCTTTTCAGCAATCATTAAATTACACTGAACAAGAGAATATTCATACTGGGGAGGAGGCTTATAAATGGAATCTGTGTGGGAGAGTCTTCAGTCAAATATTCAATGTAAATAGACTGAAAAAAATCTATAGTCAAGAAAAACCTTATACATGTAAAGATTTTGGTAAAACATCTCATTGGCCTTTAGATTGTACTTTAAATCAGAGAATTTATACTGGAGAGAAGCCTTATAAATGTATAGAATGTGGCAAAGCCTTTACCAGAGCCTCAAACCTTACAATGCATCAGAGAGTTCATACTGGAGAGAAACCTTATAAATGTATAGAATGTGGCAAGTCCTTTGGCGGCTCCTCAAACCTTACTAAGCATAAGAGAGTTCATATTGGAGAGAAGCCTTATAAATGTACAGAATGTGACAAATCCTTTGTCTGCTCTGCAGAACTTACTAAGCATCGGAGGGTTCACACTGGAGAGAAGCCTTATCAGTGTAGAGAATGTGGCAAATCCTTTGGGAGAGCCTCAAACCTTACAAAGCATCAGAGAATTCACACGGGAGAGAAGCCTTATAAATGTATAGAATGTGGCAAAGCCTTTACCAGATCTGAAACCCTTGCTTATCATCAGAGAGTTCACACTGGAGAGAAGCCTTATAAATGTAGAGAATGTGGCAAGTCCTTTGGCAGCTCCTCAAACCTTACTACGCATCAGAGAGTTCATACTGGAGAGAAGCCTTATAAATGTACAGAATGTGGCAAATCCTTTGTCAGCTCCTCAGAACTTACTAAGCATCAGAGGGTTCACACTGGAGAGAAGCCTTATCAATGTAGAGAATGTGGCAAATCCTTTGGGAGAGCCTCAAACCTTACAATGCATCAGAAAGTTCATACTGGAGAGAAGCCTTATAAATGTAGAGAATGTGGCAAATCCTTTGGCAGATCCTCAAACCTTACTAAGCATCATAGAGTTCATACTGGAGAGATATCTTACAGATGTGTGTAGTGTTGTAAGCCCTTGAAGAGCAGTGAAAATTTACTGAATATCTCAGAATTCATACTGGAAAGAAGACTTATGAATGGGAAAAATGTAAAAAACTTTTAAAAGCCACTCACATATTATTGTACCTTAGAGACTTCTGAATAAAGAGATATTGTACAAATGTAGAGAATAGGCTGGTGCCTTTACCCACAGCTCAAAATTTCCTGAACATCGGAGATTTTATGGTATAGGGAAGCGTTACAATGTAGAAAATGTGAGAAAGCCTTTAACCTGTGTTCAAACTTAACATTTTACGAAGCATTCTAAAGAGAAACAACAAAAATATAAAGTTATCCAAAGATTTAATGATGCTTTCATTGAGAATGATAAGGTCTTACAAATTCCGAGGGATATGTCAAAGTGTGTATTCTCATTTACATGTCACAGAACCTCTTGGAATTATTACTGGATCGAAGCCCAGCAGATATAAAGAATGTGACAAAGCTTACTCAGTATGCATACCTTACCCAACATCAGAATTAAAACTGGAGAGAATCAATACAAATGTAAACATTGTCCTAAAGTTTTTAATCAGCATCTGTAGCTTATTGCTCACATTGGAGTTTATTCTAGAGGGAAACCTTAAAACTGAAACATGTGGGAAATCATATAATTGAACCTACAGCCCCAGTCTTATCAGGGATTATAATTGGGTAGAAATTCCACGTTTTTTTTAATATAGGAGGAATGACTTTTCTTTAAAATATACAGTTTACAAATCTAGGAATTTATGCCTTAAAGTGGCTTTAAAGATGTAAAAAGTTTATCCAAGTATTTAATTGATTATGAATTTTAAAGTCTCACTGAATTCACACTAGATCAATACCCAAAATGCCTTTCAGGTATTGCCCTAAATCAGTACGCACAGTGTACTCCAAACTTTAAATGTTGTTAGGTAATGTTTGTATACTTGAATATATCAAAAGAGTTGATGTTTACATATGTACAATTACTTAGAGTGTTATCTCATTTATATTGAAATCATTTGAAGTATTTTGAAAAGGAAATGTTAATGTGATTCTACTCCCATACTACTTGATGCTGGTATGTTTTATATCTGGTGTGTGTCAGTGAAATCATGGGGTTGATTGTTTCTGTCTTAAAGATCTGTGAGCTGTTGTATATTATATGGACTTCACTTGTGTACACATTCCCATGGAATATTGGGTACATTGTACGGCGCATTATTTTCTTCTATTAGAGAATAATACTGTTGAATAAATTTTTAAAAATGGTTCTATGAAACATACTTCACATTAGATGTTCACTAACACATTGTGGTAAAAATTATTGTGGGTATAAAGGGAGATTTAGTTATTGGATATTTGATCAATGGTTTTACTTCTTTTTAGGCTTACATAACAGAGAATATACTATCATACAAAATGTTGCAGAATTAGTGATTCTTTTGTTGTTTATTTCTGACCCCTGAGTGTGCCCCAGTCTGGCCTCAAATTTGCAACCCTGGCACATTAGGATGATGCTGCAACCAGCAAAGTTACTCCATGGCCAGGACAAAATTAATGAATCTTTTTGTTGTGAATCCTCACCTGAGTCTATTTTTCCATTGATTTTTAGAGAGAGTGAAAACAAGGGGGACAGACACAGAGGGAGAAACATCAGTGTGAGAGAGACACATTGATTGGAACACTCCTGCACGTGCTAGGAATCCAGCCTGCAAGGTACGTACGTCCCCTTTACCAGAATCAAAGCCAGGACTCTCAGTCCATGAGTCAGTGCTGTATCCACTGAGTGACACCAGCTAGAGTGGGAATTAATGATTCTTGAGCTAAAAATGTGTCCCAATGTCTTCTTCAGTGTATATATTTGACAGGTTTCTTTCTTTTTTTAAAAAATATATTTCTTTATTGATTTCAGAGAGGAAGGGAGAAGGAGAGAGAGACAGAAGCATCAACGATGAGAGAGAATCATTGATTGGCTGCCCCCTGCACACCCCCTACTGGGGAACGAGCCCGCAACCCAGGCATATGCCCTCGGCCAGAATTGAACCTGGGACCCTTCAGTCCGCAGGCCGACGCTCTATCCACTGAGCCAAGCCGGCCAGGGCTTGACAGGTTCCTTATGCATACGTGACAGATCATTCAGAAATAGAAAACAAAAGAAAAAATAGAGCATTCGGGAGTGGCGTTAAGGGAACAAAATAGGTTATATCTAATATAATAAAAGGGAAACATGCAAATTGACCGTACATCTGCTACATCCATAAGCCACACCCACCAACCAATCAGGAGCGAATATGCAAATTAACCCAACTAAAATGGTGGCAGCCATGGAGCTGGAGTTGCCCCCGGCAATGGAGGAAACCAACCTTCCCGCCTGCCCTGGCCAGCCCTGAGCTCCGCTCAAATCTACAAAGTTTCAATTATAGAAGGTAAATAAATACCAGATACCTGCTTCCAACCTGCAGCCGTGGCCAGCCTGAAAACAGCCATCAGCCCCTCACCCAGGCTGGCCAGGTACCCCAGCGGGTCCCCCATGCTGGAGGCGGTGTGGCCATCCTGAAAACGGCCCTCAGCCCCTCACCCAGGCTGGCTAGGCACCCTAACAAGACCCCCACCCTGAAAGGGCTGTGGCAAGCCTGCAAACAGCCATCAGACCCAAACTCAGGTTGGCCACAATCCCATGGGATGAGGGTCCCCACTGGGGGACTTAACTAGCTTGAAAATGGCCCTCAGTTCCTCATCCAAGCTGACCAGGCACCCCAGCGGGACTCCCACCCTTATCCGGGACACCCTTCAGGGCAAACCAGCCAACCCCTACCCGTGCACCAGGCCTCTATCTGATCTAATAAAAGAGAAACATGCAAATTGACCGCACCCCTGCTATGCTCCAAGCCATGCCCACCAACCAATCAGAGCGACTATATACAAATTAACCCAACGAAGATGGCAACTGGCAGCCACTGACCTGGAGCAAGCAGGAGGCTCTATTGCCCTGCTGATGGAGGAAGCGAAGCTTTCTCTCTGCCCTGACTGGCTGCGGCCTCCACGCAAGGCAATAAAGTTTCAATTATAGAAGATAAATAAATCCCAGATACCTGCTTCCAGCCAGCCTCCACTGGGAGCTTGGGTGGCTGGGGGCCAGCCTGCAAACAGCCATCAGCACCTCACCCAGGATGGCCACACCCTCATGGGGTGAGGGTCCCCACTTGGGGTCTTGGCCAGCCTGCCATCAGCCCCTCACCCAGGCTGGCCAGGCACCCCAGCAGGTACCCCCACCCTGAAAGGGCTGTGGCCAGCCTGCAAATAGCCATCAGGCCCTCACCCAGGCTGGCCACACCCTCATATGGTGATGGTCCCTTCTGGGGGGTTGGCCAGCCTGCAAACAGCCATCAGCTCCTCACCCAGGCTGGCCATGCACCCGAGCAGGGACCCCCACCCTGATGGGGCTGTGGCAAGCCGGTAAACAGCCATCAGCCCCTCACCCAGGCTGGCCAGGCACTCCAGCAGGACTCCCCTCCCTGAAGGGGGTGTGGCCAGCCTGAAAACGGCCCTCAGCTCCTCACCCAGGGTGGCCAGGCACTCCAGTGGGACCCCTATCCTGATGCGGGACACCCTTCAGGGCAAACCAGCTGCCCCCCACCCATGCACCAGGCCTCTAGCTGATCTGATAAAAGAGAAACATGCAAATTGACCGTACCTTCGCTACATGCACATGTCACACCCACAAGTCAAACACACCAGCCAATCAGGAGCTAATATGCAAATTAACCCAACTAAGATGGCGGCGGCCATGGAGCTGGAGCATTGCCTCTCGCAACAGAGGAAGCCACACTTTCCACCTGCCCTGCCGGCCCTGAGCTCCGTTCAAAGCTACAAAGTTTCAATTATAGAAGTTAAATAAATCCCAGGTAACTGCTTCCAGCCTGGGCCATGAGTAGCCTGAACACAGCCATCAGTCCCTCCCCCAGGCTGGCCACACCGCAATGGGGTTAGGGTTCCTGCTGGAGTGCTTGACCAGCCTGAAAACGGCCCTCAGCCCTTTTACTATATAGGATAGAGTCCTGGTGCACGGTGGGGGCCGGCTGGTTTTCCCTGAAGGGTGTCCCGGATCAGGGTGGGGGTCCCACTTGGGTGCCTGGCCAGCCTGGATGATGGGCTGATGGCTGTTTGCAGTTGGTCACACCCCCTTCAGGGTGGGGGTTCCCACTGGGGTGCCTGGCCAGTCTGGGTGAGGGACTGAGGGCCGTCTCAGGCTGGCGGGTGACTGAAGCTCCCAGCCTCTCCTTTTTTCTTTTTTCTTTTTATTCTGGGATTTATTTACCTTCTATGGCTGTCACTGGAACTGAGAGCCGACTTTGGCTCTGAGGCTCGGCTCCAGCTATGAGACCTCGGCTGCTGAAAGCAGGTATCTGGGTTTGTTTGGCTTCTCTAATTGAAACACTTGCAGATCCAGGTCTGAGGCCCAGCTGTCTGAAAGCAGGATTCTGGGGTTTGTTTAGCTTCTATAATTGCAACATTGTTTCTTAGAGTGCAGTTCAGCGGCCAGCTGCGGCATGCGGGGAACCTTGGCTTCCTCCATCACTGGAACAAACAAGCCTCCTGTTTGCTGCAGCTGCCTGGCTGCCGGCCGCCATCTTGGTTGGCAGTTAATTTGCATATTGCCCTGATTAGCTAATGGGAAGCGTGTCAGAGGTATGGTTAATTACCATGTTTGTCTATTATTAGATCGGATATAGACTAGAGGCCTGATGCACAAAATTCATGCAAAGGGCTCAGCCTTCACAGCCCCGGGTGCTAAGGCTGGTCCTCACAGCCCCTCGCAGACTCTCGCAGTGCCCCCGCCCCCTGGCCCTTTCAGCCCCAGCTTCATCTGGTGGGTCATTCTGATGTTTGGGTTAATTAGCATCTTAGCTCTTTATTATATAGGACCTATTTAATTTTGGAATAGGTAATACATGAAATAATAAAAGGTTTGTAGTAAAAGTACTTCAAGATAATTTAAGTGTCGGACACAACATTTGCTTTAGTAATGCAGTTTATAACAATATTTTTAAAAGGTTTATTTTTAAGCAATGCTGTTGTCCTAAATGATCATATGTCCTAGCCATCGAATTCTCATATCCCAGATCCTGTCCCTGAAAGACTCTGGAACTCAGCCATGTTGAGTCATGGTCTCCCTGGGGATTGAGGCAGGGAGCAGGAAAAGGCTGCTGGTGTCAGTATGAAATTGCCTGTCTACCCATGGAGAGTTTTGTTTCACATTCTAGTTCATCCTCAAACACATATTTGCAATTTTTTGTTTCATTAAAGTGCTTACATGAATTCCAATTACAGTCATGTTCCTGGGTTCAAGCCCCTCCTCACTTCCAGCCCCTCCCTGAGATCCCAGTTGCTACAGAGTTGCTTCAGTCTCACTACCAATATGTGCCTGCTTGGCCCAGGGTAAGCAGGAGATGGGGGTGGGCGGGGGCGGGGTGTGTGTGTAAATTAGTTCCTGATGTAATCCTTCTCAACTGTAGTTTCCAACACATGTGGAAATCTTTCTGAGTGCTTTCATAATATATTTGAAGCTAATTGTGTGAGTCACTGACTTCTAAACTTCACCATTGGGAATGGAGAGGAATGTTGACAAGCAGACAAGCAGACATAACGGCCAGAGGGTGTTTCATTTCATTATCAATTTTTAGGAGGAAATCCACAGACATGTCGGAAAGTTGAAGATCACTTTTACCACATCATTTCTGGAGGTTGCATTTGCCCCTGTGGATTGAAGGCTCCTATTGGATGCAGGTAAGGCTTCATCAGGGTTTATGTCGGGCATTCTCCTCTATTCCATTGGTGTATGGATCTGTGTTATTCCAGGATCACACCCACTTGCTTACCCTTGCTTTGTAAAATGTTTTTCAGTGTAAAGACATGAATATCCCACTTTCCTATATTTGAAGTATTTAGCCTCTCCAGAATCTCTTTTGCTTAAATTACCGTCAAAATTGCCTTGGAATTTCCATAGGTAATCTGTTTATTGTGTAGCCACTTGGACATATAAAGGAATGTATTTCAGTTTATTTGTATCCGCTTCCTTTAGCATTGCTGTATCATTTTCAGTGTGTAAATCTTTCACCATCTTTGTAGAATGGATTGTCGTTATGTGTTTAACTGTTTATTATATGTGGTGTGTGTTCTGGCTTCAGGTGGCAATACTAGGAGGTGATATTTTATTGGCATAAACCAATAAAATATTTATATAAGTTAAACATAATCTGGTCTGGCTTACTCTAAATTACAGGTTTCTAAACAGGTCATATCTTTAAAGTAAATATTTATAATACTGAAATGAATACCTATATTCATAAAAATACTGGAAAATAATAAAAATAAAAATGGTGCCAAAACCGGTTTGGCTCAGTGGATAGAGCGTCGGCCTGCGGACTGAAGGGTCCCAGGTTCGATTCCGGTCGGGGGCATGTGCCTGGGTTGGGGGCACATCCCCAGTAGATGTGCAGGAGGCAGCTGATCGATGTTTCTCTCTCATCGATGTTTCTGGCTCTCTCTCTCCCTTCCTCTCTGTAAAAAATCAATAAAATATATTAAAAATAAAAAATAAAAATGGTGATGGGTCTCAGTAAAATGATAATAGTTATTATTCTTATAACTCTTTTAAATATTGATTTTCAATTTTTTTTGTTTCCCAAATAATAGGAAAACTAACAGGATACATTCTACATTGATATCAATGTCCCATTAACTAGGCTATAGGTACTACTAAAGTCAAAATATTCATTTAAAAATGCATTCCCAGAACACAAAGATTTCAAAGACCACAACTTACAACTAGAAAATTTTTATCCCTTGAAAAATACATAAACCTGTTTCCCACTATGATGGATGGGTCTATCTCATCAAGTGCCCAACATGAATGGATATCTGGGTCTGTCTGACACCCCGCCCCCCCCCCCTTCCCTAACTCAAGCTGCCTCTCCCTTCAGAGGGGGAGACAGGGAGGGGCTGAGAGAGCAGGCTGCCCTTCCCCTCCCCCCTCCTCTCTGAGGTTTAAGGATCCAGGCAAATCGGAGGCAGAAAGTTCTGGTTTCAAACCGAATCTGCCCACCTTTTGAGTTCCCTGTAACTTCACTGTAAGAATGTGCTCCCGGCTTGTGAAGATCCCGGGAAAGACCCCTCCCTGGGACCCCTGCAGCTGAAGGGCAGACCAGCCAGTAGCTCTAAGCACAGCCTCTGGGAGCTGGGAAACTTCTGTGTGAACTCCAGGTTCCTCCTCCCTCTTCATGCTTTTGCCACAGCTGCCATTTACTCGCTAGCACCCTAATAAAGGAGCAGCCCCTCTATCTGGGGTGCCTTGTGACATCAAAAAAGCCACCTGGCCCTCTCTGTCCATCCAGCGCGGCCCCGCCCACCCCGCAGGGAGGCGCATGCGCAGTTCCTGGCAGACGCGGAAGCGGCCGTGGAGGGGAAGGTGGCGGTTCCCCTGAGGAGGGTGTTTGTCTTTAAAGCTGACGCTCCCGTCCCCCTCCCCGCAGGGAAGGCTGAGGGCGCTGCCGGCGCTGGAGTCCTTGTTGGGGTCCCCGCCCCGGAGCCTCTCTCAGCCGTGAGTCCGCGTCCGGGGAGGCTGCGCGGTGCAGACGCCACGTTCCTTTGGGAGGAAACGGAGGCCCCGGCCCGGGGTCTCTCCGCCTGTGGCTGTGGCCACCGCCTGCCGCGCGGTTTTCCTGCTGAAAACCGTTCCCGGGGCCGCCGGTGCTCCCCGCGGGGCTGAGAGTCTGGGTCAGGGGGTTCCCGCCCTTTGCGCCCCTCCCCCCGCCCGTCGCTTTCCGCCTAAAGAGCCCGGATGGCTCCCGGCCTGGGGGTCTGCACCCCCCTCCTAGGCCCACCCCCATTTTATAAGGGGTCTGCCTGCCCGGGGAGCACAGTGTCCATGGGGGCGCCTCAGGGGGAAGGACGCGGTGTCCCCTGAAGAGGCGACCTGCCCGCAGCGAGGGGCTTTGTGGGCGCGGTGACTGCGGGGGGCGGGGGCCCAGGCTGGGGGGTCAGGAGAGGGAGTGAGAGACAGACACGTGGGCGGGAGAGAGGGCAGCGAGGGGTCCACAGAGAGGGGCCCATAGGTGGTGTGGGGGGGACTGGACTGGACGGTAGGAGTGAGGGGGTCACTCGGGGAAGGAGCCTGAGGAGGAAGGAAGTGGAGACACAGGGAGGAGGGGGAGCCCAGAGAGAGGAAGGGGGGCTGAGAGGGAGCGGGTCCTGGGGAGCAAAAGTGGGGTCCGCACAGGAGGAGGCACTTGAGACAGAGACACTGGTTCAGAGGAGAAGAGTTGGGGAGCGAGTGCAGGGACAGAAAGGGGGGCTCAGGGATGAGGGAGCAGAGGGAGCAGCCCTGAGTCAGCAGCTGTCGGAGCGGGACAGACGGGAACAGGCAGCAGAGGGGCCATGTGCGTGGGGAGGGGGAGGAGATGGAGCCTCAGAGACCGGGAGAAAGGTTTCAGGAGTTTCATGGTCCAGGTGTAGGACAGACAGAAAAGGGAAGAAAGAGCAGGGGAGGGGCACACAGGAAAGGACCACAGTGGAGAGAAAGGGAGCAGGAGACAGACAGATCCACAGACAAATACATAATGGTGGGAGGAGGGAACCCTGATCTGGGCAAGTGTTGAGCTGATGGGATGTGGATGATTCAGTTGTGATATATCAGCTTGTGGCACACAAAGATATAAATATATGTAGATATAAATTTTAAAGTTTATTTTTTATCGATATTAAATTCACAGGGAGAAGGAGAGAGAGAGAGAGAGAGAGAGAGAAACATCAATGAGGAGACACAATCATTGATCAGCTGCCTCCTGCAGGCTCCTCACAGAGGATCAAACCTGAAAACTTGGCATAAGCCCTGACTAGGAGTCTAACCATAACCTCCTGGTTCATAAGTCCAATCAAAATCAGTGATTGAGTCGCCTAAGCATGGCTTCATATATTTAACAGCTGATTTTTTTTTTGTTCTACGAATTGAATCAGACTTATAAATCTCCAGTTTATAAGATTTGGGAATCTATCCTAATAAAAGGGTAATATGCTAATTAGACCTGATATCTTCCGGAACATCACCTGGACGTCTTTTTGGAAAAAGTCATGGTGGCAGGGGCTGAGGCAGAAGCAGAGGCAGTTACAGGCAACCAGGCTGGCAGAGAAGGGCAGTTAGGGGCTACGAAGCTGGTAGGGGAAAACAGTTAGGGGAATCAGGCAGGCAGGCAGGTAAGGAGTTAGGAGCCAGAGGTCCCAGATTGCAAGAGGATGTCCAACTGCCAGTTTACCTATACTAATAAAAGGGTAATATGCTAATTCGACCAGATACCTTCCAGACAACCATCCAGACGTCTGCTGGGGTCCAACCCCAGCAGGTCCAGGGGTCCCCAAAGGTGTGGACGGAGTCGGCGAAGAAGGAAAGACTCAGAGGCAGCGTTCAGTTGATCAGCAGCCTAGCCAGGATCTCTAGCCAAGTTCTAGTCAGGATCTCCAGCGAAGTTCTGGTTAGGATCTCCAGCCAGGTTCTGTGTCCATGACACGGAGGCAGCCTTCGGGTGATCATCATAGCCAGGTTCCTCTAGCCAGGATCTCCAGCCAAGTTCTGTCTAGGATCTCCAGCCAGGTTCGGTCGCCAGGTTCTGTAGCCAGGTTCTGTAGCCATGTTCCCTCGCTAGGTTCTGTCTCTAGGTTCTGTGGCCAGTTTCTGTCCAGGATCTTTTGCCATGTTCTCTCCAGCAAAGTTCTTCTGTCTCTAGGTTCTGTGTATAGGTTCTGTCTCTATGTTCTGTGTCTAGGTTCTGTCTATAGGTTCTGTGTCTAGGTTCTGTCTATAGGTTCTGTGTCCTGTTGTCTTGTTACATCTGTATTTATACCAGTTGATTCCAATCCTATCAATCTCTATTCCAAAGGTTAGGGAGTTTCTTTTCTTTTCTTTTTTTTTTAAAATATATTTTATTGATTTTTTACAGAGAGGAAGGGAGAGAGATAGAGAGTTAGAAACATCGATGAGAGAGAAACATCAACCAGCTGCCTCCTGCACATCTCCTACTGGGGATGTGCCCGCAACCCAGGCACATGCCCCTGACCGGAATCGAACCTGGGACCCCTCAGTCCACAGGCCGACGCTCTATCCACTGAGCCAAACCAGTTTCAGTGGTTAGAGCGTTTCTTATCTCCATTCCAGGGAGTAAAGATTATGTAGCACTTGCATGATTGCTTGTAGTTAAAGTGATTAACTACCCGCCTGGCACTTAGTTAAGGGGTTTTATCCCCTCCCTAACTTCAGGGAAAAATCCCTACCTGGGGAAATGACCTTTCTCGGAGAGGTAACCTTGGTTAAAACACATAGCACCAAGAAGGTGAGCAAACATATTAAGAACAGTATGGTATATACGCCAGGTCCCTTGAAACATATGCTGTGCAGATGTTTCTTTCCTGCAGCGACTGTGTCAAGCAGCAAGGATGGACCGGCTTCCAGCAAATGTCCTTCTGGACAAAGCCACAGTGACAGGGGACTATGCAAAGGTGGTTTGGGGCAACCAGGTTTGCAGGGGAGGGCAGTTAGGGGCGACCAGGCTGGCAGGGGAGGGCAGTTAGAGTAAACATACTGGCAGGGAAGGGCAGTTAGGGGCGACTAGGCTGAAAGGGGAGGGCATTTAGGGTGACCAGGCCAGCAGGGGAGGGAAGTTAGAGTCAACAAGGCTGGCAGCAGAGTGCAGTAATGGGGATCAGGCTGGCAGAGGTGGGAATTTAGGTGGATCAGGCCAGCAGGGAGGTCATTTACGGGGACCAGGCCAACCAGGGAGGGCAGTTAGGGCCAAGCAGGCTGGCAGGGGAGGGCAGTTAGATCATTTGGGGGGGGGCAGTTACAGGGATCAGGCAGGCATGTTGTGTGTTTAGGACAGGCAGGCTTGTGAGCAGTTAGGAGCCAGAGGTCTTGGATTGTGAGAGGGATGTCCGACTGCTGATTATGTATACTAATAAAAGGGTAATATGCTGATTAGAGCAGACATCTTCCAGACAACCATCTGGACATCCTTCTGGACAAAGCCACAGTGGTGGGGGCCGAGGCATGGGTGGTTAGGGGAATACAGGCCAGTAGGGGAGGGCCGTTAAGGGTGACCAGTCCAGCAGGGGAGGGCATTTAACGGGATCAGGGTAGAGGGGAGGGCAGTTAGGGGGATCAGGCAGATAGGCAGAGTGGTTAGGGCAGGCAGATGAACGGTTAGGAGCCAGAGGTCCCAGATTGTGAGAGGAATGTCTGACTTCCCGTTTAGCCCAGATTGGAGAAGGTACAGGTCAGGCTTAGGGACCCCCCCTCCCCCCTGCACAAATTTCATGCACCAGGCCTCTACTTTTATAATAATTTGCTTCCAATTGCAACTCTTATTCACTCAGAGGGGAGAGACTTGTCGGTTGCTCATGAGTCATTCCTCGGATGGCAACGAGGAGGTGACCTGGGTTTGTCACCACTTGATTCCTTTTCACGGAATATTAGAAGCCTTAACTTTGTTGCTGTGGTGTTTTGTGTCTCTCTCTGTGTGTGCTGCTTCCATGGATTTACTTTTTCTATGTCTGACACCTAATTTATTATTTAAAAAATCCTGAGATAAATTCTCTGGGTTTTCCCAGATCCCCTGAGGAGCTTTTAGAAATGCTTTCAGGTGGGCTTTCCCCCATGGAGTTGGACAGCTGCTCTGGGTGGGGCATCATTGGTTACTGAGGGCCTCCCGGTGATGGAAGGTGAGGACAGGGATTGGCATGAGGGTTGCAGGATGCCTTTGTGAGAGTGGGGAGCAAGCTTTGTTCATGGGAGTTAAGGGGGTGCTCTGTTTGGGGCATCGGGACAGCAGCTCACATTCTCATTTCTGTAGGAGGTTGTGGAAGTCTTTGAGAGGAGAGACACATGAAGACACACATTCAAAATTTCACAGTGTGGTCTCCATGTAGGAACTCATTGTTCCTCACTCTCTCCTGTGACCAAGGACAGGAGGGGCTGACCTTTTCCTCATTTCCAGGTCCTTCTGACTGTTAGTGTGAGATGAGCTGATTAACAGGCTGTAGGGGTGCTTTTGAAGGCACATTCTGTGACTCCTCAACATAGTGTCACCTGAGAAAACAACCCAGATCCGGACCAGGACCAGGACCAAATGGCTGCTTCTCAGGTAAAATGTGTGTCCTGTGTCAGTGTTTATGTTTGCTTTTCCTTGAACATCTGTTGATACATTTCTCTTTCCCTTCCCACTCGTGTCTGCTCTGCTGCCCCTTTTACTCTGTCCGTTTCCCCACAGTTGGATGGCTCAGTGCTGCTTCTTCCTCTGCTCCATCATTCCTAAACCCCCCTTTCTTTTCGTGCACCTGCTCACCCAATTCTCCTTGAACCAGTCTCTTTGTCTGAAGTGCCTCTCCCTTTCTTGCCCCCACTTCTGTTCACCAGAACCCATCTCCCTCGCAGCTTCCCTTGGTCTCTCTGGGCCGCCTTCCTCTCCATATTTCTCTACTTCTGATGTTCTTTCTGTTCCAAGTTGTTTTCCTTTCCTTATTTCTTTCCTTTTTTCTGATGATAGTCAGTGTCAGCAGTTTTTATATTTCCCTCTCTCTTTTTTAATGTATGTTTTTATTGATTTCAGAATGAGAAGGAGAGGGAGAGAGATAAAAACATCAATGAGCAGAGAGAATCATTGATCAGCTGCCTCCTGCACACCCCCCACTGGGGATGGAGTCTGAAACCTTGCGTGTGCCCTGACCAGGAATGGAAACCTGTCCTCCTGGTTCATAGGTTAACACTCACCTGTGAACCACACTGGCCCGGCTATACTTCTCTCCATTTTCCCAGCGGCTTCTCTGCCTTCATTTTATGCAGCCTCCCCAAGGTCCAGAAGCATTCCCTCCTTTAATTAATGACTTTCGACTACTCAGAACATCCCTTTAGTGACAGATCCACCTGGGAAGGCAGCCATATATAACATCCCTGTTGGGATGGGGTCAGAGGCTTTTGTGTCTTGAAGAAGGGAAAGGCAGGTTTTAGGTTCAAGTGGCTACAGCATCAGCTCTTGATCAGGGGTAAGAAAATGTACATTTTACTGCTCAGGATAGCTCAGAAAGTTCTGAAAGAAGAGTAAATAGTAAGTAGAAGAGACTTGCTCACTAGATTAGTAAGAAAGACTTGGTAGTTAAATATTCTATTAGCCTACAGAACATGAGCGGTACCCGTGGATTGACACTTGCAAAAATTAATGTTTATTTGTGATCATTTCCACATAATTCCTTCTTTATTGAGGTATTTTTGGCAGTAATGTCACAGCAGTGGTGACCTGACCTTCCATGTGCCTCAGTCACTTGATGTCCATTGTCTCAGTCCACCTGATGTTCACATGGCAGAGGTGTTTCCCTAACTGCAGAGTTAATAGTCTCCCTTTCTCAGGAACAAGGCTGTAGTAGCGATTTAATGACATTTGTGCAGAGACCATCACTTCACATCTGGAAATGTCCCACTTCTTAGTTTGCATTTCCTTTGGAAAATGAAGGACTTACTTTTCTTTCCTACAGATCATTGGCTTTTTCATGGGAGCTTTAACTACTCAGGCCTTGATTCTTTAAATTTTCATTATATTCTATACTCCCATCATGGACATAACCTATATTATCACTTTTTATATTTTCTAGAAAGTTTCCAAGAATGATATTATGAATGTATGTTCAATTACATTAAATGTCTACAAAATAGCTCTCCACTAACGATACATAAAAATTTTGAAAGAATTGTACTGATAATAAATATTAGTTCCTCCAGGCTCCTGTGGATTAGTGGTGGAGGTTTCGATTCTTGGTCCAGGGCAAGTAGTTCTTGAGAATCTGCGGTAGGCAGCCAATCCATGTATCTTTGTGTCTCTTTCACATTGATCTCTCCCTCCCTCTCTCTCTCTCTCTCTCTCTCTCTCTCTCTCTCTCTCTCCCTCCCCCTCTCTCTCTCTTTCCTTCTCATCCCTCTACCTCCCTGCTGTCCGCTCTCTAAAACTCAATGGAAAAAATCTCCCCTCGTGAGGATTTACAACCACAAAAAGGAAAGTAGGTTTAACTTGTTTTGTATCCTTATGTTTCTCTCCTTATCCTATATAATAAAGAGCTAATATGCAAATGGTCTTTACACCCTCATGCCATCACGCTGTGATGCCCTCATGCTGTCACAATCCATCACGTTGTGAGTGTGGAGCTGTGGAGGCGGGTCCCGATGTCTCCAGCTCTGCATGGCGAGGTTGGGGGATCCCCCTGAGGCCGCGGACCCCTCCGCAGCACCGGGATGGGAGGCTGGGTGTCCGCCAGGCAGGACTGGGGTGGGGCCGACGGGTCTTGTGTTGCCCAATGGGGTTGGGGCCAGCCAGAAATTTCTATTATAGAGAAAGGGCAAATAGCAATATTAAAATATTTCCTCTGATTAATTCCCTTTTAATGTGCATGAATTTCATGCACCAGGCCACTAGTTTGTTTATAAAATACAATGGGGATCACACACAAATAGATTCATAAGATTTACAGAATCACTAAACTACCTTGATTTCATAGTTGTAAAATGTGTGTCTCTGTGCTTAAACTCTTAACATTATTTCAGCTATTTTTTCTGTTTTCTTATTTTCTCAAGTATATTTTTATCTATTTCAGAGATGAAGGTAAAGGTAGAGAGAGACATATCAATGATGAGAGAAAATCATTGATCAGCTGCCTCCTGCACATCCCCTACTGGGGATTGACATTGCAATGAGAATTAATCCCACGACTCTTAAGTGCACAGTCTGACACTATCCACTAAGATAAACTAGCTAGGGCTTTGCCTTAATTGTAAAGTTTATTTTCCTGTAAAGGTAAATCTATATCTAGGATTTGTGGACATATGTCATCCTCATTTCTCAGTGTTCGAAATCATATCAAGGAAAGTTACTGGGGCAAGATGATCTTATTAGGTGATTCAGTATACTCCCATAGGTCCCAACCTCTTCTAACACTGTTTTCATGTTGTGTGACATTATGAACTCTTTTGGTGACCTCTTGGTAAATATTTATTTTCTTTCAGGGACCTTTGACCTTCAGGGATGTGGCCATACATTTCTCTCAGGAGGAGTGGGAATGCCTGAACCCAGCTCAGCGGAAATTGTACCTGAATGTGATGGTGGAAAACTGCAACAACCTGGCCTCCCTGGGTGAGGATGACTCCTTCCCGAGTTCCTACTCTACCCGAGGGTTTCCCTTTATTATTTTAACATCTCTAGGGGCTTCTGTTTTCGGTGCTAGATTCTTGCTCTCAAGGAACAAATTGAGCTCTAGCTAGTTTGGCTCAGTAGATACAGCACGGGTCTGTAGACTGAAAGGTTCTAGGTTTGATTCTGGTCAGGGCCAATGCTAGGGTTGCTGGCTCTCTCCCCAGTGGGTGCGTGCAGGAGATAGCCTATCAATGATTCTCATCATTGATGTTTCTCTTTCTCTCCCTCTCCCTTTCCCTCTGAAACCAATAAAAAAAAACACATTTTTTTAAAAAAAGTAACAAATTGGGTGTCCTTGGGGTATAAAAGAAAGGCTTTGTGATATATGTGAATTAAGAACTCACAAATTACACGTTGCCTACAATTATTGAGGTTCTATAAGAAAATATTTTAAAAATCATTTTCTAGAATATTGTAATATTCTAACATGTCTTCTGGCCAGAGTACAACCTGGATTGGAAATGGGAAAGCCTCTATCAAAATTCACACTCCATTTTCTTTTCTTTTTTAATATTTTTTATTGATTAAGATATTACATATGTGTCCTTATCCCCACGTTACCCTCTACCGCCCCCCCCCCGCTCATGCCCTCACCCCCACCCCACCCCCCGTTGTCCGTGTCCATTGGTTAGACCTATATGCTTGCATATAAGTCTTTCGGTTGATTTTTTCCCCCTTACCCCCACCCTCCCCTACCTTCCCTCCAAGGCCTGACAGTCCAATCAATGCCTCTCCGTTTCTGGATCAGTCCTTGTTCATCAGTTTATGTTGTTCATTATATTCCACAAATGAGTGAGATCATGTGGTATTTATCCTTCTCTGACTGGCTTATTTCACTTAGCATAATGCTCTCCAGTTCCATCCATGCTGTGGCAAATGGTAAGAGTTCCTTTTTCTTCTTCCTCTTCTTAAAGAATACCTTTCAGCATTTCATATAATGCTGGTTTGGTGGTGATGAACTCCTTTAGCTTTTTCTTATCTGTGAAGCTCTTTATCTGCCCTTCAATTCTGAATGATAGCTTTGCTGTGCTTTTATAATATTGCCATTGCATGCCAGGAGGTTTGAGCAGGTATCATTTGCAAATGTAGGCAACTCTTTGTCCCTCTTTGATGTGAGTTTTCCTCATTGTACCTATCTTGAGCTTTGTTGAATCCTTCAGTGGGTCTTGGAGTACTCAAAACTGTGATTGGCCTATAGTTGCTGGTTACTTCAGCACTCACCACCTGATTGTCAAAGTTGAAAATTTGTTTTCTTTCAGGTATGTCATCTGAAGATGACCCAGCCTTTATTCCAAAGCCCAGAATACAAGATTTGTTCTCTGAAATAATACTGGTAAGATATAAAAGGTGTCACTTTGATACTGTACACTTAATAAAAGCCTTGGAATTTGAGGAAGAGTGTGATGAGAAGAGAGGGAATTAATATAAACAGAACTAATCTGCAATAGTTATCATAATAAAATTGTTGTTACCTATACAGGTCAAGTGTATTATGCTTTTGGGAAACCTCCCATATTAAAGTCAGTTCCATTGGTAGATCAATGTGTTTCTGAAGGTGAAAGTCGAAAACAACTTTTTACTGTTATGCATTCTTGGAAAGGAAATCTGGAAAAACTAGGAATTGTAGTCTGTAGTGTAAATAATGCTTTGAATTGCTTAAAATGTAGGGTGGGATTATATTTTCATGCAATCATTTTAAAATGTAGAGATTTATGATGTACCTATAAAATTTAAATGTACTCAATTTGGAAATGTTGTTAATTTTATATATATATATACCCTATTGAGTTTTTACAGAGAGGAAGGGAGAGGGCTAGAGAGTTAGAAACATCGATGAGAGAGAAACATCGATTAGCTGCCTCCTGCACATCTCCCTACTGGGAATGTGCTTGCAACCAAGGTACATGCCCTTGACTGGAATTGAACCTGGGAATCGCCCTGTCCGCAGGCTGATGTTCTATCCACTGAACCAAACAGCCAGGGCTTATTATTACTTTTAAATATATTTTTTATTAAATTCAGAGAAGTAGTGAGAGGGAAAGAGTGAGAGAAACATCAATGATAAGAATCATTGATCAGCTGCCTCCTGCATGCCCCCTATGAGGATTAAACTCGAAACCTGAGCATATGCCCTTGCCTGAAATTGAACCTGGGTCCCATCAGTCCTCAGGGCAATGCTCTATCCACTGAGCCAATTAGGCTAGGTATTTTATTATTTTTTTATTAGAAAATATATTTTTATTGATTTTAGATAGGAACATAGAGGAAGAGAGAAAGGCAAACATCAATGATGAGAAAGAATCATTTCCTGGCTACCTCTTGCATTCCTCATACTGGGGACCGATTCTGAACCCAGGTCTTGTGCCCTCACCCGGAATGGAACCATGACCATCTTGCTCATACCTTGAAGCTCAATCAATGAGCCATACTTGCTGGGCAATTTGGAAATCTTTTAAACAGGGATTCATTTTTCTTTCTCTGAAAATGTTTTGTATTTATTTTTGTGTAAAATTTTAATAAATTAGGAAAGCTTTTTCTATACAACCCTCTTTGTTTAATGAGTATCACGTACTGGTTCTTTGGAACAAGTGTACAAGTTTAATGAAGTTATAACTGTCGGCCTTTCTATCTCCCATTATCACCAGAGTACCTATAATGGAGAGAGCAGTTATGAATGGATTGAACATTGGAAAAACTTTACGCAAGAGTCATATCTTAATCATCAATGGAGAAGGGAGCTTATAGAGGACCATTATAAAAGTGAAAAAGTCATTGACCAAATGTCCAATCACAATGTACATCAGGTTATTCTTATTGTGGAGAAGACACACAAAGAAAGTAAATGTGTCCAGTCTTTTCATTATTCTTCAAATTACCCAAAACAAGAGAATATTCATTTGGGGGAGGAGACTGACAAGTGGAATCCTTGTGGTAGATTTCCCAGTCCAATATTCAATCTAAATAAAATGAAAAAATTCCATAATGGAGAAAAACCTTATAAATGTAAAGATTCTGGTAAAATATCTACTTGGCGTTCTGGTTATAGTCTAAATCAGAAAGTTCATACTGGAGAGAAGCCTTACAAATGTAAAGCATGTGGCAAAACCTTTAAATGTCATTCATCTCTTATTGTACATGAGGGAAGAATTCATACTATTGCAAAATTTTACAAACTCAGAGAAGATGGGCAAGGCTTCTGTCAGTCCTCAGGACATACTCAACATCATAGAAATTATACCGGAGAAAAGTCTTACAAATGTTCAGAATGTGACAAAGACTTTAACCGGTGCTCTACCCTTAGCATTCATCTGAGAATTCACACTGGAGAAAAACCTTATGACTGTAGAGATTGTGGCAAAGCCTATGGCAGCTCCTCAGACCTTACTAAGCATCAGAGAGTTCATACAGGAGAGAAGCCTTATAAATGTGGAGAATGTGGTAAAGCCTTTAGATGGTCCTCACATCTTAATACACATCAGAGAGTTCATACTGGAGAGAAGCCTTATAAATGTAGAGAATGTGGCAAAGCCTTTAGATGGTCCTCACACCTTACTAGACATCAGAGAGTTCATACTGGAGAGAAGCCTTATAAATGTGGAGAATGTGGCAAAGTCTTTAGATGGTCCTCAGAACTTACTCCGCATAAGAGAGTTCATACTGGAGAGAAACCTTATAAATGTGGAGAATGTGGCAAAGCCTTTACAAGGTCCTCACACCTTACTACGCATCAGAGAGTTCATACTGGAGAGAAGCCTTATAAATGTGGAGAATGTGATAAAGCCTATAGATGGTACTCACACCTTACTACCCATCAGAGAGTTCATACCGGAGAGAAGCCTAATAAATGTAGAGAATGTGGGAAAGCCTTTATATGGTCCTCAGAACTTACTCTGCATAAGAGAGTTCATACTGGAGAGAAGCCTTATAAATGTAGAATATGCGGCAAAGCCTTTAGAAGATCCTCAGAACTTACTAAGCATCAGAGAGTTCATACTGGAGAGAAGCCTTATAAATGTGGAGAATGTGGCAAAGCCTATAGATTGTCCTCACAACTTACTACGCATCAGAGAGTTCATACTGGAGAGAAGCTTTATAAATGTGGAGAATATGGCAAAGTATAGATGCTTTTCAGAACTTAGTACACATAACAGAGGTCATACTGGAGAGAAACCTTGTAAATATACAGTATGTGGCAAGGCCTTTAGATGGTCCTCAGAAGTCTTATACCATATATGTAGAGACTGTGGGAAAACCTTCAGTGTAGCATCATATGTAAATTATCGTCAGAGAATTTACACTGGAGAGAAGCCTCATAAATGTAGAGTATGTGGCAAATCTGTTGGTAGGTCTTCAGACTTTACTGCACAGCGGAGAAATCATACTAGAGAGAAGCCTTTTAAATATAGAAAGTACGACAAAGATTTTATTTACTGTTTCTGCCATACTAGACATCATAGATCTCATAGTTGAGAGAAGTCTTAGAGATGTGCAGTTTCATGAGTCCTTCACCAGCAGTGAGAACTTACTGAACATCACAGAATTCACTCTGGACAGAAGCCTAATGAATGTGAAAAATGTAAAAAAGCCTTGAAAAGTCATTCAGGTATTACTGTACTTGAGAGACTTCCTAACAGAGGGAGTTCTTACAAATGTAAAGAATGGGCTGGAGCCTTTACCCACAGCTCAAAATTTACTAAACATCAGAGATTTCATACTGGAGGAAACCTTACACTGTAGAAAATGTGAGAAAGCACTGGCTGGCATGGCTTGGTGGCTTACCTTTGAACACGCACCACAATGTCAGGGTGCAATTCCTGGTCAGGGCAGTGGCCCTGGTTGCGGAAGCGATCTCCAGAGTGGGGCCAGTAGGACCAAGCTGATCCATGATTCCCTCTTATACATATTTCTCTCAAGCACTCTCCTTTCCTCTCTGAAATCAATAAAAATATATTTTGAAAAAGGAAACAAAATTGTGAGGAAACCTTTAGTCAGTGTGTATTCCTTCCTGTACATCAGAGAGTTTATACTGGAGAGAAACCTGACAAATGTAATGAGTGAGGTTAATCCTTTTCTTGTCAATGGAGTATTTAACATCAGAGAATTCATTGTGAAGGAAAGCCTTACAAATGTGAAGAATGAGGCACAACTTTTAATTGTCCTTGTTGTCTTACTGGACACAAGAGAACTCGTAGTGGAGGGAACACCTATAAATGTACTGTGTGCAACTTTGATCAGCAGTGGGGTTGCCTGCATTATGAAGCTACATTGTTGAGGGTGGACCCATAAACCAGGAAGTCAGTGTTCATTTCCTGATTAAGTTTCATGCCCTCTTTGTGGATTGGATATCCAGTAGTTTTCATGCAAGAGGCAGCTGATAGATGATTCTCTGTTACATTGCTGTTTCTGTCTCTCTCCCTCTCCCTTCTCTTTCAAATCCTATATCAGTGATGTTGTAGTACAACGTAGGAGATGTTTCATACCCAGGATGCAGAATTGCCATGAACTCTGCATTGGAGAGAGGACATCTGTTTCCAAGCTGCACTCCTAGCTGAACTCAGAAAATTAAGTTTATTTCTTTCATTTCCTATTTCATATTTTCAGTGTTATTTTTTCTTCTCATTTTTCTATTCAACTGATACTCTTTTCTGCAGCGCTTTAACAATGCCGTTTAAACCTCTTCCTCTCCCATATGAGCCCTCTGGCCCCTGTAGCTTCTGTTCCACAATTTAGAATTTTACTAATGCGATAACTGACTTCAGAATTTGTCAATATCTTGCTTTATATTCATGAAGTAGGAAGGTGACCATTCATGTTTCCATGCTGGATTCTAGATTTTGAATATGAATGTTAATTTTTGGATTATAATAAATTGGTTTCTGTGTGCTTTATCACTGGAATGATTTTCTTGTCTTGACTTTAATTAAGAATTTCTGTGTTACCTCATTACCTTCTTTCTTGGGATGGATTGAGCCCTTGTGAAACAGATTTTATCGTCAGTTACTTAAATGTTGCTTGTTATTGGTCAGTCTTCCAAGAGGAATCCCAGAGACCATGGCAGATGTGTGGTTCAAAATTTTTATTTTTCATCAGAAATTATTTTGTATATTGACAGCATGTCCACAGTTATGTGCATAGGCGTGTCAGTTGTCCCCGCAGTGTTTTCCTAGCCATTACTGTAAGTCTCAGGGACGGCAGGATAGCAGTGATTGAAATGAAAGTGCCACATTCATTCCTTCTCCAGTTCCTTGTAAAGTTGTACAAGCTGGTAATATCATATGCTTTGCATGGTCCAATCCAAAGGATCACACAATGATTAAAGAAACGAGATATTGGATACTCTTCTACTCCCTGACATTCCCATGGAGCATTCATATGTATAAGAATATCCTGATATTTTGTGATTGGGTCTCTATCTGGACCACAGGTTTTATGGTTTTGTTCAGGACAAACTATTGGATCCGGATCATTCATAAAAATTTAATGTCACCTAGACAATAGTTCCATTTTCTGGTCCTGTAAAGAGGAATATTGAGGGGTGTATTGATGTAAAAGATACAAAAGATTTGTTTTTCACATGGTCATTAGGAAAATTGATGAAGCAGACATTGTTTCTTGGTTAAGAGGGCCTTCTCTGTTCATTTTCTCCAGAATGCATATTTGCTTTGGGGTGAAAAGCTCTGTCAGTGATTTTAACATTTTTTAATCTCATGGCACAAATGGAGTAATTACTAAAATTCAGAGGTCCACCAAAATATGTATTTTGCCAACCTGGCTAAAAAATATCTGACTTTGACTCATGCCCACCACATAGCTATTACTGTGTTGGCCTTTGTCACATTTTATTTGACAATCTCTGGGTAATGTAGTCTGTGCTATTGACTACATAGCCAGGTGTTTCTTGTACTAAAATTCTCACAGCACACCAGTTTGCCATTGTGACACTCTGCTTGATAATCTCTGCTATAAACATCAAATCCATCTTGTCTAATGAGCCATTTAAGACCAATTTTTCGTATTTTTTCCTGGCACATCTGTCCATTGATGTCAATGGGAAGCTAAAGTTCCCTGCTCGGACTGTGTTAATTAATTAAAAAATGCCAATAACTACATACCTATCAATAGTCACTTATAATATAAATGAGTTAACTGCTTCAACCAGAAAACACAGGGTAGCTGAATGGATATGAGAACGATACCCATACTTATGCTGTCTAAGTGAAATCTATTTCAGATGAAAGTAAAGGGTTGGAAAAAAAGTTATTTCATCTCTACCTTTGGGCCCCAAAGACACTACTCTGCAGAGAATTTTCCTCTGGTGAGAGCTCTAATCTTGGACAGTGTACATACAGTAGGCATGAGGATAACCGTGCTCAGAGTTAGCTGACCTGGAGAGAAACCAAGATGGCGGCATAGGTAAACACCAGAAATTGCTGCCTCCCACTACTTCAAAAATACAACGAAAGCTGAGACCGGTTTGGCTCAGTGGATAGAGCGTCGGTCTGCAGACTGAAGGGTCCCAGGTTCGATTCCGGTTAAGGGCATGTACCTGGGTTGCAGGCACATCCCCCGTGGGAGATGTGCAGGAGGCAGCTGGTCGATGTTTCTCTCTCATCGATGTTTCTAACTTTCTATCTCTCTCCCTTCCTCTCTGTAAAAAATCAATAAAATATATTTTAAAAAAAATACAACGAAAAGACAAAACAGAAATCATCCAGAACTACAGGAAGGCTGGCTTGGTGGAAATTCTACAACTAAAAGTAAAGAGAAAAGCACACTGTGACTCAGAGGAGCTGTGGAAGTAAAGTGCAGAGGTATGGAGGCTCAAGCACAAACGGAAAGGGCCTGGCACCTGAGGACGCTGCTGTCTTTTTGAATCCAGAGGGAGTCACAAACTCCCGACTGCTCTGAACTCCAGTTCCGGAAAGTCTCTGGGGACCCAAGTATCATATGGGGAGAAACTGGACTGTCTGGCAGCAGGCAGATCTCAGAACTTGAGGGTGGCTTTCCCTCAGAGGTGCTTGCAGCAATTACAGGGACACTGAGACGAGGCCCCTTAGAGCAGGGCTGAGGATCAGCCATAGCTGCTTGCTCTGCCTGTTGATTCCCCGAAATACCGCCTCACCCAGGCTGCGGCGGAGGCTTTTGCATATGAATACCCTGGCCCTTTGCAATCTGAAAATTACCTAACAAATTGCAGCTGGGCCAGACAGACCCAGAACTTCCAAGAGAAGACCCAAGGCCCCACAGCAGCTTGCATTTCTTCACAGCTGGGCCTCATCTGGGCACCTCCAAACCCCCAAAAAGGAAGGGGAATCTGCAGATCACTTCGTAGCTCCTGCTGGGTAGCCTCCTGCACACCCCCTACTGGAAATATGCCCACAACCAAGGTACATGCCCTTGACCGGAATAGAACCTGGGACCTTTCAGCCCGCAGGCTGATGCTCTATCCACTGAGCCAAACCGGTTAGGGCCCATCAGCATCTTTTTTTTTTCTTAATATATTTTATTGATTTTTTACAGAGAGGAAGGGAGAGAGATAGTTAGAAACATCGATGAGAGAGAAACATCGACCAGCTGCCTCCTGCACATCTCCTACTGGAAATGTGCCCGCAACCAAGGTACATGGCCTTGACTGGAATCGAACCTGGGACCTTTCAGTCCGCAGGCTGACGCTCTATCCACTGAGCCAAACTGGTTTCAGCCCCATCAGCATCTTTAAGTCGTTTGATATCCAAGGTAAATTCTGTACATTAAACTTAATAAAACAAGTTTATTACACTACATTCTATTGTTCAGTATTGTGGTTTTATACAATATTCGTTATTTTTAAATACATTTCTCTTATTTAAAAACATTTAACTAAATAATTGCAGTGTTTTTTGGGTGTCTGGAATGGATTAATGGCATTTCAATTCATTGTAATGGTGAAAATTGATTTGATATACGATTAATTTGAGTTACAAGCTCCATCACAGAGCGAATTAAACTTGTAAGTCAAGGCACCACAAGTGGTCAGTGAACATCATAGCAACTGGTCGACTGTCTGCCCCTTGTGGTCAGTGCATGTCATAGCGAGCAGTTGAGCAGCCTTAGTGTATCATTAGCATATACGCATCATTAGCATATACAGTTTTATTGGTAGAACAGCTGACTGGTCGACCGGACACTTAGCATATTAGGCTTTTATTGTATAGGATATCTTTAGGGGGCTTCTGCTTTCTAGGATAGATTCTTACTCTGTATGTTGTGTATCTGATCTCTCAAACCTTCCATCTTGCAGAAATCTGTCATTATATATTAACACTAGAAAGACCGAAATTTAGTATATACCTATATTGCCCAAAAGCAGTAAAAATGACTGCATTGTGAAAGAATAATATCGGAGCACTCTTCACTTATGTTCCTTAGCTTTTCCAATAACTCACTTCTATTCGACATTTCTTTCATGAATTTAGGGCGCAAAAGAAATAAAATAAACAACTTATTAGAACAAGTATCACTGCATAAAGATTCGAATAACAAGTACTAGTTTAGCTTATTGAGCAACTGCAACTTATCCAGTATTGACAATTTATCGTGTACTTGTATGTTATCATGTGACGGTAATCGAAAAAAAATGAAAACTGTTATTTCAATACACAGCCGAACTGGTCATATTAGAAATTTACTCAATTCAATAATAAGAGTCATAATTTCCCAAGCAGTCAAAATGACTGCTTTTGGGCAATATAGGTATAACACATATATATATATACCGGAAATGAAGGAGGGGGAGGTAACTACAATTATTAATAAACGCATTTATATGTTGTATAAAAAGTCACAAAATTCTAAGAAATTCTGTCATTATATACATCATTGTTTTTCAAATTGAAATTAAAAAGCAGTCAAAATGACTTCCTTGCGCAATCTAGTGTTAAACCCCTACTTCATTAGCTTTAAAAAGAAGGCTTGCTTATAACTACCTTTTTTTTTAATGACATGGATTATATTAGATTACTCACCTGAGGGAAATCCTGTAGTATCTGTGTCTTTGTGACATGTCTGCTTCAGTGAAAAAGTATCATCACTTTTTCTCTTTGTGGTATCAGGTGATAATATCCCTTTATTTTTTAGCAGGATGGTATTGCATTACATGTACACAGTAAACTTCACTCATTCATTCATTCAACTATCCATGGACATTTGAGTTGTTTCCATCTAATGCAGGCTCTTATGAATAACATTGTAATGGACACAAATGTGTAAATGTCTCTTGCAGATCCTCTATGAATTTCTTTCGATATGTACCTAGAAGTAGGATGGCAGCCAGCAGTATTTTATACTTTACAGCATACAAATTATGCACCTTCTGTATAAAATGAACGATTATTTCATTTCTCGTTAGGCTGTTATTCATGTAATTGCACACTTAATTTGTTATTTTGTACTAATTTCTGTTATGATACAGGAACACAGTTAACTGTGAGGGTTGGCTTTATATACTATGTTTAGAGAAATTCATTGGATTTATACATATTTTTAAAATGTGTAGTCCATGATTTGCAATACACAATTCTGTCAGTTGTTAACAGAGATCATTTTATTTGATTATTTTCTAAGATTTTTTTTTATTTTCTATTTTTGTTGTGACCATGGGAGCTACTTAAAATATTTTTAGGCGCCGAAACCGGTTTGGCTCAGTGGATAGAGCGTCGGCCTGTGGACTGAGGGGTCCCGGGTTCGATTCCGGTTAAGGGCATGTACCTGGGTTTCGGGCACGTCCCCAGTGGGGGATGTGCATGAGGCAGCTGATCGATGTTTCTAACTCTCTATCTCTCTTCCTTCCTCTCTGTAAAAGATCAATAAAATATATTAAAAAAAAAAAAAAAAAAATATTTTTAGGCTATAACAATATACTTTAAACTAGGTATGCCACTTGCATACAAAACTGTGCTACTTGCCCTCTCTATCCCTGTACACACTTAAGTTATTGATATTACATTATCTTTTACATTGTGTCTTCTAGCAGAGATTTAAGATTTTACACCATTTATTTATTTATTTATTTACTTTTAAGATATTTTTTGAGAAATTATTTTTTCATATGCTTTTAGCATTATATTCTGGGATTCATATTTTCATTGTTGTTGTTTTTTTAACCTGTTTTTTTTAACCTGTTCTCATGTTTATATTTTATTCTACTTAGAATTTACTGAGCTGCTTGTATTTGAATGTCTTTCTCCAATTTTCATGACCTTCAACTGTTAATTTTTATATAAGCTGCCTAATCCTTTTCACTATGCTCTCTTTATGGAGTCCTCTGGGAGGTTGATTTATTAGTGTCTTAGGAGTCTCTTCGGTTCTCTTCATATTTTCACATGCTTGGTAGCTTCCCTGAATCCAAATTTTTAATGAATTATATACAAATTCTTTGATTTTTTATTTTTAAAATCATGTTTATTGATTTCAGAGAGGAAAGGACAGGTAGAGACAGAACATCAATGAAGAGAGAGATTCCTCGATTGGCTGCCTCCTGCACGATTGGGGATTGAGCCTTCAACCAGGCCTGTGCCCCAACCTGGAAACAAACTGAGATGTCTGGGTTCATAGGTAGAAGCTCAATCATTGAGCCACTGCTACCAGGCCGATTCTTTGATTTTTCAGGTTGATAACATCTTCATTGATGATTCTACTGTACTTTTTAATTTGGGTATTATGTTTCCTATTTCCCACTTCCGTGTGGTATTTGTAAAATATTTTTTTCTCATTTTATTTTTATTTTGGTTATATCATACTTTGGTGATATATAGTTGTCTTATTTTCTACTTGGGGTTTTAAGATATTTATTTTTCTTCAGGTAATTAATATATTTCCATTAATGTATTGTCTGTTTGATTACAATTATTTTGTGGTTCTGATGGGACACTTTTGCTGTTTCTTTGCATGACTCGATATCTTTTGTTCAGATTCAGGAATTGTAAACAAGCAGGCTTTTGAACATGCTTTCTATAGGAGGAAATAAATAATAACCATCTGTGGAACAAATTCTTTTGTTCAACACTGTTATCAGGATCTGTATTCTTGGTTTAGTTGTCTAATTTCCCAGTTGAAATGTTCTCTGTTTCTTTCTCAGACCCTCGGTATCTTTTCAGGCTTCATATACATCAACAGTACCGTAGTCTTTGTGGTGCTCCAACAATTTCTCATTGTTTCTTTGCAGCAGCCACTACAGGGCACTCACCATGTACTACCATTCTGTTCACACTCTGTCTCTTGCACAACAGAGACTTGTTGTTCAAGATGCTTCAAAACAGGGATATCATGGAACACACACTTCCTCATCTCCCTCTCGCTCCACTGAAGAAACTGAGAGGTGGGGGTGTTTTTATAATATTGCTATTGTGTGACAGGGCGTTTGAGCAGGTATCATTGGCAAATATAAGCAACTCTTTGTTCCTCTTTGATGGGACTTTTCCTCCTTGTATCTATGTTGAGCTTTCTTTGAATCCTTCACTGGTTCTTAGAGTACTCAAAAATGTCATTTGGCCTATACTTGCTGGTAATTTCAAAGTGCACTCATCTGATTTTCAAAACTAAAAATTACTTTTATTTCAGCTATGTCATGTGAAGATAACCAGGCCTTTTTGCTAAAGCCCAGAATTCAAGATTTATTCTCTGAAATTATACTGGTAAGATATAAACGGTGTGGTTTTGATAATGTACATTTAATGAAAGCCTTGGAATTTGAGGAAGAATGTGATGAGAAGAGGGGATGTTAATATAAACTGAACTAACCTGGAATGGTTATTCATAATACAGTTCTTGTTAACTAAAGAGGTCAGGTATATTATGCATTTGGGAAACCTCCCACTTTAAAGTCAGTTACATTGGCAGATCATTGTATTTCTGCATGTGATGGTTGAAAGCAACATTTTACTGTTATGTATCCTTAGAAAGGGAATCTGTGCTGTAAATAATTATTAGAATTGTTTAAGATGTAGGGTGGGATTAAACTTTGTCATTCATTTCTAAAATTTAGATATTTATAATGTTCCTCTAAAATTCAAATCTCAATTTGGCAATCTTCTGATTTTTAAAAACATGTATTTTTATTGATCTCATAGAGGAAGGGAGAGAGAAACATCAATAATGAGAGACAATCATTGATTGGCTGCCTCTTGCATGCCACCTAGTCTGAAACCCGGGCATGAGACCTAATGGTGAATCGAACCTTGATCTTCTGTTTCATATGTGCATGCTCAACCAATGAGTCCCACCAGCTGGGCAACTTGGCAAACTTTTAAACAAGAATTCATTATTTTTGCTCAAACACTTTTATGTTTGATCTATAATTTCAATAAAGTGGGAATGCTTTTTTACACAATGCTTTTCCGTGGCTTAATGAGTATCATGAAATGGTTCTTATGCAACAGGTGTACATGTTTCTTGAACTTACAACTGTCACTAAAGCCCTATCTCCCATCACCATGAGAATGAATATAATGGAGACACAAGTTATCAATGGAACAAATATTGGAAAAACTGTAAGCAAGGATCATATCTTATTAATCAACAGACAATTGAACTCGCAGAGGACCATTTCAAGAGAGGAAAAGTCTTTAACAAAATGTCCAATCACCACATAGGTCAGTTTTTGCATATTGTGGAGAAGACACACAAAGAAAGTAGATGTGTCAAATCTTTTCAGGAATCTTCAAATTATACTAAAGAGAATATTCATGCTGGGGAACAGGATTATATGGGTAATCCATATGTTAGAATCTTCAGTGAAATATTAAATCTAAATAGACTGAAGAAAATCCATAATGGAGAAAAATATTATACATGTAAAAATTCTAATAAAACATCCAATTGGCCTTCAGGTTGTACTCTAAATGAAAGAATTCAAACTGGAGAGAAGCCTTACAAATGTAAAGCATGTGGCAAAGCCTTTAAATGTCATTTAACTTTTCTTGTACATGAGGAAAGAATTCATACTAGGGCAAAACTTTATACACTCAGTGAAACTGGAAAATGCTTTAGTCAGTCCTCAAAACATACTGAACATCATAGAAATCCTAAGAAAGTAAAGTATTATAAATGTTCAGAATGTGGCAAAGCGTTAAGCCGACCATCAAAACTTATTCTTCATCAGAGAATTCACACTGGAGAGAAACATTACAAATGTAGAGAATGTGGCAAATCCTTTAGTCATCCCTCCTCCCTTAATCGTCATCAGACTATTCATTCTGGAGAAAAGCCTTGTAAGTGTACAGAATGTGACAAAGCATTCAGTGATTCCTCATCCCTTACTCATCATCAGAGAATTCATACTGGAGAGAAGTCTTACAAATGTAGAGAATGTGGCAAAGCCTTTAGACAGCCCTTAAGTCTTAGTATTCATCAGAGAATTCACACTGGAGAGAAACCTTATAAATGTAGAGAATGTGGCAAAGCTTTCTCCGATTCCTCATCCCTTATCATCAGAGAATTCATACTGGAGAGACGCCTTATAAATGTTCAGAATGTGGCAAAGCCTTTAGCCGGCCCTTATCCCTTATTCATCATCAGAGTATTCATACTGGAGAGAAGTCTTATAAATGTACAGAATGTGGTAAAACATTCAGTGAGTCTGCAGCCCTTAATCAACATCAGAGAGTTCATACTGCATAGAAGCCATATAAATATAGAGAATGTGACAAAGCCTTTAGCCGACCCTCAAAACTTAGTATTCATCAAAGAATTCACAACGGACATAAATCTTATATATGTAGAGAAAGTGACAAAACCTTTAGCAGTTCCTCAAACCTTACTGCACAACAGAGAATTTACACTGGAGAGAAGCCTCATAAATGTAGAGAATGTGGAAAAGCGTTCATCAGCCATAGAGATCTTACTACACATAACCATATTTATACTGGAGAGAAGCCATACAAATGTCGAGAATGTGGCAAAGCTTTCTGTCAGTCTTCACACCTTACTAATCATCAGAGAGTTCATACTGGTGAGAAGCCTTTTAAATGTAGAGAATGTGGCAAAGACTTTAGGCCAGGGGTGGGCAAACTTTTTGACTCTAGGGCCACAATGGGTTCTTAAACTGGACCGGAAGGCCGGCACAAAAGCATGGATGGAGTGTTAGTGTGTACTAATATAAAATCAAAGTAAACATCATTACATGAAAGGGTACGGTCTTTTTTTTTTTTTTTTTTTTTAGTTTATTCATTTCAAACGGCCGGATCTGGCCCGTGGGCCGTAGTTTGCCCACGGCTGCTTTAGGCAGTCTTCATCCCTTACTTGTCATCAGAGAGTTCATACCGGAGAGAGGCCTTATAAATGTACAGAATGTGGCAAAGCCTTTCGTGTTCTATCGTTCCTTACTTATCATCAAAGAGTTCACACTGGAGAGAAACCTTATAAATGTAGAGTATGTGGCAAATCCTTTAGCCAGTCCTCATCTCTAACTTGTCATAAAAAAGTTCATACTGGAGAGAAGCCTTATGAAGGTAGAGAATGTGGCAAAGCCTTTAGCCAGTCCTCCTTCCTTGTTAATCATGAGAGAGTTCACACTGGAGAGAAACCATATACCAGGTAAGTGTAGAGAATGTGGCAAATCCTTTGGAAGCTCCTCAGGCCTTAGTAAGCATCCGAGTGTTCATTCTGGAGAGAATCCTTGTAAATGTAAAAAATATAACAGCCTTTCATCAGTGTTCCTGCCTTTCTGTACAGCAGAGTTCATACTTGAGAGAAGACTTATAGATGTGAGGAGTGTCCTAAGTCCTTTACAAACAGAACTTACTGAACATCATAGATTTCATACTGGCAAGAAGCCTTACAAATGGGAAAAATGTAGAAAATGCTTTAACTGTACCTGATAGACTTCATACTAAAGAGAGTCCTTTCAAATGTTGAGCATGTGCAAGAGTCTGTACTCACAGCTCAAAATTTACCTAATAACATACTTTTATAGTGGAGGGAAGGGTTACACTGTAAAAAATGTGAGAAAGCCTTTAATCTGAGGTCTAACCTACTCAGCATTTTAGGAATCATTCGAAAGCGAGCAATAATATAAAGTTTTCATTCAAAGATTTGCCCATGGATTATCATTGAGAATGATCAAATAAGGTCTGACAAATTATGAGGCATATGTCAAAGTGTATATCTTTATATGTCATACAACATCTGATAATTATTACTGGATCAAAGCCCAGCAAATATAAAGAATGTGACAAAGCTTACTCCGTATGCAAACCTTACCCAACAGCAGAATTCATAATGGGGAGAAACAATACAAATATAAACAATGTCCTAAGTTCTTTAATCAGCATCTGAAGCTTATTTCTCACATTGGAATTCATTGTAGTCAGAAACCTTAACACTGAAGAATGTGGGAAAGTATATAGTTGTTCCTATAATTTCAGTTAATATTAGGGATTGTAATTGGGTAGAAATTCTACATTCATGATACAGGAGAGAGGACTTTTGTTCAAAATATACAGTTTACAAAATTCCAAGGAATTTATGCCTTAAAGTGACTTTAAAAAGTAATAACTTGACCCAAGTATATAATTGATTAAGAATTTTAAAGTATCACTGAATTCACACTAGATAGGTAGCAAAAATGCCTTTCAGGTATTGCTCTAAATCAGAAAGTTTATTATGCAGTGTACTCCATTCTTTAAATGTAGTTGGGTAATATTTCTATACTTAAATATATCAAAAGAATTTATGTTTCCATATGTACAATTTCTTATAGTGTTACTATTTTATCCTGAAATCATTTGAGGTACTTTGAAAAAGAAATATTAGGTGATTCTGTTCCCATATTACTTGATGCTGCTATGTGTTATTCCTGGTGTATGAGTGAAATCATGGGGTTGATTGTTTCTGCCTTAGAGATCTGTGAACTGTTGTATATTATATGGACTTCACTTATACACATTTCTCCGTGGAATATTGGATTCATTGTAATGTGCACATTTTTTCTATTAGAGAATTAGACTATTGAATGGATCTTTTAAAATCGTTTTTGAGTGTAATTTTTTAAATTGTTTTATTGCTTAAAGTATTACAAAGTGTATTACATATGTCTCCTTTTTTCCCCCGCCCTTGACAATCCCGTGGCCTCCCCTACCCCCCAGTGTCTTATGTCCATTGGTTATGCTTATATGCATGCATACAAGTTCTTCAGTTGATCTCTTACCCTCCCCTCCTGTCCCCTAACCCTCCCCGGCCTTCCCACTGTAGTTTGACAGTCTGTTCAAGGCTGCTCTGCCTCTGTATCTATTTTTGTTCATAAGTTTGTAATGGTCTTTATTATCCATAAATGAGTGAGATCATGTGGTATTTTTCCTTCATTGACTGACTTATTTCACTTAGCATAATGCTCTCCAGTTCCATCCATGCTGTTGCAAATGGTAAGAATTCCTTCTTTTTTACAGCAGCATAGTATTCCATCGTGTAGATGTACCACAGTTTTCTAATCCATTCATCTACTGATGGGCACTTAGGCTGTTTCCAGATCTTAGCTATGGTGAATTGTGCTGCTATGAACATAAGGATGCATATATCCATTCTGATCGGTGTTTCTGTTTTCTTGGGCTATATTCCTAGTAGTTCTTGAGTTTTATAAATGATATCATCAACGTTACTTCCTATTCTGTGCCAACTTGTTCAGAGGAAAACTTTATGGGGCTTTGCTACATGCCTGAGTGGTAGCCCTCTGCTTCTCTAAACTTAATCCTGCACTCCAAGCTCATCTCAGCGTCACCGTTCACAAAGAACATCAATACTCCAGGACTCTAGTAATAATATAAGAACTAAACCTTATGGACCGTCCTGTGTTGCTTAGTGTGTGAGCATTGATCTATGAACCCGAGGTCAGATTAGATTCCTGGTCAGGGCATATGCCGGGGTTTCCCCATCAGTCCCCAGTAGGGGGCATGCAGGACTCAGTGGAACATTGATTCTCTCTCATCATTGATGCTTCTTTATCCCTACTTCTCTGAAATCAATAAAATGTTCAAAAGACAAATGTAGTTTCTCTTTCTTTAAAATGCTTATCCAAGGATATTATTTTCATTGATCTTAGAGAGAGTGGGAGGGATAGTGGGTAGAAAGAGTAACATTGATATGAGACACACCCATAGGTTGCCTCCCTCAGACACACAGGCAGGGTGGAGACCAAACCGTCCACCCAGGCACCAGACCTGACTGGGAATCAAATCTTTGACCTTCTGGTGGGAGGGATGACATTCTAACCCACTGAGCCACATCTGCTGAGCTGTAGATTCTCTTTGAAGGGACATATAATAAATTTGAAGTTACATTTTATGAGATATGACTGACAAATATATCACCATGTAAGGAAGTTTATCTCAAAGGTATCTAACACCCTGTCCCATTGATCTGCACGTAGTGCCCTCCACCAAAATGTTGCAAATTTGATTCCTGGTCTGGCAAGTTCCCGGATTGGGGGTGTGATTCCAGAGCTCCTCAGGGCGCTTTCTGGAGCGCCAATGGATGGTTGTCTTGCACATGGATGTTTTTCTCCATCTCTGCCTTCCTCTCTAAATTCACTTAAAAAAAAAAACTTTAAAAATATCTTCAATGCAAGGTATTTTCTAGCTCCCTTCGGGCTCAGACACCTGCCCTGCCAGCTGGAGGCACTGCTTGTATTAGCCTAAGTCAGTGGTTCTCAACCTTCCTAATGCTGCAATCCTTTAATACAGTTTCTCATGTTGTGGTGACCCCCAATTTCATTGTTACAAATTGAACATAATTAAAGCATAGTGATTCATCACAAAAACAATATGTAATTATATATGTGTTTTCTGACAATCTTAGGTAACCCCTGTGAAAGGGTTGTTTGACCCCCACAGGGGTTGCAACCCACAGGTTGAGAACCGCTGGCCTAAGTGAAAGCAGCAGAGAAGGGCTCAGCCACCTCAGAATTATTGCAATGATGAATTTTGGTTGATTTAAGCCACTAAACTTTGGGGTGTTTTATTCCACAACAAAGATTAGTTGTAAGAGAAAAGAGTTCCTGAGATTGAGGTGCTCAGTAATAAAAATCTAATGCGTGTGACATGCCTTGGGGCTGGCTGGTGGATAGAGGCTGGAAGGAGACTGTTAGTGGATGCTGCAAGCAAAGGAAATAGGATGGAAGTCTGGACAGACAGGAAATCTTGTTTTTTGTTTTTGTTATTTTTTGCATTTTTTGGAAATCATGTTATGATCTAGGGAAAAAGTTCACAAACCTTTTTGCCAATAGCACATGAAGCAGAGAAACCACCTGGTCAACCCATAGACTCATAAGAAATACTGAATATTGTTACATAAAGAGAATCAGTTTCAGGTAGTTTTACATAACAAATAATGAACTTGTGATGCTGACTGTTAAGGACTGAATTGTGTCCCCTCAAAATAGATATTTTGAAGGCCTAACCCTCAATATGTCTGTATTTGGAGATAGGGGGTTAAGGGAGGTCATTAAGGTTATATGAGGTCACAAGAGTGGTGTCCTAATCTGATCGAAGTGGGGTCCTTATAAAAGGAGATAGAATAACCTGTCTGTACATATTCTTGAAGTTTTATTTGGATAATATAAAGAATAGTTTAAAAAAAAGAATAGTTTAATGTCTTTCTGAGTTAAGTCAGAAATGTTTATTTTTGATGTGTTAAATTTTGGAATAGGTATTACATGAAATAACAGGTGTGTAGTAAAAAAACAGTAAGGAAATTTAATTCAAGTGTTGGAAACACTTGTTTTAGTAATGCAGTTTTATCATAATTTTCTTTAAAAGGTTCATTTTTAAGCAATGCTGTTCTCCTAAATGATCACATGTCTTAGTCATCCAAGTCTCATATCCCAGATTGTGTCCCTCTAAAGGACTCTGGAACTCAGCTATGTTGAGTCTTGATCTCTCTGGGGAATGAGTAAGGGAGCAGGAAAGGCTGCTGGTATGAGTATCAAATTGCCCAGCTATTCAGGGAGAGTTGTGTGTTTCACCTTCTAATGCAGCGGTTCTAAACCTGTGGGTCGTGACCCCCTTGGGGATCAAACAACCCTTTCACAGGGGTCACCTAAGACCATAGGAAAACATATATAATTACACATTGTTTCTGTAATTAATCACTATGCTTTAATAATGTTCAATTTGTAACAATGAAATTGGGGGTCACCACAACATGAAGAACTGTATTAAAGGGTCACGGCATTAGGAAGGTTGAGAACCACTGTTCTAGTATTTCATCTCACATAGACCATTGCAACTCTTTGTTTAAGGAAAGTGCTTTCATGAATTTCAATTGCAGTCATGTTCCTGTGTTCAAGCCCCTCTCCATCTGCAGCCCTTCACTGAGATCCCAGTTCCTACAGAGTTGATTGAGCCTCACTATCAACGTCTGCTTGCATGGCCCGTGGGAAGGTGGGGACAAATTAGCTCCTGACATAACCCTTTTCAACTGTTTGTTTCCAACACATGTGGAAATCTGAGTGCTTTCATAATATATTTGAAGCTAACTGTGAGTCACTGACCTCCAAACGTCACCATTTGGACTGGAGAGGAATGTTGTCAAGCAGACATCACTGCCAGAGGGTGTTTCATTCCATTTTAAATTTTAATGAGAAACAGGATTGTCTGAATGTCGTAGATCACTTTTTTAAAATAATATTTTTTATTGATTTCAGAGTGGAAGGGAGAGGGAGAGAGAGATAGAAACATCAATGATGAGAGAGAACCATTGAAAGCCTGCCTCCTACATGCCCCCCACTGGGGACGGAGCCCACAACCCAGACATGAGTCCTGACCAGGAATCAAGCCCAGGACCCTTCAGTCCACAGGTTGACACTCCATCCACCAACCCAAACCGTCCATGAAGATAGTGTTGTAATGCACCCTGCGAATCACACAAGGACGCCTCAAGAAGTTGAATTAAAGAGTCACATTTATTGCAAATCTGGGACTATGAGGGGGCATTTTGCTCTCCCAGATCTCATAGTGCCCGCCCCAACCCCAACACCAGACTTCTATAGGCAAAGATCACAAAGGTATTGTTTACATCCCAAGGTTTGGAATGAGGAACCTGCTTTGCAATAAATCAGTTTACAGAAGCAGAAGCAGTTTACTTAAGCATGTTATCTAAATTATAGTTTCGGGTCCCAGGATCACTGAATTGACAGAAACACATCATCTAGAGCCCTCATGTCAGAATGAGGAACCAGGTTTGCAAAAAAGTCATTTATAGAAGCAGACTTAAGCATGTTATCTCAATTACAGTTTTTGGGTCCTTGGAACACTGAGTCAACAGGGACACTTTAACTGGAGCCCTCTGACCTTGGGATAACTGTGCTGTCCTTCCCAGGTAAAGGAAAATGTGCTTTCTAAGACCAGTATGACCACAACCAATGGGATTTCACATTATAATCAATAGGGTATTTAACCGAATGGGGTGACTTATTATAATTCAGATAATTAAAATAACTTTTCTATTATTTTAGCAAGAAAATAAGTACAGAAACCAAACAGCAGGGTTAGAGTTAAACTACAGTTTCTACCCAAAATGATTGCTACCATACTTCAGTAGATCACTTTGAACATCATTTCTGGAGGTTGCATTTGCCCCTGTGGATTGTATCCTCTCCCACAGAGCAGGCAGACCAGCCAGTAGCTCTAAGCACAGCCTCTGGGAGCTGGGAAACTTCTGTGTGAATTCCATTTCCTCTTCCCTCGTTTTGCTTTTGCCACAGCTGCCATTTACTCGCTAGCACCTTAATAAAGGAACAGCCCCTCTATCTGGGGTGCCTGGTGCCATCAGCGGGCACCTGGCCCTTTCCTCCTTTTAAAGAAGTAAAATAAACGCCCTCCCTCTGCTCCTGTCTCATCTCTCCCTTGTGAATCCTTTCGCAGCCGCGTCACCAGCCAAAACCCTGACAGTGACGTGGGAACTCCCCCAGGAAGGGCTGTCCCTGTGGGAGGAGGTGCGGGGACCCGGGGCTGCCCCCTCCCCCTGCCCCGCCCGCCCTCCCCCTGTCCCTGCACAGGCCTGGCCGCCGGGCTCGGCCCCGCCCCCATCGCGGAGCCGCTCAGCTCAGGCTCTGGCCCCGCCCACCCCGCGGGGAGGCGCATGCGCAGTTCCTGGCAGACGCGGAAGCGGCCGTGGAGGGGAAGGTGGCGGTTCCCCTGAGGAGGGTGTTTGTCTTTAAAGCTGACGCTCCCGTCCCCCTCCCCGCAGGGAAGGCTGAGGGCGCTGCCGGCGCTGGAGTCCTTGTTGGGGTCCCCGCCCCGGAGCCTCAGCGGTGAGTCCGGTCCCGGGAGGCTGCGCGGTGCGGGCGCCACGTTCCTTTGGGAGGAAACGGAGGCCCCGGCCCGGGGTCTCTCCGCCTGTGGCTGTGGCCACCGCCTGCCGCGCGGTTTTCCCGCTGAAAACCGTTCCCGGGGCCGCCGGTGCTCCCCGCGGGGCTGAGAGTCTGGGTCAGGGGGTTCCCGCCCTTTGCGCCCCTCCCCCCGCCCGGCGCTTTCCGCCCAAAGAGCCCGGATGGCTCCCGGCCTGGGGGTCCGCACCCCCCTCCTAGGCCCACCCCCACTTAATAAGGGGTCTGCCTGCCCGGGGAGCACAGTGTCCATGGGGGGGGCTCAGGGGGAAGGACCCGGTGTCCCCTGAAGAGGCGACCTGCCCGCAGGGAGGGGCTTTGTGGGCGCGGTGACTGCGGGGGGCGGGGGCCCAGGCTGGGGGTCAGGAGAGGGAGTGAGAGACAGACACGTGGGCGGGAGAGAGGGCAGCGAGGGGTCCACAGAGAGGGGCCCATAGGGGGTGTGGGGGGACTGGACGGCGACGGTAGGAGTGAGGGGGTCACTCGGGGAAGGAGCCTGAGGAGGAAGGAAGTGGAGACACAGGGAGGAGGGGGAGCCGAGAGAGAGGAAGGGGGGCTGAGAGGGAGCGGGTCCTGGGGAGCAGAAGTGGGGGCCGCACAGGAGGAGGCCCTTGAGACGGAGACTCTGGTTCAGAGGAGAAGAGTTGGGGAGCGAGTGCAGGGACAGAAAGGGGGGTCAGGGATGAGGGAGCAGAGGGAGCAGCCCTGAGTCAGCAGCGGTGAGAGCGGGACAGACGGGAACAGGCAGCAGAGGGGCCACGGGCGTGGGGAGGGGAAGACGCAGACGTGTGTGGAGATGGAGCCTCAGAGACCGGGAGAAAGAGCCCCTGAAGGGAAGTAGGTTTCAGGAGTTTCATGGTCCAGGTGTAGGACAGACAGAGAGAAAAGGGGAGAGAGTGCAGGGGAGAGGGGGACACAGGAAAGGACCACAGTGGAGGGAAAGGGAGCAGGAGACAGACAGATCCACAGACAGAAATACATAGTAGTGGGAGGAGGGGAACCCTGATCTCGGTGAGGGATGAGCTGATGGGGTGGTGGATGGTTAAGTTGGGATCTATAGGCTTGTGGCTTCATGTGTGTGAGTGTATATATGTATTTAGAGATACATATTACTATTGATCTCCGGGAGGCAAAGAGAGGGAGAGAGAGGCAATTATTGATCAGCTGCCTACTCCTGGCCCCTCACTGGGCATCAAACCTGCAACCTGGCCATAGGCCCTGACTAGGAATCTAACCACAACCTCCTTGTTCAGAGGTCCCAGCTGAGTCACTGAGTTATGCCTCCTAGGTGTGGCTTTATATATTTCATTTAACAGCCGAATTGTCTTAGTTATACAGATTTGAATGACAATTATAAATGTCCAGTGTATAAGGCTTGTGAATTTTGTAATTATTTGCTTCCAGTTGCAAACTTGATTCACTCAGAGGGGAGATACTTGTCTGTTGGTCATGGGTCCCATGTCATTTCCTGGGAAGTATGGCAAGGAGTAAGTCACCTGTGTCTGTCATCATCTGATGCTTTTTAAAAGGAATATTCGAAGCCTTAGTTTTGTTGCTGTGGTTTGTGGTGGTGGTGGTGTGTGTGTGTTACTTTCCTGGATTTACTTTTCCTATGTCTGACAATTTATTATTTAAAAACATCCTGAGATAAATCCTCTGGGTCTTCTCAGATTCCCTGAGGAGTTTAAAGAAATGCCCTCAGATGTGCTTTCCCCCGTAGAGTTGGACAGCTCCTCTAGGTGGGGCATCATGGGTTATTGAGGTGCTCTTGGTGATTGAAAGGTGAGGACAGGGATTAGCTGGAGGGTTGCAGGATGCCTTTGTGAGAGTGGGGAGCAAGCTTTGTTCAGGGGAGGTAAGGGGGTGCTCTTTGGTTTAGGAGGTCCGGATAAGCAGCCCACCTTCTCATTTCTGTAGGAGTTTGTGAAAGTCTTTGGGAGGAGAGGTGCATGAACACATACACTGGAAAATTTACAGTAGGGTCTCAGTGGAGGAGCTCATTGTTCCTGTCTCTCTCCTGTGACCAAGGACAGGAGGGGTGTCCTTTTCCTCATTTCCAGGTCCTCTGACTGTGAATGTGAGGTGAGCTGATTAAAAGGCTGTGACTCCTCAACATAGAGTCACCTGAGGAAACAACCCAGACCCTGATCAGGACCGGGACCCAATGGCTGCTTCTGAGGTATCAGATGTGTCCTGAACAGAACCTGTGTTTGCTTTTCCTCTAACATCTGTGGATTTATTTCTCTCTTTCTGGTGTTCTTGCCTTTACAGGTTGTTTTTGTTTCTTATTTCATTACTTAATTGATCATAGTCAATGTCTGCAGTTTCTATATTTCTCTCTTTTGTGTGTTTTTCTTTTTTTTCTGACTCTCTTTTAAAAAAATATTTTTATTGATTTCAGAATGGAAAGGAGAGGGAGCGAGAGATAGAAATATCCGTTAGGTTAGAGAATTATGGATCAGCTGCCTTCTGCACCCCACCCTGCACTGGGTATGGAGTCTGAAACCTGGAGTGAGCCCTGACTGGGAACCTAAGCCTGCCCTCCTGGTTCATTGGTCAGCCCTTTACATCTCAGCCACACTGGCTGGGCTATAATCCCCTCCTTTGTGCCAGAGCCTGTGTCTGCATTCATTTTGTCACCCTCCAAAGGTGAGGAAGCATTACTATCTTTAATTGGTGACTTTCAACTAATCAAAACATTTCTTTTGTGACAGATCAAACTTGGAAGGCAACCATGTCTAACATCCCTACTGAGATGGGGTCAGAGGCTCAGGCCTCAGTGAAGAAGGAAAATGCAGGTTTTAGGTTCACGTGGCTGCAGCATGAGCTCTAGATCAGAGGTAATAAGCTGCACATTTTACTGCTCAGAATAGCTCAGAAAGCTCTGAAAAGAAGGGCAAATAGAAGAAACTTGCTCATTAGATTACTACGAAAGACTTGGGAAGTAAATGTACTATTAGCTTACTGAACATGAAAGGTACACGTGAATTGACACATGCAAAAATAAATGTTTATTTGTGATCATTTCCACAAATTTTTTAAATTTATTGAGATACTTTTCGCAGTAATGTCACACCAGTGATGACCTGACCTTCCCTGTGCTTCAGTCACCTGATGCCCTTTGTCTCAGTCCACCTGATATTCACATGGTAGAAGTGCTCCCCTCACTGTAGTAACGATTTAATGAAAGTTGTGCCAAGACCATCACTTCACATCTGGCAGTGTCCGTCCTCTTAGATAGTGTTTGCTTTAGAAAATGAAAGACTTACTTTTCTTTCCTACAGATCATTAGCTTTTGCATGGGAGCTATAAACAATTAGGCCTTGATTCTTTTTTTTTAAAATATATTTTATTGATTTTTTACAGAGAGGAACGGAGAGAGATAGAGTTAGAAACATCGATGAGAGAGAAACATGGATCAGCTGCCTCTTGCCCTTTGGGTATGTGCCTGCAACCAAGGTACATGCCCTTGACCAGAATCAAACCTGGGACCCTTGAGTCCCCAGGCCGACGCTCTATCCATTGAGCCAAACCAGTTAGGGCAGCATCTGTATTTTTACAGAAGTGCATTTCGTTGCGCCCTGCTTCACACTTGAGAAGTCCATATACTTCCAACCAGCATGCCCTTTCCCGCTGAGAAATATTCATCACTGACCCTGAACGATGTAAATGCAGCCTTCAAAAATCCATATGCTGCTTTGAATTCCTTAATTTTAAAGGTTATTTAACTGTAAAATAAAATCTGTACTGTGGACATGTGTCATCTTGTGTGTCAGTGTCAGAAAACACATCAGAGAATGTTACTGGGGCAAAGTGATCTTACTGGATAATTCAGGATTATCCCCATAGGTCAAAACCTCTTCTAACACTCTTTTCATGTTGGGTGACAGTATTAACTCTTTTGGTGACCTCTTGGTAAATGTGTGTTTTCTTTCAGGGACTGTTGACCTTCCGGGATGTGGCCATAGATTTCTCTCAGGAGGAGTGGGAATGCCTGGACCCAGCTCAGCGGAAATTGTACCTGGATGTGATGTTGGAAAACTACAGCAACCTGGCCTCCCTGGGTGAGGATGACTTCCTTCCCGATTTCCTACTCCATCCCCAGGGTTTTGTTTCCTTCATCATTTTAACATCTCTCAGGGGCTTCTGCTTTTTCTGTTAGATTCTTTCTCTCGAATTACAAATTGGGCCTTAGCTGGTTGCGCTCAGTGGATCGAGTGCCAGCCTGCAGATTTAAAGGTCCCAGGTTTGATTCCTGTCAAAGGCCAATGCCTGGGTTGCTGGCTCCCTCCCCAGTATGGTGTGTGCAGGAGGCAACCAATCAATGATTTTCTCTCATCAATGATGTTTCTATCTCTCCCTCTCCCTTCATCTCTGAAAGCAATAAAAATATACATTTTTAAAAAGAGAAACAAATTGAGGGTAGAAAAGAAAGGGTTTGTGAGGTACGTGAATTAGGAACTCAGTGTTTGCATACTTTACATGGTGTATACACTAATTACGATACTATCATAAGATAAAATTTTAGAAAATCATTTTCTAGAATATTCTAACATTCTACCATGTGTTCTGGCCAGAGGACAACCTGGATTGGGAATGGGAAAGCCTCTCTCAAAATACTGCATTTTCTTTAATTTTTATATTTTTAAAGATTTTATTGAGCCTAAACCGGTTTGGCTCAGTGGATAGAGCGTCGGCCTGCGGACTGAAGGGTCCCAGGTTCGATTCCGGTCAAGGGCATGTGCCTTGGTTGCGGGCACATCCCCGGTGGGGAGTGTGCAGGAGGCAGCTGGTTGATGTTTCTCTCTCATTGATGTTTCTAACTCTCTAATCTCTCTCCTTTCCTCTCTGTGGAAGATCAATAAAATATATTAAAAATGTATTAAAAAAAAAAGATTTTATTGAATTCAGGAAGGAAGGGAGAATTAGAGAGAGATAGAAACTTCAACTGGGCATTTGTTGATTTTTTTTATATGGGCCCCGACCAGAGATCAAACATACTACTTTAGCATATTGGTACAATCCTCTAAGCAACTGGCTACCTGTGCAGGCAAATTGGATTCTTTCACTTAGTTCTATGTATCTTGTCTTCTATCATGTCTTTTCATGTCTTGATGTATTATTTCTTTACTAGATACCCGGTGCATCAAGTCTACATACTTGGGTGATGGGGGTGCATTCAGCCCAGCCTGCACCCTCTGCAATCTGGGACCCCCTCAGGGGTTGTCCAACTGCCAGGCAGTCGGACATCCCTCTCACAATCTGGGACTGCTGGCTCCCACCGCTCGCCTGCCTGCCTACCTGATTGCCCCTAACTGCTTCTGCCTGCCAGTGTGACCACCCCCTAATCACTCCCCTGCCATCCTGATCGCTCCCAACTGCCCTCCCCTGCCAACCATCTTGTGGCTGTGGGTGCCGCCATCTTTGAAGGTGTGGCATTCACTTAGCATATTCCCTTCTTATTGGTAGTGGAAACCGTCATCTTTGAGGGCGGGACAGCAATTAGCATATTCCCGTCTTATTGCCTGTGGGTGCTGCTATCTTAAGGGTGTGACAGTCAGTTAGCATATTCCCTCCTTATTGACTGTGTGAATTACCATCTTTGCGATGCTGTGAAGGCCAATTAGCATATTCCCTCTTTATTAGATACTAGAGGCCCGGTGCACAAAAATTTGTGCACTGGGGTGGGGGCGGGGAGGTCCCTTAGCCTGGCCTGTGCACTCTCGCAGTCTGGGACCCCTTGGGGATGTCTACCTGCTGGCTTAGGCCCGCTCCCCAGGGGAACAGGCCTAAGCTGGCAGTCAGACATTCCTCTGGCAGCCCAGGACCCCTTGGGGGATGTCCACTTGCCAGTGGGGAGCAGGCCTAACCTGCAGTCGGACATCCTTAGTGCTGCTGAAGAAGCAGGAGAGGCTCCCGCCACCACCGCTGTACTGGCAGCTGTCAGCCTGGCTTGTGGCTCAGCAGAGCTCCCACTGTGGGAGCACACTGACCACGAGAGGGCAGCTCCTGCATTGAGCATCTGCCCCCTGGTGGTTAGTGTGTGTCATAGTGACCAGTCATTCCCAGTCGTTCTGCTATTAGGGTCAGTTTGCGTATTACCCTTTTACTATATAGGATAGAGGCCTGGTGCACGGGTGGGGGCCGGTTGGTTTGCCCTGAAGAGTGTACCGGATCAGGGTGGGGGTCCCACTGGGGGGCCTGGCCAGCCTGGGTGAGGGGCTCAGGGCCGTTTTTAGGCTGTCCACACCCCCTTCAGGGTGGGGGTCCCCACTGGCCTGCCTGGCCAGCCTGGGTCAGGGACTGATGGCTGTTTTCAGGCTAGCCAAGCCCCCCAGCGGCGACCCTCACCCCATGGGGGTTTGGCCAACCTGGGTGAGGGGCTGAGGGCTGTTTTCAGGCTGGCCACAGCCCCTTCAGGGTGGGGGGCCCTACTGGGGTGCCTGGCCAGCCTGGGTGAGGGACTGATGGCCATTTTCAGGCTGGCCATGCCTGCAGGCAGGCTGGAAGCCGGTATCTGGGATTTATTTATCTTCTATAATTGAAACTTTGTAGCCTTGAGTGGAGCTCAGGGCCAGCAGGGCAGGCAGGAAGCTTGGCTTCCTCTGTTGCTGGGGGCAACCCAAGCCTCATGCTCGCTCCAGCTTCATGGCCACAGCCATCTTAGTTGAGTTAATTTGCATACCCACTCCTGATTGGCTTGTGGGCGTGGTTTGTGGGTATAGGGGAGGTATGGTCAATTTGCATGTTCCTCTTTTATTAGATTAGACTAGGGGCCTGGTGCACGGAATTCGTGCACTGGGTGGGTGGGGGGGGAGTGTCCCTCAGCCCAGCCTGCCCCCTCTTACATACTGGGAGCCCTCAGGCGTTGACCCCCATCACCCTCCAATTGCAGGATTGGCCCCTTGCCAGGCCTGACGCCTCTGACAGAGGTGTCAGGCCTGGGCAGGGGACCCTCATTTCCCCCCATCACTGGTTCTTCCCCCAGCCCAGGCCTGATGCCTCTGGCCCAGGTGTCAGACCTGGGCAGGGGACCCCCAGACCCCTCCGATTGCTGGCTCTGCCCCTTGCCCAGGCCTGATGCCTCGGTCAGAGGTGTAGACCCCCATCACCCTCCAATCGCCTGATCGGCCCCTTGCCCAGGCCTGACGCCTCCGCCAGAGGTGTCAGGCCTGGGCAGGGGACCCCCAGCTCCCCGCGGTTGCAGGCTCTGCCCCTGCCCAGGCCTAACGCCTCTGGCCAAGGCATTAGGCCTGGGCAGGGGACTCCCAGCTCTCCACGATCTCCTGCTCTGCCCCTGCCCAGGCCTAACGCCTCTGGCCGAGGCATTAGGCCTGGGCAGGGGACCCCCAGCTCCCTGTGGTTGCAGGCTCCGCCCCTGCCCAGGCCTAACACCTCTGGCTGAGGCGTCCGGCCCGGGCAGCGGGGACCTGCAGCTGCAGCGGCCCCGCGATCGTGGGCTCCGCTTTAGGCCCAGGCAAGGGACCCCTAGCTCCCAGGACTGCCAGCTTTGACCGTGCCCAGCTCCCATTGCTGGCTCCACCCCTACTTCCTGCTATCACTGGCCAGGGCGGCAAAGGCACCTGATTCTCCGATCATGGCTGGGGGGCAGGGCAAAGGCCCTTTGCCCTGCCCCCCAGCTCTTAGCTCCTCCCTGGGTTTCTGATCACTGTCAGTGGCAGGGGGCTTCTTCCTGCCTTCCCTTTCGCCTCCCTGCATTGTGCCTACATATGCAAATTAACCGCCATCTTTGTTGTCAGTTAACTGCCATCTGAGTTGGCAGTTAATTTGCATATAGCCCTGATTAGCCAATGAAAAGGGTAGCGTCGTACGCCAATTACCATTTTTCTCTTTTTTTAGTGTAGATGATGATAGTAGTGAGTAATACTTCATTGTTTGTACTTCAGTGTATGTATCTATTCACTTGTTGACGGACCTCTTCATTGCTTCTAATAATTGAAAATTATGAATAAGCAGCCCCTTACAGGCTTTTGTATAGATAAAAGGCTCAACTCTTTGGTTTAAGAGTAAGGAGCCCAATTACTGAGTGTATATTCAGTTTTATAAAAACCTCCAGAGCATCTCTCCAACGGGCTGTAGCATTTGGCATTTTCAGCAGCAGTGATTGGGAGTTCCAATTGCTCCACATCACAAAGGCATTTGGTGGGGTCAGTGTTCTGTATTCTGACCTGTTCCATGGTGGTTTACTATTGCTTGGTTGTGCTCTTTGTTACTTCTAATTGTTATAATGTGCATTTCTTTAATGACATAAGACATGTAAGATCTTGTTACACTGATTTTCTGTGTGTATATATTTTGTAGTGCTGTGTGTTAAGGTGTTTGGTCCTTTTCAGGTTGTTTTGTCAATATTGAATTTGAAGACTTCTTTGTGTATTTTCCATAATTGTCCTGTGTATGTTGACTTTTTTATCAATACACACACACACACACACACACACACACACACACACACACACTCTCTCTAGAGGCCTGGAGTACAAAATGCATGCTGGGTAGGGTTCCCAGGCCTGGCCTCCTGGCCTCCACCTTCCCTCCATCACAGCCCCGCGACCTCTGCTGTTCGCCCCCTGGTGGTTAGTCCATGTCATAGGTTGCGATCCAACTCCTGATCTCCAGTTCGAACTCCCGGACAATATATAGATTTTTTTTATTGATTTCAGAGAAAAGATGAGAAGGACAGAGAGATAGAAACATCAATGATGGGCCGAAGCTGGTTTGGCTCAGTGGATAGAGCATCGACCTGCGGAATGAAGGGTCCCAGGTTCGATTCCGGTCAAAGGGCATGTACCTTGGTTGTGGGCACATCCCCAGTAGGAGATGTGCAGGAGGCGGCTTATTAATGTTTCTAACTCTCTATCTCTCTCCCTTCCTCTCTGTAAAAAGTCAATAAAATATATATATATATATAAAAAGAAACATCAATGATCAGAGAGTATCATTGATTGGCTGCCATGTGCCCTGAGTAGGACTCAAAACATTACATCTTGGTTCATAGGTCGACACTGAACTGCTGAGCCATGCCAGCTTGGCCAAGGTGACTTTTATAAATGTTTTCTTACAGCTAGAGCTGTATTACAATTTTTTTTATAGCAGAAGCTTTGAAGTATGTTTTAAAATCAAGAAGCCTGAAGTCTTTAATTTCATACATTCTTTTAATGATTCACTTGGTTACATGGAGTCCTGTGACATTCACATTAATTTTGGAAAGAGCTTTTCTATTTCCACCAAAAGTGTCACTGGGACTTTAATAGGGATTGCTTTGAATGTTTACGTCACTTTGGGTACTAATGACAGCTGATACTGTTAGCATTTCAGTCGGATCATGGAATGTGTTTTCCAACATACTGATTCGGTGTTTAATTACAGCCAGCCATGTGTTCGTGTGTGTGTATGTGTGTGTGTGTGTGTTTTCTCTTGTTACTTCTCACCTGATGTTACTTTTCCCATTGCATTTTAGAGAGAGTGGAAAGGAGGGAGGGGGATTGAAAGAAAGAGAGAGAAATACATCGATCCGGCCCTAGCCGGCTTGGCTCAGTGGATAGAGGGTCAGCCTGCAGACTAAAGGGTCCCAAGTTCGATTCCTGCCAAGGGCACATGCCTAGGTTGTGGGCTCGATCCCCAGTAGGGGGCGTGCTGGAGGCAGCCGATCAGAGATTCTCTCTCATCATTGATGTTTCTCTCTCTTCCCTCTCCCTCTCTGAAATCAATAAAGAAATATATTTAAAATATATATATATTGATGCGAGAGAGACACATTGTTGTTTCGCTTCCTCACATGTCCCAAATGGGGTTTGAATCAAACCTGCAACCATTTGGTGGGTGGGCCCATGCTGTAACCACTGAGACACACTGCAGAGGTCACCAAGCAATATTTTATGCTTCACTGCATACAAGTCATGCACCTTCTTAGGAAGTAAATTGTTAATATTTCGTTTTCAATTATGCTGTTATTCATGTAAATACATACTTAATTTGTTATTTTGTATTAATATTTGTTACCTCATAGGAACACAGCTAACTTTGTGGGTGGTTTTACATGGCATGTTTTGAGAAATTAATTCTATTATCTATATCTAAATTTTTGGAAATATGGAGTCTGTGATTGGCAATACAGAATTCTATCACATCTTAGCAGAGGTCATTTTATTTATTATTTTTTAAAAGTATATTTCTTTATTGATTTCAGACAGGAAGGGAGAGGGAGGGAGAGATAGAAACATCAGTGATGAGAGAGAATCATTGATTGGCTGCCTCCTGCACGCCCCCTCCTGGGGATCGAGCCCACAATCCAGGCATGTGCCCTTGGCTGGAATGGAACCCAGGACCCTTCAGTCCACAGGCTGACACTTTATCCACTGAGCCAAACCAGCTAGGGCCATTGTATTTATTTTCTATTTTTATTTTCTCTTTTTCTTGTGACCATGAAAACTACTTAAAATATCTTGAGGTTATAACAATGTATCCTAACTCATAGTGTCAACTGCATACAAAAACTCTGCAGATTGCCATTTTTACCCATGTACCCACATACGTTGATATCACATTATCTTTAATGTGTGCCAGCAGAGATTTAAGATTTTATTCTTCTTATATGTTTTTTTATATTTTCAAAACACCTTTTAATTTCAAAAAAGGAGATGGGGAGAGATATAGAAATATCCATGATGGAGAGAATCATTGATTGGCTCCCCCACACTGGGGAATGAGCTCACAACACACGCATGTGCCCTCACCGGTAATCAAACTGTGACCTCTGGTTCATAGGTAGGACCCTTATCCACGGAGCCACACCACTCAGACTATTCCTTTTATTTTCTAAAGTTCCACAAGAGAAATCAAAGTGATGCGTGTTTCTTTAATAGAACACCACAAATAGAAGATACACAAATGCACTTCCCTCATCTCTCTCTCTCCAGTGAAGAAACTGGGACTTGGGAGTGTTTTTATAATATTGCCATTGTGTGCCAGGGGATTTGAGCAGGTATCATTGGCAAATGTAAGCAACTCTTTGTCCCTCTTTATGTGAGTTTTCCTCGTTGTACCTATCTTGAGCTTTTGTTGAATCCTACACTGGTTCTTGGAGTACTCCCAAATGTCATTTGGTCAGTACTTCCAGGTAAGTTCTAAGTGCACCCACGTGATTGTCAAAACGGAAAATTTGTTTTCTTTCAGCTATGTCACCTAAAGATAACCAGGCCTTTATGCCAAAGCCCGGAATACAAGATTTATTCTCTGAAATAATACTGGTAAGATATAAGAGGTGTACACTTCCTAAGTGTACGTGATAATGTACACTTAATGAAAGCCTTGAAATTTGAGGAAGAGTGTGATGACAACAGAGGATATTAATATAAACAGAACTAATTTGGAAAAATTATCATAATAAATTTCTTTTTACCTAAAGAAGTCAAGTATATTATGAATTTGGGAAACCTCCCAATTTGAAGTCAGTTACATTGGTAGATCAGTGTGTTTGTGCATGTGAAGGTAGAAAACAAGTTTTTACTGTTATGCATTCTTGGAAAGGAAATCTGGAAAAACTAGGAATTCGCATAGTCTGTAGTGTAAATAATTTGCGTTGTTTAAAATGCAGGGTGGGATTAAACTTTGTCAATCATTTCTAAAATATATAGATTTATAATGTACCTATAAAATTAAAATGTGCTCAATTTGGCAATGTTTTATGATTTTTTTCAATTAAAAAATATGTTTTAATTGATTTCAGTGAGTAAGAGAAAGGAAGAGGGAGAGGAAAACATCTATGATGAGAAACAATCATTCATTGGCGGCCTCCTGTATGCCTCCCACTAGGGACTAATCCGGCAGCCAGACAATGTGCCCTTACTGAGGAATGGAACTGTGATCTCCTTATTCATATGTCAAAGCTCAATCACTGAGCCATTCTGGTAGGGCAATTTAGTAATCTTTTGTTTATTCATTTTTATGATTGTTATTTTAAAGAATATTTTTAATGATTTCAGAGAGGGAGAGAGAAAAACATCAATCATGAGAAAGAATCATTGATTGGCTGCCTTTGGTACGCCCCCTACTGGGGATAGAACCCACAACACAGGCTTGTGCCCCTGACTGAAATCAAACCCAGGACCCTTCAGTCTGCAGGCCAATGCCCTATCCACTGAGTCAAACCAGCTAGGACAATTTGGTAATCTTTCAAACAAGGATTCATCTTTCTTCCTCTGACAATAATGTTTTATTTTTTTTTTTTGGTCTAATATATTAGGAAAGCTTTTGTTATATAACCATCTTGGTTTAATGTGAATCACAAAATTGTTTTTATGGAACAAGTGTACATGTTTAATGAAATTATAACTGTCACTAAAGGTCTTTCTATCTCCCATAATCACCAGAGTACACATAATGAAGATAGAAGTTATGAATGGATTGAACATTGGAAAAACATTAAGCTAGAGTCACATCTTAGTCATCGGACAAGTGAGCTGGCAGAGGAGCATCATAAAAGTGGAAAAGTCTTTGATCAAATGTCCAATCACAACATACATCAGGTTATTCCTATTGTGGAGAAGACACACAAAGGAAGTAAATGTGTCCAGTCTTTTCTGCAGCCTTCAAATGATGATGAACAAGAAAATATTCATACTAGAGAGCAGGCTCATAAATGGAATCCGTGTGGGAGAGTCTGCAGTCAATTATTCAATCTAAATAGACGCAAAAAAATCCATAGGGGAAACGAACCTTATGAATGTAAAGATTTTGGTAAAACATCTTATTGGCCTTCAGGTTATACTCTAAATCAGAGAATTTATGCTGGAGAGAAGCCTTACAAATGTAAAGCATGTGGCAAAGCCTTTAAATGTCATTCCTCTCTTATTGTACATAAGGGAATAATTCACACTAAAGCAAAATTTTACAAACTTAGGGAAAATGAAAAAGTCTTTAGTCAGTCCTCAATACATACTCAACATCATAGAAATCATAGGGAAGAAAAGTTTTGTAAATGTTCAGAATGTCACAAAATCTTTAGCCGGCCCTCAACCCGTATTTTTCATCAGAGAATTCACACTGGAGAAGACCCTTATAAATGGAGAGAATGTGGCAAATCCTTTAAAAACCATGCAGTTCTTACTAATCAACAGAGTGTTCATACTGAAGATAGGCCTTATAAATGTAGAGAATGTGGTCAAGCATTCCTCCACGCCTCAAACATGATTCGACATCAGAAAGTTCATACTGGAGAGAAACCTTACAAATGTAGAGAATGTGGCAAAGCCTTTACCCGGTCCTCACACCTTACTTGTCATCAGAGAGTTCATTCTGGAGAGAAGCCTTATAAATGTAGAGAATGTGGCAAAGCCTTTAGCCAGTCCTCAGTCCTTACTTACCATCAGAGAGTTCATACTGGAGAGAAGCCTTATAAATGTAGAGAATGTGGCAAAGCCTTTAGATCTTCCTCCTCCCTTAAGGTACATCAAAGAGTTCACACTGGAGATAAGGTTTATAAATGTAGAGCATGTGGCAAAGCCTTTGGCCGGTCCTCACACTTTACTTATCATCAGAGAGTTCACTGTGGAGAAAAGCCTTATAAATGTAAAGTGTGTGGCAAAACCTTTAGCTACTCCTCAGATTTTAATCGTCATCAGCTTATTCATACTGGAGAGAAGCCTTATAAATGTAGAGAATGTGGCAAAGCCTTTAGCCGGTTCTCATCCCTTACTAATCATCAGAGCGTTCATACTGGAGAGAAGCCTTATAAATGTAGAGAATGTGGCAAAGCCTTTAGCAGGACCTCAAATCTTATTGCACATCAGAAAGTTCACACTGGAGAGAAACCATATAAATGTAGAGAATGTGGGAAAGCCTTTAGCAGGTCTTCAAATCTTATTGCTCATCAGAGAATTCATTCAGGAGAGAAGCCTTATACATGTAGAGAATGTGGCAAAGCCTTTGTCAGCTCCTCAGATCTTACTAAGCACCACAGAGTTCACACTGGAGAGAAGCCTTATAAATGTAGAGAATGTGGCAAATCGTTTGGCAGGTCCGCATCCCTTACTAAGCATCAGAGAGTTCACACTTGAAAGAAGCCTTATAAATGTAGAGGATAAAACAGCCCTTCATCACTGTTTCTGCCTTATTGTACAGCAGAGTTCATACTTGAGAGAAGACTTACAGATGTGAGGAGTGTTGTAAGTCCTTTACCGGCTGTGAGAACTTACAGAATATCACAGAATTGATACTGGCAAGAAGCCTTATGAATGTCAAAAATTTAGAAAAGGCTTTATAAGGCATTCATGTCTTACTGTACCTGAGAGACTTTATGCTAAAAAGGGAACATACAGATGTAGACAATGGGCTGGAGCCTTTACTCACAGCTCAAAATTCACTGCACATCAGAGATTTTACGGTGGAGGGAAACCTTACACTGTAGAAAATGTGAGAAAGCCTTTAACTTGTGGTCTAACCTGCTCAACATTTTAGGAATCATTCTAACGAGAAACAGCAATAATAATAAAGTTTTCATCTAAGGATTTAAGCTTCAAAGGTTGAAGCTACACTGAGAATGATAGATAAGGTCTTATAAATTATCAGGCATATGTTAAAGTGTATATCCTCATATCTCATACAACATCTGATAATTATTACTGGATCGAATTCCCGCAGATATAAAGAATGTGACAAAGCTTACCCATAATGTAAACTTTAACCGACATCAGAATTCATACTGGGGAGAAACAATACAAATGTAACATTGTCCTAAAGTCTTTAATCAGTATCTGAAGCTTAATCCTCACATTGGAATTCATTCTAGAGCAACGGTTCTCAACCTGTGGGTCACCTAAGACCATCGGAAAACATATATAATTACATATTGTTTTTGTGATTAATAACTCTGCTTTAATTACGTTCAATTTGTAACAATGATACTGGGGGTCACCACAATATGAGGAACTGTATTAAAGGGTCGTGGCATTAAGAAGGTTGAGAACCACTGTTGTAGAGGGATACCTTAAATCTGAAGAATGTGGCAAATCATATACTTGGACCTACAGCCTCAGTCAGTATCAAGTATTTTAATTGGATACAAATTCTACATTTATGTTATAGGAGGAGGGACTTTTGTTCAAAATGTACAGTTTATAAAACTCCAAGGAATTTATGCCTCAAAGTGACTTTAAAGATGAAAAAACGTTATCTTAGTATATAATTGATTATGGATTTCAAAATATGACTGAATTCACCCTAGATAGACAGCCAAAGTGCCTTTCAAGTCTTGTTCAAAATTTGAATGTTTATTACACACTACTCTGCTGGGGTTCTTGTCCCAGCATCAAGAAGCGTTCATGAATCTGGAGAAGGCTGTGCGTAGATGTTACATAAGAGGAGTCCAGATACTAATAAAGAGTTTGGAGATGAAATATAATTTTGAAAGGCATTTGGGAGTCAGAGGAGCTTAGCTAAAGGAGCTAAGATCTAAGGCAGTGATGGCGAACCTTTTGAGCTCGGTATGTCAGCAGTTTGAAAAACCCTAACTTAACATTGGTGCTGTGTCACATATAAAAATGTTTTGATATTTGCAACCATAGTAAAACAAAGATTTATATTTTTGATATTTATTTTATATATTTAAATGCCATTTAACAAAGAAAAATCAACCAAAAAAATGAGTTCGGGTGTCACCTCTGACACGCGTGTCATAGGTTCGCCATCACTGATCTAATGTCTTAAGTCTAAGGCTTTAGGTTCTCCTCGTCCCCAGGACCCCATGGTTGTGTTTTTTTAACATACAATCAAAAAATTTTCTTTAATAAAGGATTCACATCAACTGTCTAATGTAAAACAAAATATGCTAGGGTCCAGCCCCAGCAGTCCAGGGTTTCCCAAAGGTGTGTATGGCATTGGCGAAGAATGGAGACAGCGTTCAGATGATCAGCATAGTCAGGTTCTTATTTATTGTCCTGTTACCGCTGTATTTATACTATTTGATTCTATAAGCATGCCTCTATAGTTATATCATGGTATACTTTGGGTCCTCCTTTGACCTTTTTTTTTAAAAATTTTGTTTTATTTCTTAAAGTATTACAAAGAGTATTACACATGTCTCCTTTTTCCCCCCCTTGACATTCCCCCGGCCTCCCCCACCCCCCGGTGTCTTGTGTCCATTGTTTATTCTCATATGCTGTCTCAGTCTCACGGGGGCCTGCTCAGCCTCACAGGGGCCGTCCCAGCCTCACAGGGGCCATCTCAACCTCACAGGGGCCGTCTCGGCCTCACAGGGGCCGTTTCCACCTCATCGGGGCTGTTTCAACCTCACTGGGGTTGTCGCAGCCTCACAGGGGACACCTCGGCCTCACGGGGGCCGTCTCAGCAACACAAAGCTGGGCATTCTGTCCTTTGTTGGGTGGCTCCTTGCTGGACAAAAACTCCAGGCTTTCCTGGTTGCTGAATATATGGTATGCTTGCTTGGATTTCGTTTTCTACCAAGTGCACAGACTGCCTGTCTGCTGTCTCTCAGCATCCCATGTTAGACTGGTTCTGGTGGACCTGCTTGTGCGTTTCCTGGTACAGCGGTTCCACGTCGCTGGCCCAGCCTGGTCCAGCTCCAGCTTCCTCCGAACCTGATTCTGCTTCTTGAGTGTGTCCCTTATGTATGTGAGGAGTTGAAATCTGCAGTCTGTTTGGCTGGGCTGCAAAGGCACAGGTAGTTCCTTTTGTGTCACTGGCACAGCTTGGATGGGGATGTAAATTGAGTAGGGTGGGGTCCCTGGGAATCACCAGGGCGGAGCAAGGGGCAATGGCCTCTCTGCGACTCCTCGCCTCTCTGCGACTCCATGTCCCTGCGTCCCTGAGTGCTGGCTGCCAGCTCCGCGAGATAGCCACTTGCTCTCCGGCCCATTGCAAGGCCGTCCCGCCTCTCTCCATAGGGATCTGGGGCCTCAGAATCCCGCCCCAAACAGGCTGAGTGGACTCAAGAGTCTACAGCCCCTTCCGATTGAAAAAAACCGCACATCCAGTTGCAGCCCGCCTGGCGTGTGATTCCGTACCTCTGTTCTTGGCACCTCTGCACAACCTAATCAGCCTCAGTGCTCTTCTTTCTTTCCTTGCGGTTGTAGAGCTTCCACTGGGCCAGCTTTCCCATGGTTCTGAATGATAGCTGATCGTTGTATAGTTGGTAGTCTTGATGTTGTGGGAGGCAGCACGCACAGGTCTGTACCTTATGCCGCCATCTTGGTTCCTTCCTCCTTTAACCTTTTACAGTTCCTTGTTTTATGTTTATATATAGTTTTTTATCTGACCTTTGCTAAAAATCTTATATCTATCTAGCTCTGTTGATTTTAATCTTATCTATTGTCTGTGTTTCTACATTCTATTCCAAAGATTAGTCTCTGTGTTCCATTATAAGGGCTAATTTGTTATTTCTACTCCAAGGTCACTATTCTGCTCTACTGTTAAGCTATAAGGAAATAACTGAAGGAGATTTTCCTATTCTATGGCCTAAGTAAAGTTTATGTAGCTTAAGCATGATTGTTCCTAGTTATGGTGATTACCTGCCTGGCACTTAGTTTAAGTCTTTCTGTTCGCATGACTCGCATAAGATTTTTAGATAAGGAGCCTGCCTGCATTGTTTGCAGTAGTATTTCTTTAACTGTTTGATATTTGTCCTTTTAGCCTAGCTGGTGGTCTTCCTTGGGACTGCCCTGGGTCAGCGACTTTTTAGGGCTATAGGCTTTGGTACTTTCTCTGGTGGGTAGACCCCTAGGGATGTGGGCCTAGCAAGTCCTAAATTTATTGCTAACAGTCTTAGTCTAAGTTCCTCATAAGTAGTACATGGTATTTCTGTAACACTAGGGGGTTTTACTGATTTATTCCCTTCCCTAGTCCCGTTAATCCCTAACTCCAGGGAAACATTCCTACCTGGGGAAACAACCTTTCTCGGGGTGGTGGCCCTGGTTAGAACACATAGTGCAAAGAAGGGGAGCAAACATATTAAGAACAGTATGCCATATACGCCAGGTTCCTTGGAACATATGCTGTGCACATGTTTCTTCCCTGCAGCGACTGTGTCAAGCAGCAAGGATGGAATAGCTTCTGCCAAAAATGTAAACAGTCCAGTAAATAATTTTTTAAAAATATATTTTATTGATTTTTTTAAAATATATTTTTTATTGATTTTTTACAGAGAGGAAGGGAGAGAGATAGAGAGTTAGAAACATCGATGAGAGAGAAACATCGATCAGCTGCCTCCTGCACATCTCCTACTGGGGATGTGCCTGCAACCCAGGTACATGCCCTTGACCGGAATCTAACCTGGGACCTTTCAGTCCACAGGCCGATGCTCTATCCACTGAGCCAGACCGGTTTCGGCTTATTGATTTTTTATAGAGAGGAAAGGAGAGGGATAGTTATAAACATCAGTGAAAGAGAAACATTGCCCAGCTGCCTACTGCACAACTCCTACTGGGGATGTGCCCACAACCATGGTACATGCCCTTGACCAGAATCGAATCTGGAACCCTTCAGTCCCAGGCCGACACTCTATACACTGAGCCAAACCGACCAGGGCCAGTAAATAATTTTTTACTGTTTATGTTTCAGATCATGTAATTTTTCAGCAAAATCCCGTTATATTCCTGTTGCATTTTTCAAAAGTAGATCTTGACATGAACTTGACTGACTGATTGCTCCTACAGCACAAGCTCTATAGGATTCAGCTTTAAATTTTGCAGCATCTTCTTTTAGTTCCCTAATTAGGGTTTCTCAATGCTCCTGCCACATCTGGTACAGAGGCCTTCCAGGGGAAGAGGTGGTGTCTTGGAGGAAACCAGAGTTCATAGTGTCCCCTAGTGACCGGGTTTCAAATGCTGGGGATCCAAAGGCAGCCTGACTGAAGCTGGCATGGATAAGCTGGTAGAAGGCATGGATACGCTGGTCTGCATTCCTGCAGTAGTTGAACTGCATGGCCTTGAGGTAGCACTGTCCAAGTTTCCTCTTGGAGTAGTATTTCTCTTGCTGAGCAATAGTCTATTCATCTGTTTCTCCAGAAGTTCGGTGCTAAGCTCTGCTAGCCTCTCCTTCATCCTGTGAAAATCAGTTAGCTTGTTTTCCAATAACTTTCCCTGGAAGGAGACTGTTAGTGGACGATGCAAGCGAGGGACCTGGGATTGAAGTCTGGAGGGACAGGAAATTATCTGTTTGTTTTGTTTTGGGAAATCATGTTTTGATCTTGTGAAAAAGTTGACAAATCTTTTGTCAATAGCACATGAAGCAGAACAACCACCTGGCCAACCCATAGACTCAGAAGAAATATTGAAGTATTGTTGCATTAAGAGAATTCGTTTTTGACCTAGCCAGTTTGGCTAAGTGGATAGAGCGTTGGCCTGGGATCTGAAAGCACATGCCCAGGTTGTGAGCTCAATCTCCAGTGTGGGCTTGCAGGAGGAAGCCAATCAATGATCATCTCTCATCATTGATGTTTCTATCCCTCTTCCTTCCTCTCTGAAATCAATAAAAATATGTTAAGAAAAAGAAAAAAAAGAATCCATTTTGGGATGGTTTTATATAACAGATAATGAACTTGAGACTGTTGAGGACTGAAATGTGTCCCCTGAAAAATGGATATTTTGAAGCCCTAACCCCCAATATGTCTGTATTTGTGGATATGGTGCTTAGGGAGGTCATTAACATTATATGAGGTCACAAGAGGGGGTGTCCTCATCTGATAGAAGTGTGGTCCTTATGAAAGGAGATCAAATAACCTGTCTGTACATATTCTTGAATTTTTCTATAGATAATATTATCAGGAAAGGACAGTTCAATGTCTTTTTAAAAAAATATATTTTATTGATTTTTCACAGAGAGGAAGGGAGAAGGATAGAGAGAAACATCAATGAGAGAGAAACATTGATCAGCTGCCTCCTGCACACCCCCTACTGGGGATGTGCCTGCAACCAAGGTACATGCCCTTTACCGGAATCGAACCTGGGACCCTTCAGTCCATAGGCTGACACTCTGAGCCAAACTGGTTAGGGCTCAATGTCTTTTTTATAAGTCAGAAATGTTTATTTTTATGGGTACTTAATTGTGGAAAAGGTGTTATATCCAAATGCTTCATGAAATAACATACGGTGTGTTGTGAAAAAACAGCATTTAAAGTAATTTAATTCAAGTGTTGGAAACAACATTTGTTACAGTAATGCAGTTTATAAGTATTCTTTAAAAGGTTCATTTTTAAGCAATGCTATTGTCCTAAATGATCACATGTCTTAGTCATCCAAGTCTCATATCCCAGATTCTGTCCCTCTGAAGGATGCTGGAACTCAGTCATGTTGAGTCTTGGTCTCCCTGGGGAATGAGGAAGGGAGCAGGAAAGGCTGCTGGTGTGAGTATCAAATTGCCCATCTAGCCAGGGAGAGTTGTGGTTTCACCTTCCAGTTCTTCATCCTCACACAGACCATTGCAACTTTTTGTTTAATTAAAGTGCTTACATGAATTCCAATTGCAGTCATGTACTTGGGTTCAGCTCCTCCCCACTTTGGTTTCGGGCACATCCCCCATAAGGGGTGTCGGGGAGACAACTTGATTAATGTTTCTCTCTCATCCATGTTTCTAACTATCCCTCTCCCTCTTTATAAAAAAATAAAATATTAAAAAAATATCATTGCCGAAACCGGTTTGGCTCAGTGGATAGAGCGTCGGCCTGCGGACTCAAGGGTCCCAGGTTCGATTCCGGTCAAGGGAATGTACCTGGGTTGTGGGCACATCCCCAGTGGGAGATGTGCAGGAGGCAGCTGATCGATGTTTCTCTCTCATCGATGTTTCTAACTCTGTATCTCTCTCCCTTCCTCTCTGTGAAAAATCAATAAAATATATAAAAAATATATATCTTTAAAAAAATAAAAATGATTGCAAGAACACAAAGACTTCAAAGACCACAACTTAAAACCAGGAAATTTTTATCCCTTGAAAAATACATGAATTAAAATCTGTTTCCCACTATGTTGGATGGGACATTATGTCATCAGGTGCCCAACCATGAATGGATATCTGGGTCTGTCTCTGACACCCCCATCCACCTGCTTCCCTAAGTCAAGCTGCCTCTCCCTTCAGATGGGGAAACAGGGAGGGGCTGAGAGAGCAGGCTGCCCTGCCCCTCCCCCCTCCTCTCTGAGGTTTAAGGATCCAGGCAAATCGCAGGCAGAAAGTTTCTGGTTTCAAACCCAATCTGCCCGCCTTTTGAGTTCTCTGTAACTTCACTGTAAGAATGTGCTCCCGGCTTGTGAAGATCCCGGGAAAGACCCCTCCCTGGGACACCTGCAGCTGAAGGGCAGACCAGCCAGTAGCTCTAAGCACAGCCTCTGGGAGCTGGGAAACTTCAGTGTGAATTCCAGGTTCCTCCTCCCTCTTTATGCTTTTGCCACAGCTGCCATTTACTCGCTAGCACCCTAATAAAGGAGCAGCCCCTCTATGTGGGGTACCTTGTGCCATCAGAGGGCACCTGGCCCTTTCCTCCTTTTAAAGAAGTAAAATAAACGCCCTCCCTCTGCTCCTGTCTCTTCTCTCCCTTGTGAATCCTTTCGCAGCCGCGTCACCAGCCAAAACCCTGACAGTGACGTGGGAACTCCCCCAGGAAGGGCTGTCCCTGTGGGAGGAGGTGCGGGGACCCGGGGCTGCCCCCTCCCCCTGCCCCGCCCGCCCTCCCCCTGTCCCTGCACAGGCCTGGCCGCCGGGCTCGGCCCCGCCCCCATCGCGGAGCCGCTCAGCTCAGGCTCTGGCCCCGCCCACCCCGCGGGGAGGCGCATGCGCAGTTCCTGGCAGACGGAAGCGGCCGTGGAGGGGAAGGTGGCGGTTCCCCTGAGGAGGGTGTTTGTCTTTAAAGCTGACGCTCCCGTCCCCCTCCCCGCAGGGAAGGCTGAGGGCGCTGCCGGCGCTGGAGTCCTTGTTGGGGTCCCCGCCCCGGAGCCTCTCTCAGCGGTGAGTCCGGTCCCGGGAGGCTGCGCGGTGCGGGCGCCACGTTCCTTTGGGAGGAAACGGAGGCCCCGGCCCGGGGTCTCTCCGCCTGTGGCTGTGGCCACCGCCTGCCGCGCGGTTTTCCCGCTGAAAACCGTTCCCGGGGCCGCCGGTGCTCCCCGCGGGGCTGAGAGTCTGGGTCAGGGGGTTCCCGCCCTTTGCGACCCTCCCCCCGCCCGGCGCTTTCCGCCCAAAGAGCCCGGATGGCTCCCGGCCTGGGGGTCTGCACTCCCCTCCTAGGCCCACCCCCATTTAATAAGGGGTCTGCGTGCCCGGGGAGCACAGTGTCCATGGGGGGCTCAGGGGGAAGGACCCGGTGTCCCCTGAAGAGGCGACCTGCCCGCAGGAAGGGGCTTTGTGGGCGCGGTGACTGCGGGGGACGGGGCCCAGGCTGGGGGGTCAGGAGAGGGAGTGAGAGACAGACACATGGGCGGGAGAGAGGGTAGCGAGGGGTCCACAGAGAGGGGCCCATAGGGCTTTGGGGGGGACTGGACGGCGACGGTAGGAGTGAGGGGGTCACTCGGGACAGGAGCCTGAGGAGGAAGGAAGTGGAGACACAGGGAGGAGGGGGAGCCCAGAGAGAGGAAGGGGGGCTGAGAGGGAGCGGGTCCTGGGGAGCAGAAGTGGGGTCCGCACAGGAGGAGGCACTTGAGACAGAGACACTGGTTCCGAGGAGAAGAGTTGGGGAGCGAGTGCAGGGACAGAAAGGGGGCTCAGGGATGAGGGAGCAGAGGGAGCAGCCCTGAGTCAGCAGCTGTGGGAGCGGGACAGACGGGAACAGGCAGCAGAGGGGCCACGGGCGTGGGGAGGGGAAGACGCAGACGTGTGTGGAGATGGAGCCTCAGAGACCGGGAGAAAGAGCCCCTGAAGGGAAGTAGGTTTCAGGAGTTTCATGGTCCAGGTGTAGGACAGACAGAGAGAAAAGGGGAGAGAGAGCAGGGGAGAGGGGGACACAGGAAAGGACCACAGTGGAGAGGAAGGGAGCAGGAGACAGATCCACAGACAGAAATACATAGTAGTGGGAGGAGGGGAACCCTGATCTGGGCAAGTGGTGAGCTGATGGGATGTGAATGATTAAGTCGTGATATATCATCTTGTGGCGCACACACACATATAAATATATGTTGATATAAATTGTAAAATATATTTTTGATATCAGTTTCACAGGGATAAGGAGAGAGAGAAAATCATGAATGAGAGACACAATCATTGATCAGCTGCCTCCTGCAGGCTCCTCACAGGGGATCAAACCTGAAACCTTGGCATAAGCCCTGACTAGGAATCTAACCATAACCTCCTGGTTCATTAAGTCCAATCCCAACCAGTGATCGAGCTGCCCAAGCATGGCTTTATATATTTAACAGCTGATTTTTTTTATACATATTGAATCAGACTTATAAATCTCCAGTTTATAAAGTTTGGGAATCCTATCTAATAAAAGAGAAACATGGTAATTGGCATACGACTGCTACCCTTCCCATTGGCTAATCAGTGAGATATGCAAATTAACTGCCAGCCAAGATGGCGGCTGGAGGCCTGCAGCCAGGCAGCTTGAAACTAACATGAGGCTTGCTTGCTTCAGTGACGGAGGACTCCAACGTTCCCCGCCTGCCTTGCCAGCCTCTGTGCTTGCAGTTTAAGAAACATTGTAACAAATATAGAAGCTAAACAAAACCCCAGAAACCTGCTTTCAGCGAGCCCCGGATCTCAGAGCTGGAGTTATACATTGTTTCGATTATAGAACCTAAACAAACCAGATACCTGCTCCAGCCTAAGAGCTGGAGTCTCAGAGCTAAAGCTGGCCCAGAATAAAAAAAAAAAAGAAAAAAAGCAGTTGGGAGCTTAAATGGGCCTGAAAACAGCCCTGAGCCCCTCACCCAGACTGGCCAGGCACCCCAGTGGGGACCCCCACCCTGAAGGGTGTGTGACCAGCTGCAAACAGCCATCATTCCCTCACCCAGGCTGGCCAGGCACCCCAGTAGGGACCCCCACCCTGGTCCAGGACACCCTTCAGGGCAAACCAGCCAGCCCCACCCATGCACCAGGCCTCTATCCTATATAGTAAAAGGGTAATGTGCCTCCCAGCACCGAGATCAGTGGAGCTGTGAGGCCTCCTGGCACCGCGATCAGCGTGACAGGGGGCAGCGACCAAACCCCCTGATCGCCCTGCGGCTTTGTGTGTGACAGGGGGCGCCGCCATAACCTCCCTATCCACCCTGCTCTGTTTGTGACAGGGGAAGGCGCTCCAACCCCCTGATCAGCCCTGCTCTGTACCTGATACGGGGGAGCTCCCCAACCCCCTGATCGCCCTGCGGTTCTGTGTGTGACAGGGTGCAGCGCCCAAAACCCCCCTGCCCCCCACGGGTCCTGCTCTGTGTGTGATGGGGTAGAGCCATAACCTCCCCATCGGCCCTGCCCTTAGTGTGAGAGTGGCGGCGCCCCAACCACCTGATCGGCCCTGCTCTGTGGGTGATAGAGAGCAGCGCCTCAACCCCCCACCCCCACCCCACGGGCCCTGCTCTGTGTGTCATGCAGTAGAGCCATAACCTCCCCATGGGCCCTGCCCTGAGTGTGACAGTGGCGGCGCCCCAACCCCCTGATCGGCCTTGCTCTGTGGGTGATAGAGGGCGGCGCCCCAACCCCCTGATCGGCCCTGCTCTGTGCATGACAGGGGGGAGCTCCCCAACCTTCTGATTGACCCTGCTCTGTGCGTGACAGGGTAAGGAGCCCCATCCCCCCTGATGGGCCCTGCTCTGTGTGTGACAGGGGTGGCGCCACAACCTCCCCATTGACCCTGTCTTGAGTGTCACGGGGCGGTGCCCCAACCCCCCAATTGGCCCTACCCTGAGCGTGACTGAGGGTGGCATCGCAACCTCCCAATCTGCCCTGCTCTGTGCATGACGGGGCAGCGCCCCAACTCCCCAATCGGCCCTGCTCAGAGCCCGACCAGGGGCTGCACCTAGGGATTGGGCCTGCCCTCTGCCACCCGGGAGCAGGCCTAAGCCAGCAGGTCGTTATCTCCCGAGGGGTCCCAGACTGCGAGAGAGCACAGGCCAGGCTGAAGGACCCTTCCCCCGCCCCCCCGAGTGCACAAAGTTTTGTGCACCGGGCCTCTAGTCTATACTAATAAAAGGGTAATATGCTAATTAGACCTGACCTCTTCCGGAAGATCATCCGGACATCTTTTTTGACAAAGCCATGGTGTCAGGGGCTCAGGCAGAGGCGGTTACAGGGAACCAAGCTGGCAGGGGAGGGCAGTTATGGGGGACCAAGCTGGTAGGGGAGACCAGTTAGGGGGATCAGGCAGGCAGGTAAGGACTTAGGAGCCAGAGGTCCCAGATTGGGAGAGGATGTCCAACTGCTGGTTTATCTATATTAATAAAAGGATATGCTAAATTAGAGTGGATATCTTCCAGACAACCATCCAGACGTCCTTCTGGACAAAGCCACAGTGGCGGGAGAAGAGGCAAAGGTGGTTTGGGGCAACCAGATCGGCAGGGGAGGGCAGTTAGTGGCCACCCGGCCGGCAGGGGAGGGCAGTTAGGGGCAACCAGGCTAGCAGGGGAGGCAGTTGGGATCAGACCTGCAAGGGAGGGCAGTTAGGGGCAACCAAGCTGGCAGGGGAGGGCAGTTAGGGGTGACCAGGCTGGCAGGGGAGGGCAGTTAGGGGTGAGCAGGCTGGTAGGGGAGGGCAGTTATAGGGATCAAGCTGATAGGGGTGGGCATTTAGGTGGATCAGGTCAGCAGGGGAGGGCATTTAGGGGGATCAGGCCAGCAGGGGAGGGCAGCTAGGGGGATCAGGCTGGCAGGAGAGGGCAGTTAGGGGCAAACAGGCCATCAGGGGAGGATAGTTACTGGTGTCCAGGCCAGCAGGGGAGGACATTTAGGGGTTGACTGGGCCGGCAGGGGAGGACATTTAGGGGGATCAAGCTAGTTGGGGAGGGCTGTTATGGGGATCAGGCCAGCAGGGGAGGGCAATTAGTGGCATCAGGCAGGTAAGGACAGTGGTTAGGGCAGACATGCAGGTGTACAGTTAGGAGCCAGAGGTCCCGGCTTGCGAGAGGTATGTCCGACTACCCTTTTTAGGCCTGAATCCAATAGGATTCGGGCCTAAACCAGCAGTCAGATATCCCCCAAGGGGTCACAGATTGGAGAGGCTACAGGTCAGGCTTAGGGACCCCCTCCCCCACCCCCTGCACAAATTTCATGCACCAGGCTTCTACTTTTATAATAATTTGCTTCCAATTGCAACTCTTATTCACTCAGAGGGGAGAAACTTGTCGGTTGCTCATGAGTCATTCCTCGGATGGCAACAAGGAGGTGACCTGGGTTTGTCATCACTTGATGCCTTTTCACGGAATATTAGAAACCTTAACTTTGTTGCTGTGGTGTTTTTTTTGTTGTTTTTTTTTTTAAAAAAATATATTTTATTGATTTTTTACAGAGAGGAAGGGAGAGAGATAGTTAGAAACATCGATGAGAGAGAAACATCGATCAGCTGCCTCCTGCACATCTTCTACTGGGGATGTGCCCGCAACCCAGGTACATGCCCTTGACCGGAATCGAACCTGGGACCCTTCAGTCCGCAAGCTGATGCTCTATCCACTGAGCCAAACCGGTTTCAGCAGTTCCTGTGGTGTTTTGTGTGTCTCTCTCTCTCTGTGTGTGTGCTGCTTCCATGGATTTACTTTTTCTATGTCTGACACCTAATTTATTATTTAAAAGCATCCTGAGATAAATCCTCTGAGTCTTCTCAGATCCCTGAGGAGCTTTTAGAAATGCTTTCAGGTGGGCTTTCCCCCATGGAGTTGGACAGCTGCTCTGGGTGGGGCATCATTGGTTACTGAGGGCCTCCCGGTGATGGAAGGTGAGGACAGGGATTAGCATGAGGGTTGCAGGATGCCTTTGTGTGAGTGGGGAGCAAGCTTTGTTCAGGGGAAGTAAGGGGGTGCTCTGGGGCATCGCGACAGCAGCTCACATTCTAATTTTGTAGGAGTTAGTGTGGATGTCTTTGAGAGGAGAGACACATGAAGACACATTCAAAAATTCACAGTGTGTTCCCGTTGTAGGAGTTCCTTGTTCCTCACTCTCTCCTGTGACCAAGGACAGGAGAGAAAATAACAGCCTTTTCCTCATTTCCAGGTCCTTCTGACTGTGAATGTGAAGTGAGCTGATTAACAGGCTGTGACTCCTCAACATAGTGTCACCTGAGGAAACATCCCAGATCCCGATCAGGACCAGGACCACATGGCTGCTTCTAAGGTAAAAGAAGTGTCCTTGGTAAAAGGCTGTTTGCTTTTGTTTGAACATCTGTGTATATATTTATCTTTCCCTCCCCACGCCTGTGTCCCCTCTGCTGCCCATTGCAGTCTGTCCTGCTTCCCACAGTGGGCTGACTCAGTGCTGTTCTCCCTCTGCTCTGTCATCCCTAAACCCCCATTCTGTCCCTGCACTCCCTCCCCCAATTCTTCACCTTGAACCAGTCTCTCTACCTGAAGTGCCTCCCCTTTTTTGCCTCCACTTTTGTTCACCAGGACCCCTCTCCCTCTCACTTCCCTTCATCTCTCTGGGGCTCCTTCCTCTCTTCCATATTTCTCTACTTTTGATATTCTTGCCTTTCCAGGTGTTTCCCTTAACTTATTTGTTTCCTTTTTTCTTTTATTTATTTATCCATTTATTTATTTATTTATTTTCCAAATATATTTTATTGATTTTTTACATAGAGGAAGGGTGAGGGATAGAGAGTGAGAAACATCGATGAGAGAGAAATATCGATCAGCTGACTCCTGCACACCTCCTACTGGGGATGTATCCACAACCCAGGTATATGCCCTGGACCAGAATCAAACCGGGGACCCTTCAGTCCACAGGCAGACATTCTATCCACTGCGCCAAACCAGTCAGGGCCTTTTTCCTTTTTTCTTTTGATAGTCAGTGTCAGCAGTTTCTATTGTTATGGATTCACTCAGCGAGATAGACCACCGACTCAGAATTTAAATTTAGGAGCTTTATTAAGCTGGCCTGCGACTACAGCTACAGCACCCTGCCGAAGCAGAGGCTGAACTGCAGCGCCGACTTCCATGGCCAGCGACTACAGTTACAGCACCCTGCCGAAGCAGAGGCTGAACTGCAGCGCTGACTGCAAGAGTTACATTTTATTATTAAACTAGAGGCCCAGTGCACAAAAATTTGTGCACGGGGTGGGGGGGGTCCCTCAGCCCAGCCTGTGCCCTCTCGCAGTCTGGGATCCCTTGGGAGATAACGACCTGCTGCCTTAGGCCTGCTCCCGGGTGGCAGAGGGAAGGCCCAATCCCTAGGTGCAGCCCCTGGTCGGGTTCAGAGCAGGGCAGATTGGGAGGTTGTGATGCCACCCTCAGTCACGCTCAGGGTAGGGCTGATTGGGGGTTTGGGGCACCGCCCCCTGTCACACTTAAGGCAGGGTCGATGGGGAGGTTGCGGCCCCCTGTCACGTACAGAGCAGGACCCATCAGGGGGGTTGGGGCTCTGTACCCTGTCACGGACAGAGCAGGGCCCATCAGGGGTTTGGGGCGCCATCCCCTCTCACACACAGAGCAAGGCCCATCAGGGGGTTGGGGCGCCGCCACTCTCACACTCAGAGCAGGGCCGATGAGGAGGTTATGGCTCTACCCCATCACACACAGAGCAGGACCCGTGGGGGGGGCGGGTTGGGGCTCCGCACCCTGTCACACACAGAACCGCAGGGCGATCAGGAGGTTGGGGTGCCTTCCCCTGTCACAAACAGAGCAGGGCCGATAGGGAGGTTTTGGCCCCGCCCCCCATCACACACAGAGCCGCAGGGTGATCAGGGGGTTTGGGCGCTGCCCCCTGTCACGCTGATCCCGGTGCCGGGAGGCATATTACCCTTTTACTATATAGGGTAGAGGCCTCGTGCCCGGGTGGGTGCCGGCTGGTTTACCCTGAAGGGTGTCCTGGATCAGGGTGGGGGTCCCCACTGGGGTGCCTGGCCAGCCTGGGTGAGGGGATGATGGCTGTTTGCAGCTGGTCACACACCCTTCAGGGTGGGGGTCCCCACTGGGGTGCCTGGCCAGTCTGGGTGAGGGGCTGAGGGCTGTTTTCAGGCTGGGGGTGACTGAAGCTCCCAACTGCTCCTTTTTTTCTTTTTTTTTCTTTTTTATTCTGGGCCAGCTTTAGCTTTGAGGCTTGGCTCCACCTCTTAGGCCTCTGCTGCTGAAAGTAGGTTTCTGGCCTTTGTTTACAATGTTGCGATCCTGCTGGCTGAAGCCCGGGACTAAAGCCGGTTTCTGGGGTTTGGTTTAGCTTCTATATTTGTTACATAGTTGCTTAGAGTTGCAGGTCAGAGGCCTGCAGCGCCAGGCAGGGAACGTTGGAGTCCTCCATCACTGAATCAAGCAAGCCTCATGTTAGTTTCAAGCTACCTGGCTGTTGGCCGCCATCTTGGGTGGTACTTAATTTGCATATCTCGCTGATTAGCCAATGGGAAGGGTAGTGGTCGTATTCCAATTACCATGTTTCTCTTTTATTAGATAGGATTTTGTGGAGGCTCAGAGAAAAATGTGTCTTTCAAATTCTGGGCCCCCCAATATGGAGGAAACTCTCTTTATTTATACTTTTTCCAGTCCTTTGTCTCCCAAATTTGGGATAAGACTTCTGGGCCTTCTGAGAAAGAAGGCCTGCGTGCTGAATTCCATTAACAAATCTTTTTTAGTTCAGAGTTCCATATGAATTTTTTCTTGCGTTTTCTTTTTCTGAGTATTCAAATGTATGGCACATGATACCGAAATATTGGCATCACAGGTAAAAAGTGATCTTGTGACACATGTGGAAAACACAGGCCCCATCTCAGAACCTGGATCAGAATCTGTGTCTGTACAGAAGTTCATTTCTTTGTGGTCTACTTCACACTTGAGAAGAAGTCCTTATACTTCCAACCAGCATGACCTTTCCAGCTGAAAAATATACACCACTGACCCTGAGCAATGCAAACACAGCATTCAGAAATCTATATGCCCATGTCCATACCATTATTTTACTATTTATTTATTTAAAAAAATATTTTTTTTGATATTTGAGAATAAAGGAGAGAGAGAGAGAGAAACATCAATGATGAGAGAGAATTATTGATCGGCTGCCTCTTGCTCACCCCCTACTGGGGATCGAACAACAAGAGTTAATCCTGTGACTCTTCTTTTTTTACTAGTTTTTATGTTATTTTATTTTATTTATTAATCCTCATCCGATATTTTTCCATTGATTTTTAGAGAGAGTGGAAGAGAGAGGGAAATACAGATAGAACATGGATGTGAGAGAAACACATCGATTTGTTGCCTCTGACCAGAGCCAGGGCCCAAGGAGTCTGCAACCAAGGCAAGTGTCCTTGATCAGGATCGAACCTGGGACCCTTTGGTCTGCAGGTCGACACTCCATCTACTGAGCCAAACCGTCTAGGGCAATCCCGGGACTCTTTTTTTTTTTTTTTAAATATATTTTATTGATTTTTTACCGAGAGGAAGGAAGAGGGAGAGAAACATCAACGAGAGAGAAACATCGATCAGCTGCCTCTTGCAGACCCCCCACTGGGGATTTGCCCTCAACCAAGGCAGATGCCCTTGACCGGAATCGAACCTGGGACCCTTCAGTTCCCAGGCCGGGACTCTTAAGTGCCTAGTCCGACCCTGTATCCACTGAGAGAAACTAGCCAGGGCTTTACCTTAATTTTAAAGTTTTTTTTTCCTGTAAAGGTAAATCTATATCTAGGATTTGTTGACATATGTCATCCTCATTTGTCAGTGTTCAAAGTCATATCAAGGAAAGTTACAGGGCAAAGTGATCTTATGGGTTATTCAGGATACTCCTGTAGGTCTCAACCTCTTCTCCTAAGACTGTTTTAATGTTGCATGACATTATGAACTCTTCTAGTGACCTCTTGGTAAATACTTATTTTCTTTCAGGGACCGTTGACCTTTAGGGATGTGGCCATACATTTCTCTCAGGAGGAGTGGAAATGCCTGGACCCAGCTCAGCGGAAATTGTACCTGGAGGTGATGGTGGAGAACTGCAGCAACCTGGCCTCCCTGGGTGAGGATGACTTCCTTCCCCAGTTCCTACTCCACCTGCAGGGTTTTCCTTTATTATTTTAACATCTCAAGGGGCTTCTGTTTTCTGTGTTAGATGCTTGCTTTCAAGGAACACTGGTCTGCAGACTGAAAGGTTCTAGGTTTGATTCTGGTCAGGGCCAATGGCAGGGTTGCCGGCTCGCTCCCCAGTGGGTACGTGCAGGGGATATCCTATCAGTGATTCTCATCATTGATGTTTCTCTTTCTCTCCCTCTCCATTGCCCTCTGAAACCACGAAAAAAATACATTTTTTTCTTTATTTTTTTAAAATATATTTTATTGATTTTTTACAGAGAGGAAGGGAGAGGGATAGAGAGTTTTTAGGTAGTATTTTGGTACTCGTGATATTTTCATTGTTTTTATCTGTGCTCATGTTATATTCATTCTACTTAGAATTCAGTGAGCTGCTTGCATTTGTATGTCTCTTTTCCCAATTGTCAGGATCTTAAACGATTAATTTTTTATATAAGCTACCTATTCCTTTTCATTATTCTCTCTCTATGGGGTTTCCTTGGTGGTCGATTTGTTAGTGTCTTAGGAGTTCCTTAAATCTCTTCACATTTCCACATGTTTGTTGGTGTCTCTGGATTAAAATGTTAATGAATTAAAATTTTAATGATTTATGTACAAATTCTTTGATTAGTTACTATTTTTTTTTAAGAAATATATTTTATTGACTTTTTTACAGAGAAGAAGGGAGAGGAAATAGAGAGTGAGAAACATCGATCAGCTGCCTCCTGCACATCCCCTACTGGGGATGTGCCCACAACCAAGGTACATTCCCTTGACTGGAATTGAACCTGGGACCCTTCAGTCCACGGGCTGATGCTCTATCCACTGAGCCAAACCAGTCAGAGCTATTTACTGTGTTTCTTTTAAATGTATCTTTTTTAAAAAAATTAAATCTTTATTGTTCAGATTATTACAGTTGTTCCTCTTTTTCTCCCATAGCTGCCCTCCACCCGTTTCCACCCCCACCCTCTGCCCTCACCCCCCCCACCCTCACCCCCCCATCCTCATCGATAGGTGCACAATTTTTGTTCAGTCTCTTCCTGCATCCCCCACACCCCTTTCCCGCCCCCCAAGAATAGTCAGTCCACTCCCTTTCTATGTCCATGATTCTATTATAATCACCAGTTCATTCTGTTCATCTAATTATTTATTCACTTGATTCTTAGATTTACTTGTTGATAGATGTGTATTTGTTGTTCATAGTTTGTATCTTTACTTTTTTCTTCTTCTTCCTCTTCTTAAAGGATACCTTTCAGCATTTCATATAATAGTGGTTTGGTGGTGATGAACTCCTTTAGCTTTTCCTTATCTGTGAAGCTCTTTATCTGACCTTCAATTCTGAATGATATCTTTGCTGGATAAAGTAATCTTGATTGTAGGTTCTTGGTATTCAACACTTTGAATATTTCTTGCCACTCCCTTCTGGCCTGCAAAGTTTCTGTTGAGAAATCAGCTGACAGTCATATGGGTACTCCATTGTAGGTAACTGACTTTCTTTCTCTTGCTGCTTTTAAGATTCTCTCTTTGTCTTTTGCTCTTGGCATTTTGATTATGATGTGTCTTGGTGTGGTCCTCTTTGGATTCCTTTTGTTTGGGGTTCTCTGCGCTTCCTGGACTTGTAAGTCTATTTCTTTCACCAGGTAGGGGAAGTTTTCTGTCATTATTTCTTCAAATAGGTTTTCAATATCTTGCTGTCTCTCTTCTTCTGGCACCCCTATAATTTGGATGTTGGTACGCTTGAATCTGTCCCAGAGTCTCCTTACACTATCTTCGTATTTTTGGATTCTTTTTTCATTTTGCTTTTCCAGTTGTGTGTGTTTTGCTTCTTCATATTTCAGATCTTTGCCTTGATTCTTGCGCTCCTCTGGTCAGCTGTTGGGAGTCTGTATAATATTCTTTATTTCAGTCAGTGTATGCTTAATTTGTAGTTGGTCCTTTATCACAACCTCGAGCGTCTCATTAGATTTCTTGAGGGTCTCATTATGTTTAATGGCAGTTTCTAGAAAATTCTTGAAAAACCTTAAAAGTGTGGTTTTGAATTCTATATCTAGTCGTTTGCTTTCCTCCATTTATGTCATTTGTGTCCTGTTTCTTTGTCTCTGCATTTTTTATGCTTCCCTGTGTTGGTATAGTGGCTTTGTGTGCTAGGTGTCCTATAGGGCCCAGTGGCTCTGCCTCCCCAATTACCTGAGGTAGACACTCTTGGTGCACCCCCTTGTGGTTTTTGTGGACAGTCTTGTTGTAGTTAAGCCTTGATTGTTGTAGGTAACACTGGGATGAATTGACCTCCAGGCCAATTGGCTGTGAGAATCGGCTGTGTCTGCAGTGGGAGAACTTCTGTGCTGGAGACACCCCTCCGGGTCAAGACTTGCTTCAATGGGGCTTTGGTGCTCACTGAGTCTGCCCCCTGAGTGTGTCCCCCGGAGCTGCAGTCTGGATGGTCCCACTCTGACCACCTGGCACACCCACACCAGCTCCTGGATCTCTAAGGAGGTGCTAATCTAGCCTTTTCCTGAGGCTACCCAGCAGGAGCCAGCTGTGAAGCAATGCAAGTTGCCCTGGGGCCTTCGGCCAGCTGAAGTTTGTTAGGTAATTATCAGATTGCAAAGGGCTAGGACTTTCATATGCAAAAGCCTCCACACATGGCTTGGGCAGGGTGGGGTCCCAGGAGATCAACAGGGCGGAGCAAGCAGTTATGGCTGCTCTCAGTCCTGCCCTCAGAGGCCCTACTTCTCAGTGTCCGGGAAATTGCTGCAAGCACTTCCGAGAGAAAGCTATCCTCGAGCTCCGACTGATGCCAGACAGTCCAGTTTCTCCCGTATGAGTATGGGTCCCCAGAGACTCACCCGGAACTGGATCTTAGAGCTTGAGACTCCCTCCTGATTGAAAAAGACAACCGTGTCCTCAGCCGCCAGCCCTCTCCTAGTGCACCTCTGCACCTCTGTATTTTACTCCCACACTGCACCTCCTCTGAGTCTCGGTATGCTTTTCTCTTTCCTTCTAGTTGTAGAATTTCCACTCAGCCAGCCTTCCTGTGGTTCTGGATGATGTCCGTTCCATCTTTTAGTTGTATTTTTGAAGTTGTTGTGGGAGGCAGCAATTTACGGTGGTTACCTATGCCGCCATCTTGGTTTTTCCCAAATATTAAATGTATCTTCATTGATTTCAGAGAGTAAACGAGAGGGAGAGTAATAGAAACATTAGTGAAGAGAGAGAATCATTGATCACATGCCTCCTGTACATTGGGGGAATCGATCCTTCAACCCAGGCCTGTGCTCTTCTGTGGGACCAAACTGTGACCTCCTTGTTCATAGGTAATATCTCTACCACTGAGTCACCACTCTCAGGCAAATTCTTTGATCTTTTGAGTTGATCACATCATTCATTCATGATTCTACTCTATATTTTAATTTGTATTTTATGTATTTCAATTTCCTCTTTTGGTGTGATGTTTGTAAAATACTTTCTCATTGTATTTTTATTTTGATTAAATAATATTTTTGTGATATTACATAGTTGTCTTTTTTTCCTTCTTTACAGCATTAAGATGTTTATTTTCCGTTCTTTTTGAGATATTTAATATATTTTCATTAATGTAGTGCCAGTTTGGATATATTTATTTTGTTTTCCTGATGGTACACTTTTTCTGTTTTGTTTTTTTTTCAAGACTTGATATCTTTTGTTCAGATTCCTGAATTGTAAAGTAGCAGGCTTTTGAACATGCTTTCTATAGGAAGAAACAAATAATAACCTCTGGAACAAATTCTCCTTTCGGTCAACACTATTTTCAGGATCTCTGTTCTTGGTTCGGTTGTCTGTTTAATTTCCCAGTTGCAAATGTTCTCTGTTTCCTTCTAAGACACACGGTGTTTTTTCAGGCTTCATATAAATGTTCAGTACCGCAGTCTTTGTGGTGCTCGAACAATTTCTCATTTTTAGCAGCCATTACAGGGCACTCACCATGCACTGCCATTCTGTTCACACTCTATGTCATACACAACTGACACTTGTTCAAGGAGCTTCAAAACAGGGAGATCATTGAAAATGGACTTCCCTCATACCTCCCTCTCTCTCCAGCGAAGAAACTTGTAATTAGGAGTGTTTTTATAATATTGCCATTGCATGCCAGGAGGTTTAAGCAGGTATCATTTGCAAATGTAGGCAACTCTTTGTCTCTCTTTGATGTGAGTTTTTCTCATTGTACCTATTTTGAGCTTTGTTGAATCCTTCAGTGGGTCTTGGAGTACTCAAAACTGTCATTGGCCTATAGTTGCTGGTAACTTCAGCACTCACCACCTGATTGTCAAAGTTGAAAATTTGTTTTCTTTCAGGTATGTCATCAGAAGATGACCAGGCCTTTATTCCAAAGCCCGGAATACAAGATTTGTTCTCTGAAATAATACTGGTAAGATATAAAAGCTGTCGCTTTGATAATGTACACTTAATGAAAGCCTTGGAAGAGTGTGATGAGAAGAGACTAGATTAAGTCTACCAGACCTGAGGCCCTGAACCTAGGCAAATTACCGAAAATTAGGTACAGCAATATAGCGGCAGATTCGGAAATTACCAAAAAATCGGTACAGCAGTCTGGTAGGGTTCATATAAACAGAACTAATCTGGAATAGTTATAACAAAATTGTTGTTACCTCTACAGGTCAAGTGTATAATACTTTTGTGAAACCTCTGATATTAGAGTCAGTTCCATTGGCAGATCAGTGTGTTTCTGCAGGTGAAAGTTGAAAACAACTTTTTACTGTTATGCACTCTTGGAAAGGAAATTCTGGAAAAACTAGGAATTATAGTCTGTAGTGTAAATAATCCTTTGAATTGCTTAAAATGTAGGGTGGGATTATATTTTCATGCAATTATTTCTAAAATGTAGAGATTTATAATGTATCTATAAAATTTAAATGTACTCAAATTGAAAATCTTATGAATATTATATATATATATATATATATATATATATATATATATATATGTTCTATTGATTTTTTTTACAGAGAGGAAGGGAGAGGGCTAGAGAGTTAGAAAGATCGATGAGAGAGAAAGCTCAATCAGCTACCTCCTGCACACTCCTTACTGCGGATGTGTCTGTAACCAAGGTACATGCCCCGACTGGATTCAAACCTGGGATCCCCCAGTCCACAGGCCGACGCTCTTTCGTCTGAAGCAAACAAGCCAGGGCTTATTATTACTTTTAAATATATTTTTATTAAACTCAGAGAAGTACTGAGAGGGAGGGAGCGAGAGAAACATCATTGATAAGAAACAATCATTGATCAGCTGCCTCCAGCATGCCGCCCATGAGGATTAAACCCGAAACCTGAGCATATGCTCTTGACTGAAATTGAACCTGGGTCCCTTCAGTCCTCAGGGTAATGCTCTATTCACTGAGCCAATTAGGCTAGGTATTTCATTATTTTTTTTATAAGAAAAAATATTTTTATTGATTTTGATAGGAACATAGATAAAGAGGGAAAGGCAAACATCAATGATGAGAGATAATCACTCTCTATGTGATTATCATATCTTGGCTGCCTCCTGCATTCCTCATACAGGAGACCGATTCCAAACCCAGGGCTTGTGCCCTACCCGGAATGGAACCATGACCATCTTGCTCATACATTGAAGCTCAACCAGTGAGCCATGCTTGCTGGGCAATTTGGCAGTCTTTTATTTATTTATTTATCTTTAAATATATTATTGATTTTTTACAGGGAGGAAGAGAGGAGGATAGAGAGATAGAAACATTGATCAGCTGCCTACTGTACACTCCCCACTGGTGACATGCCCACAACCAAGTTACATGCCGTTGACCGGAATCGAATCTGGACCCTTCAGTCCGCAGGCCAACGCAGTATCTACTGAACCAAACCAGCTAGGGCAATTTGGCAGTGTCTCTCTCTCTCTTTTTTTAATATATTTTATTTTATTTATTTATTTTTTAAATATATTTTATTGATTTTACAGAGAGGAAGGTAGAGAGACAGAGAGCCAGAAACATCGATAAGAGAGAAACATCGATTAGCTGCCCCCCGCACACCTCCCACTGGGGATGTGCCCACAATCAAGGCACATGCCCTAACTGGAACCGAACCTGGGACCCTTGAGTCCACAGGCCAACGCTCTATCCACTGAGCCAAACTGGCCACGGCTGTTTGGCAGTTTCTTAAACAGGAATTTATTCTTCTTTCTCTGACAATGTTTTGTATTTATTTTTTGTCTATAATTTTAATAAATTAGGAAAGCTTTTTCTATAAAACCCACTTGGTTTAATGAGAATCACATAATGGTTCTTATGGAACAAGTGTACAATTTTAATGAAGTTATAACTGTCACTAAAGGACTTCCTATCTCTCATTGTCACCAGAGTACCTATAATGGAGAGAGCAGTTATCAATGGATTGAACACTGGAAAAATTTTAAGCAAGAGTCATATCTGAATCATCAGTGGAGAAGAGAGCTTGCAGAGGACCATTATAAAAGTGGAAAAGTCATTTCCCAAATGTCCAATCCCAATACACATCAGGTTATTCTTATTGTGGAGAAGACACACAAAGGAAGTAAATGTGTCCAGTCTTTTCAGCAGTCTTCAAATTACCATGAACAAGAGAATATTCATTCAGGGGAGGAGGCTGACAAATGGAATCCTTGTGGTAGACTTTCCAGTCAAATATTCAGTCTAACTAAAATGAAAAAATTCCATAATAGAGAAAAACCTTATAAATGTAAAGATTCTGGTAAAATATCGAATTGGCCTTCAGTTTGTACTCTAAATCAGAAAATTCATACTGGAGAGAAGCCTTACAAATGTAAAGCATGTGGCAAAACCTTTAAATGTCATTCATCTCTTACTGTACACGAGGGAAGAATTCATACTATAGCAAAATTTCACAAACTCAGAGAAGATGGACAATGCTTTAGTCAGTCCTCAGGTCATACTCAACCTCATAGAAATCATCCAGGAGTAAAGTCTTATAAATGTTCAGAATGTGACAAAGACTTTAGCCGGTGCTGTACCCTTAGTACTCATCTGAGAATTCACACTGGAGAGAAACCTTATGACTGTAGAGATTGTGGCAAAGCCTTTGGCAGCTCCTCAGACCTTAGGAAGCATCAGAGAGTTCATACTGGAGAGAAGCCTTATAAATGTAGAGAATGTGGTAAAGCCTTTAGATGGTCCTCATATCTTAATACGCATCAGAGAGTTCATACTGGAGAGAAGCCTTATAAATGTAGAGAATGTGGCGAAGCCTTTAGATGTTACTCCCAGCTTACTAGACATCAGAAAGTTCATACTGGAGAGAAGCCTAATAAATGTAGAGAATGTGGCAAAGTCTTTAGATGGTCCTCACACCTTACTAGACATCAGAAAGTTCATACTGGAGAGAAGCCTTATAAATGTGGAGAATGTGGCAAACTCTTTAGATGGTCCACAGACCTTACTAGGCATCACCGATTTCATACTGGAGAGAAGCCTTATAAATGTGGAGAATGTGGCAAAGCCTTTACAACGTCCTCAAACCTTACTATGCATCAAACAGTTCATAATGGAGAGAAGCCTTATAAATGTGGAGAATGTGGCAAAGCCTATATATGGTATTCACGCCTTACTAGGCATCAGAGAGTTCATACTGGAGAGAAGCCTTATAAATGTAGAGAATGTGGTAAAGCCTTTAGATGGTCCTCATATCTTAATAGTCATCAGAGAGTTCATACTGGAGAGAAACCTTATAAATGTGGAGAATGTGTTAAATCCTATAGATCGTCCTCACAACTTACTAGGCATCAGAGAGTTCATACTGGAGAGAAGCCTTATAAATGTAGAGAATGTGGAAAAGCCTTTACAAGGTCCTCACACCTTACTACACATCAGAGTGTTCATACTGGAGAGAAACTTTAGAAATGTGGAGAATATGGCAAAGTCTAGATGCTCCTCAGAACTTAGTCCGCATAACAGCATTCATACTGGAGAGAAGCCTTGTAAGTATAGAGTAAGTGGCAAACCCTTTAGAAGGTCCTCAGAAGTCTTATACCATATATGTAGAGAATGTGGGAAAACCTTCAGTGTAGCATCATACCTAAAGTAGAGAGATTATACTGGAGAGAAGCCTTTTAAATATAGAAAGTACAACAAAGATTTTATTTACTGTTTCTGCCATACTAGACAGCATAGATTTCATAGTTGAGAGAAGTCTTAGAGATGTGCAGCGTTTCATGAGTCCTTGACCAACAGTGAGAACTTACTGAACATCACAGTATTCACTCTGGACAGAAGCCTAATGAATGTGAAAAATGTAAAAAAGCCTTGAAAAGTCATTCAGGTATTACTGTACTTGAGAGATTTCCGAACAGAGTCCTTACAAATGTAAAGAATAGGCTGGAGCCTTTACCCACACCTCAAAATTTACTAAACATCAGAGATTTCATACTGGAGGAAACCTTACACTATAGAAAATGTGAGAAAGCACTGGCTGGCATGACTCAGTGGCTTACCTTCGACCACGCACCACAATGTCAGGGTGCAATTCCTGGTCAGGGCAGTGGCCCTAGTTATGTAAGCGATCTCCAGTGTGGGGCTGGTAGGAGCAAGCTGATCCACGATTCTCTCTTATACATATTACTATCCCACCGTCTTCTTTCCTCTCTGAACTCAATAAAAATATATTTTGAAAGAAAAAAAAATAGGAAACCTTTAGTCAGTGTGCATTCCTTCCTGTACATCAGAGAGTTTATACTGGAGAGAAACATTGCAAATGTGATGAGTGATATATTCTTTTTATATCAATGGAGTCTCTTAAAATCAGAGAATTCATTGTGAAGGGAAGCCTTACAAAGGTGAAGAATGAGGCACAACTTTTAATTATCCTTGTCTTACTCAACACAAGAGAACTCGTAGTGGAGGGAACACCTATAAATGTACTGTGTGCAACTTTGATCAGCAGTGGGGTTGCCTGCATTGTGAAGCTTCATTTTAGAGCATGGACTCATGAAGCAGGAAGTCAGTGTTCATTTCCCGATTAAGTCTCATGCCCTGTTCGTGGACTATATATCCAGTAGTTTTCATGCAAGAGGCAGCTTATAGATGATTCTCTGTTATCATTGCTGTTTCTGTCTCTCTCCCTCTCCCTTCTCTCTCAAATCCTATACCAGTGATGTAGTACAACATAGGAGATGTTTCATTCCTAGGATGCAGAATTGCTATGAACTCTGCATTGGAGAGAGGAAACCTGTTTCCGAGCTGCACTCCTAGCTGAACCCAGAAAATTAAGTTTATTTCTTTCATTTCCTATTTCATATTCTTCATGTTATGTTTTTCTTTTCTCATTTTTCTACTCAGCTGATATTCTTTTCTGCAGTGCTTTAACAATGCCATCTAAACCTCTTCCCCTCTGTTCTGCAATTTAGAATTTTACTATTGCAATAACTGACTTCACAATTTGGCAAGATCTTGCTCTATATTCATGTAGTAGAAAGGTGACCATTGATGTTTCCATGCTGGATTCTAGATTTTGAATATGAATGTTAATTTTTGGATTATAATAAATTGGCTTCTGTATGCTTTATAACTGGAATGATTTTTCTTGTCCTGATTTTCATTGTTTTCCTTAAGAATTTCTCAGTGTTACCTCATTCCCTTCTTTCTTGTGATGAACTCAGCCCTTGTTAAACAAATTTTATTGTCAATTACTTAAATGTTGCTGAACATTGGTCATTCTTCCAAGAGGAATCCCAGAGACCAATGCAGATTTGTGGTTGAAAAATTTTATTTTTCATCAGAAGTTATTTTGTATATTGACAGCATGACCACAGTTATGTTCATAGGCGCATTAGTTGTCCCCACATTGTTTCCCTACCGTCACTGTAAGTCCCAGGGATGGCAGGATAGCAGTGATTGAAATGAAAGCGCAACATACATTCCTTCTCCAGTGACTTGTAAATTGTACAAGCTCGTAATATCAGATGCTTTGCATGGGCCAACCCAAAGGATCACACAATGATTAAAGAAGCTAGATATTGGGTACCCTTCTACTCTACTTCCTTACATTTCCATGGAGCATTCATACGTATAAGAATCTCCTGATATTTTGTGACTAGGTCTCTATCTGGACTGGGGGCTTTATAGTTTTGTTTGGGACAAACTATTGGATCCGGATCATTGATAGGAATTTGATGTCACCTTCACAAGAGTTCCATTTTCTGGTACTGTAGTGAGTAATATTGAGGGTGTGTATTGATGGAAAAGATACAAAAGATTTGTTTTTCACTTGGTCATTAGGAAAATAGATGAAGCAGACATTGTTTCAGGGTTAAGAGGGCCTTCTGTCTTCATTTTGTTCAGAATGCATATTCTGCTTTGGGATGAAAAGCTCTTAAAGACTTCAATATGTTTTATCTCATGGCACAAATGTAGCAATTACTGAAATTCAGAGGTCCACCAAAATATGTATTTTGCCAACCTGTCAAAAAAATGTCTGACTTTGACTCATGCACGCCACACAGCTATTACTGTGTTGGCCTTTGTCACATTTTATTCGACACTCTATGGGTAATGTAGTCTGTTCTGTTGACTACATAGCCAGGTGTTTCTTGTACTATAAATTCTCGCAGCACACCAGTTTGCCAGTGTGACACTCTGCTTGATAATCTCTGCTATAAACTTATCAAATCCATCTTGTCTAATGAGTCATTTAAGACCAATTTTTCCAAAAGCCCAGGACCAGACAGCTTCACAGGGGAGTTTTACGAAACATTCAAGGAAGAACTAAAACCTGTCCTCAGACTACTACAAAAAATTCAAGAGGAAGGAACACTTCCAAGCTCATTCTATGAAGCCAGCATCACCCTAATACCAAAACCAGGTAAAGACAACACAATGAAAGAGAATTACAGGCCAATATCCCTCATGAACATAGATGCCAAAATCCTCAACAAAATCTTAGCAACTCGGATCCAGCAGTACATCAGAAAGATCATACACCATGACCAAGTAGGATTTATCCCAGGGGTGCAAGGATGGTACAATATCCGCAAATCAATAAACGTGATACATCACATAAACAAATTGAAAGAAAAAAACCACATGGCCGTATCAATTGATGCAGAAAAAGCATTTGACAAAATTCAACCCCCATTTTTGATAAAAACTCTCAGTAAGGCGGGAGTAGAAGGATCATACCTCAACATAATAAAAGCCATATATGATAGACCCACAGCCAACATCATACTCAATGGACAAAAACTAACACCATTTCCCCTGAGAACAGGAACAAGACAGGGATGCCCCCTCTCACCACTCCTGTTCAACATAGTACTGGAAGTGTTAGCCATTGCAATTAGGCAAGAAGAAGAAATAAAAGGCATCCAAATTGGAAAAGAAGAAGTAAAACTGTCCTTATTTGCAGATGACATGATATTATACATACAAAACCCTAGAGACTCCATCAAAAAGCTACCAGACTTAATACATGAATTTGGCAATGTAGCAGGATACAAAATTAACCCCAAGAAATCTGAGGCATTTTTATACACCAATAGTGAACTTTCAGAAAGAGAGATTATAAAAACAATCCCGTTTACCATCGCACCAAAAAAATTAAGCTACCTAGGAATAAACTTAACTAAAGAGGTAAAAGACCTCTACTCAGAAAACTACAGGACGTTGAAAAAAGATAGAGAGGAAGACATAAACAGATGGAAGAACATACCGTGTTTATGGATTGGTAGGATCAACATCATTAAAATGTCCATACTACCCAAAGCAATCTATAAATTTGACGCACTTCCCATTAAAATACCAATGGCATACTTCATAGATCTAGAACGAACTCTCCAAAAATTTATCTGGAATAAAAACAGACACCAAATAGCTGCAGCAATCCTGAAAAAGAACAAAGTAGGTGGAATCTCAATACCAGATATCAAGATGTATTACAAAGCCACTGTACTCAAAACTGCCTGGTACTGGCACAAGAATAGGCATATAGATCAATGGAACAGAATAGAGAGCCCAGAAATCGGCCCGAACCAATATGCTCAATTAATATTTGACAAAGGAGGCAAGAACATACAATGGAGCCAAGATAGTCTCTTCAATAAATGGTGTTGGGAAAACTGGACAGATATATGCAAGAAAATGAAAGTAGAGCACCAAATTACACCATACACAAAAATAAACTCAAAATGGATAAAGGACTTAAATGTACAACAGGAAACCATAAAAATTCTAGAAGAATCCAAAGGCAACAAAATCTCAGACATATGCTGAAGCAATTTCTTCACTGATACAGCTCCTAGGGCTTGAAACTAAAGAGAAAATGAACAAATGGGACTACATCAAAATAAAAAGCTTCTGCACAGCAAAAGAAACCATCAACAAAACAATGAGAAAGCCTACTGTGTGGGAAAATATATTTGCCAATGTCATATCTGATAAGGGCCTAATCTCCAAAATTTATAGGGAACTCATACAACTTAACAAAATTTAGGTAAACAATCCAATCAAAAAATGGGCAAAGGACCTAAATAGACACCTTTCAAAAGAGGACATTCAGAAAGCCAAGAGACATATGAAAACATGCTCAAAGTCACTAATCATCCAAGAGATGCAAATCAAAACAACAATGAGGTACCATCTCACACCTGTCAGACTGGCTATCATCAACAAATCAACAAACGACAAGTGCTGGAGAGGATGTGGAAAAAAAGGAACACTTGTGCACTGCTGGTGGGAATGCAGACTGGTGCAGCCACTATGGAAGACAGTATGGAGTGTCCTCAAAAAGTTAAAAATGGAACTCCCATTTGACCCTGTGATCCCACTTCTAGGAATATATCCCAAGAAACCAGAAGCACCAATCAGAAAGGATATATGCACCCCTATGTTAATAGCAGCACAATTCACCATAGCTAAGATCTGGAAACAGCCTAAGTGCCCATCAGTAGATGAATGGATTAGAAAACTGTGGTACATCTACACAATGGAATACTATGCTGCTGTAAAAAGGTAGGAACTCTTACCATTTGCAACAGCATGGATGGAACTGGAGAGCATTATGCTAAGTGAAATAAGCCAGTCAATTAAGGAAAAATACCACATGATCTCACTCATTCATGGATAATAGAGACCATTATAAACTTTTGAACAATAATAGATACAGAGGCAGAGCTGCCTCAAACAGATTGTCAAACTGCAGCGGGAAGGCCAGGGAGGGTTGGGGGCAGGAGGTAGGGGAGTAAGAGATCAACCAAAGGACTTGTATGCATGCATATAAGCATAACCAATGGACATAAGACACTGGGGGATAGGGGAGACTAGGGGACTGTCTAGGGTTGGGGGAAAAATGGACACATATGTAATACCCTTTGTAATACTTTAAGCAATAAAAAAAAAATTTAAAAAAAATAAAAAAAGACCAATTTTTCGTATTGACTTTTTTTTTCCTGACAGATCTATCCATTGATGTCAATGGGAAGCTAAAGTCCCTAGCTAGGACTGTGTTAATTAGTTTAAAAATGCCAATAACTACATACCTATCAATAATCACTTACAATATAAATGAGTTAACTGCTTCAACCAGAAAACGCAGGCTAGCTAAATGGACATGAGAACGATACCCATAATTATGCTGTGTAAATGAGACCCATTTCAGATGAAAGTAAAGGGTTGGAAAAAAAACTTATTTCATCTCCACCTTTGGGCCCCAAAGAAACTACTCTGCAGAGAATTTTGCTCTGGTGAGAGCTCTAATCTTGGACAGTGTACATACACTAGGCATGAGGATAACCATGCTCAGAGTTAGCTGACCCATGTGGAAGCTCTGCCTTTTAGTGAAGTCAGCATGTAAATAGTTTTTCATTCCCCAGAAGTTTGTTTTGGAAGGAAAAGTAGAAGGAGACTTTCTGTATTATTATCAATGGCCCATTAATGAGATTACAGAGACTACTAAATTAATAACATTCATTTGACAATATACTCCCAGAACACACAGACCTCAAAGATCACAACTTACTATCAATATATTCTGTTGAAAAATACATTAATTAAAATTTCTCCGAAAAAAAAATTTCTCGCCCACAGTGTTGGAAGGTATGTTATCAGGTGCCTACTCATGGATGGACATCTGTGTCTGTTTCTGACACTTCCATCATCTACAATAGAAATTAGACTTCAAAAATGAAGAGTCAAAACATAAGTAGACAGCCATCCGAAAACACTGGTGTGGCCAATCAAATGAATGTTACTGCTAATAGTAGCAGTAATTAATAATAACAATAGGATTCTGTTAAGCTTACATATATGTATCAGCTATTAATATTACTGAAAGTATATTATATGCCCTTAAACTATAAGAAAATATACTAAACACAATATATAATAAGTAAAACAAAACCTGAATCATCATAACAAATTTAATCCCTTGTGCCATACCAATGTTGCTCAGTTATTGAGCATAGAGTTAGGAACTGTGAAGTGAGGGTTCCATTCTAGCTTGGTACACATGCCAGGGTTGTGGGCTCCATCCCCAAGGAGGGGCATGCAGGATACAGCTGATCCACCTCTCCCTCTTTCCTCTCTGAAATCAGTAAAAATGTATTATTTTAAAAAATTGCTTGTTATACTTAATAGAGGCCCATAAGACTTGACTGCCTCCCATTTACAGTATTTTCACTTTACAAAAAAAGAAAATTGGCCCTGCCATCCAAGGTTACAGTCTCCAACCCCAATGGTCCATTATTTATGAAGAAAAACTAAGACTGAGCCTTCCCACTACCAAGGCACTTCATTATTTTACAAAAAGTTGGCTCCTCAGTACTTCCTTTGGGTTGATTATCCTAAAGGGAATGTGTGCATGAAAAGGGGACACCTGCTAACTTACCAAGCTCATTGAAGGCCTGCATGTCAGTCTTTCGAAGTCAGAGACCTAAAGTAACCAGAAAGGATGGTCTGAAATGAAAATTGTTTTAAAAGCAGTTTATAGCAGGTAGTCAGGTCCTAGACAAGAATCTTCCTTAACAAGAAGGAATCCTTATCTAAGCCTGTTAATTTTCTTTTGCAGCCAGGATAACATTTCCTTTGAAATATCAGGGTAACTTCCCCTTTTACAGAGCCCTCAGGACACAACCAGTGCACCAGGGGCAAAATGTAAACACTCTCATTGTTATTATGTTTATTGTTCACTGTTAATTAAGGTGTGTACACTTATATAAAAGACTAGTAGCCCGGTGCACAAAAATTTGTGCACTCGCGGGGGGGGGGCGGGGGGGGGGCTCAGTTATTAAACATTGGCATAACACTGACCACATTGTTGGTGGTGGTGGTCTTGTCAGAATGTGTTTTATTATGCAGATGAAAATCTATTTAAACAGATTTGATGTAGGTATTTTCAAAGATGGAAAAATTGTCCTTGTCAACTATTTTAGTTGATTTGTATCTTCACTAATTGTCATCATTTCAAAGTTTTCAGTCCCCATATGGATTGCTGGATATAATAGGTCATCACTGGGGAATGAGCCTGCAACACAGACAAGTGCCCTCACCGGTTATCAAACTGTGACCTGGAGTTCATAGGTAGGACTCTTATCCACTGAGCCACACCACTCAGACTATTTTCTTTTCTTTTTCTTTTTTAAAATATTTTTTATTATTTATTTATTTTAAAATATGTTTTATTGATTTTCTTACAGGGAGGAAGGGAGAGAGATAGTCAGAAACATCGATGAGGGAGAAACATCTATCAGCTGCCTCCTGCATATCTCCTACTGGGGATGTGCCCACAACCCAGGTACATGCCCCTGACCGGAAACGAACCTGGGACCCTTTAGTCCACAGGCCGAAGCTCTCTCCACTGAGCCAAACCGGTTTCGGCTCCTTTTATTTTCTACAATTCCACAAGAGGAATCAAAGTGATACGTGTTTCTTTAATAGAACACCACAAATAGAAGATGCACAAATGCACTTCCCTCATCTCTCTCTCCTGTGAAGAAACGGAATTGGGAGTGTTTTTATAATATTGCCATTGTGTGCCAGAGGGTTTGAGCCAGTATCATTGGCAAATGTAAGCAACTCTTTGTCCCTCTTTGATGTGAGTTTTCCTCGTTGTATCTACCTTGAGCTTTTGTTGAATCCTACAGTGGTTCTTGGAGTACTCCAAAATGTCATTTGGTCAGTACTTCCAGGTAAGTTCTAAGTGCACTCACCTGATTGTCAAAATGGAAAATTTGTTTCTTTCAGCTATGTCACCTAAAGATAACCAGGCCTTTATGCCAAAGCCCGGAATACAAGATTATTCTCTGAAATAATACTGCTAATATATAAAAGGTGTCGCTTTGATAATGTACACTTAATGAAAGCCTTGAAATTTGAGGAAGAGTGTGATGACAACAGAGGATATTAATATAAACAACTAATCTGGAAAAATTATCATAATAAATTTCTTTTTACCTAAAGAGGTCAGGTATATTATGAATTTGGGAAACCTCCCAATTTATTTATTTATTTATTTTTTTAAAAAAATATATTTTATTGATTTTTTACAGAGAGAAAGGGAGAGAGATAGTTAGAAACATCGATGAGAGAGAAACATCGATCAGCTGCCTCCTGCACATCTCCTACTGGGGATGTGCCCGCAACCCATGTATATGCCCTTGACCGGAATTGAACCTGGGACCTTTCAGTCCACAGGCCGACGCTCTATCCACTGAGCCAAACCGGTTTCGGCAAACCTCCCAATTTAAAGTCAATTACATTGGCAGATCAGTGTGTTTGTGCATGTGAAGTTTGAAAACAAATTTTTACTGTTATGCATTCTTGGAAAGGAAATCTGGAAAAACTAGGAATTCGCATAGTCTGTAGTGTAAATAATTTGCGTTGTTTAAAATACAGGGTGGGATTAAACTTTGTCAATTATTTCTTTTTTTTCTTTTTTCCTGGCATAAGCTTTTTTTAAAAAAATTAAATCTTTATTGTTCAGATTATTACACTTCCTCTTTTTTCCCCCCATAGCTCCTCTCCACCCGGTTCCCAACCCACCCTCTGCCCTTACTGCCCCCTCCCCCAATGTCCTCATCCATAGATGTAAGATTTTTGTCCAGTCTCTTCCCGCAACCCCCACACACCCCCCTCCCCTCAGAATAGTCAGTCCACTCTCTTTCTATGCCCCTGATTCTATTATATTCACCTCTCAGTCCGCAGGCTGATGCTCTATCCACTGAGACAAACTGGTTAGGGCTCCATTGTCAGTTTTAAGGAGGAAATTCACTAGAATGTGGAAAGTTGGAGATCACTTTTATCACATTTCTGGAGGTTGCATTTGCCCCTGTTGATTGTATCCTCTCCCACAGAGAAGGCTCCTGTTTGATGCAGGCAAGTCTTCATCAGGGTTTATGTTGGGGCATTCCCCTCCATTCATTGGTGTATGTATCTGTGTGAATACAGTATCACACCTACTTGCTTACTCTTGCTTTGTTAAATGTTCAATGTAAAAAAGCGAATCTTCCAACTTATCTAAATCAAAGTACTTAGCCTCTCCCGAATCTCCTTTGCATAAATTACAGCCAAAATTGCCTTGGAATTTCTATAGGTAAACAACTTACGGTGTAGAACACTTGGACATATTAAGGAATATCTTTCAGTTTATTTGTGTCTGCTTTCTTTAGGATTGTTTTGTCATTTTCAGTGTTTCTTTCACTGTCTTTGTACAATGGATTTTTTTGTGTTTATCTATTTATTATATGTGGTGTGTTATCTGGCTTTGGTTGACAATACTAAGGGGTGATAATTTATTGGCCTAAAGCAATTAAATACTTACACAGGTAAAACATAATCCTCTGTTCTGGCTTATTGTAAATTAGAGGTTTCTAAACAGTGTATATCTTTGAAGTAAATAAAGATTTATAAATCTCAAAGGAATAACTATATTCATAAAAATACTGGAAGATAATCAAAATTTTAAAAATGGTGATGGGATGAAATAAACTGATAATAGTTATGATTCTTATATATCTGTTTAAAATATTGTTGATTTTTAAATGTTTTGTTTCCCAAATATAAGGAAAAGTAACAGGAGACATTTTACATTTACATCAATGTCCCATTAACTAGGTCAGTGATGGCGAACCTTTTGAGCTCGGCGTGTCAGCATTTTGAAAAACCCTAAATTAACTCTGGTGCCGTGTCACATATAGAAATTTTTTGATATTTGCAATCATAGTAAAACAAAGACTTCTATTTTTGATATTTATTTTATATATTTAAATGCCATTTAACAAAGAAAAATCAACACAGCCAGTTGGCCTGGAGGTCAAATCCCCCCCAGTATTTCCTACAACAATCAAGGCTTAACTACAACAAGACTGCGCACAAAGACCACAAGGGGTGCACCAAGGAAGCATAAAAAATGCGGAGACAAAGAAACAGGACACAACTGACAGAAATGGAGGATAGAGAGTTCAAAACCACACCTTTTTTAAAAAAAATATATTTTATTGAGTTTTTACAGAGAGGAAAGGAGAGAGATAGAGAGTTAGAAACATCGAGGAGAGAGAAACATCGATCAGCTGCCTCCTGCACATCCCCCATTGGGGATGTGCCCACAACCAAGGTACATGCCCTTGACCGGAATCGAACCCGGGACCCTTCAGTCCACAGGCCAACGCTCTATCCACTGAGCCAAACCGGTTTTGGCCAAAACCACACTTTTAAGTTCTCTCAAGAACTGTCTAGAACAGCCGTGGGCAAACCACGGCCCGCGGGCCGAATCCGGCCCGTTTGAAATGAATAAAACTAAAAAAAAAAAGAGACCGTACCCTTTTATGTAATGATGTTTATTTTGAATTTATATTAGTTCACACAAACACTCCATCCATGCTTTTGTTCTGGCCCTCCGGTCCAGTTTAAGAACCCATTGTGGCCCTTGAGTCAAAAAGTTTGCCCACCCCTGGTCTAGAAGCCACTGATAAACTAAGTAAGGCCCTCGAAAAGACTGGTGAGACCGCCGATAAATATAGTGAGATCATCAAGAAATCTAATGAGACCATCGATGTTGTGATAAAGAACCAACTAGAAATTAAGCATAAACTGACTGAAATAAAGAATATTATACAGACTCCCAACAGCAGACCAGAGGAGCGCAAGAATCAAGTCAAAGGATTTGAAATGCGAAGAAGCAAAAAACACCCAACCGGAAAAGCAAAATGAAAAAAGAACCCGAAAATATGAAGATAGTGTAAGGAGCCTCTGGGACAGCTTCAAGCGTACCAACATCCAAATTATAGGGGTGCTAGAAGATGAGAGAGAGCAAGATATTGAAAACCTGTTTGAAGAAATAATGACAGAAAACTTCCCCTACCTGGTGAAAGAAATAGACTTACAAGTCCAGCAAGAGCAGAAAACCCCAAACAAAAGGAATCCAAAGAGGACCACACCAAGACACATCATAATCAAAATGCCAAGAGCAAAAGACAAAGAGAGAATCTTAAAAGCAGCAAGAGAAAGAAAGTCAGTTACCTACAATGGAGTACCCATATGACTGTCAGCTGATTTCTCAACAGAAACTTTGCAGGCCAGAAGGGAGTGGCAAGAAATATTCAAAGTGTTGAATACCAAGAACCTACAATCAAGATTACTTTATCCAGCAAAGATATCATTCAGAATTGAAGGTCAGATAAAGAGCTTCACAGATAAGGAAAAGCTAAAGTTCATCACCACCAAATCAGTATTATATGAAATGCTGAAAGGTATCCTTTAAGAAGAGGAAGAAGAAAAAAAACGTAAAGATACAATATGAACAACAAATACACATCTATCCACAAGTGTATCTAAGAATCAAGTGAATAAATAATCTTATGAACAGAATGAACTGGTGATTAAAATAGAATCATGGACATAGAAAGGGAATGGATTGACTATTCTTGGGGGGCAAAGGGGTGTGGGAGATGCGGGAAGAGACTGGACAAAAATTGTGCACCTATAGATGAGGACAGTGGGTGGGGAGTGAGGGGTGGGAACTGGGAGGAGGGGAGTTATGGGGGGGGGGGAAGAGGAACAAATGTAATAATCTGAACAATAAAGATTTAATTTAAAAAAAAAATCAACCAAAAAAATGAGTTTCTGTGTCACCTCTGACACCCGTGGCATAGGTTCGCCATCACTGAACTAGGTTATAGGGCAGGGGTGAGCAAAGTTTTTAACTCGAGGGCCACAATGGGTTCTTAAACTGGACCTGAGGGCCGGAACAAAAGCATGGATGGAGTGTTTGTGTGAACTAATATAAATTCAAAGTAAACATCATTACATAAAAGGGTACGGTTTTTTGTTTTTTTTTTAGTTTTATTCATTTCAAGCGGGCTGTAGTTTGCCCACGGCTGTTATAGGGACTACTAAAGCAAAAATACTCATTTAACAATGCATTGAAAGCCCTAACTGGTTTGGCTCAGTGGATAGACCCTCGGCCTGAAGTTTGAAGGGTCCAAGGTTCGATTCCCATCAAAGGCATGTACATTGGTTGCCGGCACATCCCCCGTAAAGGGTGTGGGGGGGTCAGCTGATTGATGTTTCTCTCTCATCGATGTTTCTGACTATCCCTCTGTAAAAAATCAATAAGATATCAAAATAATTATCTTTAAAAAAATGCATTGCAGGAACACAAAGACTTCAAAGACCACAACTTACAACCAGGAAATGTTTATCCCTTGAAAAATACATGAATTAAAATGTTTCCCACTATGTTGGATGGGACATTATGCCATCAGGTGCCCAACCATGAATGGATAGTATCTGGGTCTGTCTCTGACACCCCCATCCACCTGCTTCCCTAACTCAAGCTGCCTCTCCCTTCAGTTGGGGAGACAGGGAGGGGCTGAGAGAGCAGGCTGCCCTTCCCCTCCCCCCTCCTCACTGAGGGTTTAAGGATCCAGGTTAATTGGAGGCAGAAAGTTTCTGGTTTCAAACCCAACCTGCCCAATTGTTGAGTTCTCTGTAACTTCACTGTAAGAATGTGCTCCCGGCTTGTGAAGATCCTGGGAAACACCCCTCCCTGGGACCCCTGCAGCTGAGGGCAGACCAGCCAGTAGCTCTAAGCACAGCCTCTGGGATCTGGGAAACTTCTGTGTGAACTCCAGGTTCCTCTTCCCCTTTTTATGCTTTTGCCACAGCTGCCATTTATCGCTAGCACCCTAATAAAGGAGCAGCCCCTCTATGTGGGGTGCCTGGTGCCATCAGCGGGCACCTGGCCCTTTCCTCCCTTTAAAGAAGTAAAATAAACGCCCTCTCTCTGCTCCTGTCTCTTCTCTCCCTTGTGAATCCTTTCGCAGCCGCGTCACCAGCCAAAACCCTGACAATGACGTGGAAACGCCCCCAGGAAGGGCTGTCCCTGTGGGAGGAGGTGCGGGGACCCGGGGCTGCCCCCTCCCCCTGCCCCGCCCGCCCTCCCCCTGTCCCTGCACAGGCCTGGCCGCCGGGCTCGGCCCCGCCCCCATCGCGGAGCCGCTCAGCTCAGGCTCTGGCCCCGCCCACCCCGCAGGGAGGCGCATGCGCAGTTCCTGGCAGACGCGGAAGCGGCCGTGGAGGGGAAGGTGGCGGTTCCCCTGAGGAGGGTGTTTGTCTTTAAAGCTGACGCTCCGTCCCCCTCCCCGCAGGGAAGGCTGAGGGCGCTGCCGGCGCTGGAGTCCTTGTTGGGGTCCCCGCCCCGGAGCCTCTCAGCGGTGAGTCCGGTCCCGGGAGGCTGCGCGGTGCGGGCGCCACGTTCCTTTGGGAGGAAACGGAGGCCCCGGCCCGGGGTCTCTCCGCCTGTGGCTGTGGCCACCGCCTGCCGCGCGGTTTTCCCGCTGAAAACCGTTCCCGGGGCCGCCGGTGCTCCCCGCGGGGCTGAGAGTCTGGGTCAGGGGGTTCCCGCCCTTTGCGCCCCTCTCCCCGCCCGGCGCTTTCGGTCCAATGAGCCGGGATGGCTCCCGGCCTGGGGGTCCGCACCCCCCTCCTAGGCCCACCCCCATTTAATAAGGGTTCTGCCTGCCGGGGTGCACAGTGTCCTTGGGGGGGGGCCCTCCGGGTGGAGGTCGCGGTGTCCCCTGAAGAGATGACCTGCCCGCAGGGAGGGGCTTTGTGGGCGCGGTGACTGCGGGGGCGGGGGCCCAGGCTGGGGGGTCAGGAGAGGGAGTGAGAGACAGACATGGGCGGGAGAGAGGGCAGCCAGGGGGTCCACAGAGAGGGGCCCATAGGGGGTGTGAGGGGGGGACTGGATGGCGATGGTAGGAGTGAGGGGGTCATTCGGGACAGGAGCCTGAGGAGGAAGGAAGTGAAGGAACAGGGAGGATGGGGGATGAGGCAGAGGTGGTTACAGGCAACCAGGCCAGCAGGGGAGGGCAGTTGGGGGGATCAGGCAGGCAGGTTGTGAGCGGTTAGGAGTCAGAGTCTTGGATTGTGGAGGGATGTCTGACTGCCAATTTAATCTACTCTAATAAAAGAGAAACATGGTAATTGGCCTATGACTGGTACCCTTCCCATTGTCTAATCAGTGAGATATGCAAATTAACTGGCAGCCAGGCAGCTGATGGGAACAGGGAGGCTTGCTTGCTTCAGTGATGGAGAACTCCAAAGTTCCTGCCTGACTTGCAGGCCTCTCAGCTGCAACTTTAAGTAACTATATGGGCTTCAGCCAGCCGGACCGCACATTGTATCAAATACAGATGGTAAACAAAGGCCAGAAACCTGTTTTCAGCAGCCGAGGCCTCAGAGCTAAAGCTGGCCCAGAATAAAAAAAAAGAAAAAGAAAAAAAGGAGTGGTTGGGAGCTTCAGTCCCAGCCTGAAAACAGCCCTCAGCCCCTCACCCAGACTGGCCAGGCACCCCAGTGGGGACCCCTACCCTGAAGGGTGTGTGACCAGCTGCAAACAGCCATCATCCCCTCACCCAGGCTGGCCAGGCACCCCAGTGGAGACCCCCACCCTGATCCAGGACACCCTTCAGGGCAAACCAGCCAGCCCCACCCATGCACCAGGCCTCTACCCTATATAGTAAAAGGGTAATATGCCTCCCAGCACCGGGATCAGCGGAGCCACGAGGCCTCCGGGCACCGGGATCAGCGTGACAGGGGGCAGCGCCCAAACCCCCTGATCACCCTGCAGCTCTGTGTGTGACAGGGGGCGGGGCCCCAACCCCCCCACCCCCAACCGGCCCTGCTCTGTGCTTGACAGGGTAGAGCCATAACCTCCCCCTTGGCCCTGCCCTGAGTATCAGAGTGGCGGCGCCCCAACCACCTGATCAGCCCTGCTCTGTTGGTGTTAGAGGGCGGCGCCCCACCCCCTGATGGGCCCTGCTCTGTGGGTGATAGAGGGCAGTGCCCCAATCCCCTGATCCGCCCTGCCCTGAGTGTGACAGGTGGTGGTGTCCCAACTCCCCTATCTGCCCTACTCTGTGAGTGACAGGGGGGAGCTCCTCAAGCCCCTGATCGGCCCTGCTCTGTGCCAGACAGGGTACAGAGCCCCAACCCCCTGATGGGCCCTGCTCTGTGCATGACAGGATATGGAGCCCCAACCCCCCTGATGGGCCCTGCTCTGTGTGTGACAGGGGGTTGCGCCGCAACCTCCCCATTGACCCTGCCTTGAGTGTGACAGGGGGCGGTGCCCCAAACCCCCAATCGGCCCTACCCTGAGCGTGACTGAGGGTGGCATCGCAACCTCCCAATCTGATCTGCTCTGCTCTGTGCATGGCAGGGGAAGGCGCCCCAACTCCCCAATCGGCCCTGCTCTGAGCCCGACCAGAGGCTGCACCTAGGGATTGGGCCTGCCCTCTGCCACCCGGGAGTAGGCCTAAGCCAGCAGGTCGTTATCTCCTGAGGGATCCCAGACTGCGAGAGGGCACAGGCCGGGCTGAGGGACCCCCCTTCCCCCAAGTGCACAAATTTTTGTGCACCGGGCCTCTAGTTATAATAATAAAAGGGTAATATGCCGATTAGACCCGACATCTTCCAGACAACCATCTGGACATCCTTCTGGACAAAGCCACAGTTGTGGGGGCCGAGGCATGCGTGGTTGGGGGCAACCAGTCTGGGAGGAGAGGGCAGTTAGGATGGCAGTTAGAGGCCACAGGGAAGACAGGGGAGGGCAGTTAGGGGGGACCAGGGTGGCCGGGGAGAGCAGTTAGAGTCAATACGGCCAGCAGGGGAGGGCATTTGGGGTTGACGGGGCCTTCCAGTGAGGGAGGGCAGTTTGGGGGAACCAGGACTGCAGTGGAGGGCAGTTAGCGGCAACCTGGCTGGTAGGGGAAGGCTGTTGAAGTTAACAAGGCCGGCAGGGGAGGGCAATTCTGGGGTTCAGGCCGGCCAGGGAGGGCATTTAGGTGGATCAGGCCAGCAGGGGAGGGCAGTGAGGGGGATCAGGCCAGCAGGAGAGGGCAGTTAGGATCAGGCCAGCAAGGGAGAGTCGTTAGGGGCAACCAGGCCAACAGGGGAGTGCAGTTGGGGGTGACTGGGCAGGCAGGGGAGGACATTTAGGGGGATCAAGCTGGCTGGGGAGGGCAGTTAGGGGGATCAGGCCTGCAGGGGATGGCAGTTAGAGGGATCAGGCAGGTAAGGACAATGGTTAGGGCATGCATGCAGGTGTTCAGATAGGAGCCAGAGGTCCCCCATTGGGAGAGGAAAGTCTGACTGCCTGTTTAGGCCCAGATCATATGGGATTGGGTCTAAACCGTCAGTCAGATATCCCCCAAGGGGTCCCGGATTGGAGAGGCTACAGGTCAGGCTTAGGGACCCCCTCCCGCACCCCCCTGCACAAATTTCATGCACCAGGCCTCTACTTTTATAATAATTTGCTTCCAATTGCAACTCTTATTCACTCAGAGGGGAGAAACTTGTCAGTTGCTCATGGGTAATTCCTCGGATGGCAACGAGGAGGTGACCTGGGTTTGTCACCACTTGATGCTTTTTCACAGAATATTAGAAGCCTTAGCTTTGTTGCTGTGGTGTTTTGTGTCTCTGTGTGTGCTGCTTCCATGGATTTACTTTTTCTATGTCTGACACCTAATTTATTATTTAAAAACATCCTGAGATAAATTCTCTGGGTTTTCCCAGATCCCCTGGGGAGCTTTTAGAAATGCTTTCAGGTGGGCTTTCCCCCATGGAGTTGGACAGCTGCTCTGGGTGGGGCATCATTGGTTACTGAGGGCCTCCAGGTGATGGAAGGTGAGGACAGGGATTAGCATGAGGGTTGCAGGATGCCTTTGTGTGAGTGGGGAGCAAGCTTTGTTCAAGGGAGTTAAGGTGGTGCTCTGTTTGGGGCATCGGGACAGCAGCTCACATTCTCATTTCTGTAGGAGGTTGTGGAAGTCTTTGAGAGGAGAGACACATGAAGACACACATTCAAAATTTCACAGTGTGGTCTCCATGTAGGAACTCATTGTTCCTCACTCTCTCCTGTGACCAAGGACAGGAGGTGGTGTGCTTTTCCTCATTTCCAGGTCCTTCTGACTGTGAATGTGAAGTGGGCTGATTAACAGGCTGTGACTCCTCAACATAGTGTCACCTGAGGAAACATCCCAGACCCCGATCAGGACCAGGATCACATGGCTGCTTCTCAGGTAAAAGATGTGTCCTTGGTAAGAGGCTGTTTGCTTTTCGTTGAACATCTGTGTATATATTTCTCTTTCCCTTCCCACACCTGTGTCCCCTCTGCTGCCCATTGCAGTCTGTCCTGTTACCCACAGCGGGCTGACTCAGTGCTGTTCTCCCTCTGCTCTGTCATCCCTAAACCCCCCATTCTGTCCCTGCACTCCCTCCCCCAATTCTTCACCCTGAACCATCTCTCTACCTGAAGTGCCTCCCCTTTCTTGCCCCCACTTCTGTTCACCAGGACCCCTCTCCCTCTCACTCCCCTTCATCTCTCTGGGGCTCCTTCCTCTCTTCCATATTTCTCTACTTTTTTTTTTTTTTAATTTATTTTATTGATTTTTTACAGAGAGGAGGGGAGAGGGATAGAGAGTCAGAAACATCGATGAGAGAGAAACATTGATCAGCTGCCTCTTGCACGCCCCCTACTGGGGATGTGCCCGCAACCAAGGTACATGCCCTTGACCAGAATCGAACCTGGGACCCTTGAGTCCGCAGGCTGATGCTCTATCCGCTGAGCCAAACCGGTTAGGGCCATATTTCTCTACTTTTGATGTTCTTGCCTTTCCAGGTTTTTTTCCTTTCCTTATTTGTTTCCTTTTTTATTTTTTTTTCCAAATATATTTTATTGATTTTTTTACAGAAAGGAAGGGAGAGGGATAGAGTGTTAAAAACATCGATGAGAGAGAAACATTGATCAGCTGCCTCCTGCACACCTCCTATTGGGGATATGCCCACAACCAAGGTATATGTCCCTGACCAGAATCAAACCTGGGATCCTTCAGTCTGCAGGCCGACACTGTCCACTGAGCCAAACCGTTCAATGCCTTTTTCCTTTTCTCTTATCATAGTCAGTGTCAGCAGTTTCTATATTTCCCTCTCTTTTTTTTAATGTATGTTTTTATTGATTTCAGTATGTAAGGAATAGGGAGAGAGGGAGAGAGAAACATCAATGAGCAGAGAAAATCATTGATCAACTGCCTACTGCATTCCCCCGACTGGGTATCCAGTCTGAAACCTTGAGTGTGCCCTGACCAGGAATGGAAACCTGCCCTCCTGGTTCAGGGGTTAACACTCTATCTCTGAACCTCACTGGCCAGGCTGTATTTCTCCTTTTTCCCAGAGCCTTCTCTGCCTTTATTTTATGCAGCCTCCCCAAGGTCAGGAAGCATTCCTTCCTTTAATTAACGACTTTCAACTATTCAGAACATCCATTTTGTGACAGATCCACCTGGAAAGGCAGGCATGTCTAACATCCCTATTGGGATGGGGTCAGAGGCTCTTGTGTCTTAAGGAAGGGAAATGTAGGTTTTAGATTCAAGTGGCTACAGCATCAGCTCTTGGTCAGGGGTAAGAAAATGTACATTTTACTGCTCAGGATAGCTCAGAAAGTTCAGAAAGAAGAGTAAATAGTAAGTAGAAGTGTCTTGCTCACTAGATTAGCACAAAGTACTTTGCAGGTAAATATTCTATTAGCTTACAGAACATGAGAGGTATCTGTGGATTGATAGTTGCAAAAATTAATGTTTATTTGTGATCATTTCCACATAATTCCTCCTTTATTGAGGTATATTTGGGAGTAATGTCACAGCAGTGGTGACCTGACCTTCTCAGGAACAAGGGTATAGTAGCGATTTAATGAAATTTGTGCAAAGACCATCACTTCACATCTGGAAATGTCCCTCTTCTTAGTTTGCATTTCCTTTGAAAAATGAAGGACTTACTTTTATTTCCTACAGATCATTGGCTTTTGCATGGGAGCTTTAACTAATCAGGTTTGATTCTTAAATTTCCATTATATTCTATACTCCCATCATGGACATACCCTATATGATCACTTTTTGTATTTTCTAGGAAGTTTCCAAGAATGATATTATTAATGTATGTTCAATTTCATTAAATTTCTACGAAATAGCTTTCCACTAGTGATATAAAAATTTTGAAGGAATTGTACTGATAAGAAAAATTAGTTCCCCCAGGCTGGTGTGGATTAGGTTTCAATTCTTGGTCCTGGTCCTGGGCAAGTAGTTCCTGGGTATCTGTGGTAGGCAGCGAATCCATGTATCTCTGTGTCTCTTTCACATTGATGTTTCTCTCTCTCTCTCTCTCTGTCTCTGTCTCTCTCTGTCCTTTTCATCCCTCTACCTCCCTGTCTTCCACTCTCAAAAACTCAGTGGAAAAAAATCTTCCCACGTGAGGGTTTACAACCACAAAAAGGAAACTAGGTTTAACTTGTTTTGTATCCTTATGTTTCTCTCCTTATCCTATATAATAAAGAGCTAATATTCAAATGGTCTTCATGCCCTCATGCCATCAGGCTGTGATGCCTTCACGCTGTCACAATCCATCACCAGGAGGTTGCATGCGTGTGGAGCCGTGGAGGCGGATCCCGATGTCGCGGCAAGGTTGGGGGTCCCCCTGAGGCCGCGCCCCCTGCCCCAGTACCGGGATGGGAGGCTGGATCCCCCACTTGGCAGAGCTTGACTTGGGTGGGGCCTGCTGGGTCTAGGTGTTGCCCAATGGATGTGGGTCCAGCCGGACACTTCTGTTATAGAGAAAGGGCAAATAGCAATATTAAAATATTACCCCTAATTTCCTTTTAATGTGCACGAATTTCATGCACTGGGCTACTAGTTTATTTCTAAAACACAAAGAGGATCATACACAAATAGATTCATGAGATTTACAGAATCACTAAACCATCTTGATTTCATAGTTGTAAAATGTGTGTCTCTGTGCTTTAACTGTCAACATTATTTCAGCTATTTTTTCTTTTTTTTTCTCAAGTACATATTTATCTATTTCAGAAATGAAGGTAGCCGAAACCGGTTTGGCTCAGTGGATAGAGCGTCAGCCTGCGGACTGAAGGGTCCCGGGTTCGATTCCGGTCAAGGGCATGTACCTTGGTTGCGGACACATCCCCAGTAGGAGATGTGCGGGAGGCAGCTGATCGATGTCTCTCTCTCATCGATGTTTCTAACTCTCTATCTCTCTCCCTTCCTTTCTGTAAAAAATCAATAAAATATATTTAAAAAAAAAAAAAAAGAAATGAAGGTAGAGGTAGAGAGAGATAGAAATATCAATGATGAGAGAGCAATATTGATTGGCTGCCTCCTGCACACCCCACACTGAGGATTGAGCCCATAACCTGGTCATGTGCCACGACCAGGAATCTAATCATTGACCTCTTGGTGCATGGTTCAGTGTTCAACCACTGAGCAACACCAGCTGGACCAAGCAGAATAATCTTATTCTAAGATTATTCATAGTATATTTCTAAATAGGATTGTAGTTCCTATGTGTCCTATTTCATGAGAACTGAATTCCATTAACAAACCTTTTTAGTTCAGAGTTCCATATGAATTTTCTCTTGTGTTTTCTTTTTCTGAGTATTCCAATGTATGGCACATGATGCAGAAACATTGGCATCACAGGTAAAAAGTGATCTTGTGACACATGTGGAAAACACAGGCCCCATCTCAGAACCTGGATCAGAATCTGTGTCTGTACAGAAGTTCATTTCTTTGTGGTCTACTTCACACTTGAGAAGAAGTCCTTATACTTCCAACCAGCATGACCTTTCCAGCTGAAAAATATACACCACTGACCCTGAGCAATGCAAACACAGCATTCAGAAATCTATATGCCAGTGTCCATACCTTTATTTTATTATTTATTTATTTTAAAATATATTTTTATTAATTTTTGAGAATAAAGGAGAGAGAGAGAAACATCAATGATGAGAGAGAATTATTGATCGGCTGCCTCCTGCTCACCCCCTACTGGGGATCGAGCGTGCAACCAGAATTAATCCCGCGACTTTTTTTTACTATTTTTTATTTTGTTTTGTTTTTGTTTGTTTTTGTTTGTTTTTTTTAAATATATTTTATTGATTTTTTACAGAGAGGAAGGGAGAGAGATAGAGAGTCAGAAACATCGATGAGAGAGAAACATCAATCAGCCGCCTCCTGCACATCTCCCACTGGGGATGTGCCCGCAACCCAGGCACATGCCCCCGACCGGAATCGAACCTGGGACCCCTCAGTCCGCAGGCCGACGCTCTATCCACTGAGCCAAACCGGTTTTGGCATGTTTTGTTTTGTTTTATTTTATTTATCCTCATCTGATATTTTTCCATTGATTTTTATGGAGAGTGGAAGAGAGTGGGAAACACAGATAGAATCATCGATGTGAGAGAAACACATCGATTGGTTGCCTCCGACTAAAGCATGTGCCCTAACCAGGATCAACCCAGGACCTTTTGGTCCGCAGGCTGGCGCTCCATCCACTGAGCCAAACCGGCGCTAGGGCAATCTCGGGACTCTTAAGTGCCTAGTCTGACACTGTATCCACTGAGCCAAACTAGCCAGGGCTTTACCTTAATTTTAAAGTTTTTTTCCTGTAAACGTAAATCTATATCTGGGATTTGTGGACATATGTCATCCTCATTTGTCAGTGTTCGAAATCATATCAAGGGAAGTTACTGGGGCAAAGTGATCTTATTGGGTGATTCAGGATACTCCCGTAGGTCCCAACCTCTTTTCCTAAGACTGTTTTCATGTTGCGTGACATTATGAACTCTTCTGGTGACCTCTTGGTAAATATTTATTTTCTTTCAGGGATTGTTGAACTTCAGGGATGTGGCCATACATTTCTCTCAGGAGGAATGGGAATGCCTGGACCCACATCAGCGGAAATTGTACCTGGAGGTGATGGTGGAGAACTGCAGCAACCTGGCCTCCCTGGGTGAGAATGACTTCCTTCCATAGTTCCTACTCCACCCGCACGGTTTTCCTTTATTATTTTAACATCTCTAGGGGCTTTTGCTTTCTCTTGTAAATTCTTGTTCTCAAGGGACAAATTGAGCCCTAGCTCCTTTGGCTCAGTGGATAGAGCACTGGTCTGCAGACTGAAATGTCCTAGGTTTGATTCTGGTCAGGGCTGATTTCAGGGTTGTTGGCTTGCTCCCTAGTGGGGGGCGTGCAGGAGATATCCTATCAGTGATTCTCATCATTGATGTTTCTCTTTCTCTCCCTCTCCATTGCCCTCGGAAACCAATAAAAAATATATTTTTTTAAAAAGGAACAAATTGGGGGTCCTTGGGATATAAAAGAAAGGCTTTTTGATGTATGTGAATTAAGAACTCAGTGTTTGTACACATTACGTGTTGTCTACAGTTATTAAGGTACTATCAGAAAAGAATATTTTAGAAAATCACTTTCTAGAATATTGTAATATTCTACCACGTCTTCTGGCCAGATGACAGTCTGGATTGGAAATGGGAAAGCCTCTATAAAAATTCACACTCCATTTTCTTTTATTTTTTGGTTTTTAAAGATTTTGTTGAATTCAGGGAGGAAGGGCGAGTTAGGAGAGATATCAACTTCAGCTGGGCATTAATTGTTTTTTTTATATGTGCCCTGACCATATGTGTTGTCTGTATAAATGGCCGGATATGGAATCATTGGTTTCCTGGTATCTTTAGTAAGTATTGGAAAATCATTGTGTTTTGTTAGTGGCTGCACCAGTGTGTTTATAATGTTGCTGACAGTACATCACTGTTCTCATTTCTCCACTTAATTGGTAATACTTGTCATTTTTTATTGATTTATTGATGATTGGCATCCTGTTAGGTGTTGGGTGGTATTTCAGTTGGTGTCCATTTACATTTCTCTGATGATGAATGAGTTGAACAGTTTAACATCATTTAATATGTCCATTGGGAATCTTTATATCCTGTTTGGGAAATGTCTATTCAGGTCCTCTGCCCATTTTTCCATCATATTGTCTTTTTGCTGTTAAGTTGTGTGAGTTCCTTAGATATTTTGGATCTTTAGCTTTTGAGTATGTAACATGGCTTTTGTTGTTGCTGTTTCTCGGTGGTTTCTTTGGTGTGCCAAACTTATTCTTTTGTAGTCTCATTTCTTTATTTTTTAGCTTTTTGGTTATGCTTGAAAAGATACATACAAACCAGTATTTTTCAGAGTGATGGTAAAGTTCATTGACTATGATTTCTTCCAATGTTTTCATTGGCTTCAGGTCTCAAATTTTAGATGTTAATCCATTCTGATTTCATTATGGTTCATGGCCTATGAACACAGTCTAGTTTTATAATTTTTGCATGTATCTCTTCCGTTTTTGTTACACTACTTCTTGAAGAATCTGTCTTTCCCTATTGTGTGTTCTTGCCTTCCATCTTACACATTAGTTAACCATATAGCTTTGGACATTTTAAAAGTTGTGGTACTTCTTTTTTCATGTTGACTTGTAAAAGGTCTGTATATATTATAGATATTAACTACTTATCAGATAATATGCTTTGGAGACCTTTTTTCCCATTTCCCTGCTTCTATTTTGAACGCACTGACCATTTCCTTTAATGTGAAGTTATTTTTACATGGGGTTTAATGCCTTTTGACTATTATGCTTTGCTTACCTTTCCTCTTAGTGCTAGAATAAAAAATCAAATATCATAAAAACTTTTGCCAGATGCCTCAGTGGATAGAGTGTCAGCCTGTGGACAGAAGAGTCCTGGGCTGGAATCTGATGAAGGGCACATGAGCAGGTTGCAGGCTCCATCTCCAGTAGGGGCCATGCAGGAGGCAGTCATTCAGTGAATATCTTAATGTTTCTATCTCTCTTTCCCTCTCCCTTCCTCTCTGAAATCAATAAAAATGTATTTGTAAACAAAAACAAAAACGTTTCTGTAACTTGTCATTTAATAGATTGACTTATTATGAGATTTATGTTTCAATCTTTTTTTTTTTTTTAAATATATTTTATTGATTTTTTACAGAGAGGAAGGGAGAGAGATAGAGAGTTAGAAACATCGATGAGAGAGAAACATCGATCAGCTGCCTCCTGGACACTCCCCACTGGGGATGTGCCCGCAACCCAGGTACATGCCCCTGTCTGGAATCGAACCCGGGACCCTTCAGTCCACAGGCCGATGCTCTATCCACTGAGCCAAACCGGTTTCGGCTATGTTTCAATCTTTTATCCACTTTGGTTTAATATTTGTATGTGGTGTTTAATTACAGTCCAACTTCACTCATTCTTTTACACATAGACATCTAAGTATCTCAACACTATTCGTATATGTGAGAATCTGCTTTACTTCTTTGGTGGTATAAGTACCCTTGAAGAAGATTATTTTACCTCATGGGTGAAAAGTTGTAAGTAGGCTCTTTATTGTACAGTGCTTCTTTTTTGTAGTTGTTGTTAATCCTCACTTGAGGACATTTTTTCCATTGCTTTTAAGAGACAGTGGAAGGGTGTGAGCAAGGAGGGGGGAGAGAGTGGGAAACATTCATGTGAGAGAGACACATCGACTGGCCCCTTCTACTCAAGCCTCAACCCAGGTTGGGTGGCAGTTTGTAGCCAAGGTATGTGCCCTTTAAGGGGATTTGAACCTGCCACCCTTACGTGCACAGGATGATGCTCTAATCGTGATCCACACTGGTCAGTGCCTAACGTGCTCCTCTATTTACCTGTGTCTTAATGTGTAGATGATACTTTTGCATGACACCAGTTTGGAAATACTTGGTTTTTTTTAATCACGCCAGTTTTGAAATATTTTTTTAAAATAATGAAGCATGATGTCTTTAAGGTTATACTGTGTCTCTCATGTTAGTTTTGGTTTCCTGGTGTCCTGTGTCATTTCATATCAATTTCAGGATGAGGTTTGCTAATTTTGTGGAAAGTGTCATTGAGATGTGGATAGTGACTGCTTTGAAAGTTTATGTGAACTCTGGGTATTCGTGACAGCTTATACTGTTAGCATTCCAATATAAGGTCATTGCATGTATAGTTCATTTATTGAGTTCTTTAATGACACCCAGCACTACTGTATACTTCATTTTAATTGGTTTTAGAGGAAGAGAGCCATGGGGCAAGAGCGGGCCGGGGGAGAGGGGGTGAGAGAGAGACAGAGAGAGAGAGAGAGTGAGAGAGAGAGAGAGATACATTTACTTCCCCATTTAGTTATGCATTCATTGGTTACTTTTTAATGTGCCCTGAGTACAGATCAAAACTGCAATGTTTTGGCATGAGGACCACACTCTAAACAACTGAGCTACTGGGGTAAGGGAAGAATATCCTTTTCTTCTTTTCTTATCTGTGGTTTAGCACCCTAGGTGAAGATCTTTTTTTTTTTTTTTTTTAAATATATTTTATTGATTTTTTACAGAGAGGAAGGGAGAGAGATAGAGAGCTAGAAACATCAACGAGAGAGAAACATCGATCAGCCGCCTCCTGCACATCTCCCACTGGGGATGTGCCCGCAACCCAGGCACACGCTCCCGAGCGGAATCGAACCCGGGACCCTTCAGTCCGCAGGCTGATGCTCCATCCACTGAGCCAAACTGGTCTCAGCCCTAGGTGAAGATCTTAAGACCTTTCCAGGAGCATGTCTATGGAGGCCTTTTATTCTACCTTGCTTCATTATTTCTCTTAATGTATTACAGGTTTTTAATTTCATCGTTTATAAATTTTTTTTCATTAATTTCAGAGAGGAAGGTAGAGGGAAAGATAGAAACATCAATGATGAGAGAGAATCATTGATAGGCTGCCTTCTACACGTTCCCTAGTGGGGATCAAGCTGGCACCCTGGCATGTGTCCTTGACCGTAATCGAACCTGGGAACCTTCAGTTCACAGTCCGGTGCTCTATCTCCTGAACCAAACTGGCTAAAGCTGTATTAGAGTTTTCTTTTTGATAACAGAAGCATTGAAGTATGTTTTAAAATCAGAAAGCCTGAAGCCTTTAATATCATACATTCTTTTCACTATTGACTTGGTTACGTTGATCCCTGTGACATTCACATTAATTGTAGAAAGAGCTTTTCTATTTCCACCAAAAGTGTCATTGGGACTTTGATAGGGATTGCTTTAAATGCTTAGGTTACTTTGGGTACTAATGACAGCTGATACTGTTAGCATTTCAGAGTAGGGTCATGGAATGTGTTTTTCAACTTAGTGATTTGTTCTTTATTTTTTATTTATTTATTTTTTTGTTTGGGGGCCCAGAATTTTTTTTTTTAAATATATTTTATTGAGTTTTTTACAGAGAGGAAAGGAGATAGTCAGAAACATCGATGAGAGAGAAACATCAACCAGCTGCCTCCTGCACACCCCCCACTGGGGATGTGCCCGCAACCAAGGTACATGCCCTTGACCTGAATCGAACCTGGGACCTTTCAGTCCGCAGGCCGATGCTCTATCCACTGAGCCAAACCGGTCTCGGCGATTTGTTCTTTAATTACAGCCGTCAATGTGTGTGTATATGTTTTCTTTTGTTAATCTTCACGCTTTTTTTTTTCCATTGAGTTTTAAAGAGAGGGAGAGGGCGATAGGGATAGAAACAGAGATAGAGCATAAAATATCGATGGTGAGAGAGACACATTGTTTTGCTTCTCACACATCCAAAACGGGGTTGAAGTTGAACCTGCAACCATTTGGTGGATGCCCATGCTCTCACCACTAAGCACACTGCAGAGAGCAGCCAGTAGTATTTTATACTTCACAGCAGAGGTCCTCAAACTTTTTAAACAGGGGGCCAGTTCACTGTCCCTCAGACCTTTGGAAGGCCGGACTTTAGTTTATAAAAAAACTATGAACAAATTCCTATGCACACTGCGGCGGCAAAAACACCCAGCGGGCCGGATAAATGTTTTCGGTGGGCTGCATGTGGCCCGTGGGCCGTAGTTTGAGGACAGCTGCTTTACAGCTTAGAAGTCATGCACCTTCTTAGGAAGTAAACTGTTAATATTTTATTTTCCATTATGCTGGTAATCATGCAAATACATACTTAATTTCTTATTCTGTATTAATTTCTGTTCCTGTACAGGGACACAGCTAATTTCATTGATTGTTCCTATATACCCTGTTTTGAGAAATTAATTATATATAGATTTATATTTATAAATATATATTCATCTCTATAGTCATATGTATATATATTTTTAGAAATGTGGAGACTATGATTTGCAATACAGAATTCTGTTATCTATTAGTAGAGATCATTTTATTTATTTCCTATTTTTTGTTGTGATCATTGGAATTATTTAAAATACCTGAAGGTTATAATAGTGTGCCTTAAACTCATATTGTCAATTGCATACAAATCTCTGCTGATTGCCATTTCTATCCATGTACCCACATAAGTTGATATCACATTGTCTTTAATCTTGTTTGTCTTATAGAAGAGATTTAACATTTTATTCTTTTATTTTTATTTTATTTATTTATTTTTTAAAATATATTTTATTGAGTTTTTACAGAGAGGAAAGGAGAGAGATAGAGAGTTAGAAATATCGACGAGAGAGAAACATCGACCAGCTGCCTCCTGCACACTCCCCACTGGGGATGTGCCCGCAACCAAGGTACATGCCCTTGACCAGAATCGAACCTGGGGCCTCTCAGTCCGCAGGGACGCTCTATCCACTGAGCCAAACCGATCTCGGCTCTTTTATTTTTTAAAAAATACATTTTTTAACATTATGTTTGAGAAGAAGGAGATGGGGTGAGAGATAGACACATCATGATGAGAGAGAATCATTGATTGTCCACCTCCTGCACACCCCACACTGAGGAATAAGCTGAAACACAGGCATGAGCCCTGACCGGGAATCAACCTGTGACCTCCTGGTTCATAGATAGACGCTTAACTAATAAGCCATTCAATTCTGACGATTCCTTCTATTTTCTAAAGTTACACAGGAGAAATCAAAGTGATATATGAATCTTTATTACAACACCACAAATTTTTATAGTTCTGTATATTTTTCCCCATACAAGGCATCTTTATGTGTTCATATGTTAGTGTTGTGTAGAATTTTTAAAGTACCTCAGACAGATTTGTTATAGAGCAGGTCTAATAATGAGAAGGTCTAATTATGAGAAAGTTTTGAAACTGGAGCAGTTGTTTCCTTCCCATTGTTTTTCATCTGTTCTGTCAATATTCTTGTTGGATGGTTTTTGTTCATTTATCAGTTCCATGTTTTATCTCGTGCCCTTTCCCCCAGTAGTTTTCTGCTTAGAAACCACCTAATGATCTTAGAGGAGCTGTCTTTTCCATGAGGAATTATTTTTTTATATGTTTTTAGGTAATATTCTGGTACTCGTGATATTTTCATTGTTTTTATCTGTGCTCATGTTATATTTATTCCACTTAGAATACAGTGAACTGCTTGTATTTGTGTCTCTTTCTCCAATTTTCAGGATCTTAAACGATTAATTTTTTATATAAGCTACCTATTCCTTTTCACTATTCTCTCTCTATGGGGTTGCCTTGGTGGTCGATTTGTTAGTGTCTTATGAGTTCCTTAAATTCTCTTCACATTTCCAGATATTTGTTGGCTTCTCTTGATAAAAATGTTAATGAATTAAAATTTTAATGATTTATATACAAATTCTTTGATTATTTACTATTTTTTAAAAATTATATCTTTATTGATATCAGAGAGGAAAGGAGAGGGAGAGAGTAATAGAAACATTAGTGAAGAGAGAGAATCATTGATTGCCTGCCTCCTATACATTGGGGAATCGATCCTTCAATCCAGGCCTGTGCTCTTATGTGGGACCGAACTGTGACCTCCTTGTTCATAGGTAGAAGCTCTACCACTGAGCCACCACTCTCAGGCAAATTCTTTGATGTTTTGAGTTGATCACATCTTTCATTCATGATTCTACCCTATTTTTTAATTCATGTTTTATGTAGTTCAATTTCCTCTTTTGATGTGATGTTTGTAAAATACTTTCTCATTGTATTTTTATTTTGATTATATAATATTTTCGTGATATTATATCGTCTTTTTTTCACTTCTTTACAACATTAAGATACTTATTTTCCATTTTTTTGAGATAATTAATGTATTTTCATTAATGTAATTCCAGTTTTTATATATTTATTTTGTTTTCCTGATGGTACACTTTTTCTGTTTTTGATTTTTTTCAAGACTTGATATCTTTTGTTCAGATTCCTGAATTGTAAAGTAGCAGGCTTTCTATGGAAGAAACAAATAATAACCTCTGGAAGAAATTCTCCTTTCGGTCTACACTGTTTTCAGAATATGTGTTCTTGGTTCGGTTATCTGTTTAATTTCCCAGTTGGAAATGTTCTGTTTCCTTCTCAGACACACGGTGTCTTTTCAGGCTTCATGTACATGTTCAGTACCGCAGCCTTTATGGTGCTCGAACAATTTCTCATTTGCAGCATCCAATACAGGGCACTCACCGTGCACTGCCATTCTGTTCACACTCTATGTCATACACAACAGGCACTTGTTCAAGAGGCTTCAAAAGAGGGAGATCATTGAACATGGACTTCCCTCATACCTCTCTCTCTCTCCAGGGAAGAAACTGGTAATTAAGAATGTTTCAATAATATTGCCATTGTGTGCCAGGGGGTTTGAGCAGGTATCATTTGCAAATGTAGGCAGCTCTTTGTCCCTCTTTGATGTGAGTTTTCCTCATTGTACCTATATTGAGCTTTGTTGAATCCTTCAGTGGGCCTTGGAGTACTCAAAACTGTCATTTGGCCTATAGTTCCTGGTAACTTCAAAGTGCACTTACCACCTGATTGTCAAACTTGAAAATTTGTTTTCTTTCAGGTATGTCATCAGAAGATGATCAGGCCTTTATTCCAAAGCCTGAAATAGAAGATTTATTCTCTGAAATAATACTGGTAAGATATAAAAGGTGTCGCTTTGATAATGTAAACTTAATGAAAGCGTTGGAAGAGTGTGATGAGAATAAAGGGAATTAATATAAACAGAACTAATCTGGAATAGTTATCATAACAAAATTGTTGTTACGTATACAGGTCAAGTGTATTATGCTTTTGCGAAACCTCCCATATTAAAGTCAGTTCCATTGGCAGATCAGTGTGTTTCTGCAGGTGAAAGTCGAAAACAACTTTTTACTGTTATGCATTCTTGGAAAGGAAATCTGGAAAAACTAGGAATTATAGTCTGTAGTATAAATAATCCTTTGAATTGCTTAAAATACAGGGTGGGATTATACTTGCATGCAATCATGTCTAAAATGTAGATATTTATAATGTACCTATAAAATTTAAATGTCCTCAACTTGGAAATCTTATTAATTTATATATATATATATAAATGGGGTGGTGGGGTCCCTAGGTATTTTATACACACACACACACACACACACACACACACACACATATGTGTGTATATATATATTTTTCACAGAGAGGATGGGAGAGGGCTAGATAATTACGAACATCGATGAGAGAGAAACATCGATCAGCTGCCTCCTGCACGCTCCCTATTGGGGATGTGTCTGCAAACCAAGGTACATGCCCTGACCAGAATCGAACCTTAGATCCCCCAGTCCGCAGGCCGACGCTCTTATCATCTGAACCAAACCATCCAGGGCTTATTACTTTTAAATATATTTTTATCAAACTCAGAGAAGTAGTGAGAGGGAGAGAGCGAGAGAAACATCATTGATAAGAAACAATTATTGATCAGCTGCCTCCAGCATGCCCCCTATGAGGATTAATCCGGAAACCAGAGCATGTGCCCTTGACTGAAATTGAACCTGGGTTCCTGCATTCCTCAGGGTAATGCTCTATCCACTGAGCCAATTAGGCTAGGTATTTTATTATTTTTTTATTAGAAAATATATTTTTATTGATTTTAGATAGGAACATAGAGGAAGAGAGAAAGGCAAACATCAATGATGAGAAAGAATCATTTCCTGGCTACCTGCTGCATTCCTCATACACGGGACCGATTCCGAACCCAGGGCTTGTGCCCTCACCCGGAATGGAACCATGACCATCTTGATCATACATTGAAGCTCAACCAATGAGCCATGCTTGCTGGGCAATTTGGCAGTCTTTTATTTTATTTACTAGAGGGCCCGTGCACAGAATTTTGTGCACTAGGGTGGTGGGGTCCCTCAGCCCATGCTGTACCCTCTCGCAGCCTGGGACCCCTCGAGGGATGACCACCTGCTGGCTTAGGCCTGTTCCTCGGCGGGATTGGACCTAAGCTGGCAATCAGACATCCCTGTGGCAGCACGGCAGCACTCGGGGGATGTTCACTTGCCAGCAGGCAGCAGGCCTAAGCTGCAGTCAGACATCCTTAGCACTGCTGAGGAGGCAGGAGAGGTTCCCACCACCACTGCTGTACTGGCAGTCGTCAGCCTGGCTTGTGACTGCACGGAACTCCTCCATGTGGGAACTCACTGACCACCAGAGGGCAGCTCCTGCATTGAACATCTGCCCCCTGGTGGTCAGTGTGTGTCATAGTGACCAGTCATTCCCAGTCTTTCTGCTGTTAGGGTCAGTTTGCATATTACCCTTTTACTATATAGGATAGAGGCCTGGTGCACAGGTCGGGGCCGGCAAGTTTGCCCTGAAGTGTGTCCCAGACAGGGTGGGAGTCCCGCTTGGGTGCCTAGCCAGTCTGGGTGAGGGGCTGATGGCTGTTTCCAGCTGGTCACACCCCCTTCAGGGTGGTGGTCCCCACTGGGGTGCCTGGCCAGCCTTGATGAAGGACTGATGGCTATTTTCAGGCTGCTTGCACCCTCTTTAGGGTGGGGTCTTCACTGGGGTGTCTGGCCAGTCTGGATGAGGGGCTGTGGGCTATTTTCAGGCTGGCCAAGACAGCGATGGAAGTTCCCAGCCTCTCCTTTTTTTCTTTTTCTTTTTATGCAGGGATTTATTTACCTTCTATAATTGAAACTTTGTTGCCGCTCCAGCTATGAGGCAAGGGCCTGCTGAAAGCAGGTATCTGGGGTTTGTTTAGCTTCTAAAATCAAAATTTTGCTTTCGGAGCTTAGAGCCGGGCCGCAGCAGGTGGGGAACCTTGGCTTCCTCCATTACTAGCAAGCAAGCCTCCTGCTCGCTTCAGCTGCATAGCTGCTGGCTGCCATCTTGGTTAGGTTAATTTGCATATTCTGATTAGCCAATGGGAAGTGTAGCAGTGGTATGGTCAATTACCATGTTTGTCAATTATTAGATTAGATTTATTTATTTATTAATTTTTAAATATATTAATGATTTTTTACAGGGAGGAAGGGAGAATGGTAAAGAGCTAGAAACACTGATCAGTTGCCTCCTGCACACTCCCCATTGTGGACATGCCCACAACCAAGGTTCATGCCCTTGATCAGAATCGAACTCGGGACCCTTCAGTCTGCAAGCCAACGCTCTATCCACTGAACCAAACCAGCTAGGGCAATTTGGCAGTCTTTTAAACAGGGATTCATTCTTCCTTCTCTGACAATGTTTTGTATTTATATTTTGTTTATAATTTTAATAAACTAGGAGAGGTTTTTCTATACAACCCTCCTGGTTTAAAGAGTATCACATAATGTTTCTTATGGAACAAGTGTACAAGTTTAATGAAGTTATAACTGTCACTAAAGGACTTTCTATCTCCCATTGTCACTAGAGTACATATAATGGAGAGAGCAGTTATCAATGGATTGAACATTGGAAAAATTTTAAGCAAGAGTCATATCTTAATCATCAGTGGAGAAGGGCGCTTGCAGAGGACCATTATAAAAGTGGAAAAGTCATTGACCAAATGTCCAATCCCAATACACATCAGGTTATTCTTATTGTGGAGAAGACACACATAGGAAGTAAATGTGTCCAGTCTTTTCAGCAGTCTTCAAATTACACTGAAGAAGAGAATATTCATACCACGGAGGAGGCTGACAACTGGAATCCTTGTGGTAGAATGTCCAGTCAAATATTCAATCTAAATAAAATGGAAAAAATCCGTAATGGAGAAAAACCTTATAAATGTAAAGATTCTGGTAAAATATCTAATTGGTCTTCAGGTTGTATTCTAAATCAGAAAATTCATACTGGAGAGAAGCCTTATAAATGTGGAGAATGTGGCAGAGCCTATAGATGGTCCTCACACCTTACTAGGCATCAAAGATTTCATACTGGAGAGAGGCCTTATAAATGTGTTGAATGTGGCCAAGTCTTTAGATGGTCCTCAGAACTTACTCTGCATAAGAGAGTTCATACTGGAGGGAAGCCTTATAAATGTAGAGAATGGGGCAAAGCCTTTACAAGATCCTCACACCTTACTATGCATCAGAGAGTTCATACTGGAGAGAAGCCTTTTAAATGTGGAGAATGTGGCAATGCCTATAGATGGTCCTCACAGCTTACTACGCATCAGAGAGTTCATACTGGAAAGAAGCCTTATAAATGTGGAGAATGTGGCAAAGTCTTTAGAAGGTCCTCAGAACTTACTCTGCATAAGAGAGTTCATACTGGAGAGAAGCCTTATAAATGTAGAGAATGTGGCAAAGCCTTTACAAGGTCTTCACACCTTACTAGGCATCAGAGAGTTCATACTGGCGAGGAGCCTCAAAAATGTAGGGAGTGTGGCAAAGCCTGTAGATCGTACTCACACCTCACTACGCATCAGAGAGTTCATACTGGTGAGAAGCCTTATAAGTGTGGAGAATGTGGCAAAGCCTATAGATGGTACTCACACCTCACTACACATCAGAGAGTTCATACGGGAGAGAAGCCTTATAAATGTGGAGAATGTGGCAAAGTCTTTAGAAGGTCCTCAGAACTTACTGCACATAAGAGAGTTCATACTGGAGAGAAGCCTTATAAATGCAGAGAATGTGGCAAAGCCTTTACAACGTCCTCACACCGTACTAGGCATCAAAGAGTTCATACTGGAGAGAAGCCTTATAAATGTGGAGAATGTGGCAAAGCCTTTAGAATACCCTCCGAACTTACTACGCATCAGAAAGTTCATACTGGAGAGAAGCTTTATAAATGTGGAGAATATGGCAAAGTCTAGATGCTCCCCAGAACTTAGTCCGCATAACAGATTTCATACTGGAGAGAAGCCGAGGATATGAAAAATGACCAACTAGAAATTAAGCATACACTGACTGAAATAAAGAATAATATACGGAGATCCAACAGCAGACAAGAGGATCCCAAGAATCAAGTCAAAGAGTTGAAATGTGAAGAAAAAGAAAAAAAAAAACCCAACCGGAAAAGTAAAAAGAAAAACGAATCCAGAAATATCAAGATAGTGTAAGGAGACTCGGCTACAACTTCAAGCGTACCAATATCCGAATTATAGGGGTGCCAGAAGAAGAGAGAGTTCAAGATATTGAAAACCTATTTGAAGAAATAATGACAGAAAACTTCCCCTACCTGGTGAAAGAAATAGACTTACAAGTCCAGGAAGCGCAGAGAACCCCAAACAAAAGGAATCCAAAGAGGACCACACCAAGACATATCATAATTAAAATGCCAAGAGCAAAAGACAAGGAGAGAATCTTAAAAGCAGCAAGAGAAAAAAAGTCAGTTACGTGCAAGGGAGTACCCATATGACTGTCAGCTGATTTCTCAACAGAAACTATGCAGGCCAGAAGGGAGTGGCAAGAAATATTCAAAGTGATGAATACCAAGAACCTACAACCAAGATTACTTTATCCAGCAAAGCTATCATTCAGAATTGAAGGTCAGATAAAGAGCTTCACTGATAAGAAAAACCTAAAGGAGTTCATCACCATCAAACCAGTATTATATATGACATGCTGAAAGGTATTCTTTAAGAAGTGGCAGAAGAAAAAAGGTAAAGATAAAAATTATGAACAACAATTACATATCAACAAGTGAATCTAAAAATCAAGTGGATAAAAAATCTCAGGAACATAGTAAACTGGTAAATATAATAGAATCAGGGACATAGAAAGGGAGTGGACTGACAATTCTCAGGAGGAAAGGGATGTGGGGGCTGGGGGAAGAGACTGGACAAAAATCGTACACCTATGGATGAGGACAGTGGGGGCGGGTAAGGGCAGAGGGTGGGGTGGGATCTGGGTAGAGGGGAGTTATGGGGGGAGGGAAAGAGGAACAACTTTAATGTTCTGAACAATAAAGATTTATTTTTAAAAAATAATTTCTCAGTGTTACCTCATTACTTTCTTTCTTGGGATGGATTCAGCCCTTGTTAAACAGAGTTTATTGTCAATTACTTAAATTTTGCTGGATATTGGTCATTCTTCCAAGAGAATCCCAGAGACCATGGCAGATTTGAGGTTGGAAAAATTTTTTTTAATAGAAGTATATTAAAAAATATACTTGTATATTGACAGCATGTCCACAGTTATATTCATAGAAGTGTTAATTGTCCCCACAGTGATTTCCTAGCCGTGACTGTAAGTCCCAGGGACGACAGGATAGCAGTGATTGAAATGAAAGTGCCACATTCATTCCTTCTCCAGTGTCTTGTAAATTTGTACAAGCTGGTAATATCAGATGCTTTGCATGGGCCAACCCAAAGGATCACACAATGATTAAAGAAACTGGATATTGGATACTCTTCTACTCTACTTCCTTACATTCCCATGGAGCATTAATACATATAAGAATCTCCTGTTATGTTGTCTCTAGGTCTCTATCTGGACTGGGGGCTTTATAGTTTTGTTTGGAACAAACTGTTGGATCGAGATCATTGATAGGAATTTGATGTCACCTAGACAAGAGTTCCATTTTATGGTACTGTAGTGAGTAATATTGAAGCTGTGTATTGATGGAAAAGATACAAAAGATTTGTATTTCACATGGTCATTAGGTAAATAGATGAAGCAGACATTGTTTCAGGGTTAAGAGGGCCTTCTGTCTTCATTTTGTCCAGAATGCATATTCTGCTTTGGGGTGAAAGGCTCTTAGTGAGAGATTTCAACATGTTTTAATCTCTTGGCACAAATGGAGTAATTACTGAAATTCAGAGGTCCACCAAAATATGTATTTTGCCAACCTGTCAAAAAAATGTCTGATTTTGACTCATGCACACCACACAGCTATTACTGTGCATGCCTTTGTCACATTTTATTCGACAATCTATCGGAAATGTAGTTTGTGCTATTGACTACATAGACAGGTGTTTCTTGTTCTAAAAATTCTCACAGCACACCAGTTTGCCAGTGTGACACTCTGCTTGATAATCTCTGCTATAAACTTATCAAATCCATCTTGTCTAATGAGTCATTTAAGACCAATTTTTTGTATTGACTTTTTTTCTGGCAGATCTATCCATTGATGTCAATGGGAAGCTAAAGTCTCCAGCTAGGACTGTGTTAATTAATTTAAAAATGCCAATAACTATATACCTATAGTTAATAATCACAATATAAATGAGTTAACTGCTTCAACCAGAAAACACAGGGTAGCTGAATGCATACCCATACTTATGCTCTCTAAATGAGACCCATATCAGATGAAAGTAAAGGGTTGGAAAATAAACTTATTTCATCTCTACCTTTGGGCCCCAAATATATTACTCTTCAGAGAATTTTGCTCTGGTGAGAGCACTAATCTTGGACAGTGTACATACAGTAGGCATGAGGATAACTGTGCTCAGAGTTAGCTGACCCATGTGGAAGTTCTGCCTTTTAGTGAAGTTAGCATGTAAATAGTTTATCATTCCCCAGAAATTTGTTTTTGAGGAAAAAGTAGAAGGAGACATTCTACATTATTATTAACTAGAGGCCTGGTGCACAAAAAATTTGTGCACTCAGAGAGGAGGGTCCCTCAGCCCGGCCTGCTCCCATTCACAGTCCAGGACCCCTTGGGGGGATGTCCACCTGTCAACTTAGGCCCACTCCCCGGGGGAACAGGCCTACACTTGTAGTCAGACATCCTTCTGGCAGTCAGGGAGCCCTTGGGGGATATCTGACTAAAGGCTTAGGCCCCCAAGGGATCAGGCCTAAATCGTTAGTTGGACATTGTTAGTGCTGCCACAAAGGTGGGAGAGGCTCCTTCTGGCTGAGTGATACTCCTCATATGCAAGTGCATTGTCCACCAAGGGGCAGCTCCTGCATTGAGTGTCTGTCGCCTGGTGGCTAGTGTGCATCATAGCAACTGGTCATTCTGCCATTCAGTCAATGTGCATATTAGCCTTTTAGTATTATTATATAGGATGTCCCTATTTCCCCCCTTTTGCCCCTTCTACCCAGCTCTTGCCCCCACTTCTCTCTGGCCATCACCATACTGTTGTCTGTGTCCATGGGTTGTGCATATATTTTCTTTGGCTAATCCCTTCTTTAAATTCACTTCTTTAAAATTTTATTTTCAGATAAGTGCTTATAACTACACTATTATATATTTTGTATTACATTATTTAGAATTAAGATGTTTTTTAATTGAACCCTTGTAAATTTTAGCACAATTTAATAAATTATGCTAGAAGCAATTAGGAGATTTTTCATGTAATGCATACACATTTCAATTAATATTTTATTAATTTTTAATTTTTCAATATTTTAATATGAAATAATCTCATACATGTAAAAAAAAACCTATAAAATACTACAGCATATTATGTGTACCCTTCACCCAATTTCTTAGGTGTTAATAATTTAAACATAACCATTATACAACTAACATAATTTGGAATATATTTTTCTTATAATCTCTTTAATGTTACTTAATCCATTTACTTTGTTTTTGTTACTCTTCACCCAAGGATATTTTTCCATTGAATTTTAGAGAGAGTGAAGGGAAAGGGAGAGACACATTGATTGGTTGCCTCCTGTACATGCTTTGATAGGGACTGGGGATCAATCCAGCAACTGAGGTACATGCCGTTGACTGGAATCGAACCTGGGACCCTTCAGTCCACACCAAATGCTCTATCCACTTAGCAAAACAGGCTGCAGTTTAATTCCTTTCTTTTAATCTATATGTGTCTTTATATTTAAAGTGGATTTTGTTTTAGATTCACCCTCATAATCTCTTTTAATTGGTACATTTATGCCACTGACTTTCAGGTGGCTTCCGGGGTGAGATCGGTGGGTCCCGGGGTGGCAAGGCATGGTCGGCTCCTGGGGCTTTCTGGGGAGGGCGTGCCTTGCCACCCTGGGACCCGCTGACCTCGGGTACCAGGGCAGCCAGCCTGCCTTGGATGGCGGTGCGCTGGCGGTTCACACTGTCCCACCCTACCTGCAGTATGCAAATTAGCCATCATCTTTTTGGTGGCTAATTTGCATATTGTGCTGATTACCAATGGGAGGCATAGCGAAGGTATGGTCAATTACCATGTTTGTCTATTATTAGATAGGATGGCTCTTTAATGAGATTATAGAGACTACTAAATTAATAACATTCATTTGACAATGTACTCCCAGAACACAAAGACTTCAAATATCACAACTTACTATCAATATATTCTGTTGAAAATATATTAATTAAAATTTCTCTCCCAGTGTTGGAAGGTATCTTATGTTATCAGTTGCCTACCCATGGTTGGACATCTGTGTCTGTTTCTTACACTTCCCTCATCTACAATAGAAATTAGACTTTTCAAAAATGAACAGCCACCCTAGCTGGTTTGGATAAGTGGAAAGAGCATTGGCCTGAGGACTGAAGGGTCCCAGGTTCGATTCTCGTCAACGGCACATACCCGGGTTGCAGGCTCGATCCCCAGTGGGGGCCGTGTAGGAGGCAGCCAGTCAATGATTCTCTCTCATCATTGACGTTTCTAGCTCTCCTTCCTTCCACTCTGAAGTCAATAAAAATATATTTAAAAAAAAAAATGAACAGCACAAATGTCATAAATATTCAACCATCCGAAAACACTGGTGTGGCCTGTCTAATTAATGTTAGTGCTAATAGTAGCAGTAATTTATAATAATAATAGGATTTTGTCAAGCTAACATATATGTATCACAGCTATTAATATTACTGAAGGTATATTATATGCCCTTAAACTATAAGAAAATATACTAAACACAATATAAGTAAAACAAAACCTGAATCATAATAACAAATTAATCTCTTGTGCCGTACCAGCGTTGCTCACTTATTGAACATAGTCCTAGGAACTGGCAGGTGAGGGTTCCATTCTAGGTTGGTGCACACGCCAGGGTTGTGGGCTCCATCCCCAGGGAGGGGCATGCAGGAGACAGCTGACCCAGCTTTCCCTCTTCTTTCCTCTCTGAAACCAATAAAAATCTATTTTCAAAAATTGCTTGTTATACTTAATAGAGGCCCATAAGACTTGACTGCCTCCCATTTACAGTATTTTCACTTTACTAAAAAAACAAACTGGCCTTGACTGCCATCCAAGGTTACAGTCTTTCTCCAACCCCAATGGTCCATTATTTATGAAGAAAAACTAAGACTGCCAAAACCGGTTTGGCTCAGTGGATAGAGCGTTGGCCTGCGGACTGAAGGGTCCCGGGTTCGATTCCGGTCAAGGGCATGTACCTGGGTTGCGGGCACATCCCCAGTGGGAGATGTGCGGGAGGCAGCTGGTCGATGTTTCTCTCTCATCGATGTTTCTAACTCTCTATCTCCCTTCCTCTCTGTAAAAAACCAATAAAATATATTTAAAAAAAAGAAAGAAAGAAAGAAAGAAAGAAAAACTAAGACTGAGCCTTCTCAGTACCAGGGCACTTCATTATCTTACAGAAAGTTGGCTCCTCAGTACTTCCTTTGGGTTGATTATCCTAAAGGGAATGTGTGCATGAAAAGGGGACACATGCTAACTTACCAAGCTCATTGAAGGCCTGCATGTCAGTCTTTCAAAGTCAGAGACCTAAAGTAACCAGAAAGGATGGTCTGAAATGAAAATCTTTTTAAAAGCAGTTTATAGGAGGTAGTCAGGTCCTATGCAAGAATTTTCCTTAAAAAGAGGGAATCCTTATCTAAGGCTGTCTATTGTCTTTTGCAGCCAGGATAACATTCCTTTGGAATATCAGGGTAACTCGCCCTTTTCGAGAGCCCTCAGGACACAACCAGTGCACTAGGGGGAAACTGTAAACCCTCTTGTTATTATGTTAATTGTTCACTGTTAATTAAGGTGTGTACACTTATATAAAAGACATGTATCAATCATTTTACTTTTCATCCACTCCTCGAAGTTTCCTCACCTGCCTCTCTCTCCCCCACCTCTCTAATCTATCACCAATCAATTTCATATAACCCACTTCCATCTTCTCTCTCTCTTTTTTTTATAAGGTGTGGCAGATGAGTGGTTGAGATTTTTATTGCAGTGAAAGTGGGAGGGAATGCTAGAATGAACTGTTATCCAAGGGAAAAGAAAAAGGGAAGACCAGGAGCAGTTGAGGTCAGGGGCCTGGATGGTTGAATAAGACAGTGTACTGATAATTACCCGCTGAGATGGCTGACTTCCTTAATTCAAGCTGCCTCTCCTTCAGTGGGGAGACACAGGGCTGAGAGAGCAGGCTGCCCTTCCTCCTCCCCCTTCCTCACTGAGGTTTTAATGACTCAGGGGAAATTGGAGTCAGGAAGTTTCTGGTTTGAAACTCAATTGGCCCCACTTTTGAATTCTTTGTAACTTCACTGTAAGAATGTGCTCCTCCTGGCTTGTGAAGATCCTGGGAAAGACCCCTCCCTGGGACACCTGCAGCTGAAGGGCAGACCAGCCAGTAGCTCTAAGCACAGCCTCTGGGAGCGAGGAAACTTCTGTGTGAATTCCCCTGATTCCCTCCTGTTTGGTGCCACTTCCAGGAGCCAGCCCCAGAGACATGGTGAGACTTTAGGAAATTGCATTGCATTCTCTCACCCCAGCTGGAGACCCAGGTGTTGGTGTCAGCCCTGAGGGGGTGACGAGATTTCCTTTAGGGTACAAGTGTGCGCTATAGGGTCAGGGTGTGGTGCATGCCTTGGTCAGGAGGCGGGCAGGCAGAATTTGGTCAAGGGAGTCTGAGAGATACTACCTCCCTTTACCCCCAACTGGTGGGCAGAGTATGACCTAACCTGAAGCCCGGAAATACCTGAGTGACTAACTGTGTACAGTGGGGCTTTGACTTACGAGTTTAATTTGTTCTGAGACCGAGCTCGTTAAGGAGCTTGTTAACTCAAATTACTCTGTCAATTCAAAGCAAAAAATCAGCGGAGAGACAGCTGGTATCTCAAAAAACTCGATAGTCGGGACAGTTGTAAGTCAAGGCCCCACTGTACCTTATATGGACTATACATTGGACCACCAATCCACACCTGCCAGATACCCTAAGCCCTTGTCCTATATGGTCAATGCAATAAGCCACCAATCAGTGTCCGCTAAGCCCCCACCACTTCCCATTCCTCCCCTCAAAAGGTGTGCCCACCCCTGGAGGTGCTGCTCTCCTCCCCTTGCGAGACAACCTGGCAGGTCCTTCTCCTCTAATAAAGCATGTAGTCCTGGTTTTCCGCCTCTGTCTGATCTTTCAGATTCCAGGGAGCAGATTTCACCAGTGGGTTAGGGCAGGGCTGTACTTACGTTCCCTCTTGGGCGTCAGCCCTCAGCCCGCAGCTGTGCATGAGCTGTGCAAACTAAAGTCTAGGCTGCCCCCTTGCGCCTGCCCCTCCTTCCCTCTGTGCTTGCGGCCTGCTCTTCTAGCTAGTCCCCACCCCCCCCCAAGCAGAATGGATCAGCTCAGGCTCTGGCCCCGCCCACCCCGCGGGGAGGCGCATGCGCAGTTCCTGGCAGACGCGGAAGCGGCCGTGGAGGGGAAGGTGGCGGTTCCCCTGAGGAGGGTGTTTGTCTTTAAAGCTGACGCTCCCGTCCCCCTCCCCGCAGGGAAGGCTGAGGGCGCTGCCGGCGCTGGAGTCCTTGTTGGGGTCCCCGCCCCGGAGCCTCAGCGGTGAGTCCGGTCCCGGGAGGCTGCGCGGTGCGGGCGCCACGTTCCTTTGGGAGGAAACGGAGGCCCCGGCCCGGGGTCTCTCCGCCTGTGGCTGTGGCCACCGCCTGCCGCGCGGTTTTCCCGCTGAAAACCGTTCCCGGGGCCGCCGGTGCTCCCCGCGGGGCTGAGAGTCTGGGTCAGGGGGTTCCCGCCCTTTGCGCCCCTCCCCCCGCCCGGCGCTTCCCGCCCAAAGAGCCCGGATGGCTGCCGGCCTGGGGGTCTGCACCCCCCTCCTAGGCCCACCCCCATTTAATAAGGGGTCTGCCTGCCCGGGGAGCACAGTGTCCATGGGGGGTCTCAGGGCGAAGGACGCGGTGTCCCCTGAAGAGGCGACCTGCCCGCAGGGAGGGGCTTTGTGGGCGCGGTGACTGCGGGGGGCGGGGGCCCAGGCTGGGGGGTCAGGAGAGGGAGTGAGAGACAGACAGGTGGGCGGGAGAGAGGGCAGCGAGGGGTCCACAGAGAGGGGCCCATAGGGGTGTGGGGGGGGACTGGACGGCGACGGTAGGAGTGAGGGGGTCACTCGGGAAAGTGGCCTGAGGAGGAAGGAAGTGGAGACACAGGGAGGAGGGGGAGCCCAGAGAGAGGAAGGGGGGCTGAGCGGGAGCGGGTCCTGGGGAGCAGAAGGGGGGGCCACACAGGAGGAGGCACTTGAGACAGAGACTCTGGTTCAGAGGAGAAGAGTTGGGGAGCGAGTGCAGGGACAGAAAGGGGGGCTCAGGGATGAGGGAGCAGAGGGAGCAGCCCTGAGTCAGCAGCTGTGGGAGCGGGACAGACGGGAACAGGCAGCAGAGGGGCCACGGGCGTGGGGAGGGGAAGACGCAGACGTGTGTGGAGATGGAGCCTCAGAGACCAGGAGAAAGAGCCCCTGAAGGGAAGTAGGTTTCAGGAGTTTCATGGTCCAGGTGTAGGACAGACAGAAAAGGGGAGAGAGAGCAGGGGAGAGGGGGACACAGGAAAGGACCACAGTGGAGAGGAAGGGAGCAGGAGACAGACAGATCCATAGACAGAAATACATGTAGTGGGAGGATGGGAACCATCATCTGGGCAAGTGGTGAGCTGATGGGGTGTGGATCATTAAGTTGGGATCTATGGGCTTGTGGCTTGTTGAGGGATGTTTAATGAACAAAAGACGCAGAGGTAAGATGAGCACTCAGGCGATTGATTGACATTGATTTACGGACAGGGCTACCGCTTGCTCTGGCATGTAGCAACCTTTATACTCTCAACCATTGCTTTTATTGGGGTTTGGTGCAGGGTTAGTGCGTCAGCAGTTAACCAACTAAATTTTGTTTTGCTCTATATTACAATAGCGCATTGAACACAACTTCCAGCTGTGCCCTGCCTTTCTGCTCTACACCCACAAGTATTTAATCTTACACTTTCTTAGGGAGGTAAATGTTCCGGGAACTCAAGATTGTGTGCAGTCTTGACCCAGTGTGACTCGCTTGCAAGTCACGCTGTGCTCCTGATGGAACATTCACCTCTTCTTGGCAGGACTTCAGATCCTTGATTACAAATGTCCAGCTACATGCCTTTTTGTGTGTGTGTGTGTGTGTGTGTGTATGTGTATTTAAAGATACATATTACTATTGATCTCCAGGAGGCAAAGAGAGGGAGAGATATGCAGTTATTGATCAGCTGCCTCCTGCTGGCCCCTCACTGGGCATCAAACCTGCAACCTGGCCATAGGCCCTGACTAGGAATCTAACCATGACCTCCTTGTTCAGAGGTCCCAGCTCAATCACTGAGTTATTTGGCCTAGGTGTGGCTTTATATATTTAAATTAACAGCTGAATTGTCTTAGTTATACAGATTTGAATCCTCCTATCTAATAAAAGAGAAACATGGTAATTAGCGTACGACCGCTACCCTTCCCATTGGCTAATCAGGATGATATGCAAATTAACTGCCAGCCAAGATGGCGGCCGGCAGCCAGGCAGCTTGAAACTAACATGAGGCTTGCTTGCTTCAGTGACGGAGGACTCCAACGTTCCCCGCCTGCCTTGCCAGCCTCTGAACTTGCAGTTTGAAACATTGTTACAAATATAGAAGCTATACAAAACCCCAGAAACCTGCTTCAGCCCGCTGGGATCTCAGAGCTGGAGTTGATACAGTGTTTCGATAATAGAACCCAAACAAACCAGATACCTGCTTTCAGCAGCAGAGGCCTCAGAGCTGGAGCCTCAGAGCTAAAGCTGGCTCAGAATAAAAGAAGAAAAAAAGGAGCGGTTGGGAGCTTCCATCATCTGCCAGCCTGAAAACAGCCCTCATCCCCTCACCCAGACTGGCCAGGCACCCCAGTGGGGACCCCCACCCTGAAGGGTGTGTGACCAGCTGCAAACAGTCTTCATCCCCTCACCCAGGGTGGTCAGGCACCCCAGTGGGGAACCCCACCCTGAAGGGTGTGTGACCAGCTGCAAACAGCCATCATCCCCTTACCCAGGCTGGCCAGGCACCCCAGTGGGGACCCCCACCCTGATCCAGCACACCCTTCAGGGCAAACCAGCCAGCCCCACCCATGCACCAGGCCTCTGTCCTATATAGTAAAAGGGTAATAAGCCTCCCAGCACCAGGATCAGCGGAGCGGCGAGGCATCCCAGCATCGGGATCAGCGGAGCCAAGAGACCTTCCGGCACCCGGGATCAGCGTGACAGGGGGCAGCGCCCAAACCCCCTGATTGCCCTGCGACTCTGTGTGTGACAAGGGCCGGGGCCACAACCTCCCTATCCACCCTGCTCTGTTTGTGACAGGGGAAGGCACCCCAACCACCTGATCAGCTCTGCTCTGTGCCTGATAGGGGGAGCTCCCCAACCCCCTGATTGCCCTGCGGCTCTGTGTGTGACAGGGTGCGGCACCCCAACCCCCCGGCCCCCCGCCCCCATGGGCCCTGCTCTGTGTGTGACAGGGTAGAGCCATAACCTCCCCATCGGCCCTGCCCTGAGTGTGACAGTGGCAGCGCCCCAACCCCCTGATCCGCCCTGCTCTGTGTGTGACGGGGCGGTGCCCCAACTCCCCTATCGGCCCTACTCTGTGAGTGACGGGGGAGATCCCCAACTCCCTGATCAACCCTGCTCCGTGTGTGAAAGGGGGGAGCTCCCCAACACCCTGATCGACCCTGCTCTGTGCGTGACAGGGTAAGGAGCCCCAACCCCCCTGATGGGCCCTGCTCTGTGCGTGACAGGGGGCAGCACCCCAACCCCCGGATTGGCCCTGCTTTGTGCGTGACGGGGTGGCGCCACAACCTCCCCATCGACCCTGCCTTGAGTGTGACGGGGCGGTGCCCCAACCCCCCAATTGGCCCTACCCTGAGCGTGACTGAGGGTGGCATTGCAACCTCCCGATCTGCCCTGCTCTGTGCATGACAGGGCAGCGCCCCAACCCCCCAATCGGCCCTGCTCTGAGCCCGACCAGGGGCTGCACCTAGGGATTGGGTCTGCCCTCTGCCACCCCGGAGCAGGCCTAAGCCAGCAGGGCTTTATCTCCTGAGGGGTCCCAGACTGCGAGAGAGCACAGGCAAGGCTGAGGGACTCACCCTTCCCCCCGAGTGCACAAATTTTTGTGCACCGGACCTCTAGTGACAATTATGAATGTCCAGTGTATAAGGCTTGGGAATTTTATAATTATTTGTTCCCAATTGCAAACTTCATTCACTCAGATGTTAGATACTTGTCTGTTGGTTATGGGTCCCTTGTCATTTCCTGGTATGGCAAGGAGTAAGTCACCTGTGTCTGTCATTATCTGATGCTTTTTTTTTTTTAAATATATTTTATTGATTTTTTACAGAGAGGAAGGGAGAAGAATAGAGAGCTAGAAACATCGATGAGAGAGAAACATCGATCGGCTGCCTACTGCACACCCCCCACTGGAGATGTGCCCACAACCAAGGTGCATGCCCTTGACCGGAACCGAACCCGGGACCCTTCAGTCCACAGGCCGACGCTCTATCCACTGAGCCAAACCGGTCAGGGCGTCATATGATGCTTTTTAAAGGAATATTCGAAGTCTTAGTTTTGTTGCTGTGGTTGGTGGTGTCTGTGTGTTTGTGTGTGTGTGTGTTACTTTCCTGAATTTACTTTTTCTATGTCTGATAATTTATTATTTAAAAACATCTTTAGATAAATCCTCTGGTTCTTCTCGGTTCCCCAGAGGAGCTTTAAGAAATGCCCTCAGGTGTGCTTTCCCCCATAGAGTTGGACAGCTCCTCTAGGTGGGGCATCATGGGTTATTGAGGTGCTCTAGGTGATTGGAAGGTGAGGACAGGGATTAGCTGGAGGGTTGCAGGATGCCTTTGTGAGAGTGGGGAGCAAGCTTTTTTCAGGGGAGGTAAGGGGGTGCTCTTTGGTTTAGGAGGTCAGGATAGCAGCCCACCTTCTCATTTCTGTAGGAGTTTGTGAAAGTCTTTGGGTGGAGAGGCGCATGAACACATACACTCAAAAATTCACAGTGTGGTCTCCATGTAGGAGCTCATTGTTCCTGTCTCTCTCCTGTGACCAAGGACAGGAGGGGTGTCCTTTTCCTCATTTCCAGGTCCTCTGACTGTGAATGTGAGGTGAGCTGATTAAAAGGCTGTGACTCCTCAACGTAGTGTCACCTGAGGAAACAACCCAGACCGTGATCAGGACCAGGACCCAATGGCTGCTTCTGAGGTATCAGATGTGTCCTGAACAGAACCTGTGTTTGCTTTTCCTCTAACATCTGTGGATTTATTTCTCTTTCTGGGTGTTCTTGCCTTTGCAGGTTGTTTTTATTTCTTATTTCATTACTTAATTGATCATAGTCAATGTCAGCAGTTTCTATATTTCTCTCTTTTTTTGTGTGTTTTTCTTTTTTTTCCTGACTCTCTTTTTTAAAAAATATTTTTATTGATTTCAGAATGGAAAGGAGAGGGAGAGAGAGATAGAAATATCAATTACGTTAGAGAATTATGGATCAGCTGCCTTCTGCACCCCACTCTGCACTGGGTATGGAGTGAGCCCTGACCAGGAATCTAAGCCTGCCCTCCTGGTTCATAGGTCACCCCTTTACATCTCAGCCACACTGGCTGGGCTATAATCCCCTCCTTTGTGCCAGAGCCGTGTCTGCACTCATTTTGTCACCCTCACAGGTCAGGAAGCATTCCTACCTTTAATTACTGACTTTCAACTAATCAAAACATTTCTTTTGTGACAGATCAAACTTGGAAGGCAGCCATGTCTAACATCCCTACTGGGATGGGGTCAGAGGCTCAGGCATCAGTGAAGAAGGAAAATGCAGGTTTTAGGTTCACGTGGCTGCAGCATGAGCTCTAGATCAGGGGTAAGAAGATGCACATTTTACTGCTCAGAATAGCTCAGAAAGCTCTGAAAAGAAGGGCAAATAGAAGAAACTTGCTCATTAGATTACTATGAAAGACTTGGGAAGTACACGTTCTTTTAGCTTACAGAACATGAGAGGTACACGTGGATTAACACAGACAAAAATAAATGTTTATTTGTGATCATTTCCAGAAATTTTTAAAATTTATTGAGGTATTTTTGCAGTAATGTCACACCAGTGATGACCTGACCTTCCCTGTGCTTCAGTCACCTGATGCCCTTTGTCTCAGTCCACCTGATGTTCACATGGCAGAGGTGCTCCCCTCACTGTAGTAGCGATTTAATGAAAGTTGTGCAAAGACCATCACTTCACAGCTGGCAGTGTCCGTCCTCTTAGGTAGCGTTTGCTTTAGAAAAATGAAAGACTTTCTTTTCTTTCCTACAGATCATTAGCTTTTGCATGGGAGCTGTGAACAATTAGGCCTTTATTCTTTTTTTTTTTAATATATTTTATTGATTTTTTACAGAGAGGAAGGGAGAGAGATAGAGTTAGAAACATGGATGAGAGAGAAACATCGATCAGCTGCCTCCTGCACATCTACTGGGGATGTGCCCGCAACCCAGGTACGTGCCCTTGATCGGAATCGAACCTGGGACCTTTCAGTCTGCAGGCTGACGCTCTATCCACTGAGCCAAACCGGTTTCGGCAGGCCTTGATTCTTTACATTTTCCTTGTATTATATTCTTCCATCATGAACGTACCCTACATGGTCACTTTTTGTACTTTCTAGAAAGTTTCCAAGAATGATATCATTAATGTCTGATCAGTTTTTCTAAATTTCTACAACATAGCTCTCCACTAATGATATGTAAAAATTTTGAAAGAAATGTATTAGTAAGAAAAAATTAGTTCCCCCAGGCTGGTGTGGATCAGTGATGGAGGGTTTGATTCCTGTCCTAGGGCAAGTAGCTCCTGTGTACCTGTGGTAGGCAGCCAATCCATGTGTCTCTGTCTCTCCCTTTTTCCTGCCTCTACCTTCCCTCCTTTCACTCTCAAAAAGTCAATGGAAAATATCTCCCCAGGGGAGCATTTACAACCACACAAAGGTAACAGTGTGCCTTTTTGGCTTTATATCATTAAGTTTCTCTCTGTATTGTGTTTACAAAACACAAAGGCGATCATACACAAATAGATTCATGAGATTTACACACTCACTAAGCCATTTTGATTTCATAGTTGTAAAATGTGTGTGTCTGTGCCTAAACTGTTAACTTTATTTTAGCTATTTTTCTTTGTGTTTTTTTCCCCAAGTATATTTTTACGTATTTCAAAGACGAAGAAGAGATGTAGAAAGAGATAGAAACATCAATGATGAGAGAGAGTCATTGACTGGCTGCCTCCTGTACACCCCACACTTGGGATTGAGCCTGCAACCTGCTCATGTGTCCAGAACAGGAATTGAGTTTGTGACCTCTTGGTGCATGGGTCAGCACGCAACACTGAGCCACACCAGCTGGACCTGGCCGAATAATCTTCTATGATTACTCAGTAAATTTCCAAATTGGATTGTAGTTCCTATGTGTCCTATTCCATGAGAACTGAATTCCATTAATAGACACTTTTAGTTCAAAGTTCTGTATGAATTTTTCCTTGTGTTTTCTTTTTCTGGGTATTCAGAAGTTTGGCATATCATGCGGAAATATTGGCATCACAAGTAAAAAGTGAGCTTGTGACACATGTGCAAACACAGGCCCCATCTCAGAACCTGGGTCAGCATCTGTATTTTCACAGAAGTTCATTTTGTTGTGGTCTGCTTCACACTTGAGAAGAACTCCATATACTTCCAACCAGCATGCCCTTTCCCGCTGAGAAATATACATCACTGACCCTGAACATTGCAAATACAGCCTTCAGAAATCCATATGCCCCTGTGCATTCCTGAATTTTAAAGTTTATTTTCCTGTAAAATAAAATCTGTACTGTGGTTTTGTGGACACATGTCATCCTCGTCTGTCAGTTAGAAAACACATCAGAGAATGTTACTGGAGCAAAGTGATCTTACTGGATAATTCAGGATATCCCATAGGTCAAAACCTCTTCTCCTGACACTCTTTTCATGTTGGGTGACATTATGAACTCTTCTGGTGACCTCTTGGTAAATGTGTGTTTTCTTTCAGGGACCATTGACCTTCAGGGATGTGGCCATAGATTTCTCTCAGGAGGAGTGGGAATGCCTGGACCCAGCTCAGCGGAAGTTGTACCTGGATGTGATGTTGGAGAACTACAGCAACCTGGCTTCCCTAGGTAAGGATGACTTCCTTCCCAATTTCCTACTCCATCCCCAGGGTTTTCTTTCCATTATTATTTTATCATCTCCCAGGGGCTTCTGCTTTTTCTGGTAGATTCTTGCTCTCGAAGAACCAATTGGGCCTTAGCTGGTTGCACTCAGTGGATCGAGTGCCAGCCTGCAGATTGAAAGGTCCCAGGTTCGATTCCTGTCAAGGGTCAATGCTGGCTCCCTGCTCAGAATGGTGTGTGCAGGAGGCAGCCAGTCAACAATTTTCTGTCATCCTTGATGTTTCTCTCTCTCTCCCTCTCCCTTCATTTCTGAAAGCAGTAAAAATATACATTTTTAAAAAGGGAAACAAATTGGGGGTAGAAAAGAAAGGCTTTGTGAAGTATGTGAATTAGGAACTCAGTGCACACTTTACATAGTGTATACACTAATTATGATACTATCATAAGATAAAATTTTAGAAAATCATTCTCTAGAACATTCTAACATTCTACCATGTCTTCTGGCCAGAGGACAACTTGGATTGGAAACGGGAAGGCCTCTCTCAAAATACTCCATTTTCTTTAATTTTTATATTTTTAAGATTTTATTGAATTCAGGGAGGTAGGGAGAATTAGAGAGAGATAGAAACTTCAGTTGGGCATTCGTTGATTTTTTTTTGTATGTGCTCCGACCTCAGATCAAACATACTACTTTGTCATATTGGTACAATCCCCTAAGCAACTGGGCTACCTGTGTAGGTAAATTGGATTCTTTCACTTAATTCTATGTATCTAGGCTTCTATCATTCTTTTCATGGCTTGATGTATTATTTCTTTATTAGACGAAATTCATGCTAACGGGGCAGTGGGGGTGTACTCAGCCCAGCCTGCACCCTCTCCAATCTGGGACCCCCTCAGGGGATGTCGGACATCCCTCTCACAATCTGGGACTGCTGGCTCCCAACCGCTTGCTTGCCTGATTGCACTTAACCGCTTCTGCCTGCCAGTGTGATCACCCCCTAACCACTCCCTTGCCAGCTTGCTTGTTGCCTAAGTGCTCTCCTGGCATCCTGATCGCCCCCAATTGCCCTGCCGACCATCTTGTGGCTGTGGTTGCAGTCATCTTTGAAGGCGGGACAGCCAATTAGCATATTCCCTCCTTCTTGGCTTTGGGTGACGACATATTTAAGAGCATGACAGTCAGTTAGCATATTTCCTCCTTATTGGCTGTGTGATCCATCGTCTTTGCAATGGCATGAGGGCTAATTAGCATATTTCCTCTTTATTAGATAGGCTAGTAGTAATACTTCATTGTTTGTACTTCAGTGTATTTATCTATTCACTTGTTGACGGACCTCTTCATTGATTCCAATAATTGTAAATTATGAATAAGCAGCCCCTTGTAGGGTTTTGTATAGATAAACGGCTCAGCTTTTTGATTTGAGGTTAAGGAGCCCAATTACTAAGTGTATATTCAGTTTTGTTTTTTTTAAAATATATTTTATTGATTTTTTACAGAGAGGAAGGAGAGAGATAGAGAGCTAGAAACATCAATGAGAGAGAAACATCGATCAGCTGCCTCCTGCACACTCCCCACCGGGGATGCGCCCGCAACCCAGGCACATGCCCCCGACCGGAATCGAACCTGGGACCCTTCAGTCCGCAGGCCGACGCTCTATCCACTGAGCCAAACCGGTCTCGGCATATTCAGTTTTATTAAACCTCCAGAGCATCTCTCCAACGGGCTGTAGCATTTGGCATTTTCAGCAGCAGTGATTGGAGTTCCAATTGCTCCACATCACAAAGGCATTTGGTGGGGTCAGTGTTCTGTATTCTGACCTGTTCCATGGTGGTTTACTATTGCTTGGTTGTGCTCTTTGTTACTTCTCATTGTTATAATGTGCATTCCCTTAATGACATAAGACATGCAAGATATTGTTACACTGATTTTCTATGACTATATATTTTGTAGTGCTGTGCTGTGTGTTAAGGTGTTTGGCCCTTTTCAGGTTGTTATGTCAATGTTGAGTTTGAAGCCTTCTTTGTCTATTTTGCATAATTGTCCCGTGTATGTTGACTTTTTTATTAATATATATAAATTCACTAGATTCCTGGAACACAAAATACATGCTGTGTAGGGTTCCTAGGCCTGGCCTCCTGGCCTCCTCATTCCCTCACTCCTTCAAAGCCCCTCCACCTCTGCTGGTCACCCCCTGGTCATCAACGCACGTCATAGCTTGCGATCGAACTCCCGCTCTCCAGGTCAAACTCCCAGACAATATGTAGATTTCTTATTGATTTCAAAGATGAGAGAGAGATAGAAACATCAGTGATCAGAGAGTATCATTGATGGGCTGCCGTGTGCCCTGAGTAGGACTTGAACCGTGACATCTTGGTTCATAGGTCAATGCTCAACTGCTGAGCCGTGCCAGCTTGGCCATGTTGACTTTTACAAATATATTTTCTCAGCCTGTGGCTTCTCTGTTTTTTTTTCTGTTGAGGATGATGTTTTTGTTGTTATTTTTTCTTTAATGCTTGAGTTGATGAAGCATTCTTCACACTACTTGGTGAAGAATCTTGTATTCTTGCCCTCTATCTTATAGATTAATTAACGATACATACAGCTTTGGACATTTTTAAAGTTGTGTTATTTCTTTTTTCATGTTGATTTTTAAAAGGTCACTGTATATTCTGGATATTAACTACTTATCAGATAATGTACTTTGTAGAAATATTTTCCCATGCCACAGCTTGTATTTTGAACACACTAACAATTTGCTTTAATGGAAGTTATATTTGTACTAGAAACCTGGTGCACGAAATTTGTGCACGGGTTGGGGGCTTGTGAGTCTCTCAGCCCAGCCTTCACCCTCTCCAATCTGGGACCCGTTAAGGGATGTCCGACAACCTGTTGAGGCCCGATCCCAGACCTAACTGCTCCCTGCCAGCTGGATTGATGCCTCAGTGCTCCCCTGCTGGCCTTGTAGCCCCTAACTGCCCCTTCTTGCCAGCCTGGTGGCCCCTAACTGCCCTCACCTACAGGCCCGGTCACCCTTAACTGCCCTCCCCTGCCGGCCTGGTTGTCCCCAACTGCCCTCCCCTGCAGGCCTGATTGCCCCTAACTGCCCTCCCCTGCCGGCCCAGTCACCCCTAACTGCTTTCCCCTGCAGGCCTGGTCCCCCCCAACTGCCCTCCCTGGCAGGCCTGGGTCCCCCTCTGACTGTCTTCCCCTGCAGGCCTGGTTGCCCCCAACTGCCTTCCTCCACAGGCCTGGTCCCTGCAACTGCCCTACCCTGCAGGCCTGGTGGCCTCCACCTGCCCTCCCCTGCTGGCCATCTTGTGGCAGCCATCTTGTATGTTGGAGTGATGATCAATTTGCATATTATTGCTTATTAGATAAGATGGGGTGTCATGCCTGTTGACTATTTTGTTTTGTGACCTTTTCATTTAGTGCTATAATAAAAATAATCAAATGTCATAGAAACTTTTTTATATGGCCTGGCCAGTTTGGCTCAGTGGATAGAGTATCAATCTGTGGACTGAAGGGTCCTGGGTTCGATTCTGGTCAAGGGTACACGCACAAGGTGCAGGCTTAATCTCCAGTAGGGGCCCTGCAGGAGACAGCCAATCAATGAATGTCTCTCTTTTCTTTTCTTTTTTTTTTTTAAAGGCAATTTTTTTAAAAAATATATTCTATCGACTTCCCACAGAGAGGAAGGGAGAGAGATAGAGAGTTAGAAACATTGACGAGAAACATCAATCAGCCGTCTCCTGTGCATCTCCCACTGGGGATGGGCCCGCAACCCAGGTACATGCCCTTGACCGGAATCGAACCCGGGACCCCTCAGTCCGCAGGCCGACGCTCTATCCACTGAGCCAAACCGGTTTCGGCGAATCTCTCTTAATGTTTCTATCTTTCTCTTCCTCTCCCTTCCTTTCTGAAAGCAATACAAATGTACTGGTATTTAAAAGAAAAACAAAAACTCTTCAATAACTTTTCTTTTAATAGATTCAGTTATTATTAGCTTTATGTTTGAATCTTTTAACCATTTTGGTTTAATATTTGTATATGTTTAATTACAGTTCAATGTCACTCATTCTTTTACACATAGACATTTAAGTATCTCAACACTCTTTGTATATGTGATAATATGCTTTACTTCTTTGGTGGTGTAGGGACCCTAGTAGAAGATTATTTTACCTCATGGGTGAGTAGTTGTAAGCAGGCTCTTTATTCCACAGTGTTTCTTTTTGGTAGTTGTTGTTAATCCTCACATGAGGACATTTCTTCCATTACTTTTCAGAGAGAGTAGAAAGGTGGGAGCAAGAAGCAGGGAGAGAGAGGGAAACATCAATGTGAGAGAGACACATTGACTGGCCCCCTCCTCCATTCGCCTCCACCCAGGTGGGGTGGGAATTTGCAATTGAGGTATGTGCCCTTTAAGGGGAATTGAACCTGTCACCCTTAAGTGCACAGGATGATGCTCTGACCCTGAGCCATTGTGACCAGGGCCTACTGTGCTTTATTTACCTGTGTCTTAACGTGTAGATGATACGTTTGGATCACACCAGTTTTGAAATATTTTTTTTATATCTGGGTGTATGATGCTTTTCAGCTTGTACTGTCTCTCCCATGTTTGTTTTGGTTCCCTGGTGTCCTGTGTCATTTCATATCAATTTTAGGATGAGGTTTGCTAATTTTGTGAAAAGTGACATTGGGACGTGGATAGTGCCTGCTTTTTTTTTTTTAAATAAATCTTTATTGTTCAGAATATTACAGTTGTTCCTCTTTTTCCCCCCATAGCTCCCCTCCACCCAGTTGCCACCGCACCATCTGCCCTTACCCCCCCATCCTCATCCATAGGTACAGTTTTTGTCCAGTCTCTTCCCACACCCCCACACCCCTTTCCCCCCCGAGAATTGTCAGTCCACTCCCTTTCTATGCCCCTGGTTCTATTATATTCACCAGTTTATTCTGTTCATCAGATTTTTTTATTCACTTGATTTTTAGATTCACTTGTTTTTAGATATATATTTGTTGTTCATTTTTATCTTTACCTTTCTCCCTCTTAAAAAATACCTTTCAGCATTTCATATAATACTGGTTTGGTGGTGATGAACTCCTTTAGCTTTTTCTTATTTGTGAAACTCTTTATCTGACCTTCAATTCTGAATGATAGCTTTGCTGGATAAAGTAATCTTGGTTGTAGGTTCTTGGTATTCATCACTTTGAATATTTCTTGCCACTCTCTTCTGGCCTGCATAGTTTCTGTTGAGAAATCAGCTGACAATTGTGTGGGTACTCCCTTGTAGGTAACTGACTTTTTTCTCTTGCTGCTTTTAAGATTCTCTCTTTGTCTTTTGCTCTTGGCATTTTAATTATGATGTGTCTTGGTGGGGTCCCTCTTTGGATTTTTTTTGTTTGGGGGTTCTCTGCGCTTCCTGGACTTGTAAGTCCTGCTTTGAATGTTTGTCAACCTTGGGTACTCGTGACAGCTTATACTGTTAGCATTCCAATGTAAGGCCATCGCATATGTAGTTCATTTATTGAGTTCTTATTTAATTACAGCCCCCTCTACTTTATACTTTATTTTTATTGATTTTAGAGGAAGAGCAACTTGGGGGAGACAGGGGAGACATTTGTTTCCCCAGTTAGTTATGCATTCATTGATTACTTTTTAGTGTGCTCTGAGCACAAATCAAAGGTGCAATGTTTTGGTATGAGGATCACACTCTAAACAACTGAGCTCTTGGGCAGGTGAGAATATCCTTTTCTTATCTTGTGGTTTAGTCACCCTGGGTGAAGATCTTTAGACCCCATCCAGGAGGATTTGTATGTCGGCCTTTTAGTCTAATTTGTTTTATTATTTCCCTCTGCCTTAATGTCTGTATTACAGGTTGTTGTTTTTTTTGTTGTTTGTTTGTTTATTTTCTAACATTTTTATTGATTTCAGAGAGTAAAGGAGAGGGAGAGATAGTTAGAAACATCAGTGATAAGAGAGAATCATTGATAGGCTGCCTCCTACACGTCCCCTACTGGGGATCAAGCTGGCAACCCTGGCATGTGCCCTTGACAGTAATCGAACCTGGGAACCTTCAGTTCACAGGTTGGTGCTCTATCCACTGAACCAAACTGGCTGTAGCTGTATTACAATTTTTTTAATAACAGAAGCTTTGAAGTATGTTTTAAAATCAAGAAGCCTGAAGCTTTTAATTTCATACATTCTTTTCATGATTCACTTGGTTACATGGAGTCCTGTGACATTCACATTAATTTTAGAAAGAGCTTTTTTTTTATTTCCACCACAGGTGTCACTGGGACTTTGATAGGGATTGCTTTGAATGTTTAGGTAACTCTGGGTACTAATGACAGCTAATACTGTTAGCATTTCAGTCAGATCATGGAATGTGTTTTCCAATTTACTGATTTGGTGTTTAATTACAGCCAGCCATGTGTTCGTGTGTGTTTGTGTGTGTGTGTGTGTGTCTGTGTGTCTGTCTGTATCTGTGTTTTCTTTTGTTACTTCTCACCCAAAGTTATTTTTCCCATTGAATTTTAGAGAGAGTGGGAAGGAGGGAGGGGGATTGAAAGAAAGAGAGAGAAATATCATATCGATGCGAGAGAGACACATTGTTGTTTGGCATCCTCACACATCCCAAATGGGGTTCGGATCGAACCTGCAACCATTTGGTGGGTGGGCCCATACTCTAACCACTGAGACACACTGCAGAGGGCACCCAGCAATATTTTATGCTTCACAGCATACAAGTTGTGCACCTTCTTCGGAAGTAAATTGTTAATATTTCATTTTCAATTATGCTGTTATTCATGTAAATACATACTTAATTTGTTATTGATTTCAGACAGGAAGGGAGAGGGAGAGAGAGATAGAAACATCAATGATGAGAGAGAATCATTGATCATCTGCCTCCTGCATGCCCCCTCCTGGGGATCGAGTCCACAATCCAGGCAGGTGCCCTTGGCTGGCATGGGACCCAGGACCCTTCAGTCCGCAGGCTGACCCTCTGTCTATCCACTGAGCCAAGCCAGCTAGGGCCATTTTTTTTTTTTTATTTTCTATTTTTCTTGTGACCATGAGAACTACTTAAAATATCTTAAGGTTATAACAATGTATCCTAAACTCATAGTGTCAACTGCATACAAAAACTCTGCAGATTGCCATTTTTAACCATGTACCCACATACATTAATATCAAATTATCTTTAATGTTGTGTACCTGCAGTTATTTCAGATTTTATTCTTCTTGTATATTTTTTATTTTTTCAAAATACCTTTTTATTTCAAGGAAGCAGATGGGAGAGAGATAGAAATATCCATGATGAGAGAGTATCATTGATTGGCTCCCCCACACTGGGGAAAGAGCCCGCAACACAGGCTTGTGCCCTCACCTGTAATCAAACTGTGACCTCTGGTTCATAGGTGGGACCCTTATCCTCGGAGCCGCAGCACTCAGACTATTCCTTTCATTTTCTAAAGTTACACAAGAGAAATCAAAGTGATATGTGTTTCCTTAATAGAACACCACAAATAGAAGATGCACAAATGCACTTCCCTCATCTCTCTCTCCAGTGAAGTAACTGGGAATTGGGAGTGTTTTTATAATATTGCCATTGTGTGCCAAGGGATTTGAGAAGGTATCATTGGCAAATGTAAGCAACTCTTTGTCCCTCTTTATGTGAGTTTTCCTCATTGTACCTATCTTGAGCTTTCATTCAATACTATACTGGCTCTTGGAGTACTCCAAAATGTCATTTGGTCAATACTTGCTGGTAAGTTCTAAGTGCACTCAACTGATTGTCAAAACGGAAAATTCGTGTGTTTTTTTTTTTCAGCTCTGTCACCTAAAGATAACCAGGCCTTTATGCCAAAGCCCAGAATACAAGATTTATTCTGTGAAATAATACTGGTAAGATATAAAAGGTGTCGCTTTGATAATGTACACTTAATGAAAGCCTTGAAATTTGAAGAAGAGTGTGATGACAACAGAGGATATTAATATAAACAACTAATCTGGAAAAATTATCATAATAAATTTCTTTTTACCTAAAGAGGTCAGGTATGTTATAAATTTGGGAAACCTCCCAATTTGAAGTCAGTTACATTGGCAGATCAGTGTGTTTGTCCACATGAAGGTTGAAAACAAGTTTTTACTGTTATGCATTCTTGGAAAAGAAATTTGGAAAAACTAGGAATTCGCATAGTCTGTAGTGTAAATAATTTGCGTTGTTTAAAATTCAGGTGGAATTAAACTTCATCAATCATTTCTAAAATATATAGATTTATCATGTACCTATAAAATTAAAATGTGCTCAATTTAGCAATGTTTTATGATTTTTTTATATTTAAAAAATGTAACTCATTTCAGAGAGTAAGGGAAAGGAAGAGGGAGAGGAAAACATCAATGATGAGAGACAATCATTCATTGGCGGCCTCCTGCAAGCCTCCCACTGGGGACTGATCTGGCAGCCAGGCCATGTGCGCTTACTGGGAATGGAACTGTGATCTCCTTGTTCATATGTCAAAGCTCAACCACTGAGCCATGCTGGCAGGGCAATTTGGTAATATTTTATTTATTCATTTTTATGATTATTTTAAAAAATATTTTTAATGATTTCAGAGAGAAAGAGAGAGGGAGAGAGAGAAACATCAATCATGAGAAAGAATCATTGATCGGCTGCCTTTGGCATGCCCCCTATTGGGGATAGAACCCAGGTCCCTTTAGTCTGCAGGCCAACGCTCTATCCACTGAGTCAAACCAGTTAGGACAATTTGGTAATCTTTCAAACAAGGCTTCATCCTTCTTCTTACAATAATGTTTTGTGTTTATTTTTTGTCTAGTATATTAGGAAAGCTTTTGTTATACAATCATCTAGGTTTAATGTGTATCACAAAATTGTTTTTATGGAACAAGTGTACATATTTAATGAAATTATAACTGTCACTAAAGATCTTTCTATCTCCCATAATCACCAGAGTACACATAACGGAGATAAAAGTTATGAATGGATTGAACATTGGAAAAACATTAAGCTAGAGTCATATCTTAATCATTGGACAAGTGAGCTACCAGAGGAGCATCATAAAAGTGGAAAAGTCTTTGACCAAATGTCCAATCACAATATACATCAGGTTTTTCCTATTGTGGAGAAGACACACAAAGGAAGTAAATGTGTCCAATATTTTCTGCAGCCTTCAAATTACGATGAACAAGAGAGTATTCCTACTGGGGAGCAGGCTTACAAATGGAATCCGTGTGGGAGAGTCTGCAGTCAACTATTCAATCTAAATAGACGCAAAAAAATCCATAGGGGAAATGAACCTTATAAATGTAAAGATTTTGGTAAAACATCTTATTGGCCTTCAGGTTATGCTCTAAATCAGAGAATTTATACTGGAGAGAAGCCTTACAAATGTAAAGCATGTGGCAAAGCCTTTAAATGTCATTTCTCTCTTATTGTACATAAAGGAAGAATTCACACTAAAGCAAAATTTTACAAACTCAGGGAAAATGAAAAAGTCTTTAGTCAGTCCTCAAGACATATGCAACATCATAGAAGTCATAGGGAAGAACAGTGTTATAAATGTTCAGAATGTGACAAAATCTTTAGCCAGCCCTCAACCCATATTCTTCATCAGAGAATTCACACTGGAGAAAACCCTTATAAATGTAGAGAATGTGGCAAGACTTTTAAAAACCATGCAGTTCTTACTAATCATCAGAGTGTTCATACTGAAGATAGGCCTTATAAATGTAGAGAATGTGGTCAAGCATTCCTCCACGTCTCAAGCGTGATTCGACATGAGAAAGTTCATACTGGAGAGAAACCTTACAGATGTAGAGAATGTGGCAAAGCATTCCTCCACGCCTCAAGCATGATTCGACATAAGAAAGTTCATACTGGAGAAAAACCTTACAAATGTAGAGAATGTGGCAAAGCCTTTAGGCAGTCCGCAGCCCTTACTTGCCATCAGAGAGTTCATACTGGAGAGAAGCCTTATAAATGTAGAGAATGTGGCAAAGCCTTTAGATATTCCTCCTCCCTTAATGTACATCAAAGACTTCAAACCGGAGATAAGGTTTATAAATGTAGAGCATGTGGCAAAGCCTTTGGCCGGTCCTCACACCTTATTTGTCATCAGAGAGTTCATTCTGGAGAGAAGCCTTATAAATGTAGAGAATGTGGCAAAGCCTTTAGGCAGTCCGCAGCCCTTAGTTGCCATCAGAGAGTTCATACTGGAGAGCAGCCTTATAAATGTAGAGAATGTGGCAAAGCCTTTAGATATTCCTCCTCCCTTAATGCACATCAAAGACTTCATACTGGAGATAAGGTTTATAAATGTAGAGCATGTGGCAAAGCCTTTGGCCGGTTCTCACGCTTTACTTATCATCAGAGAGTTCATTCTGGAGAGAAGCCTTATAAATGTAAAGTGTGTGGCAAAAGCTTTAGCTACTCCTCAGATCTTAATCGTCATCAGCTTATTCATACTGGAGAGAAGCCTTATAAATGTAGAGAATGTGGCAAAGCCTTTAGCTGGTTCTCATCCCTTACTAATCATCAGCGTGTTCATACTGGAGAGAAGCCTTATAAATGTAGAGAATGTGACAAAGCCTTTAGCAATACCTCGAATCTTATTGTACATCAGAAGGTTCACACTGGAGAGAAACCTTATAAATGTAGAGAATGTGGGAATGCCTTTAGCAGGTCTTCAAGTCTTACTGTACATCAGAGAATTCATTCAGGTGAGAAGCCTTATACATGTAGAGAATGTGGCAAAGCCTTTGTCACCTCCTCAAATCTTATTAAGCACCAGAGTATTCACACTGGAGAGAAGCCCTGCATCCCTTACTAAGTACCAGAGAGTTCACACTTTAGAGAAGCCTTCTAAATGTAGAGGATATAAGAGCCTTTCATCAGTGTTTCTGCCTTACTTTACAGCAGAGTTCACACTTGAGAGAAGCCTTAAAAATGTGGAGGATATAACGGCATTTCATCAGTGTTCCTACCTTACTGTAAAGCAGAGTTCATACTTGAGAGAAGACTTACAGATGTGAGGGGTGTTGTATGTCCTTTACCAGCTGTGAGAACTTACAGAACATCACAGAATTGATACTGGCAAGAAGCCTTATGAATGAAAAATGTAGAAAAGGCTTTATAAGGCATTCATGTCTTATGGTACCTGAGAGACTTTATACTAAAAAGAGAACTTACAAATGTAGAGAATGGGCTGGAGCCTTGACTCAGCTCAAAATTCACTGCACATCAGAGATTTTACACTGGAGGGAAGCCTTATACTGTGGATAAAGTGAGAAAGCCTTTAATATGTAGTCTAACCTGCTCAACATTTTAGGAATCATTCTAAAGAGAAACAGCAATAATATAAAGTTTTCATCTAAAGATTTAGGCTTCAGAGGTTGAAGCTACATTGAGAATGATAAATAAGTTCTTACAAATTATCAGGCATATGTCAAAGTGTATATTCTCATATCTCTTACAACATTGTATGATTATTACTGGATCGAATTCCCGCAGATATAAAGAAAGTTGTAAAGCTTACCCATAATGTAAACTTTAACTGACATCAGAATTCATACTCGGAGAAACAATACAAATGTAATATTGTCCTAATGTCTTTAATCAGCACCCAACGCTTATTCCTCACTTTGGAGTTCATTCTTCAGCTGTGGGTGTCAACCTGTGAGTCCTGCCCACCTGTGGGGGTGGAACGACCGTTTCACAGGGGTCACCTAAGATCATCAGAAAACACATATACAATTACATATTGTTTTTGTGATTAATCACTATGATATAATTATGTTCAAGTTGTAACAATGAAATTGGGGGTCACCACAATTTGAGGAACTACATTAAAGGGTTGCGGCATTAGGAAGGTTGAGAACCACTGTTCTAGAGGGATACCTTAAATCTGATGAATGTGGGAAATCATATACTTGGACCTACAGCCTCAGTCAGTATCAGGTATTGTAATTGGATAGAAATTCTACATTTATGTTATAGGAAGAGGGACTTTTGTTCCAAATATACAGTTTATAAAACTCCAAGGAATTTATGCCTCAAAGTGACTTTAAATATGTAAAAACGGAGCCAGAGGAGCCACCACAGTTGTGAACAGCACCCATCAGAGGAGCTGCTGCCAACTGAGGAGCAGCTGCTACCACAACCGCCTGAGGAGCCACTGCCACCCAAGGAGCAGCCACTGAACTACTCAACATCTTGATATGTTGGTGAGATCAAACATGGGTAGACAAAGAAACCCCCAAAGGGATGAAAAGGACGGCTTGCCAGAAAAGCAGCTAAGTGAAACAGAGGCATGCAACAGACAGAAAAAGGATTCAGATTAAGGGTTCTAGAGTGCATAAACCAGATGGAGGAAAAAATCAAAAACTTACGCAAGAAGCAAGAAGAAACAGATGAAAAAAATCAATAAATTATGTAAGAACCATGAAGAAATGAAGTGTGACATAGCGGCAATAAAATACACCATTGAAAGTTTCAATATTAGACTAAGAGAAGTTTCAATATTAGACTAAGAGGACCGAATTAGTGAATTAGAAGACAGGGAAGCAAAACACACCCAAACTGAACTGCAATTGGAGAAAAAAATTGAAAGACAGGAGGAGAGCCTAAGGAGCTATGGGACATCATGAAACAAAACAACATACGAATAATAGGGGTGGCAGAACAACAGAGAGAGGAACAAGGGTTAGAGAACCTATTTGAAGAAATAATATCAGAAAACTTCCCTGAGGTGGGGAAGATAAAAGTCACACAAGCACAGAGAGTCCCAATCCTGGTGAACCCAAAAAGGCCCACACCAAGACACATCATAATTACTATGGCAAATGTTAGGACAAAGAGAGAATCTTACAGGCTGCAAGAGAGAGACGGAAAGTTACATACAAGGGATCTTCCATTAGATTATCAAATGATTTCTCAATAGAAACACATCAGGCCAGAAAAGAATGGATGGAAATTTACAAAGTGATGCAAAGCAAAGGACTGAATCCAAGAATACTCTATCCAGCAAGGCTATCATTCAAAATTGAAGGGGAAATAAGAAGCTTCACAGACAAAAAAAAAGGCTAAGGGAGTTTATCACCACGAAGCCGGCAATGCAAGAAATGCTAAAGGGACTGGTGTAAAAAGAAGAAATAAAAATCTAAGAAAGAAAACAGGCACAAAAATTAGAAATGGCTACAAACAAGTACCTCTCAATAATAACTTTAAACATAAGTGGACTAAATGCTCCAGTCAAAAAAACATCGTGTGGCTGAATGGATCAAAAACATGACGCATAAATTTGCTGTCTACAAGAGACCCACCTAAGAATAAGGGACTCACACAGACTGAGAGTGAAGGGATGGAAAAATATCTTTCAGGCAAATGGAAATGAAAAAAAAAGCTGGGGTAGCAATACTTATACCTGACAAAGTAGACCTCAAAGTGAAGGCCATAACAAGAGATAAGGGATGCCACTTTATAATACTAAAGGGATCAATACAACAAGAAGATATAATCCTGATAAACATATATGGACCCAATGCAGGAGCACCCAAATACATAAAAAGACTCCAGCAAGATATCAAAGGAGAGATCGACAACAATACAATCATAGAGGGGACTTTAATACACCACTGACATCACTGGATAAATCCTCTAGACAAAAAATCAGCAAAGAAACAGCAATCCTAAATGACTCACTACATCAGATGGACTTGACATCTTCAGAACATTTCACTCCAAAGGCATGGAATATACATTCTTCTCAAGTGCTCATGGGACATTTTCAAAGTAGACCACATATTGGGTCACAAATAAAGTCTCCCCAAATTCAAGACGATTGAAATCATACCAAGCATCTTCTCAGACCACAATGGCATAATATTAGAAATAAACTACAATAAAACAACCCAAAATACTCAAAAAAATAAAATAAATAAAAGTGGGTGAATGACATCCAAGCACTTTAACTCCACTGTTCCAGGTAAACTGATACAGTTCAAAAGTTTTTCTTGACACCAATTGTCAATGCCCGAATTTTGTATTCTGTTTTATTAGGATTTAATAAACTTATAAAAACTAAAAAAAAAAAAAATAACGATGTAAAAACGTTATCCAAATATGTAATTGATTTTGAATTTCAAAATACTACTGAATTTACACTAGTTGGATAGCCAAAGTGCCTTTCAGATATTGTTCGAAATTAGAATGTTTATTACACAGTGTACTCTGCTGGGGTTCTTGTCCCAGCATCAAGAAGGGTTCAGGGATCTGGAGAAGGCTATGCGTAGATGTTAAATAAGAGGAGTCCAGAGACTAATAAAGAGTCCGAGGATGAAATATAATTTTGAAAGGCATTTGGGGGTCAGACAAGCTTAACTAAAGGAGCTAAGATCTAAGGTCTTAAGTCTAAGGCTTTAGATTCTCCTTGTCCCCAGGACCCCATGCTTTTTTGTTTTTTAACATACAATCAAAGAATTTTCTTTAATAAAGAATTCACATCATGTGTCTAATGTAAAACAAAATGTGGTGGGGTCCAGCCCCAGCGGTCCAGAGGTACTGGGTCGGCGAAGAATGAAGGACACGGAGACAGCGTCCAGATGATCAGCATGGTCAGGTTCTTATTTATTGTCCTGTTTCCGCTATATTTATACTATTTGATTCTATAAGTGTGTCTCTATAGTTACATCATGGTATATTTTGGGTTGTCCTTTGACCTTTTACAGTTTCTTGTTTTATGTTTATTGTTTCTTATCTGACCTTTGCTAAAAATCTTATCTCTACCTAGCTCTGTTGATTTTAATCTCATCTTTTGTCTATGTTTCTACATTCTATTCTAAAGGTTAGTCTCTGTGCTCCATTATAAGGGCTAATTTGTTATTTCTATTCTAAGGTCACTATTCTACTGCTCTGCTGTTAAGCTATAAGGAAATAATTGAAGGAGATTTTCCTATTCTATGGCCTAAGTAAAGGTTGTGTAGCTTAAGCGTGATTGTTAGTTATGGTGATTAACTACCTGCCTGGCACTTAGTTTAAGTCTTTGTGTTTGCATGGCTCCCATAAGATTTTTAGATAAGGAGCCTGCCTGCATTGTTTGCAGCAGTATTTCTTTAACTGTTTTGATATTTGTCCTTTTATCCTTGCTGGTGGTCTTCCTTGGGACTGCCCTGTGTCTGCGGGTTTTTAGGGGTATAGGCTTTGGTACTTTCTCTGGTGGGTAAACCCCTTGGGATGTGGGCCTAGCAAGTCCTAAATTTTTTTTTAAATTTGATTTTTTTATTTGATTGGTTTTCAAGCTTTTTATAAAATATTTATTTCAGAGAGGGAGAGAGAGACATAAAGTGAGAGAGAGAAATCAATGATGAGAGAGAATCATGGATCGGCTGCCCCCCTGCACACTCCCTCACTGGGGATCAAGCCCCCAACCCAGGCATGTGCCCTTACGGAAAATGGAGCCATGACTTCCTGGTTCATAGGTCGATGCTCAACCACTGAGCACTCAGCTGGGCTAACATGTTTCTTAAAAATCACCTCAGCCCTGGCTGGTGTGGCTCAGCTGGTTGTGCAGCCTCATGTGCACCAAAAGGTGCTGGTTCCATTCCCATGACGAGCACATACCCAGTCGGGGCCCATACAGGAGACGGCGGACTTATTCTCTCATCGTTGATGTCTCTCCCATCCTCTCTGAAATCAATAGATTTTTTTAAATAAATAAATAAAATGACTGGGTGAGTTTATTTTCCCGGTCCTTGGCGTCTCTGTGCTGGGGGCAGGCCCGGGGTGGGGCTGCGCGGGTCCCTGACCTGTCGGCCTCCTGGTGTCCTGTCCATTTGGGGGAAGAGGGCTCTGAGGGCTCTGCATCCGGGGAGACGGGAGACGTGGTGAGGAGAGTGTGTTTCGGGTATAGGGGCGGCCTTGGGAGCCCCGCTCATCCATCTGGTCCGGGATTTGGGGAAGGAAGACGGTAGCTGATGAGGTTGGTGCTGTTGGGCGTAGCTCCTGTACCTGAGAAGGAACGCTTGGATGCACTCCTGTCAGAGGGTATTGTTCCTGGTTCCGTGTCCGTTCTGAAGACTCCTCGGGTTTGTTTTTGGTGAATTTAGATCTAAGATTTTTAAACCAAATTTGGACGGTGGACTCTGAGACCCCAACTTCCTTAGCAAGTTTCTCCCTGAATTCAATCCCGGAGTACTGGTTGCTGGCAAAGACCATCAGGAGGGTGTACACTTGGGAGGCTATGAACCTGGTACTACTCTGTTTGTCTTTTAGATTTGGCATCATCTCCACAGGGTGGTCTTGGACCCGATCTTGGCCTTGGCTTCCTCCCAAGTGGTCCTGTGGCTCTGATCTCCTTTGAAGTCCATGCCTAGCTCTTTGATTCTGAAACCAAACCTCAATTTGATACACTTCGAGGCCCGTGTGTACAGCCAGCTTTCACTTGGAAGCAGGGACTGGGTAAGGCGTCTGGTTGAATACTTGGATGAGGGTTTTCACCTGATTCTCTGTGAATATGGTGTAGCCTCACCTGTAATCCATCGATGGTCCTGCTCCCTCTGAGCTCCAGCGCTGGGTGGTGGAATGGGGGTAAACAGGAACATACAGGGAAAAACTGGACTGTGTGCCAGTGGGTCAGGAACTTGCACTACTTGGCATCGTCTCCACAGTGTGGTGGTGGTCCCGATCTTGGCCTTGGCTTCCTCCCAAGTGGTCCTGGGGTTCTGATCTCCATTGAAGTCCGTGCCTAGATCTTCGACTCTGTTCCTCTGTGAATATGGTGAAGCTTCACCTGGGATACACCAATGATCCTGCTACTTCTGACCTCCAGCGTGGGGTAGTGGCATGGGGGGAACTAGGGACAGACAAGGAAGAACTGTACTGTGCACCGGCGGGACAGGAACTTCCACTACTTGGCAACGTCTCCACAGGGCGGTCTTGGTCGTGGTCTTGGCTTTGGCTTCCTCCCATATGGTCCTGGGGCTCTCATCTCTGGCCTCCGTGCCTAGATCTTCAATTCTGAAACCAAAGCTCAATTTCAGACTCTGCGAGGCCTGTGTCTGCAGCGAGCTTTCGCTTGATAGGATAGTCTGGGTAAGCATTTGGTTGTATACTTGAATGAGGGTTTTCACCTGATCCTTTGTGAATGTGGCACAGCTTTGCCCACGATTCACTGAGTCAGCAGAGCTGTCGTGAGCCATGTGGCTTGACAGGAGTCTCGGCTACGACCAGGAGAGATTAAGTCCTAAATTTATTGCTAACATTCTTAGTCTAATTTCCTCATAAGAAGTACACGGTATTTCTGTAACACTAGGGAGTTTTACTGATTTATTCCCTTCCCTAGTCCCTAACTCCAGGGAAACATTATCACCTGTGGAAACAACCTTTCTCAGTGATATGGCCCTGGTTAGAACACATAGCGCTAAGAAGGGGAGCAGACATTAAGAACAGTATGCCAAATACACCAGATCCCTTGGAACATGTGCTGTGCAGATGTTTCTTCCCTGAAGCAACTATGTCAAGCAGCAAGGATGGAATGGCTTTAGGCAAAAATGTTATGTAAAGAATCCAGTAAATTTTTTACTGCTTATGTTTCAGATCATGTAAATTTTCAGCAAAATCCCTTTATATTCTTGTTGCATTTTTCAGAATTAGATCTTGACATGAACTTGACTGACTGATTGATCCTACAGCACAAGCTCTATAGGATTCAGCTTTAAATTTGCAGCATCTTCTTTTAGTTCTCTAATTGGGGTTTCTCAATGCACCTGCCACATCTGGAGCAAAGGCCTTCCAGGGGAAGAGGCGGTGTCTAGGAGTAAACGAGAGACCATGGTGACTCCTTGGTGACCAGGTTTCGAATGCTGGGGATCCAAAGGCAGCCTGACTGGGGCTGGCATGGATATGCTGGTAGAAGATGGTGTCTGCATTCCTGCAGTAAGTGGAAGTGCATGGCCTTGAGGTAGAACTGTCCAAGTTTTCTCTTGGAGTAGAATTTCTCTTGCTGAGCAATAATCTATTCATCTGTTTCTCCAGAAGTTCAGTGCTAAGCTCTGCTAGACTCTCCTTCATCCTGTGAAAATCAGTTAGCTTATTTTCCAATAACTTTCTGTGTTCCATTTCTTCTTGGCAGAGTCGCACATATTTTTCCAATTCTCTTTTGATACCATCTTGAGAAGTTTGCACTTTGGAGATTTCTGATTCCAGCTCCTTATTTCTGAGATCCAAAGGACTTCTTATTGAAGCCTGATAATTTATCATCTGCGCTGACATTTCTTGAGATTCTCTTTGTATCTGTAAAAATGAATTGATTTGTTCTCCGGTGTGTCTACATCCCGTCTTGCTCTTTCATCAGTCTTCTTTTTCTACTCCTCTGCTTCACAAATTTCTATTTTATTCGTTTCTATATATGTTCTGAGTTTTACTGTTTCTTGTTCCCACTTCTGTGCTGTATTCTTTAGTTCCTCACATTCCTTTGGACGTGCTTCCACTGCTAAATGCTGTTGAGATGTCTTTTCTTTAACCAGACGTATAGATTTTGAAGATGAAGGTTGTACTTTTGCTATAAGAACATCATTAACCACGGGTTCAACTGGCTGGGGAGACTCTTCATCTTCTAGGATTCTTTTCCAGGAGGATGTTGCTCTTAAACGCCAAATCAAATTTCACACAGTTCAGTCTCAATGGGATAACCGTTGTGATGGAGTAAAACGGCTGCCTCTCCTCCCTTCTCCCCGCAGAACGCTGGCAGCAGGGCACATCACTGCAACGGACTGGGCTGAAGTGTGCATGCCCGGTAATGGGCTTAGTCCCCATTGGGTTTGCACACTGACTTGGGCCATGCAGTGAGGCTTCTCATTTTCTTTTCTTTTTTTTATTTCTTAACTCTTTCTTGACTTTGGCAAATTAAAATAGAATAAGTTAACAAGTATTTTTTTCAAAAAAAAGGTTTGTTCAAAAATACTGTCAAAAATTCCTAGAAAGCTTTCAGTACTGAATATAACTATTAGCACAGTGTCCTTGGGGGTGTCCTTTACAAAAAATGCATATTTTCTAAGAGGGAAACAAAATAAAAATGTGTGGTCCTGCAACCTGGCCTTCCTGTGCCATCACCAGGGATGCCTGGGAGACAAAGAGGAGGAGGAGGCAAGACTCCAGGGAGGCCACCCCTCCCCCCCAGTGCTTTTCATTAACACAATTTGTCCTGAGATGAGGCAGAGATACACACTTCAAAGGGTCAGGGTTTCCAAAGAGTCCATTGTCAGAATGGGGGAATTACCCTATGGCTGTTCAGGTGTTTGGCCAGTAGGAGGCAATAACATATAGATTAAGATGCCCTGGGCTGTCTGGCAGCCAGGAATCAATTTAATGTATCCTATTCAGGTTTGGGGAAATGCACTCAGCCATTCCCAGTTGCAGTCCTGCTTTCATGCTGGAATTGGTCTCCAGCAGTACTCCAAACTTTAAATGTAGTTAGGTAATATTTGTATACTTGAATATATTAAAAGAATTGATGTTTCCATATGTACAATTAAGTTAGACTATTCTTTATATTGAAATCATTTGAAGTCTTCTGAAAAGAAAATATTAATGTGATTTTTATTCCCGTATCACTTGATGTTGCTATGTTTTATGCCTGGTGTGTATGTGAGTGAAATCATCGGGTCGATTGTTTCTGTCTTAAAGATCTGTGACCTGTTGTATATTATATGGACTTACCTTGTGTACACTTTTTCATGGAATAATGTATACATTGTAAGAGGCAGTATTTTCTTCTATTAGAGAATCAAGCTAGTGAATAAATCTTTTAAAAAAATTTTTAATGCTCACTGAGTATATTTTTTCCACATTGAGGAGGAAATTGGTCTAGCAAGGTGTGTCAGGCCCTAAAAAGTGTGAACAATGCATTGCCCTGGGTGTGGGGAGTGGAGGGGAGAGGTTGTTATGGCTGGCCCCAGGACAAATCATCCATACCTGGGGCTTTCGTGTAAGCCCACAAAAAGGGGCAGAACCATATCTGCAAGACAATGACCCCAGAAGGTTATATAAAAGGGGAAACTTCTGCCTGTTACTTCACTTTGTGAGGGCATGTCAATTTGTGGTTTTGATGTTTAGGTGACCAGAACTACACTGAGGACAGTGCAGTGTGTGTAATAGATTTTCCATAATTAAGAGGAATATTGCAATAGCAGTGACATTGTTGTACCCAGGATGCTGAATTGGCATGAACTCTGCAGGTGGAGAGAGGACACGTTTCCCAGGCTGTACTGCTGGCTGAACTCAGAAAAATTGATTCTATTTCTTTCATGTCTCATTTCCTGTGGCTCTCTTGTTTTTCATTTTGTCTTCTACGCTGCCATTCTTTTTGCAGTGCTATGCCCACTGCATGTAAAGCTTACTGTCCCACATCAGCCTTTCAAGCCCCTGTAACTTCCACACAGTAGTCGGGAATTTATAATGCAATGACTGACTTCCACACAGTAGTTTGAAACTTATAATGCAATGACTAACATACCGCAATTTGGCATCTATGTACTTTGTAATTGGAATGATTTTTCTTGTTTTCATTTTCATTGGAAAGAAACCTTAATAATTTCTCGGTGTTATCCCGTGAACTTCTTTATTGGGGTGAAATTAACTCATGTTAAACAGGTTTTATTCCCATTTTTTAAATATTTTTATTTTTATTTATTTAATATATTTTATTGCTTTCAGAGAAGAAGGGAGAGAGAAAGATAGAAACATAAATGATGAGAGAATCATTCATTGGCTGTTCTCCTATATGTCCCCTACTAGGGGTGGGAATGGAGCCTGCAAACCCGGGCATGTGCCCTTGGCCGGAATCGAACCTGGGACTCTTTAGCCTACAGGCGGATGCTCTATCCACTGAGCCAAACCAGCTAGGATTCTGTTCTCTCTCGAATGTAGCCTAATGTTCCTCATTTTTTCTAGAGGAAACCCAGAGACCATGGCAGCTTTGCCATTGAAACCTTTTCTGTTTTTGGATGCAAAGTTATTTTGTATACTCACAGCCTGACCAGAGATTTCAACATTTTATTTTCATGGCACACGTGAACTAAATACTGAAACTGAGTGGTCCACCAGAATATATAATTTGTCAATCTGCTAAAATAAAAATGTCTGATTTTGATCCATACCCACCACACAGCTGTTACTGTGTTTGCTGTTGTCACTTATTTTATTTGATAATCTATGGGCAATGTAGTCTTTGTTATTGACTAAGCAGTCACTAATTGTTTTTAAAACAATTTTAAAATTGTTTTAAAAATTCTTGCAGCACACCAGTTTGCCCGTATGACACTCCTGTTTGTTATAGGTTCAATCAGCGAGATAAACCACCGACTCAAAATTTAAGAGCCTTTATTAAGCTGGCCATCTGACTACAATTGTGTCCCTCCCGTAGGAGCCTCACAACTTGCAGTGTTGATCGAGAGTACAGCAAGACCTTTTATCTGCAAAGACTTCAAAGTATTTTTTGTTTTTTATAAAAACAAACTGCAAAGCGGTTCATTAGCCGTTCCTGGTACTGGCAGGGTAAAGAATTTACATAAAATTTACCAGGAGGGTCACAAATGGCTGGGTTCAACCATAATAGATTGCTTTTCTAGTGAGATAATTAGCAATTTTTCTCTCCCGTGGTCCCTGCCCCACAGCCTACTCAGAAATTCTTCTTTGTCAGGCCTCTGCCCTAGCACATTCCCTACAGGTCTTATGCCCGAATCAAATCTTTGATTCAGCGTCCTCCTCTAAGATTCTGGAATATTGGGTGTGTAGGACCGTGAGCTTGACAGCTTGGATTCGGTCTTGGATAAAATTGAGGAGCCACCTGAGCAGGCAGGGTCCGAAAATGAGACCTACTATTAGGAGAAGGAGGGTCCCTGCCACAGCAGATAGGAGGGTTGTGAGCCACGGGGACCAGGAGAACAAATTCTCATACCAGTTCCCCTCTGCCCTACGGGCCTCTTCTGTGTCCATCAGCCATTTCCTTAACTGACTTAAACTTTCTCTGATTACCCCGGAGTGCTTAGTGTAGAAGCAGCACGCCTCCCCTAATGCTAGACACAATTGCCCTTGTTTCAGGAAAAGTAGGTCGAGTCCCCTCCTGTTCTGTAAGACTACTTCACCTAAGGACCCTACTGATTCCTCTGACTGTCCTATGGATTTTTCTAGGGTACTCAGGTCTTGGTCAATTTGATTACCCAATTCTTTGTAATTTTGATGTCCTGTCACTAGGGTGGCTGTCCCTACCGCCGTGGATCCTGCAATTCCGAGTCCTACGAATAGGGGAACCACAATTGGGGCTCTTAATCAGCCGAGGCTCTATGAGGAGGTGTTCCCTTCCTCCTTCCCCTGAGTCATAATACACTTGTGGCAGGATATGAGTTAGGATGCAGAGCCCTGGCTCGGGCCCAGTCTGGAGGTTTAGGGAGAGTATGCAAGGGGTGATTCCGGTGATGCATGCTCACCAGTTACCATTTGGGGCCACCAGGAACCAGGGGGCCTGGACCCTGGTCTCTCCGGAAGTCAGAGTGTCTAGTTACAATTTTCTGCATAGGGGGAATCCGGGAGGGAGTAATTGGCAGATGCGTCACACAGCCCAGCTCCAGTAATATCACCTAAAGTTAATCCCCTCCTTCCATTTCCCCATGCACATAGTCCCAGGGTTTCTGCATCCGCGGACACGTTGCAAATGTGGGCCACACTTGCCCCAAATGGAGCAGAAGCTCCTATCCCTACATAACAGGGGGGCTCGGGGTTGAGGCACAACCAGCAGTTTGCAGTAAGATCAGGCACACTTTTGTTCAGAAGTTGGAATGAGGCTTCCAGCGGCGCGAAAATGTCTGGTCTCAGCAGAGCTCCCCGAGGCGGAGGCTAGGTTACTGCATCCCGGGGACTTGGCTAAGTCTTTGATGATGGTGGTGGCGGGCTCCTCACACGTGGGGCCGGGCTTGGTCTCCTGACCTCGGGTCACCGAGGGCCCAGGGGGCCAGTTGCATTGGGCGGTCAGGGTATTTCCCGTCGCTGGATAGTAAATAGTACCCCAGGGTCTGGTCCAGAGACATATAGCCTCAATCCCCATGTCTTTCCCCCGGTCTAGTCTTCAGCCCAATATGCTACTGGTCTGATGACAATGGGGTTGCAGTTTCCAACAGTACAGTTCCTTTCCGGGGCTCCTGGCTGCACCTGTCGGGTGAATCGTATGTCCCTGTCTGGAATCTTCGGAAGCCATTTGGCTTAGGTTTCCTAGCACCACTGTCAACAATAATAATCCCCCTGGTCCCTACACTTCAGAAAGGTAATCCGGGCTGGCGCGGGCAGACATATATGGGAGTATGCCATAGTTGTTGCTCAGTCCTTCGAGTCCCGCAGCCATAGGTGGTTGTGGCCCTGTGTGTAGCCATTTCCCTGGGGATCCCCAGCTTTGACCCGACTGGGCCCAAATTCATGAGCCTGGGTCTGTCCTGGGGCAGGTTCCAATCCTCCCCAAAGAGGCTACACAGGTCAACCCAGAGATTCGGTTCACCAGTGCCCATTTCTCGGGCCAATACTACACCGCCTGTGGTGCAGATCACCTCCCAGGCATAATGTGTGGCCTGGTGGGAAAGGAGCTTACCGAACCTCCACATGACAGCGAGCAGCAGCAGATAGATCATGAGGCAGTAACTCGTTTCACCTTTAGTGGGTCCTGAGTTAGTTTCACTTTCCACCTCCAGGGGCTGTCACCGCTGTCAGACGCCTTCAGTTGGGTGCGATGGATCCAGTGCCTCTTTCCTGCAACTTTGATGGCGGTTGGAGTGCTCAACACCACCTGGTAGGGTCCATCCCCTCTAGGTTCCAGGCTGCCAGGGTCGTGACACTTCACCCAAATACAGACATGATATAAAAACAACAGAAACATGACATGAAAACAACAAAAACATGATATGAAAAAAAGCATGATATAAAAACAATAGTGATGCAAACAATGACTGATAAAGTGATTAAACTTATTCTAAGATCTCCCTGTACACCACATTAAGAGTGAAAACACTTTCAGAGTGCTTGGCTAATTTCCCTTGTATTTAACTGTAACGTCACATGCTCTTCAATAAAGCAACATATAACTGACCATGTGCAAAAATGGGTTCAGGTAGGAATATGCCTACTTTGTCTAGAATTTGTCCTTCTGATTTTTAAAAATACATATTTTATTGATTTTTTACAGAGAGGAAGGGAGAGGGATAGAGAGTTAGAAACATCAATGAGAGAGAAACATCGATCAGCTGCCTCCTGCACACCCACTACTGGGAATGTGCCTGCAACCATGGTACATGCCCTTGACCAGAATCGAACCTGGGACCCTTCAGTCCACAGGCCAACGCTCTAGTCACTGAGCCAAACCATTAGGGCTGTCCTTGTGGTTTATTAATAGTCATCACAAATTTGGCATCAGGAGAAACTGTTGTCGAATCAACTTAAATGGGAGGCCATTGTCAGATGGGGATTAATTCTTGGAATCAGAACAACCTCTCCCACTGCAGATCCTGTTAATAATTCAGCTTCAATAATGTTAGTTCGTAATCTTTTGATAATAAATCTGGTACCATTACAAAGTCCCAAGTTACTACTGGGGATCTTCTTAAAATCCTGATTTCTGGGCCTCATCCACCGGAAATTGTTTCTTTGTTATGGGGTGGGGCCATTACTCTAGTAACAAAGAAACAGAATTTCCAGAGGATGAGGTAAGGCTCTGGCTTAGGCTCTGGCCCCGCCCCCATCGCGGAGCCGCTCAGCTCAGGCTCTGGCCCCGCCCACCCCGCAGGGAGGCGCATGCGCATTTCCTGGCAGACGCGGAACCGGCCGTGGAGGGGAAGGTGGCGGTTCCCCTGAGGAGGGTGTTTGTCTTTAAAGCTGACGCTCCCGTCCCCCGTCCCCGCAGGGAAGGCTGAGGGCGCTGCCGGCGCTGGAGTCCTTGTTGGGGTCCCCGCCCCGGAGCCTCAGCGGTGAGTCCGGTCCCGGGAGGCTGCGCGGTGCGGGCGCCACGTGCCTTTGGGAGGAAACGGAGGCCCCGGCCCGGGGTCTCTCCGCCTGTGGCTGTGGCCACCGCCTGCCGCGCGGTTTTCCCGCTGAAAACCGTTCCCGGGGCCGCCGGTGCTCCCCGCGGGGCTGAGAGTCTGGGTCAGGGGGTTCCCGCCCTTTGCGCCCCTCCCCCCGCCCGGCGCTTTCAGCCCAAAGAGCCCTGATGGCTCCCGGCCTGGGGGGTCTGCACCCCACCTCCTCGGCCCACCTCAAAATTTGGGAAACCTGCACGTGTACAAGTTCCTGCTTCTCCCCCTCCCACTCCCCACATGTCTCAGGGCTGCTGGGTCCGGTGTCTGGTACCCAGCGCCCCTGAAAACAGCGCTGGGGCAGCCTGGGAGGCCGAGGAGGGACCTAAAATGCCGGTCTGGGCCCCCAGGGCAGGCTTTGTTCAGGGAAGGGAAGGGGTGCTCTGTTGGGTTGGGGGTTCAGCAGAGCAGCACATGTGCTCATTCCTGTAGGAGTTTGTGGAAGTGTTTGACACATGAAGACAGAAAAAAACACCTCAGTGTGGTCTCCATGTAGGAGCTCATTGTTCCTCACTCTCTCCTGTGACAAAGGACAGGAGGGGGTGTCCTTTTCCTCATTTCCAGGTCCTTCTGACTGTGTGAGGGGAGCTGATTGACAGGCTGTGGGGACGCCTTTGAAGGCACATTCTGTGACTCCTCAACATATTGTCTCCTGAGAAACAACCGGACCCCATCAGGACCAGGACCAAATGGCTGCTTCTGAGGTAAAAGATGTGTCCTGGGTCAGAGGCTCTGTTTGCTTTTCCTCTAACATTTGTTGATATATTTATCTTTCCCTCATGCCTGTGTCCCATCTGCCCCTGTTACACTCTTTCCTGTTACCTACAGCTAGCTCATTCACAGTGGTGCTTTTCCCTCTAGTTTGTCAACCCTAAACCCCCCTTGCTGTCACTGCTCCTGCTCCCCCAATTCTTCTTTCTGAACTGATCTGTCTGAAGTGCCTCCCCTTTGTTGCCCCCACTTCTGTTCACCAGGACCTCTCTCCCTCTTAGCTCCCCTTCATCTCTCTGGGGCTCCTTCCTCTCTTCCATATTTCTCTACTTCTGTTGTTCTTGCCTTTGCAGATTGTTTTCCTTTCCTCATTTCCTTCCTTTTTTCTTGTGACTTTCAACACCAACAGTTTCTAAATTTCCCTTTCTCTTTTTAGTATTTTTTTTTATTTCAGAATGGAAAGGAGAGGGAGAGAGAGGTAGAAACATCAATGAGCAGGTAGAATCATTGATCAGCTGCCTCTTCCACACCCCTCACTGGGGATCAGTTCTGAAACCTAGAGTGTGCTCTGACCAGGAATGGAACCCCGCTCTCCTGGCTCAGAGGTCAACGCTCTTACCTCTGAGCCTCATTGGCCCGGCTGTATTTCTCTCCTTTTTCCCAGAGCCTTCTCCGCCTTCATTTTATGCAGCCTCCACAAGGTCAGGAAGCATTCCCACCTTTAATTAATGACTCTCAACTACTCAAACCAACCTTTTTATGACAGATCCACCTGGGAAGGCATCCATGTCTAACATCCCTATTGGGATGGGGTCAGAGGCTCTTGTGTCTTGCAGTCAGACATCCTAGCACTGATGAGGAGGCAGGGGAGGCTCCCACCACCACCACAGTACTGGCAGCCCTCAGCCTGGCTTGTGGCTGAGCAGAGCTCCCCCTTTTGGAGCCCACTGATCAGCAGAGTGCAGCTCCTACATTGAGCGTCTGCCCCCTGGTGGTCAGTGTGTGTCATAGTGACCAGTCATTCCCAGTATTTCTGCTGTTAGGGTCAGTTTGCGTATTACCCTTTTACTATAAATGATAGAGGCATGTTGCACGGGTGGGGGCCAGCTGGTTTGCCCTGAATGATGTTCTGGATCAGGGTGGGGGTCCCTCTTGGGTGCCTGGCCAGCCTGGGTGAGGGGCTGATGGCTGTTTGCAGCTGGTCACCACCCCTTCAGGGTAGGGCTCCCCACTGGGGTGCCTGGCCAGCCTGGATGAGGGGCTGATGGCTGTTTTCTGGCTTAACACACCCCCTTTAGGACTGTTGTGCCTGGCCAGTCTGAGTGAGGGTTGAGGGCCGTTTTCAGGCTGGCCGGTGACTGAAGCTCCCAGCCTCCTTTTTTCTTTTTTTTTTTTTAATTCTGGGATTTATTTACCTTTTTAAAAATTTTTTTTATTGTTCTATTGCTTAAAGTATTACAAAGCGTATTACATATGTCTCCTTTTTTCCCTGCCCTTAACAATCCCCTTGCCTTCCGTACTCCCCAGTTTCTTATGTCTATTGGTTGTGCTTATATGCATGCATACAAGTCCTTCAGTTGATCTCTTACTCCCCCTTCCCGCCCCCCAACCCTCCCCAGCCTTCGCTCTGTAGTTCGACAGTCTGTTCGAGGCTGCTCTGCCTCTGTATCTATTTTTGTTCAAAAGTTTATAATGGTCTTTATTATCATAAATGAGTGAGATCATGTGGTATTTTTCCTTCATTGACTGGTTTATTTCACTTAGCATAATCCTCTCCAGTTCCATCCATGCTGTTGCAAATGGTAATTATTCCTTCTATTTTACACCAGCATAGCATTCCATCATGTAGATGTACCACAGTTTTCTAATCCATTCATCTACTGATTGGCATTTAGGCTGTTTCCAGCTCTTAGCTATGGTGAATTGTGCTGCTATGAACATAGGGGTGCATATATCCTTTCTGATTGGTGTTTCTGTTTTCTTGGGATATATTCCTAGAAGTGGGATCACGGGGTCAAATGGGAGTTCCATTTTTAGTTTTTTGAGGAAACTCCATACTGTCTTCCACAGCGGCTGCACCAGTCTGCAATCCCGTCAGCAGTGCACGAGTTTTCCTTTTTCTCCACATCCGCTCCAGCACTTGTCGTCTGTTGATTTGTTGATGATAGCCATTCTGACAGGTTTGAGATGGTACCTCATTGTTGTTTTGATTTGCATCTCTCGGATGATTAGTGACTTTGAGCATGTTTTCATATGTCTCTTGGATTTCTGAATGTCCTCTTTTAAAAAGTGTCTCTTTAGGTCCTTTGCCCATTTTTTAAAAAATATATTTCATTGATTTTTTTACAGAGAAGAAGGGAGAGGAAATAGAGAGTTGGAAACAAGGATGAGAGAGAAACAGTGATCAGCCGTCTCCTGCACACACCCTACTGGGAATGTGCCCGTAACCAACGTACATGCCCTTGACCGGAATCGAACCTGGGACCCTTGAGTCCGTAGACCGACGCTCCATCCACTGAGCCAAACAAGTTTGGGCCCTTTGCCCATTTTTTGCTTGGATTGTGTATCTTCCTTTTGTTATGTTGTATGAGCTCCCTGTAAATGTTGGAGCTTAAACCCTTATCGGTGATACCATTGGCAAATATGTTCTCCCATGCAGTGGGCTTTCTTGTTGTTTTGTTGATGGTTTCTTTTGATGTGCATAAGCTTTTTATTTTTTGTATTTTAACTTTTTAAAATATATTTGATTGATTTTTTAAAGAGAGGAAGGGAGAGGGATAGAGAGTTAGAAACATCGATGAGAGAGAAACATCGATCAGCTGCCTCCTGCACACCCCCTACTGGGGATGTGCCCGCAACCAAGGTACATGCCCTTGATCGGAATCAAACCTGGGACCCTTGAGTCCTCAGGCTGCCACTGTATCCACTGAGCCTAACCGGCTAGGGCTAAGCTTTTTATTTTGATGTAGTCCTATTCGTTTATTTTTCTCTTTAGTTTCCAGTGCCCTAGGAGCTGTATCGGTGAAGGAATTGGTTCGGCATATGTCTGAGATTTTGTGGCCTTTGGATTCTTCTAGTATTTTTATGGCTTCCCGTGGTACATTTAAGTCCTTTATCCGCCCTAACCGGTTTGGCTTAGTGGATAGAGCATCGGCCTGGGACTCAAGGGTCCCAGGTTTGATTCCGGTCAAGGGCATGTACCTTGGTTGCAGGCACATCCCCAGTGGTCTGTGTGCAGGAGGCAGCTGATCGGTGTTTCTCTCTCATCGATGTTTCTAACTCTCTATCCCTCTCCTTTCCTCTCTGTAAAAAATCAATAAAATATAAAAAAAAAAAAAGTCCTTTATCCATTTTGAGTTTATTTTTGTGTATGGTGTAAGTTGGTGCTCTACTTTCATTTTTTTCCATGTATCTGTCCAGTTTTCCCAGCACCATTTATTTATTCAAGAGACTGTCTTGACTCCATTGCATGTTCTTGCCTCCTTTGTCAAATATTAATTGAGCATATTGGTTCAGGTCATTTCAGGGTTCTCTATTTGTTCCATTGATCTATATGTCTGTTCTTGTGCCAATACCAGGCAGTTTTGAGAACAGTGGCTTTGTAGTACAGCTTGATACCTGGTATTAGGATCCCACCTACTTTGTACTTTCTCCGGATCGCTGCAGCTATTCGGGGTCTTTTTTATTCCAGCTGAATTTTTGGAGAGTTTGTTCTAGGTCTGTGAAATATGTTGTTGGTATTTTAATGGGAAGTGCGTTGAATTTATAGATTGTTTTGGGTAGTATGGACATTTTAATGATGTTGTTTCTACCAATCGGTGAACACGGCATGTTCTTCCATCTGTTTATGTCTTCCTCTATCTCTCTTTTCAACGTCCTGTAGTTTTCTGAGTAGAGGTCTTTTACCGCTTTAGTTTAGCTTATTCCCAGGTAGCTTAATTTTTTTCGTGCGATGGCAAATGGGATTGTTTTTTGAGTCTCTTTCTGTAAGTTCACTATTGGTGTAAAGAAATGCCTCAGATTTCTTGGGATTAATTTTGTATCCTGCTACATTAATGATTCTACTCTATTTTTCAATTCGTGTATTCAGTCTTCAGGCCCACGCTTTATCCACTGAGCCCACTGAGCTAAACCAGCTATGGCCATGACTTAATTTTAAAGTTTATTTTCTTATACAGGAAAATCTAAACCCTGGATCTATGGACATGTGTCATAAACATTTGTCAATGTTAGCATACATATCAGAGAATGTTACTTGGGCAAAGTTATCTGATTCAGGATACTCCCCTAGGTCCAAACCTCTTCTGACACTGTTTTCATCTTGGGTGACTTTGTGTATACTTCTGGTGACCTCTTGGTAAATGTTTCTTATCTTTCAGGGACCATTGACCTTCAGGGATGTGGCCATAGATTTCTCTCAGGAGGAGTGGGATTTCCTGGACCCAGCTCAGCGGAAATTGTACCTGGATGTGATGTTGGAGAACTACAGCAACCTGGCCTCCCTGGGTGAGGATGACTTCCTTCCTGAGTTCCTACTCTACCCGCAGGTTTTTGGTTCCTTTATGATTTTAACATCTCCATGGCCTTCTCTTTTCTGTGGTAGATTCTTGCTCTCAAAGAACACGTTGGTCCATAGCTTGTTTGGTCCAGTGGATAGAACACCGGCCTGCAGACTAAAAGGTTCCAGTGTCGATTCTGTTGAAGGGCAAATGCCAGAGTTGTGGGCTCGCTCCCCAGTATGGGGTGTGCAGGAGGCAACTGATCAATGATTCTCTCTCCTCATTAATGTTTCTGTCTCTCTGTACTGTCTTCCTCTCTAAAAGGAATAAATATATATAGTTTTTTAAAAAGGAACAAATGGGGAATTCCTTGGTGTAGAAAAGAAACACTTTTTGATGTATGTGAATTAGGAACTCAGTGTTTGCACACATCACATTTTGTCTAATGAAGGTAATATCAGAAAGTAATATTTTAAAAATCATTTTCTAGACTATTCTATAGTCTACACTAGAGGCCTAGTCCATGAAATACATGCATGAGAAGGGTCCTTAGGCCTGGTCTCCACCCTCTCCACCTCCTCCTTCCATCCCTCTATTAGTGCCCCACCGCTATCTCTGTTCTCCATCCTTCTTCTGGACTGCCCCTGGTGGTCAGCGCACATCATAGGGAGTGATGGCACGCCTGCTCTCCGGGTCATACTCCCGAGAGGACAGTTTGTATATTAGCCATATGCTGTGGTCCAGCCCCAGCAGGTCCAGGGGTCCCCAAAGGTGTGGACGAAGTCAGCGAAGAAGGGATGACACGGAGACAGCGTTCAGTTGATCAGCAGCCTTGCCAGGATCTCTAGCCACAATCTCCAGCCATGTTCTTTGTCCATGTTCTCTTGCTAGGTTCTCTGGGTTCTCCAGCCAGGTTCTGTAGCCATGTTCCCTCACTAGGTTCTCCAGGCACTCTCTGTCCAGGTTCTCCAGCCAGGTTCAGTCACCAGGTTCTAGTCAGGTTCTCTTGCCATGTTCTATCCAGGTTCTGTACCCAGGTTCTGTCTCTAGGTTCTTCAGCCAGGTTTGGTCTCTAGGTTCTGTGGCCAGTTTCCATCCAGGATCTTTTGTCATGTTCTCTCGCTAGGTTCTGTGGCCAGTTTCTGTCAGGAACTTTTGCCATGTTCTCTCGCTAGGTTCTGTCTCCAGTGTCTGTCCAGGATCTTTTGCCATGTTCTCTCCAGCGAAGTTCTTCTGTCTCTAGGTTCTGTGTAGGTTCTGTGTCTAGGTTCTGTGTCCTGTTGTCTTGTTACATCTGTATTTATACCAGTTGATTCCAATCCTATCAATCTCTATTCCAAAGGTTAGGGCGTTTCTAATCTCCATTCCAGGGGTAAAGATTATGTAGCTTAAGCATGATTGTTCATAGTTAAAGTGATTAATTACCGCCTGGCACTTAGTTAAGGGGTTTTATTCCCTCCCTCACTTCAGCGTGATATGCAAATTAGCCACCAACAAATATGGCGGTTACTTTTCATACGTAGGCGCGAAGCGGATTAGCCAAGACTGAAGGCGGCTCCGGCAAGGAGAAGCCAGAGGCGTTGAGGCGGCTCCGGTGGGAGCGAAGGTCTGGGTCCTTGACCACCAGGCCAATAGTCAGTGCTGTCCACCTTTGACTACAGTGGGTGAAATACTGTGCAGGAGATACCCTTATGGGGCAGGACTTACTTCCTTGGTGCTTTGGTGCTCACTGAGTATGCCCCTTGAGTGTATCACTTACGGATGTGAAGAGTTGTAATCTGGTATGGTCTCACACTGACCACTGTATACACTGGCTCTTGGATCTCTAAGGAGATGCAAAGTGAGCCAATGCTTGGGGCACCCAACAGGAGCTTCAGAGAGATTTGCAGATTCCTTCTCTTTGTATCGGATTTGGAAGTGCCCAAATGAGGTCCAGCTGTGAAGCAAGGCAGGCTGCCGTTGTTGCCAGTTCTTGGGCCTTTTTTTTTTTTGATAACTTTGGAGGTCCCTGACCTAGCTGAAGATTGCTTGACAGGTTTTAGGCCGAGAATGGACAGGGCTTTCCTATGGAAAAGCCACTGCCCACAACTTGGGTGTGGTATTAAGTTAGGTAGGGTGGGGTCTCAGGGAATCTTCAGGGCGGAGCAAACAGCAATGGCTGCCAATCAGCGCTGTACTGGGGAGATCCCAGCAAAAGAACTATGACCGGGTCAAGCACATCTGTTTTGAAGAATGTTTCCTCTGTGTTCCTACCCCAATGCCAGATAGTCCAGTTTTTTTTTGTTATATATCTGTGTCCCCTGACACTCACAAGGCACTTTAGCTCAGAGCAGTCGGAAGCTTGTATCTCCTTCTAAATTAAAAAAGCACCACACCCGGGTACCAGCCCTTTGCACGCCTCTGCACCTCCTACCAGTCTCAATGCACTTTCTTCTTTACCTCTCTAGTTGTACTTCTACTCAGCCAGCTTTCTGGCCATTCTGGATGATAATTGCTCTGCATATTATTTGTAATTTTGATGTGGCTGTGGGATGCAGCATGGTACAGGTGTTTACGTATTCCGCCATCTGGTGCCTCTCTCCCAGGCAAATTCTTTGATGTTGAAGATGTCTTTCATTAATGATTCTACTCTATTTTTCAATTCGTGTATTCTGTTTTTCAATTTTTCCTTTCATGGTGGAGTTTGTAAAATACTTTCTCATTGTATTTTCATTTTGGTTCTATAATATTTCAGTGATATTACATAGTAGTCTTTTTTCTCCTTTTCGGCTTTAATATATGTAGTTCCATTCCTTTTTTTACAATATTTTTTTTCAATTTGTTTCTGTGATGTATCATGTTGATTGATTTTCGGATATTGTACCATCCTTGCATCCCTGGGATAAATCCTACTTGGTCATGGTGTATGATCTTTCTGATATACTGCTGGATCCGATTTGCTAAGATTTTGTTGAGGATTTTGGCATCTATGTTCATGAGGGATATTGGCCTGTAATTCTCTTTCATTGTGTTGTTTTTACCTGGCTTTTTTTACAATATATTTTTATTGATTTCTGAAACAAAGCGAGGGGGAGATAGAAACATGAATGATGAGAGAGAATCATTGATCGGCTGACTCCTGCATGTCCCCCTAGTGGGTATCAAGCCTTTAACCTAGGCATGTACCCTTGACTGGATTTTAACCAGGGAACCTGCAGCTGACAGGCTGATGTTGTATCCACTCAGCCAAACTTACTTATTCAGGTAATTATTATCTTTCTATTGATATAGTCCCAGATTTCTTTTTGGTACACTTTTTCTGATTGTATGCATGCCTTGATATGTTTTGTTGAGATTCTGGAATTGTAAACAACCAGGCTTTTGAACATCCCTTCCATAGAAGGAAACAAATAATAACCATCTGTGGCACAAATTCTACATTCATTGAACACTGTTTTGATTCCTGTATTCTGCATTTCATTGTCTGTTTAATTTCATATTTGTAATGTTCTCTCTGTGTCTTTCTCTGACCCATAGTATCTTTTCAGGCTTGATAAACATCTTCCATATTGCACTCTTTGTGGTTCTCGAACAATATCACTGTCTCTTTATAGCAGCCACAACAGGGCACTCTCTGTGTACTGCCATTCCATTCACACTCTGTGTCATGCACAACAAACACATTTTCTTGAAGATGCTTCAAAACAGTGAGATCATTGAACACGCACTTCCCTCATCTCTGTCTCCAGCCAAGAAACTGGGTATTGGAGGTGTTGTTATATTATTGCCATTGTGTGACAAGGGGTTTGAGCAGGTATCCTTGGCAGATGTTAACAACTCTTTGCCCCTATTTGATGTGAGTTTTCTTCCTTGTACCTATCTTGAGCTTTCTTTGAATTCTTTGCCTGCTCTTAGAGTACTCCAAAATGTCATTTGGTCAATACTTGCTGTGCACTTACCTGATTGTCAAAACTGAAAACTTGTTTTCTTTCAGCTATACCATCTAAAGATAACCAAGCCTTTATGCCAAAGCCCAGGATACAGGATTTATTCCCTGAAATAATACTGGTAAGATATAAAAGGAGTCGCTTTGATAATGTACACTTAATGCAAGCCTTGGAATTTGAGGAAGAGTGTGATGAGAAGGGAGGATATTAATATAAACAGAACTAATCTGGAACAATTACCATAATAAATTTCTTGTCACCTAACCATGTCAGCTGTACTTTGGATTTGGGAAACCTCCCGTATTAAAGTCAGTTACATTGGCAGATAAGGGTGTTTCTGGACGTGAAGGTTGAAAACAACTTTTTACTGTTACCCAATCTTGGAAACGAAATCTAGAAAAATTAGTAACTCATGTAGTCTCTAGAGTAAATAATCATTTGAATTGTTTTAAAGGTAGAATAGGATTAAACTTTCATTAAATCATTTCTAAGAGGTATAAATTTATAGTGTATCAATAGAATAAAATGTGCTCAATTTGGCGATCTTTTATGATATTTTTTATGAAAAACGTGTTTTTATTGATTTCAGAGAGTAAGGAACTGGAAGAGAGAGGGGGAAATATCACTGATGAGAGAAAATCCTTCATTGGCTGCCTCCTGTATGCCTCCCACTGGGGACTGATCCCCCAGCTGGGTCATATGCCCACACTGGTAATGAAACCGGGATCTTCTTGTTTATACTTTGAAGCTCAACTGCAGAGTCATGCTGGCTGGGTATTTGGCATTCTTTGAAACAAGGATTCATTCTTCTTTCTCTAATAATTAGGGTGTTCATACTGGAGAGAAACCTTACAAATGTAAACAATGTGGCAAAGCCTTTAGTAACTCCTCCAACCTTAATCGTCATCAGCGTATTCATACTGGAGAGAAGCCTTACAAATGCACCGAATTTGGCAAAGCATTCATTGAGTGCACAAAACTTAAACAACATCAAACAGTTCATACTGGAGAGAAGCCTTATGAATGTACAGAATGTGACAAAGGCTTTAGGTGTTCCTCAACACTTAGAATTCATCGGAGAATTCACACTGGGGAGAACCCTTACAAATATAGAGAACGTGGCAAAGTCTTTAGACAGGCCTCAAAACTTACTGAACATCAGAGAATTCATTCTGGAGAGAAACCTTCTAAATGTACAGAATGTGGTAAAGCATTCCTCTATGCCTCACAAATGATTCAACATCGGAAAGTTCATACTGGAGAGAAACCTTACCAATGCAGCGAATGTGTCAAAGCCTTTAGTGAGTCCTCCCACCTTAATCGTCATAAGCGTATTCATGCTGGAGGTAAGCCTTACAAATGCACCAAATGTGGCAAAGCATTCATTGAGTTCGCAAAACTAAAACAATATCAAACAGTTCATACTGGAGAGAAGCCTTATAAATGTACAGAATGTGACAAAACCTTTAGGTGTTCCTCAAGACTTAGAATTCATCAGAGAATTCACACTGGAGAGAAACCTTACAAATGCAGAGAATGTGGCAAAGCCTTTCGAGAGTCCTACCACCTTAATAGACATCAGAGAGTTCATACTGGTGAGAAGCGATACAAATGTACAGAATGTGGCAAAGCCTTTGGGCACTCCTCATCCCTTTGTTATCATCGGAGACTTCATACTGGCGAGAAGCCTTTCAAATGTGAAGAATGTGGCAAGGCATTCAGTTTGGCCTCATCCCTTAATTATCATCAGAGAGTTCATACAGGAGAGAAGCCTTTCAAATGTAAAGAATGTGGTAAGGCATTCAGTTCGACATCATCCCTTAATTATCATCAGAGAGTTCATACTGGAGAGAAGCCTTATAAATGTAGAGAATGTGGCAAAGCCTTCAGCCGCTCTTCATCCCTTAATCAACATCACAGAGTTCATACTGGAGAGAAGCCTTATAAATGTAGAGAATGTGGCAAAGCCTTTAGCAAGTCCTCACACCTTACTTCTCATCAGAGAGTTCACACTGGAGAGAAGCCTTATAAATGTAGAGAATGCGCCAAATCCTTTGGCTCCTCTTCAGGGCTTACTAGGCATCACAGAGTTCATTCTGGAGAGAAGCCTTATAAATGCAGAGAATGTGGCAACGCCTATAGCCGGTCCTCAGAGCTTACTTCTCATCAGAGAGTTCACACTGGAGAGAAACCTTATAAATGTGGAGAATGCACCAAATCCTTTGGCTCCTCTTCAGGGCTTAATTCGCATCAGAGAGCTCATACTGGTGAGAAACCTTTCAAATGTAAAGAATGTGGCAAGGCATTCAGTTTTGCAACATCCCTTGATTATCATCAGAGAGTTCACCATGGAGAGTACCCATATAAATGCAGAGAATATGGCAAAGCCTATAGCCAGTCCTCACAGCTTACTTCTCATCAGAGAGTTCACACTGGAGAGAAGCCTTATGAATGTAGAGAATGCGCCAAATCCTTTGTCACCTCCTCAGAGCTTACTAGGCATCAGAGAGTTCATTCTGGAGAGAAACCTTATAAATGCCGAGAATGTGGCAAAGCCTTCAGCCAGTCCTCATCCCTTTCTTGTCATCAGAGAGTTCACACTGGAGAGAAGCCTTATAAATGTATAGAATGTGGCAAATCCTTTGGCTTCTCTTCAGACCTTACTATGCATCAGAGAGTTCATTCTGGAGAAGCCTTATAAATGTAATGAATGTGACAAAGCCCTTACCAAGTCCTCATCTCTTAATTATCATCAGAGGGTTCACACCGGAGAGAAGCTTTATACATGTAGAGAATGTGGGAAAGCCTTCACTGGGTCATCAAACCTTACCAACCACCAGAGAATTCATACTGGAGAGACGCCATGTAAATGTAATGAATGTGGCAAAGCCTTCAGCCAGTCCTCATCCCTTTCTTGTCATCAGAGAGTTCACACTGGAGAGAAGCCTTATAAATGTAGAGAATGCAGCAAATCCTTTGGCAGCTCCTCAGATCTTACAAAGCATCAGAGAGTTCATTCTGGAGAGAAGCCTTATAAATGTAGAAAATGTAACAAAGCCATTTATCAGTGTCCCTTTGTTACCGTACAGCAGAGAGTTCATAATTGAGAGAAGTTTTTCAGATGTGAGGAGTGTGGTAAGTCCTTGACCAGCTGTGAGAACTTATTGAACATCACAGAATTCATACTGGAAAGAAGCCTTATGAATGTGAAAAATGTGAAAAGCCTTTAAAAGCCAATGTATTACTGTACTTGATCAACCTCAGAACAAAAAGGGACCTTACAGATGTAGAGAATGGGCTAGAGCATTTACCCATAGCTTAAAATTTACATCAGAGATTTTTTAAAAATATATTTTATTGATTTTTTACAGAGAGGAAGGGTGAGACATAGAGAGTTAGAAACATTGATGAGAGAGAAACATGGATCAGCTGCCTCTTGCACATCTCCTACAGGGGATGTGCCCACAATCCAGGTACATGCCCTTGACCGGAATCGAACCTGGGACCCTTCAGTCCGCAGGCTGACTTTCCATCCACTGATCCAAACCGGTTTCGGGTACATCAGAGATTTTATAGTGGAGGGAAGCCTTATATTGTAAAAAATGTGAGAAAGCCATTAGCCTATGGTCAAATATACTGAACATTTTAGGAATCATTCTGAAGAGAAACAGCAGTAATATAAATTTTTCATCCAAAGATTTAACCATGGTTGAATCGTCAATGAAAATGATAAAATTGAGTCTTAAAAATTATGAGGCATATGTCAAAGTGTATATCCTTATTTGTATCTCATACAACATGTGGTAATTATTATTGGATCAAAGTCCAGCAGTTATTAAGAATGTGACAAAGCTTACTTAGTATGCAAACCTTACACGACATCAGAATTCATACTGGGGAGAAACAATACAAATTTGAAGAGTGTCCTACAGACTTTAATCAGCATCTGTAGTTTATTCCTCACATTGGAATTCATTCTAGAGCAGGGGTGGGCAAACTTTTTGACTCGAGGGCCACAATGGGTTCTTAAACTGTACCGGAGGGCCGGAACAGAAGCATGCATGGAGTGTTTGTGTGAACTAATATAAATTCAAGGTAAACATCATTACATAAAAGGGTACGGTCTTTTTATTTATTTATTTTTTTTATTTTTATTCATTTCAAACGCCCGGATCCGCGGGCCGTAGTTTGCCCATGGCTGTTCTAGAGGGAAACCTTAATTAAATGTGAAGAACGTGGGAGATCATACAGTTAGACCTACAGCCCCAGTCAATACCAGGGATTGTAATTGGATAGAAGTTCAATATTTATGATATAGGAATAAGGACTTTTAAAATATATATGTAATTTACAAAAAGCCAAGGAATTTATACCTTAAAATGACTTTAAGATGTAAAAACTTTATCCAAATATGTAATTTCTTATGAATTTTAATGTATCACTGAATACCCACTAGATAGTAGCCAAAATGCCTTTCAGTATTGCTCTACATCACAGTGTTTACTACAGTATACTCCAAACTTTAAATGTAGTTAGGTAATGTTTCCTATACTTGAATATATCAAAAGAATTAGTGTTTCCATATGTACAATTACTTAGAGTGTTATCTCATTTAAATTGAAAACATATGAAGTATTTTCAAAATAAATTTGATCTTCCATATCACTTGATGTTGCTATATTTTATTCCTGGTATGTGTGTGAAATCATGGAGTTGGTTGTTTCTGCCTTAAAGATCTGTGAGCTGGCCCTGGCTGGTTTGGCTCAGTGGATAGAGTATTGTCCTGCAGACTGAAGGGTCCCTGGTTTGATTCCAATCTGGGGCACATGCCTGGGCTGTGAGCTTGATCCCAGTAGTGGCGTGCAAGTTGTGGCTGATCAGTGATTCTCTCATCGATGTTTCTGTCTCCTTTCCTCTTTGAAATCAATAAAAATATTTTTTTAAAAAGACCTGTGAGCTGTTGTATATTATATGGACTTCACTTATATACACTTTATTATGGTATATTGGATACATTATATGGCACATATTTTTTGATTTATTAGAGAAGTATACTATTGATTGAATCTTTTAAAATAGTTCTGATGGCCGAGACCGGCTTGGCTCAGTGGATAGAGTGTCAGCATGCGGACTGAAGGGTCCCGGGATCGATTCCGGTCAAGGACATGTACCTTGGTTGCGGGCATATCCCCAGTAGGAGATGTGCAGGAGGCAGCTGATCGATGTTTCTCTCTCATCGATGTTTCTAACTCTCTATCTTTGTCCCTTCCTCTCTGTAAAATATCAATAAAATAAAAAATAAAAAATAGTTCTGATGTTTTGAAATATTTTCAAAGTTAATTCCATTCCTGTGCCATTATTTTGCGATGAAAACTTAATGAGGGCATTTCAATTTGTGGTTGTGATGTTGAGGTGAAGGGAAGTACACTCAGGACTGTGCTGTTTGTCTAATAGGTTTTCCATAACTAACAGATATATTACAGTACCAGTGATGTGGTTGTTCCAGGGATGTTGTAGTACCAATAATGTAGCCAGGATGCAGAATTGGCATGAACGTTGCATGTGGAGAGAGGACACCTTTCCCAGGCTGCACTGCTAACTGATCTCAAAAAAATTAATTCTATGTCTTTTTCACTTCATCTTCTAGGCTGCCGTTTATTTTGCAGTGATAAAGTCACAGCATGTAAAGCTCTTCCTGTCCCACATCAGCCCCTCATTCCCATGTAACTCAGTAGTTTGCAGTTTTACTAATGTAATGTCTGACGTCAGAATTTGGCACATATTTAGGTCTATATTCATGAAGTAGGTAGACTACCACTCATGTTTTTAGCTAACACCTATCTATATCCTATATATCCTATATAATAAAGTGATAATATGCAAATTGATCCTCACGTCCTCATACAAGATGGCTGCCCCCATGTGGTCAAAGATAGCTGGCAGTGGAGGCTAGTTGTGGACAATCAGGCCAGCAGGGGAGGGCTGTTAGGCGGCGATCAGGTAGGCAGGCAGGCAGGCGAGTGGCTAAGGTTTTTGGCCCTTTTTATTTTGGTTCTTTTGTCCATGTTGACTTCATAGTCTTCCTTGTGTGTTTTCAACAATTGCCCTGTACATGTTGACTTTTTTAATATACTAGAGGCCCCACCTCACGACGCCTCACACGCTCTGGGGATCCTGCTGGTGCCCCACCCTGCAATACCTTGCACGCTCTATGGATGCTTCCGGTGCCCTGCAGTGCACCAGGGACACTGCCAGCACACTGTGATTCTCTGTAGATGCTGCCTGCGCCCCGAGCTGTTTGGGTGGGGCGAAGGCTCGAGTGGAGCTGTAGCACCTCCTGCTGATTCGTCATTATGGCATGAGGGATTGACCACCATTTACATAATAGCCTTTTATTATTAAGATATATACTAGAGCAGTGATGGCAAAACTTTTGAGCTCGGTGTGTCAGCATTTTGAAAAAACCTAACGTAACTCTGGTGCCATGTTACATATAGAAATTTCTTGATATTTGCCACCATAGTAAAAGAAAGGTTTATATTTTTGATATTTATTTTATAAATCTAAATGCCATTTAACAAAGAAAAATCAACCAAAAAAGTGAGTTTGCGTGTCACCTCTCACACGCGTGTCATAGGTTCACCAGCATCGTTCTAGAGACACAGTGCACAAGTTCATGCACAGTTGGGTTCCCTCTGGGTGGCCTGCACAGATCAGGCCGAAACCCACATTCCAACACAGCCTGCAGCTCATACCTGCCCCTCCTGCTCATCCCAACCCCACTGTGACAGCTGCGGGCTCATGCCAAATCAGTCCCTATTGGGAGAGGCTCGTCCTGCCACAGCAGCACTTGCCAGCCATAAACCCTATGTCTTGCACCCTCCCAAGGGATCGGGCTGAAACCGGCTCTGTGACATCTCCCAAGGGTCCTGGATTGCAATAGGACGCAGGCCAAAGCAGGGACAGGTGAAAAGGGCTTGGATGGGGTGACCTGTAATTTCCAGAAGGGGTAACACTGAGGCCTCATTTCACAAATATACAATTTGAAAAATACCAAAAGCATGGCAGTGCTCCAGGGGATGGGGGTAGTAATTCTCACATCACTGATGGCAACCGGATTCAGATCTCGAAGGCTAATCTGTATCAAGAGCCATAAAGATGTTCATATACTTTGACCCAGTAATCCTACCCTAAGGAAATAAATCAAAGAAGAAAAACAAACCATTTTCAAAGACGTCTAATAGAGGCATTATTTCCTATGAAAGAAAAAGTTCAAATGCCCACCAATAACTATGTTTAATACATGGTATCCATATGAATGCAGATAAAGGCTCCTGCGTGGACACAGGTTTACATAATGGTGTCATTATAATGTATTTTATGAATAAGAAAAAAGGCACTGTCTGAAGACAGAGAGATTTACTTTCCTATACTCTTTAATTTGGATCCCCATCCCACGCCCTGCCAACTGAGCTGACTTCCCACCATTAGCGGAAAGCAATGACCCTTTGCCAGGCAATGCAGCATGCCGCACCACCAGTCAGTCCCTGGTTCAGAGGAAAGTGTGTTTGGCCTGTTACTCTAGTCTTTATACTAACCTGGTTCCAGTTTCAGGCACACAAAACTCAAGCCTTTGGTCACTTGAGTCTTTTAAACAGCACCAACTAGCACTCTAGCTTATTTGGACCTTAATCCTACCAAACCTGAGGCCCTGACCCTAACTGTCACCTATACCTGGGCTCCTGAGCATTAAAGAGAAAAAACCAACATGATATAGAACACTGTTAGTTACATGCAAACAAGTGGTTAGAATAAGATGGAACTTGGAGACATTGTAGAAAATAGGTCTACCTTTCATCTACCTTTCATTTAGCACCAATATTCCACCTTTGTGTGGAAATTACCGAAGAATTGGTAGAGTGGTCTGGTAGGGTTAAATGCCACCAACTCTCGCTAGATTCCAAATGCATGTACCAGGGTTGCGGGCACATCCCCAGTAGGAGATGTGCAGGAGGCAGCTGATCGATGTTTCTCTCTCATGGATGTTTCTAACTATCTCTCTCCCTTCCTCTCTGTAAAAAATCAATAAAATATATTTTTTTTTTTAAAAAAAAGAGTTTAAAAAAAAGACTGGGGATGTGCCCGCAACCCAGGTACATGCCCTTGACCAGAATCAAACCTGGGATCTTTCAGTCCGCAGGCCGACGCTCTATCCACTGAGCCAAACGGGTTTTGGCTGAAATTTCTTTTGAGAGCCAAATTTTTTAAACTTAAACTATATAGGTAGGTACATTGTTATTAACTTAATTAGGGTACTCCTAAGCTGGCCTTTGCTAAAAACATCCTCAATCTGATTGAGGTATGTTCGCTGAGGTCGACTCCTTCCAACTCTCCCATCCACACTCGTCTTGTATACTTGTTTCGTCTTATCTTTTGTCACCTGCGCACAATTTGTGGATGTGACTAGCACTAACCACTGCACAATGAGACTGGTGACTGACTGGCTCACTCAACTCATGCATGAATCACGCGCGCCTCCCCCGCACTACCTGTCCCACAGCCCGCCTGCTCCACGTCTCCCATCGCCCGACCGACAAAGCCCACTTCTTCTAATGCTACTTCAAAATAGACTCGCCCAGGCCGAAAACCGAATTCTGCCCATGTGCCACAAAGTTTCAATTGCACTGTAAGTGCACTCCCGCAAGTGGTATTTTGTGGAAGAGCCACACTCAAGGGGCCAAAGAGCCGCATGTGGCTCAAAAGCTGCGGTTTGCTGACCACTGCACTATCCCACCTTTTTTGATTTTTTAAATTTTAGGAGGCTTTTGGAAATTTTACAATGCAGTCTTGATAACTTTTTTTTGTTTAGAAATATGACTGCTCTGGATTCATTGCATGTTAAGCAATTTTTGAACCATCAATAACAATTTTAGTTAATACTTCAGGAACAGTTTCCTGTACAGTATCATTAAATTTTCTTGAACATTCATTTTAATTCACCAATAAAAAGAAAAAAAAAGAATTTTTTAAAAAAGGGAGAGAAGATTATCAGAAAAAGAGCATCCGAGGAATGTTCTTAAAGTCTCTATTCAGCTTTTAGCTGACCTATGAAATTATAGACAATAAATATAGCCCCCTTCCCCAGGTGTGAAGCTAAACCAGCTGCTTCTGGGGCCTGGTTACAGTGCTCATAAAGATAAGCTGTCTTCAAAGTCAGACTAGTGACGCTGTGGCCCCAGTGGCCTCTCAAGTGAGGCCTTGCCATCCACTGGTAGACAAGAAACGTAGTGTCTAGCATTAGTCCCTGGGCCCTTCTGCCTCTCAAGTCTCAGCAGGATCCCTGTGAGGGAGCAGCCCGTACTTCCTCTGGAAGACATCCATAGTGTTTTCCAGGGCACAGCCCGCACGAATGATGCCAAACTTTCCAGGCACAGACAAGATTAAAATACAATAAGTTAACAAGTATTTTTTTCAAAAAAATGTTTTGTTCAAAAATATTGTCAAAAATTCCTAGAAAGCTTTCAGTACTGAATATAACTATTAGCACAGTGTCAAAAATGTTGAAGAGGGAAACAAAATAAAAGTGTGTGGTCCTGCAACCTGGCCTTCCTGTGCCATCACCAGGGACGCCTGAGAGACAAAGAGGAGGAGGAGTCAAGACTCCAGGGAGGCCACCCCTCCCCCCCAGTGCTTTTCATTAACACAATTTGTCCTGATATGAGGCAGAGATACACACTTCAAAGGGTCAGGGTTTCCAAAGAGTCCATTGTCAGAATGGGGGAATTACCCTATGGCTGTTTAGGTTTTTGGCCAGTAGGAGGCAATAACATAGATTAAGATGCCCTGGGCTGTCTGGCAGCCAGGAATCAATTTAATGTATCCTATTCAGGTTTGGGGAAGTGCCCTCAGCCATTCCCAGTTGCAGTCCTGCTGTCATGCTGGAATTGGTCTCCAGCAGTACTCCAAACTTTAAATGTAGTTAGGTAACATTTGTATACTTGAATATATTAAAAGAGTTGATGTTTCCATATGTACAATTAAGTTAGACTATTTTTTATATTGAAATCATTTGAAGTCTTCTGAAAAGAAAATATTAATGTGATTTTTATTCCCGTATCACTTGATGTTGCTATGTTTTATGCCTGGTGTGTATGTGAGTGAAATCATCGCGTCGATTGTTTCTGTCTTAAAGATCTGTGACCTGTTGTATAGTATATGGACTTACCTTGTGTACACTTTTTCATGGAATAATGTATACATTGTAAGAGGCAGTATTTTCTTCTATGAGAGAATCATGCTAATGAATAAATCTTTTAAAAAAAAATTTTTAATGCTCACTGAGTATCTTTTTTCCAGATTGAGGAGGAAACTGGTCTAGCAAGGTGTGTCAGGCCCTAAAAAGTGTGAACAATGCATTGCCCTGGGTGTGGGGAGTGGAGGGGAGAGGTTGTTATCGCTGTCCCCAGGACAAATCATCCATACCTGGGGGCCTTCCTGTAAGCCCACAAAAAGGGGCAGAACCATATCTGCAAGACAATGACCCCAGAAGGTTATCTAAAAGGGGAAGCTTCTGCCTGTTACTTCACTCTGATTTGGAAATTATTCCCAGAGTCTACTAGTGTTAATAAATGGGGTCTCTCCCTTTCTCTAGGAAGCGTGCTTGGTATTTCTGTGCTCTTCTGTAACAAGATCATGTTGAGGAGCCTGCAAACTAGTTACATGCCTTTGACCAGAATTGAACCCAGGACCCTTCAGTCTGCAGGTCGATGCTCTATCCATTGAGCCAAACCAACTAGGGCTGCATCAATCTTTTAAAATAGTTCTCGAGTTTTGTAAATGATGTCATCAAAGTTACTTCCTTTTCTGTACCAATATGTTCAGCTAAAAACTTTTTGAGGGCATGCCAATTTGTGGTTTTGATGTTTAGGTGACCAGAACTACACTGAGGACAGTGCATCTGTGTAATAGATTTTCCATAATTAAGAGGGATATTGCAATATCAGTGACATTGTTGTACCCAGGATGCTGAATTGGCATGAACTCTTCAGGTGGAGAGAGGACACGTTTCCCAGGCTGCACTGCTGGCTGAACTCAGAAAAATCAATTCTATTTCTTTCATTTCTCATTTCCAGTGGCTCTCTTGTTTTTCACTTTGTCTTCTACGCTGCCATTCTTTTTGCAGTGCTATGCCCACAGCATGTAAAGCCTCCTGTCCTACATCAGCCTTTCAAGCCCCTGTAACTTCCACACAGTAGTTGGGAATTTATAATGCAATTACTGGCATACCACAATTTGGCATCTATGTACTTTGTAATTGGAATGATTTTTCTTGTTTTCATTTTCATTGGAAAGAAACCTTAATAATTTCTCAGTGTTATCCTGTGAACTTTTTTATTGGGGTGAAATTAACTCATGTTAAACAGGTTTTATTCCCATTTTTATATATATATTTATTTTTATTTATTATATTTTATTGCTTTCAGAGAGAAAGGGAGAGAGAAAGATAGAAACATCAATGATGAGTGAATCATTGATTGGCTGTTCTCCTGTATGTCCCCTACTTGGGGGTTGGGGGGCTTGGAATGGACCCTGCAAACCCGGGCAGGTGCCCTTGGCTGGAATCGAACCTGGGACTCTTTAGCCTACAGGCAGATGCTCTATCCATTGAGCCAAACTGGCTAGAGTTCTGTTCTCTCTTGAATGTAGCCTAATGCTCCTCATTTTTTCTAGAGGAAACCCAGAGACCATGGCAGCTTTGCCATTGAAAACTTTTCTGTTTTTGGATGCAAAGTTATTTTGTATACTCACAGCCTGACCAGAGATTTTAACATTTTATTTTCATGGCACACGTGAACTAAATACTGAAACTGAGTGGTCCACCAGAATATATAATTTGTCAATCTGCTAAAATAAAAATGTCTGATTTTGATCCATACGCACCACACAGCTGTTACTGTGTTTGCTGTTGTCACTTATTTTATTTGATAATCTATGGGTAATGTAGTCTTTGTTATTGACTAAGCAGTCACTAATTGTTTTCAAAACAATTTTAAAATTGTTTTAAAAATTCTTGCAGCACACCAGTTTGCCCGTATGACACTCCTGTTTGTTATAGGTTCAATCAGGGAGATAGACCACGGACTCAAAATTTAAGAGCCTTTATTAAGCTGGCCATCGGACTACAATTGTGTCCCTCCCGTAGGAGCCTCACAACTTGCAGTGTTGATCGAGAGTACAGCAAAACCTTTTATCTGCAAAGACTTCAAAGTATTTTTTGTTTTTTATAAAAACAAACTGCAAAGCGGTTCATTAGCTGTTCCTGGTACTGGCAGGGTAAACAATTTACATAAAATTTACGAGGAGGGTCACAAATGGCTGGGTTCAATCATAATACATTGCTTTTCTAGTGAGATAATTAGCAATTTTTCTCTCCCGTGGTCCCTGCCCCACAGCCTACTCAGAAATTCTTCTTTGTCAGGCCTCTGCCCTAGCACATTCCCTACTGGTCTTATGCCCGAATCAAATCTTTGATTCAGCGTCCTCCTCTAAGATTCTGGAATATTGGGTGTGTAGGACCGTGAGCTTGACAGCTTGGATTCGGTCTTGGATAGAATTGAGGAGTCACCTGAGCAGGCAGGGTCCGAAAATGAGACCTACTATTAGGAGAAGGAGGGGCCCTGCCATAGCAGATAGGAGGGTTGTGAGCCACAGGGACAGGGGAACAAATTCTCATACCAGTTCCCCTCTGCCCTACGGGCCTCTTCTCTGTCCATCAGCCATTTCCTTAACTGCCTTAAACATTCTCTGATTACCCCGGAGTGGTTAGTGTAGAAGCAGCATGCCTCCCCTAATGCTAGACACAGTCGCCCTTGTTTCAGGAAAAGTAGGTCGAGTCCCCTCCTGTTCTGTAAGACTACTTCACCTAAGGACCCTACTGATTCCTCTGACTGTCCTATGGATTTTTCTAGGGTACTCAGGTCTTGGTCAATTTGATTACCCAATTCTTTGTAATTTTGATGTCCTGTCACTAGGGTGGCTGTCCCTACCGCCGTGGATCCTGCAATTCCAAGTCCTACGAATAGGGGAACCAGAACTGGGGATCTTAATCAGCCGAGGCTCTATGAGGAGGTGTTCCCTTCCTCCTTCCCCTGAGTCATAATACACTTGTGGCTGGATATGAGTTAGGATGCAGAGCCCTGGCTCTGGCCCAGTCTGGAGGTTTAGGGAGAGTATGCAAGGGGTGATTCCGGTGATGCATGCCCACCAGGTACCATTTGGGGCCACCAGGAACCAGGGGGCCTGGACCCTGGTCTCTCCGGAAGTCGGAGTGTCTGGTTACAATTTTCTGCATAGGGGGAATCCGGGAGGGAGTAATTGGCAGATCCGTCACACAGCCCAGCTCCAGTAATATCACCTAAAGTTAATCCCCTCCTTCCATTTCCCCATGCACATAGTCCCAGGGTTTCTGCATCCGCGGACACGTTGCGAACGTGGGCCGCACTTGCCCCAAATGGAGCAGAAGCTCCGATCCCTACGTAACAGGGGGTCTCGGGGTTGAGGCACAACCAGCAGTTTGCAGTAAGATCAGGCACACTTTTGTTCAGAAGTTGGAATGAGGCTTCCAGCGGCGCGAAAATGTCTGGTCTCAGCAGAGCTCCCCGAGGCGGAGGCTAGGTTACTGCATCCCGGGGTCTTGGCTAAGTCTTTGATGATGGTGGTGGCGGGCTCCTCACACGTGGGGCCGGGCTTGGTCTCCTGACCTCGGGTGACCGAGGGCCCAGGGAGCCAGTTGCGTTGGGCGGTCAGGGTATTTCCCGTCGCTGGATAGTAAATAGTACCCCAGGGTCTGGTCCATAGACATATAGCCTCAATCCCCATGTCTTTCCCCCGGTCTAGTCTTCAGCCCAATATGCTACTGGTTTGATGACAATGGGGTTGCAGTTTCCAACAGTACAGTTCCTTTCCGGGGCCCCTGGCTGCACCTGTCGGGTGAATTGTATGTCCCTGTCTGGAATCTTTGGAAGCCATTTGGCGTAGGCTTCACAGCACCACTGTCCACAATAATAATCCCCCTGGTCCCCACACTTCAGAAAGGGAATCCTGGGCTGGCGCGGGCACACATATAGGGGAGTTCGCCATAGTTGTTGCTCAGTCCCTGGAGTCCAGCAGTCATAGGTGGTTGTTGCCCTGTGTGTAGCCAATTCCCCGGGGATTCCCAGCTGCGACCCGGCTGGGCCCAAATTCATGAGCCTGGGTCTGTCCTGGGGCAGGTTCCAATCCTCCCCGAAGAGGCTACACAGGTCAAACAGGAGAGCCGGTTCACCCGTGCCCATTTCTCGGGCCAGTACTACCTCGTCCGTGGTGCAGATCACCTCCCAGGCATAATGTGTGGCCTGGTGGGAAAGGGGCTTACCGAACATCCATATGACAGCGAGCAGCAGTAGATAGATCATGAGGCAGGTACTAGTTTCACCTTTAGTGGGTCCTGAGTTAGTTTCACTTTCCACCTCCGGGGGCTGTTGCTTCTGTGGGCCGCCTTCACTTGGGTGCGATGGATCCAGTGCCTCTTTCCTGCAACTTTGATGGCGGTTGGAGTGCTCAACACCACCTGGTAGGGTCCATCCCATCTAGGTTCCAGGCTGCCAGGGTCGTGACACTTCACCCAAATGCAGACATGATATAAAAACAACAGAAACATGACATGAAAACAACAAACACATAATATGAAAAAAAAATGATATAAAAACTACAGTGATGCAAACAATGCCTGATAAAGTGATTAAACTTATTCTAATATCTCCTTGTACACCACATTAAGAGTGAAAACTCGATCAGAGTGCTCGGCTGATTTCCCTTGTATTTAACTGTAAGATCACATGCTCTTCAATAAAGCAACATATGACTGACCATGTGCAAAAATGTGTTCAGGTAGGAATATGCCTACTTTGTCTAGAATTTGTCCTTGTGATTTTTAAAAATACATATTTTATTGATTTTTTACAGAGAGGAAGGGAGAGGATAGAGAGTTAGAAACATCGATGAGAGAGAAACATGGATCAGCTGCCTCCTGCACACCCCCTACTGGGAATGTGCCTGCAACCATGGTACATGCCCTTGACCAGAATCGAACCTGGGACCCTGGAGTCCGCAGGCCAACGCTCTATCCACTGAGCCAAATCATTAGGGCTGTCCTTGTGATTTATTAATAGTCATCACAAATTTGGCATCATGAGAAACTGTTGTCGAATCAACTTAAATGGGAGGCCATTGTCAGATGGGGATTAATTCTTGGAATCAGAACAACCTCTCCCACTCCAGATCCTGTTAATAATTCAGCTTCAATAATGTTAGTTCGTAATCTTTTGATAATAAATCTGGTACCATTACAAATACCCCATTTACTCCCGGGAATCTTTTTAAAATCCTGATTTCTGGGCCTCATCCACCGGAAATTGTTTCTTTGTTATGGGGTGGGGCCATTACATTAGTAACAAAGGAACAGAATTTCCAGAGGATGAGGTAAGGCTCTGGTTTAGGCTCTGTCCTTGCCCCCATCCCGGAGTCGCTCAGCTCAGGCTCTGGCCCCGCCCACCCCGCGAGGAGGCGCATGCGCAGTTCCTTGCCGACCCGGAAGCGGCTGTGGAGGAGAAGGTGGCGGTTCCCCTGAGGAGGGTGTTTGTCTTTAAAGCTGACGCTCCCGTCCCCCTCCCCGCAGGGAAGGCTGAGGGCGCTGCCGGCGCTGGAGTCCTAGTTGGGGGTCCCCGCCCCGGAGCCTCTCTCAGCGGTGAGTCCGCGACGCCACGTGCCTTTGCGAGGAAACGGAGGCCCCGGCCCGGGGTCTCTCCGCCTGTGGCTGTGGCCACCGCCTGCCGCGCGGTTTTCCTGCTGAAAACCGTTCCCGGGGCCGCCGGTGCTCCCCGCGGGGCTGCGAGTCTGGGTCAGGGGGTTCCCGCCCTTTGCGCCCCTCCCCCCGCCCGGCGCTTTCCGCCCAAAGAGCCCGGATGGCTCCTGACCTGGGGGTCTGCACCCCACCTCCTCGGCCCACCTCAAAGTCTTGGGAAACCTGCACGCGGACAAGTTCTTGGTTCACCCCCTCCCACTCCCCACATGCCTCAGGGCTGCTGGGTCCGGTGTCTGGTACCCAGCGCCCCTGAAAACAGCGCTGGGGCAGCCTGGGAGGCCGAGGAGGGACCTAAAATGCCAGTCTGGGCCCCCAGGGTAGGCTTTGTTCAGGGAAGGGAAGGGGTGCTCTGTTGGGTTGGGGGTTCAGCAGAGCAGCACATGTGCTCATTCCTGTAGGAGTTTGTGGAAGTGTTTGACACATGAAGACAGAAAAAAACACCTCAGTGTGGTCTCCATGTGGGAGCTCATTGTTCCTCACTCTCTCCTGTGACAAAGGACAGGAGGGGGTGTCCTTTTCCTCATTTCCAGGTCCTTCTGACTGTGTGAGAGGAGCTGATTAACAGGCTGTGGGGACGCCTTCAAAGACACATTCTGTGACTCCTCAACATATTGTCTCCTGAGGAAACAACCCAGACCCCATCAGGACCAGGACCAAATGGCTGCTTCTGAGGTAAAAGATGTGTCCTGGGTCAGAGGCTCTGTTTGCTTTTCCTCTAACATTTGTTGATATATTTATCTTTCCCTCATGCCTGTGTCCCATCTGCCCCTGTTACACTCTGTCCTGTTACCTACAGCTAGCTCATTCACAGTGCTGCTTTTCCCTCTAGTTTGCCAACCCTAAACCCCCCTTGCTGTCACTGCTCCTGCTCCCCCAATTCTTCTTTCTGAACTGATCTGTCAGAAGTGCCTCCCCTTTGTTGCCCCCACTTCTGTTCACCAGGACCTCTCTCCCTCTTAGCCCCCCTTCATCTCTCTGGGGCTCCTTCCTCTCTTCCATATTTCTCTACTTCTGTTGTTCTTGCCTTTGCAGATTGTTTTCCTTTCGTTATTTCCTTCCGTTTTTCTTGTGACTTTCAACACCAACAGTTTCTAAATTTCCCTTTCTCTTTTTAGTATTTGTTTTTATTTCAGAATGGAAAAGAGAGGGAGAGAGAGGTAGAAACATGAATGAGCAGACAGAATCATTGACCAGCTGCCTCTTCCACACCCCTCACTGGGGATCAATGCTGAAACCTAGAGTGTGCCCTGACCAGGAATGGAACCCCGCTCTCCTGGCTCAGAGGTCAACGCTCTACCTCTGAGCCTCATTGGCCCGGCTATATTTCTCTCTTTTTTCACAGAGCCTTCTCTGCCTTCATTTTATGCAGCCTCCACAAGGTCAGGAAGCATTCCCACCTTTAATTAATGACTCTCAACTACTCAAAACATCATTTTTATGACAGATCCACCTGGGAAGGCATCCACGTCTAACATCCCTATTGGGATGGGGTCAGAGGCTCTTGTGTCTGGCAGTCAGACATCCTAGCGCTGATGAGGAGGCAGGGGAGGCTCCCACCACCACCACAGTACTGGCAGCCATCAGCCTGGCTTGTGGCTGAGCAGAGCTCCCCCTGTTGGAGCCCACTGACCACCATAGTGCAGCTCCTGCATTGAGCGTCTGCCCCCTGGTGGTCAGTGTGTGTCATAGTGACCAGTCATTCCCAGTATTTCTGCTGTTAGGGTCAGTTTGCGTATTACCCTTTTACTATAAAGGATAGAGGCCTGTTGCACAGGTGGGGGCCGGTTGGTTTGCCCTGAATGATGTCCCTGATCAGGGTGGGGGTCCCTCTTGGGTGCCTGGCCAGCCTGGGTGAGGGGCTGATGGCTGTTTGCAGCTGGTCACCACCCCTTCAGGGTAGGGCTCCCCACTGGGGTGCCTGGCCAGCCTGGATGAGGGGCTGATGGCTGTTTTCTGGCTGGCCACACCCCCTTTAGGACTGGTGTGCCTGGCCAGTCTGAGTGAGGGTTGAGGGCCGTTTTCAGGCTGGCCGGTGACTGAAGCTCCCAGCCTCCTTTTTTTTTTTTTTCTTTTTTTAATTCTGGGATTTATTTACCTTTTTTTAAATTTTTTTAATTGTTCTATTGCTTAAAGTATTACAAAGCGTATTACATATGTCTCCTTTTTTTCCCTGCTCTTAACAATCCCCTGCCCTCCGTACTCCCCAGTGTCTTATGTCTATCGGTTATGCTTATATGCATGCATAGAAGTCCTTCAGTTGGCCAGCACCGGTTTGGCTCAGTGGATAGAGCGTCGGCTTGCAGACTCAAGGGTCCCAGGTTCGATTCCGGTCAAGGGCATGTACCTTGGTTGCGGGCACATCCCCAGTGGGGGGTGTGCAGGAGGCAGCTGATTGATGTTTCTCTCTCATCGATGTTTCTAACTGTCTATTCCTCTCCCTTCCTGTCTGTAAAAAATCAATAAAATATATATTTAAAAAAAAAAAAAAACAAAAAACAAAAAAAACAAGAAGTCCTTCAGTTGATCTCTTACTCCCCCTTCCCGCCCCCCAACCCTCCCAGCCTTCGCTCCGTAGTTCGACAGTCTGTTCAAGGCTGCTCTGCCTCTGTATCTATTTTTGTTCATAAGTTTATAATGGTCTTTATTATCATAAATGAGTGAGATCATGTGGTATTTTTCCTTCATTGACTGGTTTATTTCACTTAGCATAATCCTCTCCAGGTCCATCCATGCTGTTGCAAATGGTAAGAATTCCTTCTATTTTACACCAGCATAGCATTCCATCGTGTTGATGTACCACAGTTTTCTAATCCATTCATCTACTGATTGGCATTTAGGCTGTTTCCAGCTCTTAGCTATGGTGAATTGTGCTGCTATGAACATAGGGGTGCATATATCCTTTCTGATTGGTGTTTCTGTTTTCTTGGGATATATTCCTAGAAGTGGGATCACGGGGTCAAATGGGAGTTCCATTTTTAGTTTTTTGAGGAAACTCCATACTGTCTTCCACAGCGGCTGCACCAGTCTGCAATCCCGTCAGCAGTGCACGAGTTTTCCTTTTTCTCCACATCCGCTCCAGCACTTGTCCTCTGTTGATTAGTTGATGAGATCCATTCTGTCAGGTGTTAGATGGTACCTCATTGTTTTGATTTGCATCTCTCACATGATTAGTGACTTTGAGCATGTTTTCATATGTCTCTTGGCTTTCTGAATGTCCTCTTTTGAAAAGTGTCTCTTTAGGTCCTTTGCCCATTTTTTTAAAAATATATTTCATTGATTTTTTTACAGAGAAGAAGGGAGAGGAAATAGAGAGTTGGAAACAAGGATGAGAGAGAAACAGCGATCAGCTGTCTCCTGCACACACCCTACTGGGAATGTGCCCGAAACCAAGGTACATGCCCTTGACTGGAATCGAACCTGGGCCCTTTGAGTCCGTAGGCCGACGCTCCATCCACTGAGCCAAACAAGTTTGGGCCCTTTGACAATTTTTTGCTTGGATTGTGTATCTTCCTTTTGTTAAGTTGTATGAGTTCCCTATAAATGTTGAAGCTTAAACCATTATCGGTCATACCATTGGCAAATATTTTCTCCCATGCAGTGGGCTTTCTTGTTGTTTTGTTGATGGTTTCTTTTGCTGTGCATAAGCTTTTTATTTTTTGTATTTTAATTTTTTAAAATATATTTTATTGATTTTTTACAGAGAGGAAGGGAGAGGGATAGAGAGTTAGAAACATCGATGAGAGAGAAACATCGATTAGCTGCCTCCTGCACACCCCCTACTGGGGATGTGCCCGCAACCCAGGTATATGCCCTTCATCGGAATCAAACCTGGGACCCTTGAGTCCTCAGGCTGCCACTCTATCCACTGAGCCTAACCGGCTAGGGCTAAGCTTTTTATTTTGATGTAGTCCTATTTGTTTATTTTTCTCTTTAGTTTCCAATGCCCTAGGAGCTGTATCGGTGAAGAAATTGGTTCGTCATATGTCTGAGATTTTGTGGCCTTTGGATTCTTCTAGTATTTTTATGGCTTCCTGTGGTACATTTAAGTCCTTTATCCATTTTGAGTTTATTTTTGTGTATGGTGTAAGTTGGTGCTCTACTTTCATTTTTTTCCATGTATCTGTCCAGTTTTCCCAGCACCATTTATTTATTCAAGAGACTGTCTTGACTCCATTGCATGTTCTTGCCTCCTTTGTCAAATATTAATTGAGCATATTGGTTCAGGTCAGTTTCAGGGTTCTCTATATGTTCCATTGATCTATATGTCTGTTCTTGTGCCAATACCAGGCAGTTTTGAGAACAGTGGCTTTGTAGTACAGCTTGATATCTGGTATTAGGATGCCACCTACTTTGTACTTTCTCCGGATCGCTGCAGCTATTCGGGGTCTTTTTTATTCCTGCTGAATTTTTGGAGAGTTCGTTCTAGGTCTGTGAAATATGCTGTTGGTATTTTAATGGGAAGTGCGTTGAATTTATAGATTGCTTTGGGTAGTATGGACATTTTAATGATGTTGATTCTACCAATCGGTGAACACAGCATGTTCTTCCATCTGTTTATGTCTTCCTCTATCTCTCTTTTCAACGTCCTGTAGTTTTCTGAGTAGTGGTCTTTTACCGCTTTAGTTAAGTTTATTCCTAGGTAGCTTAATTTTTTTGGTGCGATGGTAAATGGGATTGTTTTTTGAGTCTCTCTTTCTGTAAGTTCACTATTGGTGTAAAGAAATGCCTCAGATTTCTTGGCATTAATTTTGTATCCTGCTACATTGCCAAATTCATTTATTAATTCTAATAATTTTTTGATGGAGTCTTTAGGGTTTTCTATGTACAATATCATGTCATCTGCAAATAAGGACAGTTTTACTTCTTCTTTTCCAATTTGGATGCCTTTTATTTCTTCTTGTCTAATTGCAATGGCTACTGCTTCCAGTACTATGTTGAACAGGAGTGGTGAGAGTGGGCATCCCTGTCTTGTTCCTGTTCTTAGAGGAAATGGTGTTAGTTTTTGTCCATTGAGTATGATGTTGGCTTTGAGTTTGTCATATATGGCTTTTATTAAGTTGAGGTATGATCCTTCTATTCCAAGTTTGCTGAGAGTTTTTATCAAAAATGGGTGTTGAATTTTGTCAAATGCTTTTTCTGCATCAATTGATATGACTATGTGGTTTTTTCCTTTCAATATGTTAATGTGATGTATCACGTTTATTGATTTGCAAATATTGTACCATCCTTGCATCCCTGGGTTGAATCCTACTTGGTCACGGTGTATGATCTTTCTGATGGACTGCTGGATCCGATTTGCTAAGATTTTGTTGAGGATTTTGGCATCTATGTTCATCAGGGATAGTGGTCTGTAATTCTCTTTCATTGTGTTGTCTTTACTTGGTTGTCGTATTGGAGTGAAAGTGGCTTTATAGAATGAGCTTGGAAGTGTTCCTTCCTCTTGAATTTTTTTTTTAACACATTGTTTGGGGGTAGTTTTTATCATGCTCTAACAGGTGGCGCGGGCCATTTTTGCTAATTTTTTCGCCAAAATTGCAATGTTCAGTAAAACTATGATAACTTTAGTTTACGTATTTATACGTTACCCGCATTTGACCGCTAGTCTATGAAAAACGAAGTAATACGTCTCCTGCGCTCTACTACCAGTCAACATAAAACGTATAAATACGTTTCCCACATACAATGTGCTAAAATATATTTTATTGATTTTTTACAGAGAGGAAAGGAGAGGGTTAGAGAGTTAGGAACATCGATGAGAGAGCGACATCGATCAGCTGCCTCCCTGCACACCCCCTACTGGCGATGTGCCGGCAACCAAGGTACATGCCCTTGACCGGAATGGAACCCGGGACCCTTCATTCTGCAGGCCGATGCTCTATCCATGGAGCCAAACCTGTCAAGGCCCTCTTGAATTTTTTGTAGTAGTCTGAGGAGGATAGGTTTTAGTTCTTCCTTGAATGTTTGGTAAAACTCCCCTTTGAAGCCATCTGGTCCTGGGCTTTTGTTTGCTGAAAGCACTTTGATGACTGCTTCAATTTCTTCCATAGTTATTGGCCTATTGAGATTTTTAGATTCTTTCCAATTGAGTTTTGGAATGTTGTATTTTTCTCGGAATATGTCCATTTCCTCCAGGTTGTCTAGTTGGTTGGAATAGAGTTGTCCATAGTATTTTTAAACAATCGTTTGTATTTCTGTGGGATCTGTTGTTATTTCGCCTCTATCATTTCTGATTTTGTTTGTTTGGGTCCTCTCTCTTTGCTTCTTGGTGAGCCTGGCTAGAGGTTCATCAATCTTGTTTATCCTTTCAAAGAACCAGCTCTTGGTTTCATTGATTTTATGTATTGATTTTTTGGTCTCTATGTCATTTATTTCTGCTCTAATCTTTATTATCTCCTTCCTTCTGCTCACTCTGGGCTTTTCTTGTTGCTCTCTTTCTAATACTTTGAGATGTAGAGTTAGATGATTTACTACCATTTTTTCTTGTTTTTTGAGATAGGCCTGTAGAGCTATCAACTTCCCTCTCAGGACTGCTTTCATTTTGTCCCATAGGTTTTGGATTGTTGTGTTTTCATTGTCATTAGTTTCCAGGATGTTTTTAATTTCTTCTTTGATCTCATTGGTAACCCAATCAATGTTTAATAACATGCTATTCAGCTTGCAAGTGTTTGAGTATTTTGGGTTGTTTTTATTGTAGTTTATTTCTAATAATATGCCATTGTGGTCTGAGAAGATGCTTGGTATGATTTCAATCTTCTTGAATATGGGGAGACTTTGTTTGTGACCCAATATTTGGCCTATTTTTGAAAATGTCTCATGAGCACTTGAGAAGAATGTATATTCCATGGCTTTGAGGTGAAATGTTCTGAAGATGTCAATTAAGTCCGTCTGATGTAGTGAGTCATTTAGGATTGCTGTTTCTTTGCTGATTTTTTGTCTAGAGGATTTATTCAGTGATGTCAGTGATGTATTAAAATCCCCTACTATGATTGTATTGTTGTCGATCTCTCCTTTGATATCTTCCAGGAGTTTTTTATGTATTTGGGTGCTCTTGCATTAAGTGCATATATGTTTATCAGGGTTATATCTTCTTGTTGTATCGATCTCTTTAGTATTATGAAGTGGCCTCCCTTATCTCTTGGTATGGCCTTCACTTTGAGGTCTATTTTTTCAGATATAAGTGTTGCGACCCCAGCTTTCTTTTCATTTCCATTTGCCTGAAAGATATTTTTCCCTCCCTTCACTCTCAGTCTGTGTGAGTCCCTTATTCTGAGTGGGGTCTCTTGTAGACAGCAAATATATGGGTCATGTTTTTTGATCCATTCAGCCACTCGATGTCTTTTGATTGGAGCATGTAGTCCATTTACGTTTACACTTATTGAAAGGTGCTTGTTTGTAGCCATTTCTTTTTGTGTGTGGCTGTTTTCTTTCAGAGCTTTTTATTTCTTCTTTTCATACCACACCCTTTAGCATTCCTTGCATTGCTGGCTTGGTGGTGATAATCTCCCTTAGCCTTTTTTTGCTTGTGAAGGTTCTTATTTCCCCTTCAATTTTGAATGATAGCCTTGCTGGATAGAGTATTATTGGATTCAGTCCTTTGCTTTGCATCTTTTTGTAAATTTCCGTCCATCTTTTCTGGCCTGATATATTTCTGTTGAGAAATCATTTGATAGTCTAATGGGAGATCCCTTGTATGTAACTTTCCGTCTCTCTGTTGCAGCCTGTAAGATTCTCTCTTTGTCCTGAACATTTGCCATGGTAATTATGATGTGTTTTGGTGTGGGTCTTTTCGGGTTCACCTTGTTTGGGACTCTCTGGGCTTGTGTGACTTTTTTCTTTCCCACCTCAGGGAAGTTTTCTGATATTATTTCTTCAAATAGGTTTTCTAACCCTTGTTCCTCTCTGTGTTGTTCTGGCACCCCTATTATTCGTATGTTCTTTCGTTTCATGTTGTCCCATAGCTCCCTTAGGCTCTCCTCCTGTCTGTTAATTTTTTTCTCCAAATGCAGTTCAGTTTGGGTGTGTTTTGCTTCCCTGTCTTCTAATTCACTAATTCGGTCCTCTGCTTCTCCTAGTCTACTGTTGATACTTTCAATGGTGTTTTTTATTGCAGCTATATCACTCTTCATTTTCTCTTGGTTCTTACCTAAGTTATTGATTTTTTTATCCATTTCTTTTTGATTCTTAAATAAGTTGTTGATTATTCCATCCGTTTCTTCTTGATTCTTGCATAAGTTGTTGATTTTTTCCTCCATCCGGCTTATGCACTCTAGGACCTTAATCTGAATTTCTTCTTCTATAATGTGCATGCCTCTATTTCACTTAGCTGCTTTTCTGGCGAGTCCTCCTTTTCTTTCCTTTGGGGGTTTCTTTGTCTGCCCATGTTTGATCTCACCGACATATCTAGATGTTGAGTCGTTCAGTGGCTGCTTCTTGGGTGGCAGTGGCTCTTCGGGCTGCGGTTGCTCCTCTGGCGGTTGTGGTAGGATGTTCAGTTTCATGAAGTTTCTACAGCAACTTTCCATTAATGATACATAAAAATTTTGAAGGAAATGTAGTAGTAAGAAAAATTAGTTCCATCAGGCTGCTGTGTATCAGTGGTGGAGGGTTGGATTCCTGGTTTAGGGCAGGTAGGTCCTGGGTACATGTAGTAGGCAGGCAACCCATGCATCTCTGTCTCTTTCACATTGATGTGTGTGTGTGTGTGTCTGTCTCACCCTTCTCTTTTGTGCTTCTTCCTCCCTGCCTCCCACTCTGCAAAACTCAATAGAAGAAATCTCCAGGGGTGAGGATTTAAAACCACACCAAGGAAACAGTAGGTCTTAACTTGTTTTTATCCTTATGTGTCTGCCCTTATTGGGCTTATAAAGCAAAAAGGGGATCATACACAAATACATTCATGAAATTTATGGAATCACCTAACCATCTTGATTTCATATTTAAATATGTATGTCTCTGTGCCTAAATTGTTAACATTATTTCAAGTATTTTTTCTTTTTTCATGTATATTTGTATGGATTTCAGAAAGGAAGGGAGAGGTAGAGAAAGATAGAAACATCAATCATGATAGAGAATCATTGAACGGATGCTTCCTGCACACCCCACACTGGGGATCGAGATGGCAATTTTGTTGTGTTTCCTGATCAGATATCCAACCAGTGACATCTTGGTAAATGGGTCTGCACCAAACCACTGGGCCACACCAGTTGGACCAGGCAGAATAATCTTCTTCTAAGATTACTCATAGTAAATTTCCAACTAGTATTGTGGTTCCTATCTGTCCTATTCCATGAGAACTGAATTCCATTAACAAAACCTTTTAGTGCAAAGTTCTGTGTGAATTATTTAATGTGTTTTCTTTTCCTGTGTATTCAGAAGTATGGCACATGATTTGGAAACATTAGCATCACAAGTGAAAAGTGAGTTTGTGACATGAGTGGAAACACAGGCCTCATCTCAGAACCTGGATCAGAATCTGTGTCTTTACAGAAGTTTATTTTGCTGTGGCTTGCTTCAACTTGAGAAGAAGTCCATAAACTCCAACCCATCATTGCATTTCCATCTGAGAAATATACCCCAGTGGCCCGTAATGATGCAAACGCAGCACTCAAATCCATATGCTTGTATCCACACATTAATTAATTTATTTTTAATATATTTTTATTGATTTCAAAGAGAAACGAAAGGGAGAGAACAATGGTGAGAGAGAATTCATGATCGACTGCCTCCAATACACCCCCTGCTTGGCATTGAGCCTGCATCCCGCATGCCTGTCTTGTGCCCTTGACAGGAATTGAACCTGCGACTCTTCAGTCTGCAGGCCCACCCTCTATCCACTGAGCCCACTGAGCCAAACCAGCTATGGCCATGACTTAATTTTAAAGTTTATTTTCTTTCTTTCTTTTTTTTTAATATATTTTATTGATTTTTTACAGAGAGGAAGGGAGAGAGATAGAGAGCTAGAAACATCGATGAGAGAGAAACATCGATCAGCTGCCTCCTGCATACCTCCCACTTGGGATGTGCCCGCAACCCAGGTACATGCCCCTGACCGGAATCGAACCTGGGACCCTTCAGTCCGCAGGCTGACGCTCTATCCACTGAGCCAAACCGGCTCCGGCTAAAGTTTATTTTCTTATACAGGAAAATCTAAACCCTGGATCTATGGATATGTGTCATAAACATTTGTCAATGTTAGAATACATATCACAGAATGTTACTGGGGCAAAGTTAGCTGATTCAGGATACTCCCCTAGGCCCAAACCTCTTCTGACACTGTTTTCATGTTGGGTGACTTTGTGTACACTTCTGGTGACCTCTTGGTAAATGTTTCTTATCTTTCAGGGACCAGTGACCTTCAGGGATGTGGCCATAGATTTCTCTCAGGAGGAGTGGGATTTCCTGGAACCAGCTCAGCGGAAATTGTACCTGGATGTGATGTTGGAGAACTACAGCAACCTGGCCTCCCTGGGTGAGGATGACTTCCTTCCTGAGTTCCTACTCTACCCGCAGGTTTTTGGTTCCTTTATGATTTTAACATCTCCATGGCCTTCTCTTTTCTGTGGTAGATTCTTGCTCTCAAAGAACACGTTGGTCCATAGCTGGTTTGGCCCAGTGGATAGAACACCGGCCTGCAGACTAAAAGGTTCCAGTGTCGATTCTGTTGAAGGGCAAATGCCAGAGTTGTGGGCTCGCTCCCCAGTATGGGGTGTGCAGGAGGCAACTGATCAATGATTCTCTCTCCTCATTTTTTTAAATATATTTTATTGATTTTTTACAGAGAGGAAGGGAGAGAGAGAGCTAGAAACATCGATCAGCTGCCTCCTGCACATCTCCCACTGGGGATGTGCCCGCAGCCCAGGTACATGCCCTTGACCGGAATCGAACCTGGGACCTTTCAGTCCGCAGACCGACGCTCTATCCACTGAGCCAAACCGGTTTCGGCTCTTTCTCCTCATTAATGTTTCTGTGTCTCTCTCCTGTCTTCCTGTCTAAAAGGAATAAATATATATAGTTTTTTAAAAAGGAACAAATGGGGAATTCCTTGGTGTAGAAAAGAAACACTTTTTGATCTCTGTGAATTAGGAACTCAGTGTTTGCACACATCACTTTTTGTCTACACTAATGAAGATAATATCAGATAGTAATATTTTAAAAATCATTTTCTAGAATATTCTATAGTCTACACTAGAGGCCTAGTCCACGAAATACGTGCATGAGAAGGGCCCTTAGGCCTGGTCTCCACCCTCCCCACCTCCTCCTTCCATCCCTCTATTAGTGCCCCACCGCTCTCTCTGCTCTCCATCCTTCTTCTGGACCGCCCCTGGTGGTCAGCGCACATCATAGGGAGTGATGGAACTCCTGCTCTCAGGGTCATACTCCTGAGAGGACAATTTGTATATTAGCCATATGCTGGGGTCCAGCCCCAGCAGGTCCAGGGGTCCCCAAAGGTGTGGACGAAGTCAGCGAAGAAGGGATGAAACGGAGACAGCGTTCAGTTGATCAGCATCCTTGCCAGGATCTCTAGCCACAATCTCCAGCCAGGTTCTGTAGCCATGTTCCTTCGCTAGGTTCTCCAGTTAGTTTCTGTCCAGGTTCTCCAGCCAGGTTCAGTCACCAGGTTCTAGTCAGGTTCTCTTGCCATGTTCTATCCAGGTTCTGTAGCCAGCTTCTGTCTCTAGGTTCTTCAGCCAGGTTCGGTCTCTAGGTTCTGTTGCCAGTTTCCGTCCAGGATCTTTTGCCATGTTCTCTCACTAGCTTCTGTCTCTAGGTTCTGTCTCCAGTTTCTGTCCAGGATCTTTTGCCATGTTCTCTCCAGCGAAGTTCTTCTGTCTCTAGGTTCTGTGTAGGTTCTGTGTCTAGGTTCTGTGTCCTGTTGTCTTGTTACATCTGTATTTATACCAGTTGATTCCAATCCTATCAATCTCTATTCCAAAGGTTAGGGCGTTTCTTATATCCATTCCAGGGGTAAAGATTATGTAGCTTAAGCATGATTGTTCATAGTTAAAGTGATTAATTACCCGCCTGGCACTTAGTTAAGGGGTTTTATTCCCTCCCTCACTTCAGCGTGATATGAAAATTAGCCACCAACAAATATGGCGGTTACTTTTCATACGTAGGCGCGAAGCAGATTAGCGAAGACTGAAGGCAGCTCCGGCAACGAGCAGCCAGAGGCGTGGAGGCGGCTCCGGTGGGAGCGAAGGTCTGGGTCCTTGACCACCAGGCCAATAGTCAGTGCTGTCCACCTTTGACTACAGTGGGTGAAATACTGTGCAGGAGATACCCTTATGGGGCAGGACTTACTTCATTGGTGCTTTGGTGCTCACTGAGTATGCCCCTTGAGTGTATCACTTATGGATGTGAAGAGTTGTAATCTGGTATGGTCTCACACTGACCACTGTATACACTGGCTCTTGGATCTCTAAGGAGATGCAAAGTGAGGCATTGCTTGGGGCACCCAACAGGAGCTTCAGAGAGATTTGCAGATTCCTTCTCTTTGTATCGGATTTGGAAGTGCCCAGATGAGGTCCAGCAATGAAGCAAGGCAGGCTGCCGTTGTTGCCAGTTCTTGGTCCTTTTTTTTTTTTTTGATAACTTTGGAGGTCCCTGACCTAGCTGAAGATTGCTTGCCAGGTTTTAGGCCGAGAATGGACAGGCCTTTCCTATGCAAAAGCCACTGCCCACAACTTGGGTGTGGTATTAAATTAGGTAGGGTGGGGTCTCAGCGAATCTTCAGGGCGGTGCAAACAGCAATGGCTGCCGATCAGCACTGTACTGGAGAGAACCCATCAAAAGAACTATGACCGGGTCAAGCACATCTGTTTCGAAGAATGTTTCCTCTGTGTTCCTACCCCAATGCCAGATAGTCCAGTTTTTTTTGTTATATATCTGTGTCCCCTGACTCTCACAAGGCACTTTAGCTCAGAGCAGTCGGAAGCTTGTATCTCCTTCTAAATTAAAAAAGCACCACACCCGGGTACCAGCCCTTTGCACGCCTCTACACCTCCTACCAGTCTCAATGCACTTTCTTCTTTACCTCTCTAGTTGTACTTCTACTCAGCCAGCTTTCTGGTCATTCTGGATGATAATTGTTCTGGATATTATTTGTAATTTTGATGTGGCTGTGGGATGCAGCAGGGTACAGGTGTTTACGTATTCCGCCATCTGGTGCCTCTCTCCCAGGCAAATTCTTTGATGTTGAAGATGTCTTTCATTAATGATTCTACTCTATTTTTTAATTCGTGTATTCTGTTTTTCAGTTGTTCCTTTCGTGTTGGAGTTTGTAAAATACTTTCTCATTGTATTTTCATTTTGGTTCTATAATATTTCAGTGATATTATATAGTTGTCTTTTTTCTCCTTTTCGGCTTTAATATATGTAGTTCCATTCCTTTTTTTAAAATATTTTTTTTCAATTTGTTTCTGTGATGTATCATGTTGATTGATTTTCGGATATTGTACCATCCTTGCATCCCTGGGATAAATCCTACTTGGTCATGGTGTATGATCTTTCTGATGTACTGCTGGATCCGATTTGCTAAGATTTTGTTGAGGATTTTGGCATCTATGTTCATGAGGGATATTGGCCTCTAATTCTCTTTCATTATGTTGTCTTTACCTGGCTTTTTTTACAATATATTTTTATTGATTTCTGAAACAAAGCGAGGGGGAGATAGAAACATGAATGATGAGAGAGAATCATTGATCGGCAGACTCCTGCATGTCTCCCTAGTGGGTATCAAGCCTTTAACCTAGGCATGTACCCTTGACTGGATTTTAACCAGGGAACCTGCAGCTGACAGGCTGATGTTGTATCCACTCAGCCAAACTTACTTATTTAGGTTATTATTATCTTTCTATTGATATAGTCCCAGATTTCTTTTTGGTACACTTTTTCTGATTGTATGCATGCCTTGATATGTTTTGTTGAGATTCTGGAATTGTAAACAACCAGGCTTTTCAACATCCCTTCCATAGAAGGAAACAAATAATAACCATCTGTGGCACAAATTCTACTTTCATTGAACACTGTTTTGATTCCTGTATTCTGCATTTCATTGTCTGTTTAATTTCATATTTGAAATGTTCTCTGTGTCTTTCTCAGACCCATAGTATCTTTTCAGGCTTGATACACATATTCCATATTGCATTCTTTGTGGTGCTCGAACAATATCACTGTCTCTTTAAAGCAGCCACAACAGGGCACTCTCTGTGTATTGCCATTCCATTCACACTCTGTGTCATGCACAACAAACACATGTTCTTGAAGATGCTTCAAAACAGTGAGATCATTGAACACGCACTTCCCTCATCTCTGTCTCCAGCCAAGAAACTGGGTATTGGAGGTGTTGTTATATTATTGCCATTGTGTGACAAGGGGTTTGAGCAGGTATCCTTGGCAGATGTTAACAACTCTTTGCCCCTATTTGATGTGAGTTTTCTTCCTTGTACCTATCTTGAGCTTTCTTTGAAATCTTTGCCTGCTCTTAGAGTACTCCAAAATGTCATTTGGTCAGTACTTGCTGTGCACTTACCTGATTGTCAAAACTGAAAACTTGTTTTCTTTCAGCTATACCATCTAAAGATAACCAAGCCTTTATGCCAAAGCCCAGGATACAGGATTTATTCCCTGAAATAATACTGGTAAGATATAAAAGGTGTTTCTTTGATAATGTACATTTAATGGAAGCCTTAGAATTTGAGGAAGAGTGTGATGAGAAGGGAGGATATTAATATAAACAGAACTAATCTGGAACAATTACCATAATAAATTTCTTGTCACCTAACCATGTCAGCTGTACTTTGGATTTGGGAAACCTCCCGTATTAAAGTCAGTTACATTGGCAGATAAGGGTGTTTCTAGACGTGAAGGTTGAAAACAACTTTTTACTGTTACCCAATCTTGGAAACGAAATCTAGAAAAACTAGTAACGCATGTAGTCTCTAGAGTAAATAATCATTTGAATTGTTTTAAAGGTAGAATAGGATTAAACTTTCATTAAATCATTTCTAAGAGGTATAAATTTATAGTGTATCAATAGAATAAAATGTGCTCAATTTGGCGATCTTTTATGATATTTTTTATGAAAAACGTGTTTTTATTGATTTCAGAGAGTAAGGAACAGGAAGAGAGAGGGGGAAATATCACTGATGAGAGAAAATCCTTCATTGGCTGCCTCCTGTATGCCTCCCACTGGGGACCGATCCCCCAGCTGGGTCATATGCCCACACTGGTAATGAAACCGGGATCTTCTTGTTTATACTTTGAAGGTCAACTGCAGAGTCATGCTGGCTGGGTATTTGGCATTCTTTGAAACAAGGATTCATTCTTCTTTCTCTAATAATTAGGGTGTTCATACTGGAGAGAAACCTTACAAATGTAGACAATGTGGCAAAGCCTTTAGTAACTCCTCCAACCTTAATCGTCATCAGCGTATTCATACTGGAGAGAAGCCTTACAAATGCACCGAATGTGGCAAAGCATTCATTGAGTCCACAAAACTTAAACAACATCAAACAGTTCATACTGGAGAGAAGCCTTATAAATGTACAGAATGTGACAAAGGCTTTAGGTGTTCCTCAACACTTAGAATTCATCGGAGAATTCACACTGGGGAGAACCCTTACAAATATAGAGAACGTGGCAAAGTCTTTAGACAGGCCTCAAAACTTACTGAACAGCAGAGAATTCATTCTGGAGAGAAACCTTCTAAATGTACAGAATGTGGTAAAGCATTCCTCTATGCCTCACAAATGATTCAACATCGGAAAGTTCATACTGGAGAGAAACCTTACCAATGCAGCGAATGTGTCAAAGCCTTTAGTGAGTCCTCCCACCTTAATCGTCATAAGCGTATTCATGCTGGAGGTAAGCCTTACAAATGCACCAAATGTGGCAAAGCATTCATTGAGTTCTCAAAACTAAAACAATATCAAACAGTTCATACTGGAGAGAAGCCTTATAAATGTACAGAATGTGACAAAACCTTTAGGTGTTCCTCAAGACTTAGAATTCATCAGAGAATTCACACTGGAGAGAAACCTTACAAATGCAGAGAATGTGGCAAAGCCTTTAGAGAGTCCTACCTCCTTAATAGACATCAGAGAGTTCATACTGGTGAGAAGCAATACAAATGTACAGAATGTGGCAAAGCCTTTGGGCACTCCTCATCCCTTTGTTATCATCGGAGACTTCATACTGGCGAGAAGCCTTTCAAATGTGAAGAATGTGGCAAGGCATTCAGTTTGGCCTCATCCCTTAATTATCATCAGAGAGTTCATACAGGAGAGAAGCCTTTCAAATGTAAAGACTGTGGTAAGGCATTCAGTTCGACATCATCCCTTAATTATCATCAGAGAGTTCATACTGGAGAGAAGCCTTATAAATGTAGAGAATGTGGCAAAGCCTTCAGCCACTCTTCATCCCTTAATCAACATCACAGAGTTCATACTGGAGAGAAGCCTTATAAATGTAGAGAATGTGGCAAAGTCTTCAGCCACTCTTCATCCCTTAATCAACATCACAGAGTTCATACTGGAGAGAAGCCTTATAAATGTAGAGAATGTGGCAAAGCCTTTAGCAAGTCCTCACACCTTACTTCTCATCAGAGAGTTCACCGTGGAGAGAAGCCTTATAAATGTAGAGAATGCGCCAAATCCTTTGGCTCCTCTTCAGGGCTTACTAGGCATCACAGAGTTCATTCTGGAGAGAAGCCTTATAAATGCAGAGAATGTGGCAACGCCTATAGCCGGTCCACACAGCTTACTTCTCACCAGAGAGTTCACACTGGAGAGAAACCTTATAAATGTAGAGAATGCACCAAATCCTTTGGCTCTTCTTCAGGGCTTAATTCGCATCAGAGAGTTCATACTGGTGAGAAACCTTTCAAATGTAAAGAATGTGGCAAGGCATTCAGTTTTGCAACATCCCTTGATTATCATCAGAGAGTTCACCATGGAGAGTACCCATATAAATGCAGAGAATATGGCAAAGCCTATAGCCAGTCCTCACAGCTTACTTCTCATCAGAGAGTTCACACTGGAGAGAAGCCTTATAAATGTAGAGAATGCGCCAAATCCTTTGGCACCTCTTCAGAGCTTACTAGGCATCAGAGAGTTCATTCTGGAGAGAAACCTTATAAATGCCGAGAATGTGGCAAAGCCTTCAGGCAGTCCTCACACCTTAGACATCATCAGAGAGTTCTCCATGGAGAGAAGCCTTATAAATGTATAGAATGTGGCAAATGCTTTGGCTTCTCTTCAGACCTTACTATGCATCAGAGAGTTCATTCTGGAGAAGCCTTATAAATGTAATGAATGTGACAAAGCCCTTACCAAGTCCTCATCTCTTAATTATCATTAGAGGGTTCACACCGGAGAGAAGCTTTATGCATGTAGAGAATGTGGGAAAGCCTTCACTGGGTCATCAAACCTTACCAGCCACCAGAGAATTCATACTGGAGAGACGCCATGTAAATGTAATGAATGTGGCAAAGCCTTCAGCCAGTCCTCATCCCTTTCTTGTCATCAGAGAGTTCACACTGGAGAGAAGCCTTATAAATGTAGAGAATGCAGCAAATCCTTTGGCAGCTCCTCAGATCTTACAAAGCATCAGAGAGTTCATTCTGGAGAGAAGCCTTATAAATGTAGAAAATGTAACAAAGCCATTTATCAGTGTTCCTGTGTTACCGTACAGCAGAGAGTTCATAATTGAGAGAAGTTTTTCAGATGTGAGGAGTGTGGTAAGTCCTTGACCAGCTGTGCGAACTTATTGAACATCACAGAATTCATACTGGAAAGAAGCCTTATGAATGTGAAAAATGTGAAAAGCCTTTAAAAGCCAATGTATTACTGTACTTGATCAACCTCAGAACAAAAAGGGACCTTACAGATGTAGAGAATGGGCTAGAGCATTTACCCATAGCTTAAAATTTACATCAGAGATTTTTTAAAAATATATTTTATTGATTTTTTACAGAGAGGAAGGGTGAGACATAGAGAGTTAGAAACATTGATGAGAGAGAAACATGGATCAGCTGCCTCTTGCACATCTCCTACAGGGGATTTGCCCACAATCCAGGTACATGCCCTTGACCGGAATCGAATCTGGGACCCTTCAGTCCGCAGGCTGACTTTCCATCCACTGATCCAAACCGGTTTCGGGTACATCAGAGATTTTATAGTGGAGGGAAGCCTTATATTGTAAAAAATGTGAGAAAGCCATTAGCCTATGGTCAAATATACTGAACATTTTAGGAATCATTCTGAAGAGAAACAGCAGTAATATAAATTTTTCATCCAAAGATTTAACCATGGTTGAATCGTCAATGAAAATGATAAAATTGAGTCTTAAAAATTATGAGGCATATGTCAAAGTGTATATCCTTATTTGTATCTCATACAACATGTGGTAATTATTATTGGATCAAAGTCCAGCAGATATAAAGAATGTGACAAAGCTTACTTAGTATGCAAACCTTACACGACATCAGAATTCATACTGGGGAGAAACAATACAAATTTGAAGAGTGTCCTACAGACTTTAATCAGCATCTGTAGTTTATTCCTCACATTGGAATTCATTCTAGAGCAGGGGTGGGCAAACTTTTTGACTCGAGGGCCACAATGGGTTCTTAAACTGTACCGGAGGGCCGGAACAGAAGCATGCATGGAGTGTTTGTGTGAACTAATATAAATTCAAGGTAAACATCATTACATAAAAGGGTACGGTCTTTTTTTTTTTTTTTTTTAGTTTCATTCATTTCAAACGCCCGGATCCGCGGGCCGTAGTTTGCCCATGGCTGTTCTAGAGGGAAACCTTAATTAAATGTGAAGAACGTGGGAGATCACAGTTAGACCTACAGCCCCAGTCAATACCAGGGATTGTAATTGGATAGAAGTTCAATATTTATGATATAGGAGGAAGGACTTTTAAAATACATATGTAATTTACAAAAAGCCAAGGAATTTATACCTTAAAATGACTTTAAGATGTAAAAACTTTATCCAAATATGTAATTTCTTATGAATTTTAATGTATCACTGAATACCCACTAGATAGTAGCCAAAATGCCTTTCAGTATTGCTCTACATCACAGTGTTTACTACAGTATACTCCAAACTTTAAATGTAGTTAGGTAATGTTTCCTATACTTGAATATATCAAAAGAATTAGTGTTTCCATATGTACAATTACTTAGAGTGTTATCTCATTTAAATTGAAAACATATGAAGTATTTTCAAAATAAATTTGATCTTCCATATCACTTGATGTTGCTATATTTTATTCCTGGTATGTGTGTGAAATCATGGAGTTGGTTGTTTCTGCCTTAAAGATCTGTGAGCTGGCCCTGGCTGGTTTGGCTCAGTGGATAGAGTATTGTCCTGCAGACTGAAGGGTCCCTGGTTTGATTCCAATCTGGGGCACATGCCTGGGCTGTGAGCTTGATCCCAGTGGTGGCATGCAAGTTGTGGCTGATCAGTGATTCTCTCATCGATGTTTCTGTCTCCTTTCCTCTTTGAAATCAATAAAAATATTTGTTTAAAAAGACCTGTGAGCTGTTGTATATTATATGGACTTCACTTATATACACTTTATTATGGTATATTGGATACATTATATGGCACATATTTTTTGATTTATTAGAGAAGTATACTATTGATTGAATCTTTTAAAATAGTTCTGATGGCCGAGACCGGCTTGGCTCAGTGGATAGAGTGTCAGCATGCGGACTGAAGGGTCCCGGGATCGATTCCGGTCAAGGACATGTACCTTGGTTGCGGGCATATCCCCAGTAGGAGATGTGCAGGAGGCAGCTGATCGATGTTTCTCTCTCATCGATGTTTCTAACTCTCTATCTTTGTCCCTTCCTCTCTGTAAAATATCAATAAAATAAAAAATAAAAAATAGTTCTGATGTTTTGAAATATTTTCAAAGTTAATTCCATTCCTGTGCCATTATTTTGCGATGAAAACTTAATGAGGGCATTTCAATTTGTGGTTGTGATGTTGAGGTGAAGGGAAGTACACTCAGGACTGTGCTGTTTGTCTAATAGGTTTTCCATAACTAACAGATATATTACAGTACCAGTGATGTGGTTGTTCCAGGGATGTTGTAGTACCAATAATGTAGCCAGGTGGCAGAATTGGCATGAACGTTGCATGTGGAGAGAGGACACCTTTCCCAGGCTGCACTGCTAACTGATCTCAAAAAAATTAATTCTACTTCTTTCATGTCACATTTCATGTTCATTTATGTCTCTTTCACTTCATCTTCTAGGCTGCCGTTTATTTTGCAGTGATAAAGTCACAGCATGTAAAGCTCTTCCTGTCCCACATCAGCCCCTCATTCCCATGTAACTCAGTAGTTTGCAGTTTTACTAATGTAATGTCTGACGTCAGAATTTGGCAAATATTTAGGTCTATATTCATGAAGTAGGTAGACTACCACTCATGTTTTTAGCTAACACCTATCTATATCCTATATATCCTATATAATGAAGTGATAATATGCAAATTGATCCTCACGTCCTCACACAAGATGGCTGCCCCCATGTGGTCAAAGATAGCTGGCAGGGGAGGCTAGTTGTGGACAATCAGGCCAGCAGGGGAGGGCTGTTAGGCGGCAATCAGGTAGGCAGGCAGGCAGGCGAGTGGCTAAGGTTTTTGGCCCTTTTTATTTTGGTTCTTTTGTCCATGTTGACTTCGTAGTCTTCCTTGTGTGTTTTCAACAATTGCCCTCTACATGTTGACTTTTTTAATATACTAGAGGCCCCACCTCACGACGCCTCACACGCTCTGGGGATGCTGCTGGTGCCCCACCCTGCAATACCTCGCACGCTCTGTGGATGCTTCCGGTGCCCTGCAGTGCACCAGGGACACTGCCAGCACACTGTGATTCTCTGTAGATGCTGCCTGCGCCCCGAGCTGTTTGGGTGGGGCGAAGGCTCGAGTGGAGCTGTAGCACCTCCTGCTGATTCGTCATTATGGCATGAGGGATTGACCACCATTTACATAATAGCCTTTTATTATTAAGATATATACTAGAGCAGTGATGGCAAAACTTTTGAGCTTGGTGTGTCAGCATTTTGAAAAAACCTAACGTAACTCTGGTGCCATGTTACATATAGAAATTTCTTGATATTTGCCACCATAGTAAAAGAAAGATTTATATTTTTGATATTTATTTTATAAATCTAAATGCCATTTAACAAAGAAAAATCAACCAAAAAAATGAGTTTGCGTGTCACCTCTCACACGCGTGTCATAGGTTCACCAGCATCGTTCTAGAGACACAGTGCACAAGTTCATGCACAGTTGGGTTCCCTCTGGGTGGCCTGCACAGATCAGGCCGAAACCCACATTCCAACACAGCCTGCAGCTGATACCTGCCCCTCCTGCTCATCCCAACCCCACTGTGACAGCTGCGGGCTCATGCCAAATCAGTCCCTATTGGGAGAGGCTTGTCCTGCCACAGCAGCACTTGCCAGCCATAAACCCTATGTCTTGCACCCTCCCAAGGGATCGGGCTGAAACCGGCTCTGTGACATCTCCCAAGGGTCCTGGATTGCAATAGGACACAGGCCAAAGCAGGGACAGGTGAAAACGGCTTCGATGGGGTGAGCTGTAATTTCCAGAAGGGGTAACACTGAGGCCTCATTTCACAAATATACAATTTGAAAAATACCAAAAGCATGGCAGTGCTCCAGGGGATGGGGGTAGTAATTCTCACATCACTGATGGCAACCGGATTCAGATCTCGAAGGCTAATCTGTATCAAGAGCCATAAAGATGTTCATATACTTTGACCCAGTAATCCTACCCTAAGGAAATAATTCAAAGAAGAAAAACAAACCATTTTCAAAGACGTCTAATAGAGACATTATTTCCTATGAAAGAAAAAGTTCAAATGCCCAACAATAACTATGTTTAATACATGGTATCCATATGAATGCATATAAAGGCTGCTGCGTGGACACAGGTTTACATAATGGTGTCATTATAATGTATTTTATGAATAAGAAAAAAGGCACTGTCTGAAGACAGAGAGATTTACTTTCCTATGCTCTTTAATTTGGATCCCCATCCCACTCCCTGCCCACTGAGCTGACTTCCCACCATTAGCGGAAAGCAATGACCCTTTGCCAGGCAATGCAGCATGCCACACCTCCAGCCCCTGGTTCAGAGGAAAGTGTGTTTGGCCTGTTACTCTAGTCTTTATACTAACCTGGTTCCAGTTTCAGGCACACAAAACTCAAGCCTTTGGTCACTTGAGTCCTTTAAACAGCACCAACTAGCACTCTAGCTTATTTGGACCTTAATCCTACCAGACCTGAGGCCCTGAACCTAACTGTCACCTATACCTGGGCTCCTGAGCATTAAAGAGAAAAAACCAACATGATATAGAAAAATGTTAGTTACATGCAAACAAGTGGTTAGAATAAGATGGAACTTGGAGACATTGTAGAAAATAGGTCTACCTTTCATCTAGCGCCAATATTCCACCTTTGTGTGGAAATTACCGAAGAATCGGTACAGCGGTCTTATAGGCTTAAATGCCACCAACTCTCACTAGATTCCAAATGTTACTTAAATTATATATCAAGAATTTAAAAAAAAAAAAAAGAGGGAGAGAAGAAGCTTATCAGAATAAGAGCATCCTAGGAATGTTCTTAAAGTCTCTATTCAGCTTTTGGCTGACATATGAAATTATAGACAATAAATATAGCCCCCGTCCCCAGGTGTGAAGCTAAACCAGCTTCTTCTGGGACCTGGTTACAGTGCTCTTAAAGATAAGCTTCCTTCAAAGTCAGACTAGTGACACTGTGGCCCCAGGGGCCTCTGAACTGAGGCCTTGCCATCCACTGGTAGACAAGAAACGTAGTGTCCAGCATTAGTCCCTGGACTCTTTGGCCTCTCAAGTCTCAGCGGGATCCCTGTGAGGGAGCAGCTCGTACTTCCTCTGGAGGACATCCGTAGTGTTTTCCAGGGCACAGGCTGCATGAATGATGCTAGACTTTCCAGGCACAGACAAGATTAAAATAGAGGAAAAACCAAGATGGCAGCATAGGTTAACGCCGGAGATTGCTGCCTTGAACAACCAAATCAAAATACACCTAAAAGACGGAACGGACATCATCCACAGGTGGGCTGGCTGAGTGGAAGCTCTACAACTAGGAGGAAAGAGAATATCATACCCAGACTCAGAGGAGGCGCAGTGCTGAAGTGAAACACTCAGGTGCGGAGTGCGCGTGGAGCGGGCTGGCGGCAGAGGGCGCTGTTGGCATTTTCAATCCTGAGGGAGTCTCAGACTCTGAGCTCCAGATCTGGGGAGTCTCTTGGGACCCAGACTCAAATGGGAGAAGCGGGACTGTCTGGCTTCAGTCGGAACTCGAAGGCAGCTTTGTCTCCGAGATTTGCAGCGGTTGCTGGGACTCAGGCAGAGCCCCTAGGGACGGAACTGAGAGCCGCCATAACTGCTCTCTCTGGCTCACCCTCTTGATCCCTAGTGACCCACCCGCCCTGCCCAAGCCCTGCCCAGAGCCATTTGCCGGATAGCCTCAGGCGAAGACTAGATTAGCACCTTCCTAAAGGACAGAAGTTTTACTACTGCAGACACAGCTGATTCTCACAGCCAATTGGCCTGGAGGTCAAATCCCCCTAGTATCAACTACCACAATCAAGGCTTAACAAGACTGCACTCAAAGACCTCTAGGGGGTGCACCAAGAAAGCATAAAAAATGGGGAGACAAAGAAACAGGACAAAACTGTCAATGGAGGATATTCAGCTCAGAACCACACTTTTAAGGTTTCTCAAGAACTGTCTAGAAGCCGCCGATAAAGTTATGGAGATCCTCAACAAATCTGATGAGACCCTCGATGTTATGATAAAGAACCAACTAGAAATTAAACATACACGGACTGAAATAACGAATATTATACAGACTCCCAACAGCAGACCAGAGGACCGCAAGAATCAAGGCAAAGATTTGAAATGCGAAGAAGCAAAAAACACCCAACCGGAAAAGCAAAATGAAAAAAGAACCCGAAAATATGAAGATAGTGTAAGGAGCCTCTGGCACAGCTTCAAGCGTACCAACATCAGAATTATAGGGGTGCCTGAAGATGAGAGAGAGCAAGATATTGAAAACCTATTTGAAGAAATAATGACAGAAAACTTCCCCTACCTGGTGAAAGATACAGACTTACAAGTCCAGGAAGCACGGAGAACTCCAAACAAAAGGAATCCAAAGAGGACCACACCAAGACATATCATAATTAAAATGCCAAGAGCAAAAGACAAAGAGAGACGCTTAAGAACAGCAAGAGAAAGAACCTCAGTTACCTACAAGGGAGTACCCATACGACTGTCAGCTGATTTCTCAACAGAAACTTTGCAGGCCAGAAGGGAATGGCAAGAAATATTCAAAGTGATGAATACCAGAACCTACAACCAAGATTACTTTATCCAGCAAAGCTATCATTCAAAACTGAAGGTCAGATAAAGAGCTTCACAGATAAGAAAAAGCTAAAGGATTTCATCACCACCAAACCAGTATTATATGAAATGCTGAAAGGTATCCTTTAAGAAGACGAAGAAGAAGAAAAAGGTAAAGATACAAATTATGAACAACAAACATGCATCTAAGAATCAAGTGAATAAATAATCTGGTGATCATAATAGAATCAGGGACATTGAAAGGGAATGGACTGACTATTCTTGGCGGGGAGGAAGGAGTGTGGGAGATGCGGGAAGACACTGGACAAAAATCGTGCACCTATGGATGAGGACAGTGGGTGGGGAGTGAGGGCGGATGGTGGGGCGGGAACTGGGAGGAGGGCAGTTATGGGGGGAAAAAAGAGGAACAAATAATAATCTGAACAATAAAGATTTAATTTTAAAAAAAGATTAAAATAGAATAAGTTAAGTATTTTTTGCAAAAAAATGTTTTGTTCAAAAATACTGTCAAAAATTCCTAGAAAGCTTTCAGTACTGAATATAACTATTAGCACAGTGTCAAAAATGTTGAAGAGGGAAACAAAATAAAAGTGTGTGGTCCTGCAACCTGGCCTTCCTGTGCCATCACCAGGGACGCCTGGGAGACAAAGAGGAGGAGGAGGCAAGACTCCAGGGAGGCCACCCCTCCCCCGCAGTGCTTTTCATTAACACAATTTGTCCTGAGATGAGGCAGACATACACATTTCAAAGGGTCAGGGTTTCCAAAGAGTCCATTGTCAGAATGGGGGAATTACTCTATGGCTGTTCAGGTGTTTGGCCAGTAGGAGGCAATAACATATAGATTAAGATGCCCTGGACTGTCTGGCAGGCAGGAATCAATTTAATGTAGCCTATTCAGGTTTGGGGAAGTGCCCTCAGCCATTCCCAGTTGCAGCCCTGCTGTCATGCTGAAATTGGTCTCCAGCAGTACTCGAAACTTTAAATGTAGTTAGGTAACATTTGTATACTTGAATATATTAAAAGAATTGATGTTTCCATATGTACAATTAACTTAGACTATTTATATTGAAATCATTTGAAGTCTTCTGAAAAGAAAATATTAATGTGATTTTTATTCCCGTATCACTTGATGTTGCTATGTTTTATGCCTGGTGTGTATGTGAGTGAAATCATCGGGTTGATTGTTTCTGTCTTAAAGATCTGTGACCTGTTGTATAGTATATGGACTTACCTTGTGTACACTTTTTCATGGAATAATGTATACATTGTAAGAGGCAGTATTTTCTTCTATGAGAGAATCATAATAATGAATAAATCTTTTAAAAAAAAATTTTAATGCTCACTGAGTATCTTTTTTCCAGATTGAGGAGGAAACTGGTCTAGCAAGGTGTGTCAGGCCCTAAAAAGTGTGAACAATGCATTGCCCTGGGTGTGGGGAGTGGAGGGGAGAGGTTGTTATGGCTGTCCCCAGGACAAATCATCCATACCTGGGGGCCTTCCTGTAAGCCCACAAAAAGGGGCAGAACCATATCTGCAAGACAATGACCCCAGAAGGTTATCTAAAAGGGGAAGCTTCTGCCTGTTACTTCACTCTGATTTGGAAATTATTCCCAGAGTCTACTAGTGTTAATAAATGGGGTCTCTCCCTTTCTCTAGGAAGCGTGCTTGGTATTTCTGTGCTCTTCTATAACAAGATCATGTTGAGGAGCCTGCAAACTAGTTACATGCCTTTGACCAGAATTGAACCCAGGAACCTTCAGTCTGCAGGTCGATGCTCTATCCATTGAGCCAAACCAACTAGGGCTGCATCAATCTTTTAAAATAGTTCTCGAGTTTTGTAAATGATGTCATCAAAGTTACTTCCTTTTCTGTACCAATATGTTCAGCTAAAAACTTTTTGAGGGCATGCCAATTTGTGGTTTTGATGTTTAGGTGACCAGAACTACACTGAGGACAGTGCATCTGTGTAATAGATTTTCCATAATTAAGGGGGGTATTGCAGTAGCAGTGACATTGTTGTACCCAGGATGCTGAATTGGCATGAACTCTTCAGGTGGAGAGAGGACACGTTTCCCAGGCTGCACTGCTGGCTGAACTCAGAAAAATCAATTCTATTTCTTTCATTTCTCATTTCCAGTGGCTCTCTTGTTTTTCACTTTGTCTTCTACGCTGCCATTCTTTTTGCAGTGCTATGCCCACAGCATGTAAAGCCTCCTGTCCTACATCAGCCTTTCAAGCCCCTGTAACTTCCACACAGTAGTTGGGAATTTATAATGCAATTACTGGCATACCACAATTTGGCATCTATGTACTTTGTAATTGGAATGATTTTTCTTGTTTTCATTTTCATTGGAAAGAAACCTTAATAATTTCTCAGTGTTATCCTGTGAACTTTTTTATTGGGGTGAAATTAACTCATGTTAAACAGGTTTTATTCCCATTTTTATATATATATTTATTTTTATTTATTATATTTTATTGCTTTCAGAGAGAAAGGGAGAGAGAAAGATAGAAACATCAATGATGAGTGAATCATTGATTGGCTGTTCTCCTGTATGTCCCCTACTTGGGGGTTGGGGGGCTTGGAATGGACCCTGCAAACCCGGGCATGTGCCCTTGGCTGGAATCGAACCTGGGACTCTTTAGCCTACAGGCAGATGCTCTATCCATTGAGCCAAACTGGCTAGAGTTCTGTTCTCTCTTGAATGTAGCCTAATGCTCCTCATTTTTTTCTAGAGGAAACCCAGAGACCATGGCAGCTTTGCCATTGAAAACTTTTCTGTTTTTGGATGCAAAGTTATTTTGTATACTCACAGCCTGACCAGAGATTTTAACATTTTATTTTCATGGCACACGTGAACTAAATACTGAAACTGAGTGGTCCACCAGAATATATAATTTGTCAATCTGCTAAAATAAAAATGTCTGATTTTGATCCATATGCACCACACAGCTGTTACTATGTTTGCTGTTGTCACTTATTTTATTTGATAATCTATGGGTAATGTAGTCTTTGTTATTGACTAAGCAGTCACTAATTGTTTTCAAAACAATTTTAAAATTGTTTTAAAAATTCTTGCAGCACACCAGTTTGCCCGTATGACACTCCTGTTTGTTATAGGTTCAATCAGCGAGATAGACCACGGACTCAAAATTTAAGAGCCTTTATTAAGCTGGCCATCTGACTACAATTGTGTCCCTCCCGTAGGAGCCTCACAACTTGCAGTGTTGACCGAGAGTACAGCAAGACCTTTTATCTGCAAAGACTTCAAAGTATTTTTTGTTTTTTATAAAAACAAACTGCAAAGCGGTTCATTAGCTTTTCCTGGTACTGGCAGGGTAAACAATTTACATAAAATTTACCAGGAGGGTCACAAATGGCTGGGTTCAATCATAATACATTGCTTTTCTAGTGAGATAATTAGCAATTTTTCTCTCCCATGGTCCCTGCCCCACAGCCTACTCAGAAATTCTTCTTTGTCAGGCCTCTGCCCTAGCACATTCCCTACTGGTCTTATGCCCGAATCAAATCTTTGATTCAGCGTCCTCCTCTAAGATTCTGGAATATTGGGTGTGTAGGACCTGAGCTTGACAGCTTGGATTCGGTCTTGGATAGAATTGAGGAGTCACCTGAGCAGGCAGGGTCCGAAAATGAGACCTACTATTAGGAGAAGGAGGGGCCCTGCCACAGCAGATAGGAGGGTTGTGAGCCACAGGGACAGGGGAACAAATTCTCATACCAGTTCCCCTCTGCCCTACGGGCCTCTTCTCTGTCCATCAGCCATTTCCTTAACTGCCTTAAACTTTCTCTGATTACCCCGGAGTGGTTAGTGTAGAAGCAGCACACCTCCCCTAATGCTGGGCACAGTCGCCCTTGTTTCAGGAAAAGTAGGTCGAGTCCCCTCCTGTTCTGTAAGACTACTTCACCTAAGGACCCTACTGATTCCTCCAACTGTCCTATGGATTTTTCTAGGGTACTCAGGTCTTGGTCAATTTGATTACCCAATTCTTTGTAATTTTGATGTCCTGTCACTAGGGTGGCTGTCCCTACCGCTGTGGATCCTGCAATTCCGAGTCCTACCAATAGGGGAACCAGAACTGGGGCTCTTAATCAGCCGAGGCTCTATGAGGAGGTGTTCCCTTCCTCCTTCCCCTGAGTCATAATACACTTGTGGCTGGATATGAGTTAGGATGCAGAGCCCTGGCTCTGGCCCAGTCTGGAGGTTGAGGGAGAGTATGCAAGGGGTGATTCTGGTGATGCATGCCTACCAGGTACCATTTGGGGCCACCAGGAACTAGGGGGCCTGGACCCTGGTCTCTCCGGAAGTCGGAGTGTCTGGTTACAATTTTCTGCATAGGGAGAATCCGGGAGGGAGTAATTGGCACATGCGACACACAGCCCAGCTCCAGTAATATCCCCTAAAGTAAATCCTCTCCTTCCATTTCCCCATGCACATAGTCCCAGGGTTTCTGCATCCGCAGACACATTGCGAAGGTGGGCCGCTCTTGCCCCAAATGGAGCAGAAGCTCCGATCCCTACGTAACGGGGGCTCGGGGTTGAGGCACAACCAGCAGTTTGCAGTAAGATCAGGCACACTTTTGTTCAGAAGTTGGAATGAGGCTTCCAGCAGCGCGAAAATGTCTGGTCTCAGCAGAGCTCCCCGAGGCGGAGGCCAGGTTACTGCATCCCGGGGACTTGCCTAAGTCTTTGATGATGGTGGTGGCGGGCTCCTTACACGTGGGGCCGGGCTTGGTCTCCTGACCTCGGGTGACCGAGGGTCCAGGGGGCCAGTTGCGTTGGGCGGTCAGGGTATTTCCCGTCGCTGGATAGTAAATAGTATCCCAGGGTCTGGTCCAGAGACATATAGCCTCAATCCCCATGTCTTTCCCCTGGTCTAGTCTTCAGCCCAATATGCTACTGGTTTGATGACAATGGGGTTGCAGTTTCCAACAGTAGAGTTCCTTTCCGGGGCTCCTGGCTGCACCTGTCGGGTGAATCCTATGTCCCTGTCAGGAATCTTCGGAAGCCATTTGGCGTAGGTTTCACAGCACCACTGTCCACAATAATAATACCCCTGGTCCCCACACTTCAGAAAGGGAATCCTGGGCTGGCACGGGCACACATATAGGGGAGTTCGCCATAGTTGTTGCTCAGTCCCTGGGGTCCCGCAGTCATAGGTGGTTGTTGCCCTGTGTGTAGCCATTTCCCCGGGGATTCCCAGCTACGACCTGGCTGGGCCCAAATTCATGAGCCTGGGTCTGTCCTGGGGCAGGTTCCAATCCTCCCCGAAGAGGCTACACAGGTCAAACAGGAGAGCCGGTTCACCCGTGCCCATTTCTCGGGCCAGTACTACCTCGTCCGTGGTGCAGATCACCTCCCAGGCATAATGTGTGGCCTGGTGGGAAAGGGGCTTACCGAACCTCCCCATGACAGCGAGCAGCAGTAGATAGATCATGAGGCAGGTACTAGTTTCACCTTTAGTGGGTCCTGAGTTAGTTTCACTTTCCACCTCCGGGGGCTGTCGCTTCTGTGGGCCGCCTTCACTTGGGTGCGATGGATCCAGTGCCTCTTTCCTGCAACTTTGATGGTGGTTGCAGTGCTCAACACCACCTGGTAGGGTCCATCCCATCTAGGTTCCAGGCTGCCAGGGTCGTGACACTTCACCCAAATGCAGACATGATATAAAAACAACAGAAACATGACATGAAAACAACAAAAACATGATATGAAAAAAAAATGATATAAAAACTACAGTGATGCAAACAATGCCTGATAAAGTGATTAAACTTATTCTAATATCTCCTTGTACACCACATTAAGAGTGAAAACACGTTCAGAGTGCTAGGCTAATTTCCCTTGTATTTAACTCTAAGATCACATGCTCTTCAATAAAGCAACATATGACTGACCATGTGCAAAAATGGGTTAAGGTAGGAATATGCCTACTTTGTCTAGAATGTGTCCTTGTGATTTTTAAAAATATATAATTTATTGGTTTTTTACAGAGAGGAAGGGAGAGGATAGAGAGTTAGAAACATCGATGAGAAACATGGATCAGCTGCCTCCTGCACACCCCCTACTGGGAATGTGCCTGCAACCATGGTACATGCCCTTGACCAGAATCGAACCTGGGACCCTGGAGTCCGCAGGCCAACGCTCTATCCACTGAGCCAAATCATTAGGGCTGTCCTTGTGATTTATTAATAGTCATCACAAATTTGGCATCACGAGAAACTGTTGTCGAATCAATTTAAAAGGGAGGCCATTGTCAGATGGGGATTAATTCTTGGAATCAGAACAACCTCTCCCTCTGCAGATCCTGTTAATAATTCAGCTTCAATAATGTTAGTTCGTAATCTTTTGATAATAAATCTGGTACCATTACAAAGACCCCATTTACTACTGGGAATCTTTTTAAAATCCTGATTTCTGGGCCTCATCCACCGGAAATTGTTTCTTTGTTATGTGGTGGGGCCATTACATTAGTAACAAAGGAACAGAATTTCCAGAGGATGAGGTAAGGCTCTGGCTTAGGCTCTGGCCCGCCCCCATCGCGGAGCCGCTCAGCTCAGGCTCTGGCCCCGCCCACCCCGCAGGGAGGCGCATGCGCAGTTCCTGGCAGACGCGGACGCGGCCGTGGAGGGGAAGGTGGCGGTTCCCCTGAGGAGGGTGTTTGTCTTTAAAGCTGACGCTCCCGTCCCCCTCCCCGCAGGGAAGGCTGAGGGCGCTGCCGGCGCTGGAGTCCTTGTTGGGGTCCCCGCCCCGGAGCCTCAGCGGTGAGTCCGGTCCCGGGAGGCTGCGCGGTGCGGGCGCCACGTGCCTTTGGGAGGAAACGGAGGCCCCGGCCCGGGGTCTCTCCGCCTGTGGCTGTGGCCACCGCCTGCCGCGCGCTTTTCCCGCTGAAAACCGTTCCTGGGGCCGCCGGTGCTCCCCGCGGGGCTGAGAGTCTGGGTCAGGGGGTTCCCGCCCTTTGCGCCCCTCCCCCCGCTGGCGCTTTCCGCCTAAAGAGCCCGGATGGCTCCTGGCCTGGGGGTCTGCACCCCACCTCCTCGGCCCACCTCAAAGTCTTGGGAAACCTGCACGTGTACAAGTTCCTGCTTCTCCCCCTCCCACTCCCCACAGGCCTCAGGGCTGCTGGGTCCGGTGTCTGGTACCCAGCGCCCCTGAAAACAGCGCTGGGGCAGCCTGGGAGGCCGAGGAGGGACCTAAAATGCCAGTCTGGGCCCCCAGGGCAGGCTTTGTTCAGGGAAGGGAAGGGGTGCTCTGTTGGGTTGGGGGTTCAGCGAGCTGCACATGTGCTCATTCCTGTAGGAGTTTGTGGAAGTGTTTGACACGTGAAGACAGAAAAAAACACCTCAGTGTGGTCTCCATGTGGGAGCTCATTGTTCCTCACTCTGTCCTGTGACAAAGGACAGGAGGGGGTGTCCTTTTCCTCATTTCCAGGTCCTTCTGACTGTGTGAGAGGAGCTGATTAACAGGCTGTGGGGACGCCTTTAAAGACACATTCTGTGACTCCTCAACATATTGTCTCCTGAGGAAACAACCCAGACCCCATCAGGACCAGGACCAAATGGCTGCTTCTGAGGTAAAAGATGTGTCCTGGGTCAGAGGCTCTGTTTGCTTTTCCTCTAACATTTGTTGATATATTTATCTTTCCCTCATGCCTGTGTCCCATCTGCCCCTGTTACACTCTGTCCTGTTACCTACAGCTAGCTCATTCACAGTGCTGCTTTTCCCTCTAGTTTGTCAACCCTAAACCCCCCTTGCTGTCACTGCTCCTGCTCCCCCAATTCTTCTTTCTGAACTGATCTGTCTGAAGTGCCTCCCCTTTGTTGCCCCCACTTCTGTTCACCAGGACCTCTCTCCCTCTTAGCTCCCCTTCATCTCTCTGGGGCTCCTTCCTCTCTTCCATATTTCTCTACTTCTGTTGTTCTTGCCTTTGCAGATTGTTTTCCTTTCCTCATTTCCTTCCTTTTTTCTTGTGACTTTCAACACCAACAGTTTCTAAATTTCCCTTTCTCTTTTTAGTATTTGTTTTTATTTCAGAATGGAAAAGAGAGGGAGAGAGAGGTAGAAACATGAATGAGCAGACAGAATCATTGACCAGCTGCCTCTTCCACACCCCTCACTGGGGATCAATTCTGAAACCTAGAGTGTGCCCTGACCAGGAATGGAACCCCCTCTCCTGGCTCAGAGGTCAACGCTCTTACCTCTGTGCCTCATTGGCCCGGCTATATTTCTCTCTTTTTTCACAGAGCCTTCTCTGCCTTCATTTTATGCAGCCTCCAGAAGGTCAGGAAGCATTCCCACCTTTAATTAATGACTCTCAACTACTCAAAACATCCTTTTTATGACAGATCCACCTGGCAAGGCATCCATGTCTAACATCCCTATTGGGATGGGGTCAGAGGCTCTTGTGTCTTGCAGTCAGACATCCTAGCGCTGATGAGGAGGCAGGGGAGGCTCCCACCACCACCACTGTACTGGCAGCCATCAGCCTGGCTTGTGGCTGAGCAGAGGTCCCCCTGTTGGAGCCCACTGACCACCAGAGTGCAGCTCCTGCATTGAGCGTCTGCCCCCTGGTGGTCAGTGTGTGTCATAGTGACCTGTCATTCCCAGTATTTCTGCTGTTAGGGTCAGTTTGCATATTACCCTTTTACTATAAATGATAGAGGCCTGTTGCACAGGTGGGGGCCGGCTGGTTTGCCCTGAATGATGTCCCCGATCAGGGTGGGGGTCCCTCTTGGGTGCCTGGCCAGCCTGGGTGAGGGGCTGATGGCTGTTTGCAGCTGGTCACCACCCCTTCAGGGTAGGGCTCCCCACTGGGGTGCCTGGCCAGCCTGGATGAGGGGCTGATGGCTGTTTTCTGGCTGGCCACACCCCCTTTAGGACTGGTGTGCCTGGCCAGTCTGAGTGAGGGTTGAGGGCCGTTTTCAGGCTGGCCGGTGACTGAAGCTCCCAGCCTCCTTTTTTTTTTTTTTCTTTTTTTAATTCTGGGATTTATTTACCTTTTTTAAAATTTTTTTAATTGTTCTATTGCTTAAAGTATTACAAAGCGTATTACATATGTCTCCTTTTTTCCCTGCCCTTAACAATCCCCTGCCCTCTGTACTCCCCAGTGTCTTATGTCTATTGGTTATGCTTATATGCATGCATACAAGTCCTTCAGTTGATCTCTTACTCCCCCTTCCCGCCCCCAACCCTCCCCAGCCTTCCCTCTGTAGTTCGACAGTCTGTTCGAGGCTGCTCTGCCTCTGTATCTATTTTTGTTCAAAAGTTTATAATGGTCTTTATTATCATAAATGAGTGAGATCATGTGGTATTTTTCCTTCATTGACTGGTTTATTTCACTTAGCATAATCCTCTCCAGGTCCATCCATGCTGTTGCAAATGGTAAGAATTCCTTCTAGTTTACACCAGCATAGCATTGAATCGTGTAGATGTACCACAGTTTTCTAATCCATTCATCTACTGATTGGCATTTAGGCTGTTTCCAGCTCTTAGCTATGGTGAATTGTGCTGCTATGAACATAGGGGTGCATATATCCTTTCTGATTGGTGTTTCTGTTTTCTTGGGATATATTCCTAGAAGTGGGATCACGGGGTCAAATGGGAGTTCCATTTTTAGTTTTTTGAGGAAACTCCATACTGTCTTCCACAGCGGCTGCACCAGTCTGCAATCCCGTCAGCAGTGCACGAGTTTTCCTTTTTCTCCACATCCGCTCCAGCACTTGTCCTTTGTTGATTAGTTGATGAGATCCATTCTGTCAGGTGTTAGATGGTACCTCATTGTTTTGATTTGCATCTCTCACATGATTAGTGACTTTGAGCATGTTTTCATATGTCTCTTGGCTTTCTGAATGTCCTCTTTTGAAAAGTGTCTCTTTAGGTCCTTTGCCCATTTTTTTAAAAATATATTTCATTGATTTTTTTACAGAGAAGAAGGGAGAGGAAATAGAGAGTTGGAAACAAGGATGAGAGAGAAACAGCGATCAGCTGTCTCCTGCACACACCCTACTGGGAATGTGCCCGTAACCAAGGTACATGCCCTTGAGCAGAATCGAACCTGGGACCCTTGAGTCCGTAGGCTGACGCTCCATCCACTGAGCCAAACAAGTTTGGGCCCTTTGACAATTTTTTGCTTGGATTGTGTATCTTCCTTTTGTTAAGTTGTATGAGTTCCCTATAAATGTTGAAGCTTAAACCATTATCGGTCATACCATTGGCAAATATGTTCTCCCATGCAGTGGGCTTTCTTGTTCTTTTGTTGATGGTTTCTTTTGCTGTGCATAAGCTTTTTATTTTTTGTATTTTAATTTTTTAAAATATATTTCATTGATTTTTACAGAGAGGAAGGGAGACGGATAGAGAGTTAGAAACATCGATGAGAGAGAAACATCGATCAGCTGCCTCCTGCACACCCCCTACTGGGGATGTGCCCGCAACCAAGGTACATGCCCTTGATCGGAATCAAACCTGGGACCCTCGAGTCCTCAGGCTGCCACTCTATCTGGCTAGGGCTAAGCTTTTTATTTTGATGTAGTCCTATTTGTTTATTTTTCTCTTTAGTTTCCAATGCCCTAGGAGCTGTATCGGTGAAGAAATTGGTTCGGTATATGTCTGAGATTTTGTAGCCTTTGGATTCTTCTAGTATTTTTATGGCTTCCCGTGGTACATTTAAGTCCTTTATCCATTTTGAGTTTATTTTTGTGTATGGTGTAAGTTGGTGCTCTACTTTCATTTTTTTCCATGTATCTGTCCAATTTTCCCAGCACCATTTATTTATTCAAGAGACTGTCTTGACTCCATTGCATGTTCTTGCTTCCTTTCTCAAATATTAATTGAGTATATTGGTTCAGGTCAGTTTCAGGGTTCTCTATTTGTTCCATTGATCTATATGTCTGTTCTTGTGCCAATACCAGGCAGTTTTGAGAACAGTGGCTTTGTAGTACAGCTTGATATCTGGTATTAGGATCCCACCTACTTTGTACTTTCTCCGGATCGCTGCAGCTATTCGGGGTCTTTTTTATTCCTGCTGAATTTTTGGAGAGTTCGTTCTAGGTCTGTGAAATATGCTGTTAGCATTTTAATGGGAAGTGCGTTGAATTTATAGATTGCTTTGGGTAGTATGGACATTTTAATGATGTTGATTCTACCAATCGGTGAACACAGCATGTTCTTCCATCTGTTTATGTCTTCCTCTATCTCTCTTTTCAACGTCCTGTAGTTTTCTGAGTAGAGGTCTTTTACCTCTTTTGTTAAGTTTATTCCTAGGTAGCTTAATTTTTTTGGTGCGATGGTAAATGGGATTGTTTTTTTAGTCTCTCTTTCTGTAAGTTCACTATTGGTGTAAAGAAATGCCTCAGATTTCTTGGCATTAATTTTGTATCCTGCTACATTGCCGAATTCATTTATTAAGTCTAATAATATTTTGATAGAGTCTTTAGGGTTTTCTACGTACAATATCATGTCATCTGCAAATAAGGACAGTTTTACTTCTTCTTTTCCAATTTGGATTCCTTTTATTTCTTCTTGTCTAATTGCAATGGCTACTACTTCCAGTACTATGTTGAACAGGAGTGGTGAGAGTGGGCATCCCTGTCTTGTTCCTGTTCTTAGAGGAAATGGTGTTAGTTTTTGTCCATTGAGTATGATGTTGGCTTTGAGTTTGTCATATATAGCTTTTATTAAGTTGAGGTATGATCCTTCTATTCCCACCATGGTGAGAGTTTTTATCAAAAATGGGTGTTGGATTTTGTCAAATGCTTTTTCTGCATCAATTGATATGACTATGTGGTTTTTTCCTTTCAATATGTTAATGTGATGTATCACGTTTATTGATTTGCAAATATTGTACCATCCTTGCATCCCTGGGTTGAATCCTACTTGTTCACGGTGTATGATCTTTCTGATGGACTGCTGGATCCGATTTGCTAAGATTTTGTTGATGATTTTGGCATCTATGTTCATCAGGGATAGTGGTCTGTAATTCTCTTTAATTGTGTTGTCTTTACTTGGTTGTAGTATTGGAGTGAAAGTGGCTTCATAGAATGAGCTTGGAAGTGTTCCTTCCTCTTGAATTTTTTTTTTAACCCCTTCCCCGGCAGAAACGTGTATACACGTTTTCACAAAATGTTCTTTTTCAGTCGTCGACGTGTATACTAAGAAAATGTGGTACAAAAATATGGTTTATAGGAAGATGAGTTACAAACTGTTTTCATAACTAGCATCAAAAATACTATATAGAACCAAAATAAAAAAATTAGTATGAAAAAGAAACGTTTTTAACAAAAAAATTGTTGGGGAAGGGGTTAACACATTGTTTGGGGGTAGTTTTTATCATGCGCTAACAGGTGGCGCAGGCCATTTTTGCTAATTTTTTCGCCGAAATTGCAATGTTCAGTAAAATTATGATAACTTTAGTTTACGTATTTATACGTTACCCGCATTCGACCGCAAGTCTATGAAAAACGAATTAATACGTGTCCCGCGTTCTACTACCAGTCAATGCTACCAGTCAACGTAAAACGTATAAATACGTTTCCCACATACAATGTGCTAAAATATATTTTATTATTGATTTTTTTACAGAGAGGAATGGAGAGGGTTAGAGAGTTGGGAACATCAATGAGAGAGCGACATAGATCAGCTGCCTCCCTGCACACCCCTTACTGGCGATGTGCCGGCAACCAAGGTACATGCCCTTGACCAGAATTGAACCGGGGACCCTTCAGTCTGCAGGCCGATGCTCTATCCATGGAGCCAAACCGGTCAGGGCCCTCTTGAATTTTTTGTAGTAGTCTGAGGAGGATAGGTTTTAGGTCTTCCTTGAATGTTTGGTAAAACTCCCCTTTGAAGCCATCTGGTCCTGGGCTTTTATTTGCTGAAAGCACTTTGATGACTGCTTCAATTTCTTCCATAGTTATTGGCCTATTGAGATTTTTAGATTCTTTCCGATTGAGTTTTGGAATGTTGTATTTTTCTCGGAATATGTCCATTTCCTCCAGGTTGTCTAGTTGGTTGGAATAGAGTTGTCCATAGTATTTTTTAACAATCATTTGTATTTCTGTGGGGTCTGTTGTTATTTCGCCTCTGTCATTTCTGATTTTGTTTATTTGGGTCCTCTCTCTTTGCTTCTTGGTGAGCCTGGCTAGAGGTTCATCAATCTTGTTTATCCTTTCAAAGAACCAGCTCTTGGTTTCATTGATTTTATGTATTGTTTTTTTGGTCTCTATGTCATTTATTTCTGCTCTAATCTTTATTATCTCCTTCCTTCTGCTCACTCTGGGCTTTTCTTGTTGCTCTCTTTCTAATACTTTGAGATGTAGAGTTAGATGATTTACTACCATTTTTTCTTGTTTTTTGAGATAGGCCTGTAGAGCTATCAACTTCCCTCTCAGGACTGCTTTCATTTTGTCCCATAGGTTTTGGATTGTTGTGTTTTCATTGTCATTAGTTTCCAGGATGTTTTTAATTTCTTCTTTGATCTCATTGGTAACCCAATCAATGTTTAATAACATGCTATTCAGCTTGCAAGTGTTTGAGTATTTTGGGTTGTTTTTATTGTAGTTTATTTCTAATAATATGCCATTGTGGTCTGAGAAGATGCTTGGTATGATTTCAATCTTCTTGAATTTGGGGAGACTTTGTTTGTGACCCAGTATGTGGCCTATTTTGAAAATGTCCCATGAGCACTTGAGAAGAATGTATATTCCATGGCTTTGAGGTGAAATGTTCTGAAGATGTCAATTAAGTCCGTCTGATGTAGTGAGTCATTTAGGATTGCTGTTTCTTTGCTGATTTTTTGTCTAGAGGATTTATTCAGTGATGTCAGTGATGTATTAAAATCCCCTACTATGATTGTATTGTTGTCGATCTCTCCTTTGATATCTTCCAGGAGTTTTTTTATGTATTTGGGTGCTCTTGCATTAAGTGCATATATGTTTATCAGGGTTATATCTTCTTGTTGTATCGATCCCTTTAGTATTATGAAGTGGCCTCCCTTATCTCTTGGTATGGCCTTCACTTTGAGATCTATTTTGTCAGATATAAGTGTTGCGACCCCAGCTTTCTTTTCATTTCCATTTGCCTGAAAGATATTTTTCCCTCCCTTCACTCTCAGTCTGTGTGAGTCCCTTATTCTGAGGTGGGTCTCTTGTAGACAGCAAATATATGGGTCATGTTTTTGATCCATTCAGCCACTCGATGTCTTTTGATTGGAGTATTTAGTCCATTTACTTTTACACTTATTATTGAAAGGTGCTTGTTTTTAGCCATTTCTTTTTGTGTGTGGCTGTTTTCTTTCTGAGCTTTTTATTTCTTCTTTTTATACCACACCCTTTAGTATTCCTTGCATTGCTGGCTTGGTGGTGATAAACTCCCTTAGCCTTTTTTTGTCAGTGAAGGTTCTTATTTCCCCTTCAATTTTGAATGATAGCCTTGCTGGATAGAGTATTATTGGATTCAGTCCTTTGCTTTGCATCTTTTTCTAAATTTCCGTCCATCTTTTCTGGCCTGATGTATTTCTGTTGAGAAATCATTTGATAGTCTACTGGGAGATCCCTTGTATGTAACTTTCCGTCTCTCTGTTTCAGCCTGTAAGATTCTCTCTTTGTCCTGAACATTTTCCATGGTAATTATGATGTGTTTTGGTGTGGGTCTTTTCGGGTTCACCTTGTTTGGGACTCTCTGGGCTTGTGTGACTTTTTTCTTCCCCACCTCAGGGAAGTTTTCTGATATTATTTCTTCAAATAGGTTTTCTAACCCTTGTTCCTCTCTGTGTTGTTCTGGCACCCCTATTATTCGTATGTTGTTTCGTTTCATGTTGTCCCATAGCTCCCTTAGGCTCTCCTCCTGTCTGTTAATTTTTTTCTCCAAATGCAGTTCAGTTTGGGTGTGTTTTGCTTCCCTGTCTTCTAATTCACTAATTCGGTCCTCTGCTTCTCCTAGTCTACTGTTGATACTTTCAATGGTGTTTTTTATGGCAGCTATATCACTCTTCATTTTCTCTTGGTTCTCACCTAAGTTATTGATTTTTTCATCCATTTCTTTTTGATTCTTAAATAAGTTGTTGATTTTTCCATCCGTTTCTTCTTGATTCTTGCATAAGTTGTTGATTTTTTCCTCCATCCGGCTTATGCACTCTAGGACCTTAATCTGAACTACTTCTTCTATAATGTGCATGCCTCTACTTCACTTAGCTGCTTTTCTGGCGAGTTCTCCTTTTCTTTCCTTTGGGGGTTTCTTTGTCTGCCCATGTTTGATCTCACCGACATATCTAGATGTTGAGTCGTTCAGTGGCTGGTTCTTGGGTGGCAGTGGCTCTTCGGGCTGCGGTTGCTCCTCTGGCGGTTGTGGTAGGATGTTCAGTTTCATTAAATTTCTACAGCAACTTTCCACTAATGATACATAAAAATTTTGAAGGAAATGTAGTAGTAAGAAAAATTAGTTCCCTCAGGCTGCTGTGTATCAGTGGTGGAGGGTTGGATTCCTGGTTTAGGGCAGGTAGGTCCTGGGCACATGTGGTAGGCAGGCATCCCATGCATCTCTGTCTCTTTCACATTGCTGTGTGTGTGTGTGTGTGTGTGTGTGTGTGTGTGTGTGTGTGTGTCTGTCTCACCCTTTCCCTTTTGTGCTTTTACCTCCCTGCCTCCCACTCTGCAAAACTCTATAGAAGAAATCTCCAGGGGTGAGGATTTACAACCACACCGAGGAAACAGTAGGTCTTAACTTGTTTTTATCCTTATGTTTCTGCCCTTATTGGGCTTATAAAGCAAAAAGGGGATCATACACAAGTACATTCATGAAATTTATGGAATCACCTAACCATCTTGATTTCATACTTAAATATGTATGTCTCTGTGCCTAAATTGTTAACATTATTTCAAGTATTTTTTTTTTTTCATGTATGTTTGTATGGATTTCAGAAAGGAAGGGAGAGGTAGAGAAAGATAGAAACATCAATCATGATAGAGAATCATTGAACGGATGCTTCCTGCACACCCCACACTGGGGATCGAGATGGCAATTTTGTTGTGTTTCCTGATCAGATATCCAACCAGTGACATCTTGGTAAATGGGTCTGCACCAAACCACTGGGCCACACCAGTTGGACCAGGCAGAATAATCTTCTTCTAAGATTACTCATAGTAAATTTCCAATTAGTATTGTAGTTCCTATCTGTCCTATTCCATGAGAACTGGATTCCATTAACAAAACCTTTTAGTGCAAAGTTCTGTGTGAATTATTTAATGTGTTTTCTTTTCCTGTGTATTCAGAAGTATGGCACATGATTTGGAAACATTAGCATCACAAGTGAAAAGTGAGTTTGTGACATGAGTGGAAACACAGGCCCCATCTCAGAACCTGGATCAGAATCTGTGTCTTTACAGAAGTTTATTTTGCTGTGGTTTGCTTCAACTTGAGAAGAAGTACATAAACTCCAACCCATCATTGCATTTCCATCTGAGAAATATACCCCACTGGCCCGTAATGATGCAAACGCAGCACTCAGAAATCCGTATGCTTGTATCCATACATTAATTTAATTAATTTATTTTTAATATATTTTTATTGATTTCAGAGAGAAACGAGAGGGAGAGAACAATGGTGAGAGAGAATTCGTGATCGACTGCCTCCAAACACCCCCTGCTTGGCATTGAGCCTGCATCCCGCATGCCCGTCTTGTGCCCTTGACAGGAATTGAACCTGCGACTCTTCTGTCTGCAGGCCCACCCTCTATCCACTGAGCGCACTGAGCCAAACCAGCTATGGCCATGACTTAATTTTAAAGTTTATTTTCTTTCTTTTTTTTTTTTTAAATATATTTTATTGATATTCTACAGAGAGGAGGGGAGAGAGATTGAGAGCTAGAAACATCGAAGAGAGAAACATCGATCAGCTGCCTCCTGCACACCTCCCACTGGGGATGTGCCCTCAACCCAGGTACATGCCCCTGATCGGAATCGAACCTGGGACCCTTCAGTCCGCAGGCTGACGCTCTATCCACTGAGCCAAACCAGCTCCGGCTAAAGTTTATTTTCTTATACAGGAAAATCTAAACCCTGGATCTATGGATATGTGTCATAAACATTTGTCAATGTTAGAATACATATCAGAGAATGTTACTGGGGCAAAGTTATCTGATTCAGGATACTCCCCTAGGTCCAAACCTCTTCTGACACTGTTTTCATGTTGGGTGACTTTGTGTACACTTCTGGTGACCTCTTGGTAAATGTTTCTTATCTTTCAGGGACCATTGACCTTCAGGGATGTGGCCATAGATTTCTCTCAGGAGGAGTGGGATTTCCTGGACCCAGCTCAGCGGAAATTGTACCTGGATGTGATGTTGGAGAACTACAGCAACCTGGCCTCCCTGGGTGAGGATGACTTCCTTCCTGAGTTCCTTCTCTACCTGCAGGTTTTTGGTTCCTTTATGATTTTAACATCTCCATGGCCTTCTCTTTTCTGTGGTAGATTCTTGCTCTCAAAGAACACGTTGGTCCATAGCTGGTTTGGCCCAGTGAATAGAACACCGGCCTGCAGACTGAAAGGTTCCAGTGTCGATTCTGTTGAAGGGCAAATGCCAGAGTTGTGGGCTCGCTCCCCTGTATAGGGTGTGCAGGAGGCAACTGATCAATGATTCTCTCTCCTCATTTTTTTTTTAAAATATATTTTATTGATTTTTTACAGAGAGGAAGAGAGAGAGATAGAGAGCTAGAAACATCGATGAGAGAGAAACATCGATCAGCTGCCTCCTGCACATCTCCCACTGGGGATGTGCCCGCAGCCCAGGTACATGCCCTTGACCGGAATCGAACCTGGGACCTCTCAGTCCGCAGACCGACACTCTCCACTGAGCCAAACCGGTTTCGGCTCTCTCTCTTCATTAATGTTTCTCTCTCTCTCTCCTGTCTTCCTGTCTAAAAGGAATAAATATATATAGTTTTTTAAAAAGGAACAAATGGGGAATTCCTTGGTGTAGAAAAGAAACACTTTTTGATGTATGTGAATTAGGAACGCAGTGTTTGCACACATCACTTTTTGTCTACACTAATGAAGGTAATATCAGAAAGTAATATTTTAAAAATCATTTTCTAGAATATTCTATAGTCTACACTAGAGGCCTAGTCCACGAAATACGTGCATGAGAAGGGCCCTTAGGCCTGGTCTCCACCCTCCCCACCTCCTCCTTCCATCCCTCTATTAGTGCCCCACCGCTATCTCTGCTCTCCATCCTTCTTCTGGACCGCCCCTGGTGGTCAGCGCACATCATAGGGAGTGATGGCACTCCTGCTCTCCGGGTCATACTCCCGAGAGGACAATTTGTATATTAGCCATATGCTGGGGTCCAGCCCCAGCAGGTCCAGGGGTCCCCAAAGGTGTGGACGAAGTCAGCGAAGAAGGGATGACACGGAGACAGCGTTCAGTTGATCAGCAGCCTTGCCAGGATCTCTAGCCACAATCTCCAGCCAGGTTCTGTAGCCATGTTCCCTCGCTAGGTTCTTCAGTCAGTTTCTGTCCAGGTTCTCCAGCCAGTTTCAGTCACTAGGTTCTAGTCAGGTTCTCTTGCCATGTTCTATCCAGGTTCTGTAGCCAGCTTCTGTCTCTAGGTTCTTCAGCCAGGTTCGGTCTCTAGGTTCTGTTGCCAGTTTCCGTCCAGGATCTTTTGCCATATTCTCTCGCTAGCTTCTATCTCTAGGTTCTGTCTCCAGTTTCTGTCCAGGATCTTTTGCCATGTTCTCTCCAGCGAAGTTCTTCTGTCTCTAGGTTCTGTGTAGGTTCTGCATCTAGGTTCTGTGTCCTGTTGTCTTGTTACATCTGTATTTATACTAGTTGATTACAATCCTATCAATCTCTATTCCAAAGGTTAGGGCGTTTCTTATCTCCATTCGAGGGGTAAAGATTATGTAGCTTAAGCATGATTGTTCATAGTTAAAGTGATTAATTATCGCCTGGCACTTAGTTAAGGGGTTTTATTCCCTCCCTCACTTCAGGGGAAAATCCCTATCTGGGGAAACAACCTTTCTCAGAGAGGTGACCTTGGTTAAAACACATAGTGCCAAGAAGGTGAGCAAACATATTAAGAACAGTCTTCCAAATATGCCAGGTCCCTTGAAACAGCAAGGATGGACCGGCTCCCAGCAGCCACATATATGTTTTGTGTGTGTGTGTGTGTGTGTGTGTGTGTGTGTGTGTGTGTAATAGACAAATAGGATAATTGCCCGTACCTTCGCTACGCCTTCCATTGGCTAATCAGTGTGATATGCAAATTAGCACCAACAAATATGGCGGTTACTTTTCATACGTAGGCACGAAGCGGATTAGCGAAGACTGAAGGCGGCTCCGGCAGGAGCAGCGAGAGGCGTGGAGGCGGCTACGGTGGGAGCGAAGGTCTCGGTCCTTGAACACCAGGCCAATAGTCAGTGTTGTCCAGCTTTGACTATAGTGGGTGAAATACTTTGCAAGAGATAGCCTTATGGGGCAGGACTTACTTCATTGGTGCTTTGGTGCTCACTGAGTATGCCCCTTGAGTGTATCACTTACGGATGTGAAGAATTGTAATCTGGTATGGTCTCACACTGACCACTGGATACACTGGCCCTTGGATCTCTAAGGAGATGCAAAGTGAGCCATTACTTGGGGCACCCAACAAGAGCTTCAGAGTGATCTGCAGATTCCTTCTCTTTGTATCGGATTTGGAAGTGCCCAGATGAGGTCCAGCTGTGAAGCAAGGCAGGCTGCCGTTGTTTCCAGTTCTTGGGCCTTTTTTCTTTTTTTGATAACTTTGGAGGTCCCTGACCTAGCTGAAGATTGCTTGACAGGTTTTAGGCCGAGAATGGACAGGCCTTTCCTATGCAAAAGCCACTGCCCACAACTTGGGTGTGGTATTGAATTGGGTAGGGTGGGGTCTCAGCGAACCTTCCAGGCGGAGCAAACAGCAGTGGCTGCCAATCAGCACTGTACCTGGGAGATCCCAGCAAAAGAACTATGACCGGTTCAAGCACATCTGTTTGGAAGAAAGTTTCCTCTGTGTTCTGCCCCGACGCCAGAAAGTCCAGTTTTCTTTTTGTTATATATCTGTGTCCCCATCACTCTCAGAGCTCAGAGCAGTCGGAAGCTTGTATCTCCTTCTAAATTAAAAAAACGACACACCCGGGTACCAGCCCTTTCCACGCCTCTGCACCTCCTACCAGTCTCAATGCACTTTCTTCTTTACCTCTCTAGTTGTACTTCTACTCAGCCAGCTTTCTGGCCATTCTGGATGATAATTGTTCTGGATATTATTTGTAATTTTGATGTGGCTGTGGGATGTGTTTTTCAATTTTTCCTTTCATGGTGGAGTTTGTAAAATACTTTCTCATTGTATTTTCATTTTGGTTCTATAATATTTCAGTGATATTATATAGTCGTCTTTTTTCTCCTTTTCGGCTTTAATATATGTAATTCCATTCCTTTTTGAAAATTTTTTTTTCTTTCAATTTGTTTATGTGATGTATCATGTTTATTGATTTTCGGATATTGTACCATCCTTGAATCCCTGGGATAAATCCTAGTTGGTCATGGTGTATGATCTTTCTGATGTACTGCTGGATCCGATTTCCTAAGATTTTGATGAGGATTTTGGCATCTGTGTTCATGAGGGATATTGGCCTGTAATTCTCTTTCATTGTGTTGTCTTTACCTGGCTTTTTTACAATATATTTTTATTGATTTCTGAAACAAAGCGAGGGGGAGATAGAAACATGAATGATGAGAGAGAATCATTGATCGGCTGACTCCTGAATGTCCCCCTAGTGGGTATCAAGCCTTTAACCTAAGCATGTACCCTTGACTGGATTTATACCAGGGAACCTGCAGCCGACAGGCAGACGCTCTATCCACTCAGCCAAACTTACTTATTCAGGTAATTATTATCTTTCTATTGATGTAGTCCCAGTTTGTTTATCTGATGGTACACTTTTTCTGATTCTATGCATGCCTTGATATGTTTTGTTGAGATTCTGGAATTGTAAACAACCCGGCTTTTGAAAATCCCTTCTATAGAAGGAAACAAATAATAACCATCTGTGGCACAAATTCTACTTTCATTGAACACTGTTTTGATTCCTGTATTCTGCATTTCATTGTCTGTTTAATTTCATATTTGAAATGTTCTCTGTGTCTTTCTCAGACCCATGGTATCTTTTCAGGCTTGATACACAGCTTCCATATTGCAGTCATTGTGGTGCTCGAACAATATCACTGTCTCTTTATAGCAGCCACAACAGGGCACTCACTGTGTACTGCCATTCCATTCGCACTCTGTGTCATGCACAACAAACACATGTTCTTGAAGATGCTTCAAAACAGCGATATCATTGAATACGCACTTCCCTCATCTCTATCTCCAGCCAAGAAACTGGGAATTGGAGATGTTGTTATATTATTGCCTTTGTGTGACAGGGGTTTGAGCTGGTATCGTTGGAAGATGTTAGGAACTCTTTGCCCCTATTTGATGTGAGTTTTCTTTCCTGTACCCTTCTTGAGCTTTCTTTGAATTCTTCGCTGGCTCTTAGAGTACTCCAAAATGTCATTTGGTCAATACTTGCTGTGCACTTACCTGATTGTCAAAACTGAAAACTTGTTTTCTTTCAGCTATACCATCTAAAGATAACCAAGCCTTTATGCCAAAGCCCAGGATACAGGATTTATTCCCTGAATTAATACTGGTAAGATATCAAAGGTGTCACTTTGATAATGTATACTTAATGAAAGCTTTGAAATTTGAGGAAGAGTGTGATGAGAAGGGAGGATATTAATATAAACAGAACTAATCTGGAACAATTATCATAATAAATTTCTTGTTACCTAACCATGTCAGATGTACTTTGGATTTGGGAAATCTCCCTTATTAAAGTCAGTTACATTGGCCGATAAGGGTGTTTCTGGACATGGTGGTTGAAAACAACTTTTTATTGTTACCCAGTCTTGGAAATGAAATCTAGAAAAACTAGTAACTCATGTAGTCTCTAGAGTAAATAATCATTGGTATTGTTTTAAAGGTAGAATGGGATTATAGTTTCATTAAATCATTTCTAAGAGGTATAAATTTATAGTGCATCTATATAATAAGATGTGCTCAATTTGGCAATCTTTTACGATATTTTTCATGAAAAACGTGTTTTCATTGATTTCAGAGAGTAAGGATCTCGAAGAGAGAGAGGAAAATATCATTGATGATAGAAAATCCTTCATTGGCTGCCTCCTGTATGCCTCCCACAGGGGACCGATCCCCCAGCTGGGTCATGTGCCCACACTGGGAATGAAACCGGGATCTTCTTGTTTATACTTCGAAGCTCAACTGCTGAGTCATGCTAGCTGGGTATTTGGCAATCTTTGAAACAAGGATTCATTCATCTTTCTCTAATAATTAGGGTGTTCTATATATATTTTGTCTATCATCCTTTATAATAAAAGTCTAATATAGTGTTTGGTGTTCTGGTCATCTGTTCAACTAATCAAAGCATAATATACTAATGATAGGTTAAGGACACTCAATTGCTCTCTATGATATGCACTGATCACCACGGGGCAGATGTTCCATCCAGTAGGTTAGCTTGCTGCTGGGGTCTGGTTGTTCAGGACTGAGCAAGATGGGCCGGACAGGCCCTGGCGCCTTCCCACAGTCCCTCTCCAGCTGGCCAAACTCTTGAATACCTTCCCGCTCCCAGTCGTGTACCTTTGGGGTTGCTCTGTCTGGCCTGCATCATCTCACAATCCGGCACCTGTCATGGGATTTCAGAGAGTTGGTTTCAGCCCGATCCTGCAAAACATTAGAGCTGCCCCCTGGTGGTCAGTGCACTCCCACAGGCGTAGCATCACTCAGCCAGAAGCTGGGCTCACAGCTGGTGAGTGCAGGGGCGGTGGCCGGAGCTTCTCCCACCTCTGTGGTTGCACCAAGGATGTCCAGCTGTTGGCTTAGGCCCACTCCCCAGGAGGAGCGGGCCTATGTCGACAGTAGGATATCTCCCGAGGGCTCCCGGACTGCAAGAGGGTGCAGGGTGGGCTGAAGGATACACCCCTAAGTGCAAGATTTTTATACACCAGGCCTCCAGTTTTAATATATTAGGATTGCTTTAATGAGTATCACAAAATGGTTCTTATGGATCTAGTGTATATGTTTAATGTGATTATAACTCACTAAAGGTCTTTCTGTCTCCAATTATCACCAGAATACACAAAATGGAGATAGCAGTTATCAGTGGATTGAACATTGGAACAAATTTAAGGCAGAGTCATATCTTAATCATTGGACAAGTGAGCTCACAGGGGACCATCGTAAAAGTGGAAATGTCTTTGACCAAATGTCCTTTCACAATATACGTCAGGTTATTCCTATTGTGGAAAACACACACCAAGGAAGTTGTATCCACTCTTTTCAGCAGTCTTCAAATTACAGTGGACAAGATAATATTCATCCTGGGGAGGAGACGTACAAATGGAATTCTTGTGTTAGAATCTCCAGTCAAATATATAATATAAGTGGGCAGGAAAAATTCTATAGTGGAGAAAAACCGTATATATGTAAAGATTATGGTAAAACATCTACTTGGCCTTCTGGTTGTACACTAAATCAGAGAATTCGTACTGGAGAGAAGCCTTACAAATGTAAAGCATGTGGCAAAGCCTTTAAATGTCATTCATCTCTTATTGTACATATGGGAAGAATTCATGCCAATGCAAAATTTTACAAACTCAGGGAAAATGGGAAAGGCTTTAGTCAGTCCTCGAGACAAACTCAGCATCATAGAAATCATAGGGATGAAAAGACGTATAACTGTTCAGAATGTGGCAAAGCCTTTAGCCTACCCTCCACCCTTATTCATCATCAGAGAATGCACACTGGAGAGAAACCTTATAAATGTAGAGAATGTGGCAAAGCATTCCGCCAAGCCTCAAACATGAATCGACATCAGAAAGTTCATACTGGAGAGAAACCTTACAAATGTAGACAATGTGGCAAAGCTTTTAATAACTCCTACAACCTTAATCGTCATCAGCGTATTCATACTGGAGAGAAGCCTTACAAATGTACAGAATGTGACAAAGCCTTTAGGTGTTCCTCAACACTTAGAATTCATCGGAGAATTCACACTGGGGAGAAACCTTACAAATGTAGAGAATGTGGCAAAGTGTTTAGACAGGCCTCAAAACTTACTGAACATCAGAGAATTCATTCTGGAGAGAAACCTTCTAAATGTACAGAATGTGGTAAAGCATTGCTCTATGCCTCACAAATGATTCAACATCGGAAAGTTCATACTGGAGAGAAACCTTATCAATGTAGCGAATGTGTCAAAGCCTTTAGTGATTTCTCCAACCGTAATCGTCATAAGAGTATTCATACTGGAGGGAAGCCTTACAAATGCACCGAATGTGGCAAAGCATTCATTGAGTTCGCAAAACTAAAACAACATCAAAGAATTCATACTGGAGAGAAGCCTTATAAATGTACAGAATGTGACAAAGCCTTTAGGTGTTCCTCAAGACTTAGAATTCATCAGAGAATTCACACTGGGGAGAAACCTTACGAATGTAGAGAATGTGGCAAAGCCTTTAGTAATTCCTCCTCCCTTAATAGACATCAGAAAGTTCATACTGGTGAGAAGCAATACAAATGTACAGAATGTGGCAAAGCCTTTGCGGACTCCTCATCCCTTCGTTCTCATCGGAGACTTCATACTGGAGAGAAGCCTTTCAAATGTAAAGAATGTGGCAAGGCATTCAGTTTGGCATCATCTCTTAATTATCATCAGAGAGTTCATACTGGAGAGAACTCTTTCAAATGTAAAGAATGTGGCAAGGCATTCAGTTTTGCATCATTCCTTAATTATCATCAGAGAGTTCATACTGGAGAGAAGCCTTATAAATGTAGAGAATGTGGCAAAGCCTTCAGCCACTCTTCATCCCTTCGTCAACATCACAGAGTTCATACTGGAGAGAAGCCTTATAAATGTAGAGAATGTGGCAAAGCCTTCAGCCACTCTTCATCCCGTAATCAACATCAGAGAGTTCATACTGGAGAGAAGCCTTATAAATGTAGAGAATGTGGCAAAGCCTTTACCCAGTACTCACACCTTACTTCTCATCAGAGAGTTCACACTGGAGAGAAACCTTATAAATGTAGAGAATGCACCAAATACTTTGGCACCTCCTCTGAACTTACTAGGCATCAGAGAGTTCATTCTGGAGAGAAGCCTTTCAAACGTAAAGAATGTGGCAAGGCATTCAGTTTGGCATCATCCCTTAATTATCATCAGAGAGTTTACCATGGAAAGAAACCTTATAAATGTAGAGAATGTGGAAAAGCCTTCAGCCAGCCTTCATCCCTTAATCAACATGAGAGTGTTCATAGTGGTGATAAGCCTTTCAAACGTAAAGAATGTGGCAAGGCATTCAGTTTTGCAGCATCGCTTGATTATCATCAGAGAGTTCATACTGGAGAGAAGCCTTATAAATGTAGAGAATGCGCCAAATCCTTTGGCACCTCCTCAGAGCTTACTAGGCATCAGAGAGTTCATTCTGGAGAGAAACCTTATAAATGCCGAGAATGTGGCAAAGCCTTCAGGCAGTCCTCACACCTTAGACGTCATCAGAGAGTTCTCCATGGAGAGAAGCCTTATAAATGTAGAGAATGTGGCAAATGCTTTGGCTTCTCTTCAGACCTTACTATGCATCAGAGAGTTCATTCTGGAGAAGCCTTATAAATGTAATGAATGTGCCAAAGCCCTTACCAAGTCCTCATCTCAATTATCATCAGAGGGTTCACACCGGAGAGAAGCTTTATACATGTAGAGAATGTGGCAAAGCCTTTGGGTCATCAACCTTAACAGCCACCAGAGAATTCATACTGGAGAGAAGCTGTGTAAATGTAGTAAATGTGGGAAAGCCTTCAGCCAGTCCTCATCCCTTTCTTGTCATCAGAGAGTTCACACTGGAGAGAAGCTTTATGAATGTAGAGAATGCAGCAAATCCTTTGGCAGCTCATCAGATCTTAAAAAGCATCAGAGAGTTCATTCTGGAGAGAATCCTTAAAAATGTAGAAAATGTAACAAAGCCCTTTAGCAGTGTTCCTGTGTTCCCATACAGCAGAGAGTTCATAATTGAGAGAAGCGTTTCAGATGTGAGGAGTGTGTTAAGTCCTTGAACAGCTGTGAGAACTTATTGAACATCACAGAATTCATACTGGAGAGAAACCTTATAAATGTGAAAAATGTGAAAAGCCTTTAAAAGCCAATGTATTACTGTACTTGATCAACCTCAGAAGAAAAAGAGACCTTACAGATGTAGAGAATGTGCTAGAGCATTTACCCATAGCTTAAAATTTACATCAGAGATTTTATAGTGGAGGGAAGCCTTATATTGTAAAAAATGTGAGAAAGCCATTAGCCTTTGGTCAAATTTACTGAACATTTTAAGAATCATTCTGAAGAGAAACAGCAGTAATATAAAGTTTTCATCCACAGTTTTAACCATGGTTGAATCGTCATTGAAAATGATAAAATTGAGCCTTAAAAATTATGAGGCATATGTCAAAGTGTATATCCTTATTTGTATCTCATACAACATCTGGTAATTATTATTGGATCAAAGTCCAGCAGATATAAAGAATGTGACAAAGCTTAGTATGCAAACCTTGCACAACGTCAGAATTCATACTGGGGAGAAACAATACAAATTTGAACAGTGTCCTACAGACTTTAATCAGCATCTGTAGCTTATTCCTCACTTTGGAATTCATTCTAGAGCAGGGGTGGGCAAACTTTTTGACTTGAGGGCCACAATGTTTTTTTTTTTTTTTTTTTTTGCTTAAAGTATTACAAAGGGTATTACATATGTGTCCATTTTTTCCCCCCGCCCTAGACAGTCCCCTAGCGTCCCCTGTCCCCCAGTGTCTTATGTCCATTGGTTATGCTTATATGCATGCATACAAGTCCTTTGGTTGATCTCTTACCCCCCTACCTCCTGCCCCCCAACCCTCCCCGGCCTTCCCGCTGCAGTTTGACAATCTCTTTGAGGCAGCTCTGCCTCTGTATCTATTATTGTTCAAGAGTTTATAATGCTATCTATTATCCATGAATGAGTGAGATCATGTGGTATTTTTCCTTCATTGACTGGCTTATTTCACTTAGCATAATGCTCTCCAGTTCCATACATGCCGTTGCAAGTGGTAAGAGTTCCTTCCTTTTTAGAGCAGCATAGTATTCCATCGTGTAGATGTACCACAGTTTTCTAATCCATTCATCTACTGATGGGCACTTAGGCTGTTTCCAGATCTTAGCTATGGTGAATTGTGCTGCTATGAACATAGGGGTGCATATATCCTTTCTGATTGGTGTTTCTGTTTTCTTGGGATATATTCCTAGAAGTGGGTTCACAGGGTCAAATGGGAGTTCCATTTGTAGTTTTTTGAGGAAACTCCATACTGTCTTCCATAGTGGCTGCACCAGTCTGCATTCCCACCAGCAGTGCACAAGTGTTCCTTTTTCTCAACATCCTCTCCAGCAACTGTCGTTTGTTGATTTGTTGATAGCCAGTCTGACAGGTGTCACAATGGGTTCTTAAACTGGACCGGAGGGCCAGAACAAAAGCATGGACGGAGTGTTTGTGTGAAGTAATATAAATTCAAAGTAAACAACATTACATAAAAGGGTACGTTTTTTTGTTTTTTTGTTTTTGTTTTTAGTTATAGTCATTCCAAACGGGCCCGATCCGCGGTCCATAGTTTGCCCACGGCTGTTCTAGAGGGAAACCTAAGTAAATGTGAAGAACGTGGGAGATCATGCAGTTAGACCTACAGTCCCAGTCAATACCAGGGATTGTAATTGGTTACAAGTTCAATATTTATGATATAGGAGGAAGGACTTTTAAAATATATATGTAATTTAAAAAACCCAAGGAATTTATACTTTAAAATGACTTTAAGATGTAAAAACTTTACCCAACTATGTAATTGCTTATGAATTTTAATGTGTCACTGAAATCACACTAGATAGGTAGCCAAAATGCCTTTCACTATTGCTCTATATCAGAATGTTTACTACAGTATACTCCAAACTTTAAATGTAGTTAGGTAATGTTTTGTATACTTGAATATATCTAAAGAATTAATGTTTCCATATGTACAATTACTTAGAGTGTTATCTCATTTAAATGGAAAACATATGAAGTGTTTTCAAAATAAATTTGATCTTACTTCCATATCACTTGATGTTGCTATATTTTATTCCTGGTATGTGTGTGAAATCATGGAGTTGGTTGTTTCTGCCTTAAAGATCTGTAGGCTGGCCCTGGCTGGTTTGGCTCAGTGGATAGAGTGTTGGCCTGCAGACTGAAGGGTCCCTGGTTTGATTCCAGTCAGGGGCACATGCCTGGGTGTGAGCTTGATCCCTGGTAAGGGGTGTGCAGGAGGCAGCCAATCAGTGATTCTCTCATCAATGTTTTTATCTCCTTTCCTCTTTGAAATCAATAAAAATATTTTTTTAAAAAGATCTGTGAGCTGTTGTATATTTTATGGACTTATGTACACTTTCTTATGATATATTGGGTACATTGTAAGGCCCACATTTTTTGATCTATTAGAGAATTATACTATTGATTGAATCTTTTAAAATAGTTCTGATGTTTTTATTTTTTTTATGTTATTCATATATTATTCATATTTTAATGTCAATAGTACATATTACACATTAATTTAATAGTATATTAATACCACTTATTAACATTATATTAACAAGATTAATAACGCTATTATATTGATCATTACATGTTTATAACAATAAAATACTCTTTTATATGACTTGCTTGTTGAAGTGATATTGTGAGTTCAGATATAGTGAGTTCAATAAATTATATTACTAAAATTAAATTTTACCCGTTTCCTCTTACTTTTTTTTTTCTTTTTTCTTAAATGATATTATCAAAGTTAATTTCTTTCCTGTGCCATCATTTTGGGATGAAAACTTTATGAGGGCATTTCAATTTGTGGTTGTGATGTTGAGATGAAGGGACGTACACTCAGGACTGTGCTATTTGTCTAATAGGTTTTCCATAACTAACAGATATATTACAGTAACAGTGATGTGGTTGTACCAGTAATGGTGTAGTACCAATAATGTAGCCAGGATGCAGAATTGGCATGAACGTTGCATGTGGAGAGAGGACACCTTTCCCAGGCTGCACAGCTCACTGATCTCAAAAAAATTAATTCTATTTCTTTCATGTCACATTTCATGTTCATTTATGTCTTTTTCACTTTATCTTCTAGGCTGCCGTTTATTTTGCAGTGATAAAGTCACAGTATGTAAAGCTCTTCCTGTCCCACATCAGCCCCTCATTCCCATGTAACTCAGTAGTTTACAACTTTACTAATGTAATGTCTGACGTCAGAATTTGGCAAATATTTAGGTCTATATTCATGAAGTAGGTAGACTACCACGCATGTTTTTTGCTAACACCTATCTATATTTTATGTATCCTATATAATAAAGTTGTAATATGCAAATTGATCCTGACGCCCTCACACAAGATGGCTGCCCCCATGTGGTCAAAGATAGCTGGCAGGGGAGGCTAGTTGTGGACAACCAGGCCAGCAGGGGAGGGCAGTTAGGTGGTGATCAGTTAGGCAGGCAGGCAGGCGAGTGGCTAAGGTTTTGGGCCCTTTTTATATTGGTTGTTTTGTCCATGTTGACTTTGTAATCTTTGTGTGTTTTCAACAATTGCCCTGTACATGTTGACTTTTTTAATATACTAGAGGCCCCACCTCACGACGCCTCACACACTCTGGGGATGCTGCTGGTGCCCCACCCTGCAACACCTCGCACGCTCTGTGGATGCTGCCAGTGCCCTTCAATGCACCAGGGACACTGCCAGCACACCGTGATTCTCCGTAGATGCTGCCTGCGCCCCAGGCTGTTCAGGTGGGGCGAAGGCGCGAGCAGAGTTGTAGCAGCTCCTGCTGATCCGTTGTTATGGCATGAGGGATTGACGACCATTGACATAATAGCCTTTTATTATTAAGATATATACTAGAGCAGTGATGGCAAAACTTTTGAGCTCGGCGTGTCAGCATTTTGAAAAAACCTAACAAGTCTGGTGCCATGTTACATATAGAAATTTTTTGCTATTTGCCACCATAGTAAAAGAAAGATTTATATTTTTGATATTTATTTTATATATTTAAATGCCATTTAACAAAGAAAAATCAACCAAAAAAATGAGTTTGCGTGTCACTTCTGACATGTGTGTCATAGGTTTGCCATCATTGTTCTAGAGACACAGTGCACAAGTTCATGCACAGGTGGGTTCCCTCTGAGTGGCCTGCACAGATCAGGCCGAAACCCACAATCCAACACAGCCTGCTGCTCATACCTGCCCCTCCTGCTCATCCCAGCCCCACTGTGACAGCTGCGGGCTCATGCCAAATCAGTCCCTATTGGGAGAGGCTCGTCCTGCCACAGCAGCACTTGCCAGCCATAAGCCCTATGTCTTGCACCCTCCCAAGGGATCGGGCTGAAACCCGCTCTGCGACATATCCCAAGGGTCCTGGATTGCAAGAGGGCGCAGGCCAAAGCAGGGACAAGTGAAAAGGGCTTGGATGGGGTGACCTGTAATTTACAGAAGTGGTAACACTGAGGCCTCATTTCACAAATATACAATTTGAAAAATACCAAAAGCATGGCAGTGCTCCAGGGGATGGGGGTAGTAATTCTCAGATCACTGATGGCAACCGGATTCAGATCTTGAAGGCTAATCTGTATCAAGAGCCATAAAGATGTTCATATACTTTGACCCAGTAATCCTACCCTAAGGAAATAATTCAAAGAAGAAAAACAAACCATTTTCAAAGACGTCTAATAGAGGCATTATTTCCTATGAAAGAAAAAGTTCAAATGCCCAACAATAACTATGTTTAATACATGGTATCCATATGAATGCAGATAAAGGCTGCTGCGTGGACACAAGGTTTACATAATGGTGTCATTATAATGTATTTTATGAATAAGAAAAAAGGCACTGTCTGAAGAGAGAGAGATTTACTTTCCTATACTCTTTAATTTGGATCCCCATCCCACTCCCTGCCCACTGAGCTGACTTCCCACCATTAACGGAAAGCAATGACCCTCTGCCAGGCAATGCAGCATGCCGCACCACCAGTCCCTGGTTCAGAGGAAAGTGTGTTTGGCCTGTTACTCTAGTCTTTATGCTAACCTGGTTCCAGCTTCAGGAGCACAAAACTCAAGCCTTTGGTCACTTGAGTCCTTTAAACAGCACCAACTAGACCCCTAGCTTATTTGGACCTTAATCCTACCAGACCTGAGGCCCTGAACCTAACTGTCCCCTATACCTGGGCTCCTGAGCATTAAAGAGAAAAAACCAACATGATATAGAACACTGTTATTTACATGCAAACAAGTGGTTAGAATAAGATGGAACTTGGAGACATTGTAGAAAATAGGTCTACCTTTCATCTACCTTTTATCTAGCTCCAATATTCCACCTTTGTGTGGAAATTACCGAAAAATCGGTACAGCGGTCTGGTAGGGATAAATGCCACCAACTCTCACTAGATTCCAAATGTTATTTAAATTATATATCAAGAATTTTTTTAAAAAAAAGAGAGGGAGAGAAGAAGCTTATCAGAATAAGAGCATCCGAGGAATGTTCTTAAAGTCTCTTTTCAGCTTTTGGCTAACCTATGAAATTATAGACAATAAATATAGCCCCCTTCCCCAGGTGTGAGGCTAAACCAGCTTCTTCTGGGGCCTGGTTACAGTGCTCATAAAGATAAGCTGCCTTCAAAGTCAGACTAGTGACGCTGTGGCCCCAGTGGCCTCTCAAGTGAGGCCTTGCCATCCACTGGTAGACAAGAAACGTAGTGTCCAGCATTAGTCCCTGGGCCCTTCTGCCTCTCAAGTCTCAGCAGGATCCCTGTGAGGGAGCAGCCCATACTTCCTCTGGAGGACATCCGTAGTGTTTTCCAGGGCATAGCCTGCACGAATGATGCCAAACTTTCCAGGCACAGACAAGTCAACCAGAGTTGAGCCAAGGCGACACTTGGGGCTCTTGCCATCACCAATTGGCCCCCCCATCGATTACCAAGGACAGCTGAGGCCAGAGGTCCTGGAACTCCTCCACATTCAGAGAACTGGGCTGGGAGCTGAGGTTGCCACTGGTGAGAGCAAGTGGCCCCCCAAACATCTGGGCCAAGTCCTGCATGAAGACATGGTCAGGAATCCAGATGCCTACAAAGGGAGTGAAGGGGTTCATGTCCTTATTGAGCTCCTCCAAGTGTTCCATCACCAGGGTCACTAGTCCTGGTAACAGGTCTCTCAGGAGCCCCTTGGGTACATTCACATGACAGTACCTGTAGACGTCGACCACGCGGCTCAGGCACACGGCCAGCAGCTTGGCCTCGCTGCAGCCCTTGAGGCGGTACACCGTGTCCATCGCCACCGAGCCGCTCCCTGAGCACGCCAGGCCGTACAGCGTATCGGTGGGCAGGGCCACCACGGCGCCGGATCGCAGCTCGGCCACGGCTGCCGCAGCGCCTCGGTCCAACTGGCACGCTCCGGGCTTTTGTCCCCCACGGCCCCGTTCCCCGGGAGCCGGAACAGCCGGGCCACTGGCGCCACACGACCGGGGTCCGGAGGGCGGAGGAGGCGGCTCTTGCGGGCGGAGGCCTCCGGCCCTTCACTCAATCCCAAGCTGGCAGCCACCACGGCTCCTGTTTTTTTCTTTTGAAGGAACAGCTTCACATACTCGCGTGCACAGGGGCAACGCTAACCTTCTCTGTATCGTTCCAGTTTTAGTATATGTTCTGCGGAGGGAGCACCGAAAAACTCTTTATTAAAAAATATATATTTTATTGATTTTTTTACAGAGAGGAAGGGAGAGAGATACAGAGCTAGAAACATCAATGAGAGAGAAACTTCGATCAGCTTCCTCCTGCACATCTCCTACTGGGGATGTGTCCACAACCCAGATACATGCCCTTGACCTGAATCAAACCTGGGACCTTTCAGTCTGCAGGCCGACGCTCTATCCACGGAGCCAAACCGGTTTTGGCTGAATAAATCTTTTAAAATAGTTTCGAGTTTTGTAAATGATGCCATCAAAGTTACTTTTTTTTTCTGTGTCAGTGGGTTCAGCTGAAAACTTTTTGAGGGCATGTCCATTTGTGGTTGTCACATTTAGGTGACTGGAACTACACTCAGGACAGTGCTGTCTGTGTAATAGATTTTCCATAACTGAGAGGAATATTGCAGTAGCAGTGACATTGTTGTTCCCAGGATGCAGAATTGGCATGAACTCTGCAGGGGGAGAGAGGACAGGTTTCCCAGACTGAACTGCTGGCTGAACTCAGAAAAATTAATTGTATCTTTCATTTTCCATTTCCTGTTCCTCTCTGGTTTTTCACTTTGTCTTCTAGGCTGCCATTCTTTTTGCAGTGCTATGACCACAGCATGTAAAGCTCTTCCTGTCTCACATCAGCCATTCAAACCTCTGTAACTTCCACCCAGCAGTTTAGAATTTATAATACAATGACTGACATCAGAATTTGGGGAATGTTTTGCTTTATGTGCCCCAATCTGGGCTCAAACTCGCAATCCTGGCACATTGAGAGGGCGCCCCAAGTAGCAATGTTACTCCTTGGCCAGGACAACATTAATGAATCTTTTTGTTGTTGTGAATCCTCACCTGAGGCTATTTTTCCATTGAATTTTAGAGAAAGTCGAAGGAAAGGGACAGACAGAGAGAGAAACATCAGTGTGAGAGAGACACCTAGATTGGTAGCCTCCTGCACAGGCTAGGGGTCCAGCCTGAAAGGTAGGTACGTCCCCTTTACTGGAAGCAAAGCCAGGACTTTCAGCCCATGAGCCAATGATATATCTGCCGAGTGACACCGCCTAGGGCCACAATTAATGATTCTTAAGCTAAAAGTATATCCCAATAACATCTTCAGTATATATATTTGACAGGTTTGTTATCCATACATGACAGATCATTGGGAAGGAGAAAAGAAAACAGAAAATAGGAGATTTGGCGGGGAATTGGGCAACAAAATAGGTTATAATTGTAAGAAGTAATCTTTCTGGCCCAGCTTGTGTTACATAGTTGATGAGCATTGACCTTTGAACCAACTTGTAGGGTTGGATTCCTCTTCAGGGCTGATTCCGGGGATTCCCCTTAAATCCCCAATAGGGGGCATGCAGGAGTCAGTGGAACATTGATCCACTCTCATCATTGATGTTTCTTTCTCCCTTTCTCTGAAATCAATACAATATTCTAAAAAGTAAATGTAGGTCTGAGAAACAGCAGCTGTGTGTGAAGCCTCCCCCCACCAGCCAGAGGAGCCACCACAGTGGTGAACAGCACCCACCACAGGAGCTTCTGCCAACTGAGGAGCAGCTGCTACCACAACCGCCCGGGGAGCAACCACAGCCCGAGGAGCCACTGCCACTGCCACCGAGGGAACAGCCACTGAACAACTCAAAATCTAGATATGTCGGTGAGATCAAACATGGGTAGACAAAGAAACCCCCAAAGGAAAGAAAAGGAGGGCTTGCCAGAACCGCAGCTAAGCGATAGAGAGGCATGCAACATGAGAGAAAAAGAATTCAGAATAAGGGTCCTAGAGTGCATAAACTGGATGGAGGGAAAAATCAACAACTTATGTAAGACCCAAGAAGAAATGATGAGCGATATAGCTGCATAAAAAACACCATTGAAGGTATCAACAGTAGACCAGGAGAGGCACAGGACCGAATTAGTGAATTAGAAGACAAGGAAGCGAAACACACCTAAACTGTACTGCAATTGGAGAAAAAAATTAAAAGACAGGAGGAGAGCCTAAGGGAGCTTTGGGACAACATGAAACGAAACAACATACAAATAATAGGTGTGCCAGAACAACAGAAAGAGGAACAAGGATTAGAAAACCTATTTGAAGAAATAATATCAGAAAACTTCCCTGAGGTGGGGAAGAAAAAAGTCACACAAGCCCAGAGAGTCCCAAACAAGGTGAACCCGAAAAGACCCACAGCAAGACACATCATAATAACCATGGCAAATGTTCAAGACAAAGAGAGAATCTTCCAGACTTCAAGAGAAAGATGGAAATTTACATACAAGGGATCTCCTATTAGATTATCAAATGATGATCTGTTTATCAAATGATAAACAGAAACACATCAGGCCAGAAAAGAATGGACAGAAATTTACAAAATGATGCAAAGGACTGAATCCAAGAATACTCTATCCAGCAAGGCTATCATTCAAAATTGAAGGGGAAATAAGAAGCTTCACAGACAAAAAAGGCTAAGGGAGTTTATCACCACGAAGCCAGCAATGCAAGAAATGCTAAAAGGACTGGTGTAAAAAGAAGAAATTAAAAGCTAAGAAAGAAAACAGGCACAAATATTAGAAATGGCTACAAACAAGTACCTCTCAATAATAACTTTAAATGTAAATGGACTAAATGCTCCAATCAAAAGACATCGAGTGGCTGAATGGATCAAAAAACATGACCCATATATTTGCTGTCTACAAGAGACCCACCTCAGAATAAGGGACTCACATAGACTGAGAGTGAAGGGATGGAAAAATATCTTTCAGGCAAATGGAAATGAATAAAAGCTGGAGTAGCAATGAGATGATCTTTGAGATGATCTTTGTATCTGTAAAAATGAATTGATTGTTCTACGGTGTCTGCTACATCCCCTCTTGCTCTTTCATCAGTCTTCTTTTTCTACTCGTCTGCTTCACACATTTCTATCCTATTCGTTACCACGTATGTTCTGAGTTTTACTGTTTCTTGTTCCCACTTCTGTGCTGTATTCTCTAGTTCTTCACATTCCTTTAGAAGTGCTTCCACTGCTAAATGCTGTTGAGATGTCTTTTCTTTAACCAGACGTATAGATTTTGAAGATGAAGGTTGCACTTTTGCTATAAGAACATCATTAACCACGGTTTCAACTGGCTGGGGAGACTCTTCATCTTCTCCTAGGATTCTTTTCCAGAAGGATGTTGTCCTTAAACGCCAAATCATATTTCACACAGTTCAGTCTCAATGGGATAACCGTTGTGATGGAGTAAAACGGCCACCTATCCTCCCTTCTCCCCGCAGAACGCTGGCAGCAGGGCACATCACTGCAACGGACTGGGCTGAAGTGTGCATGCCCGGTAATGGGCTTAGTCCCCATTGGGCTTGCACAGTCACTTGGGCCATGCAGTGAGCCTTGTCATTTTCTTTTCTTTTTTTATTTCTTAACTCTTTCTTGACTTTGGCAAATTAAAATAGAATAAGTTAACAAGTATTTTTTTCCAAAAAATTTTTTGTTCAAAAATACTGTCAAAAATCCCTAGAAAGCTTTCAGTACTGAATATAACTATTAGCACAGTGTCCTTGGGGGTGTCCTTTACAAAAAGTGCATATTTTGTAAGAGGGAAAAAAAATAAAAATGTGTGGTCCTGCAACCTGGCCTTCCTGTGCCATCACCAGGGACGCCTGGGAGACAAAGAGGAGGAGGAGGCAAGGCTCCAGGGAGGCCACCCCGCCCCTCCCCCCCACACACACATGCTTTTTATTAACACAATTTGTCCTGAGATGAGGCAGAGATAAACACTTCAAAGGGTCAGGATTTCCTACAGAGTCCATTGTCAGAATGGGGGAATTACCCTATGGCTGTTCAGGTTTTTGGCCAGTAGGAGGCAATAACATAGATTAAGATGCCCTGGGCTGTCTGGCAGCCAGGAATCAATTTAATGTATCCTATTCAGGTTTGGGGAAATGCCCTCAGCCATTCCCAGTTGCAGCCCTGCTTTCACGCTGGAATTGGTCTCCAGCAGTACTCCAAACTTTATTTTTTTTTAAATTTTTTATTACAAAGGGTATTACATATGTGTCCATTCCCCCCCCCCAGTACTCCAAACTTTAAATGTAGTTAGGTAATATTTGTATACTTGAATATATTAAAAGAATTGATGTTTCCATATGTACAATTAACTTAGGTTATTCTTTATATTGAAGTCATCTGAAAAGAAAATATCGATGTGATTTTTATTCCCGTATCACTTGATGTTGCTATGTTTTATGCCTGGTGTTTATGTGAGTGAAATCATCGGGTTGATTGTTTCTATCTTAAAGATCTGTGACCGGTTGTATATTATATGGACTTACCTTGTGTACAGTTTTTCATGGAATAATGTATACATTGTAAGAGGCAGTATTTTCTTCTATTAGAAAATCAAGCTAGTGAATAAATCTTTAAAAAAAATTTTTTTAGTGCTCATTGAGTATATTTTTTCCACATTGAGGAGGAAACTAGTCTAGCAAGGTGTGTCAGGCCCTCAAAACTGTGAACAATGCATTGCCGTGGGTGTGGGGAGTGGAGGGGAGAGGTTGTTATCACTGTCCCCAGGACAAATCATCCATACATAGGGGCTTTCCTGTAAGCCCACAAAAAGGGGCAGAACCATATCTGCAAGACAATGACCCCAGAAGGTTATCTAAAAGGGGAAGCTTCTGCCTGTTACTTCACTCTGATTTGGAAATTATTCCCAGAGTCTACTAGTGTTAATAAATGGGGTCCCTCCCTTTCTCTAGGAATCGTGCTTGTATTTCTTTGCTCATCTGTAACAAGATCAGGTTGAGGAGCCTGCAACCTAGTTACCTGCCTTTGACGGAATTGAACCCAGGAACCTTCAGTCTGCAGGTCGACGCTTTATCCATTGAGCCAAACCAGGTAGGGCTGCATCAATCTTTTAAAATAGTTCTCGAGTTTTGTAAATGATGTCATCAAATTTACTTCCTTTTCTGTACCAATATGTTCAGCTAAAAACTTTTAGAGGGCATGTCAATTTGTGGTTTTGATGTTAAGGTGACCAGAGCTACACTGAGGACAGTGCAGTCTGTGTAATAGATTTTCCATAATTAAGAGGAATATTGCAATAACAGTGACATTGTTGTACCCAGGATGCTGAATTGGCATGAACTGTGCAGGTGGAGAGAGGACACGTTTCCCAGGCTGCACTGCTGGCTGAACTCAGAAAAATTAATTCTATTTCTTTCATTTCTCATTTTCTGTGGCTCTCTTGCTTTTCACTTTGTCTTCTACGCTGCCATTCTTTTTGCAGTGCTATGCCCACAGCATGTAAAGCTTCCTGTCCCACATCAGCCTTTCAAGCCCCTGTAACTTCCACACAGTAGTTGGGAATTTATAATGCAATGACTGACTTCCACACAGTAGTTTGAAACTTATAATGCAATGACTGACATACCACAATTTGGCATCTATGTACTTTATAATTGAAATGATTTTTCTTGTTTTCATTTTCATTGGAAAGAAACCTTAATAATTTCTCAGTGTTATCCCGTGAACTTCTTTATTGGGGTGAAATTAACTCATGTTAAACAGGTTTTAGTCCCATTTTTTATATATATTTGTATTTATTTAATATATTTTATTGCTTTCAGAGAGGAAGGGAGAGAGAAAGATAGAAACATCAATGATGAGAGAATCATTGATTGGCTGTTCTCCTGTATGTCCCCTACTGGGGGGGGGGGCGGAATCGAGCCTGTAAACCCGGGCATGTGCCCTTAGCCGGAATGAAACCTGGGACTCTAGCCTACAGGCGGATGCTCTATCCACTAAGCAAAACCGGCTAGGGTTCTGTTCTCTCTTGAATGTAGCCTAATGTTCCCCATTTTTTCTAGAGGAAACCCAGAGACCATGGCAGCTCTGCCATTGAAACCTTTTCTGTTTTTGGATGCAAAGTTATTTTGTATACTCACAGCCTGACCCGAGATTTCAACATTTTATTTTCATGGCACACGTGAAGAAAATACTGAAACTGAGTGGGACCACTCAGAATGTATAATTTGTCAATCTGCTAAAAAAAAAAAAAAAGATTGATTTTGATCCATACGCACCACACAGCTGTTACTGTGTTTGCTGTTGTCACTTATTTTATTTGATAATCTATGGGTAATGTAGTCTTTGTTATTGACTAAGCAGTCACTAATTGTTTTTAAAACAATTTTAAACAATTCTTGCAGCACACCAGTTTGTCCATATGACAGTCCTGTTTCTTATGGGTTCAAACAGCGAGATAGACCACCGACTCAAAATTTAAATTTAAGAGCCTTCATTAAGCTGGCCAGCTGACTACAATTGTGTCCCTCCCATAGGAGCCTCACAACTTGCAGTGTTGACCGAGAGTACTGCAAGACCTTTTATCTGCAAAGACTTCAAAGTATTTTTTGATTTTTATAAAAACAAACTGCAAAGCGGTTCATTAGCCGTTCCTGGTACTGGCAGGGTAAAAAGTTTACATAAAATTTAGGAGCAGGTTCACACCTGGCTGGGTTCAATCATAACACATTGCTTTTCTATTGAGATAATTAGATATTTTTCTCTCCCGTGGTCCCTTCCCCGCAGCCTACTCAGAAATTCTTCTTTGTCAGGCCTCTGCCCTAGCACATTCCCTACTGGTCTTATATTTTTTTAAAATATATTTTATTGATTTTTTACAGAGAGGAAGGGAGAGAGAGAGTTAGAAACATCGATGAGAGAGAAACATCGATCAACTGCCTACTGCCCATCTCCTACTGGGGATGTGCCCATAACCCAGGTACATGCCCTTGACCGGAATCGAACCTGGGACCCTTCAGTCCACAGGCCAACGCTCTATCCACTGAGCCAAACCGGTTTTGGCCCGAATCAAATCTTTGATTCAGCGTCCTCCTCTAAGATTCTGGAATATTGGGTGTGTAGGACTGTGAGCTTGACAGCTTGGATTCAGTCTTGGATAAAATTGAGGAGACACCTGAGCAGGCAAGGGTCCGAAAATGAGACCTACCTTTAGGAGAAGGAGGGGCCCTGCCACAGCAGATAGGAGGGTTGTGAGCCACGGGGACCAGGAGAACAAATTCTCATACCAGTTCCCCTCTGCCCTACGGGCCTCTTCTGTGTCCATCAGCCATTTCCTTAACTGACTTAAACTTTCTCTGATTACCCCGGAGTGGTTAGTGTAGAAGCAGCACGCCTCCCCTAATGCTAGACACAGTCGCCGTTGTTTCAGGAAAAGTAGGTCGAGTCCCCTCCTGTTCTGTAAGACTACTTCACCTAAGGACCCTACTGATTCCTCCAACTGTCCTATGGATTTTTCTAGGGTACTCAGGTATTGGTCAATTTGATTACCCAATTCTTTGTAATTTTGATGTCCTGTCACTAGGGTGGCTGTCCCTACCGCTGTGGATCCTGCAATTCCGAGTCCTATGAGTAGGGAAACCAGAACCGGGGCTCTTAATCAGCCCAGGCTCTATGAGGAGGTGTTCCCTTCCTCCTTCCCCTGAGTCATAATACACTTGTGGCAGGATTTGAGTTAAGACGCACAGCCCTGGCTCGGGCCCAGTCTGGAGGTTTAGGGAGAGTATGCAAGGGGTGATTCAGGTGATGCATGCCCACCAGGTACCATTTGGGGCCACCAGGAACAAGGGGGCTTGGACCCTGGTCTCTCCGGAAGTTGGAGTGTCTGGTTACAATTTTCTGCATAGGGGGAATCCGGGAGGGAGTAATTGGCAGGTGCGAAACACAGTCCAGCTCCAGTAATATCACCTAAAGTTAATCCCCTCCTTCCATTTTCCCATGCACATAGTCCCGGGGTTTCTGCATCCGTGGACACGTTGCGGACGTGGGTCGCACTTGCCCCAAATGGAGCTGAACCTCCGATCCCTACATAATAGGGGGGCTCGGGGTTGAGGCACAACCAGCAGTTCGCAGTAAGGTCAGGCACACTTTTGTTCAGAAGTTGGAATGAGGCTTCCAGCGGCGCGAAAATTTCTGGTCTCAGCAGAGCTCCCCGAGGCGGAGGCCAGGTTACTGCATCCCGGGGACTTGCCTCAGTCTTTGATGATGGTGCTGGTGGGCTCGTCACACGTGGGGCTGGGCTTGGTCTCCTGACCTCGGGTCGCTGATGGGCCAGGGGGCCAATTGGGTTGGGCAGTCCGGGTATTTCCCGTCGCTGGATCCCCAGGGTCTGGTCCAGAGACATATAGCCCCAATCCCCATGTCTTTCCCCCGGTCCAGTCTTTAGCGCAATATGCTACTGGTCTGATGACAATGGGGTTGCAGTTTCCAACAGTACAGTTCCTTTCCGGGGCCCCTGGCTGCACCTGTCGGGTGAATCCTATGTCCTTGTCCGGAAGCTTCGGGAGCCATTTGGCGTAGGTTTCACAGCCCCACTGTCCACAATAATAATCCCCCTGGTCCCCACACTTCAGAAAGGGAATCCTGGGCTGGCACGGGCACACATATAGGGGAGTTCGCCATAGTTGTTGCTCAGTCCCTGGGGTCCCGCAGTCATAGGTGGTTGTGGCCCTGTGTGTAGCCATTCCCCCGGGGATCTCCAGCTGTGACCCGGCTGGGCCCAAATTCATGAGCCTGGGTCTGTCCTGGGGCAGGTTCCAATCCTCCCCGAAGAGGCTACAGAGGTCAAACTGGAGAGTCGGTTCACCGGTGCCCCTTTTTCGGGCCAGTACTACCCCGTCCTTGGTGTGGATCACCTCCCAGGCATAATGTGTGGCCTGGTGGGAAAGGGGCTTATCGAACCTCCACATGACAGCGAGCAGCAGTAGATAGATCATGAGGCAGGTACTAGTTTCACCTTTAGTGGGTCCTGGGTTAGTTTCACTTTCCACCTCCGGGCGCTGTCACTGCTGTCAGCCGGCTTCACTTGGGTGCGATGGATCCAGTGCCTCTTTCCTGCAACTTTGATGGCGGTTAGAGTGCTCAGCACCACCTGGTAGGGTCCAACCCATCTTAGGTTCCAGGCTGCCAGGGTCGTGACACTTCACCCAAATGCAGACATGATATAAAAACGACAGAAACATGACATGAAAACAACAAAAACATGATATGAAAAAAAGCATGATATAAAAACAATAGTGATGCAAACAATGACTGATAAAGTGATTAAACTTATTCTAATATCTCCCTGTACACCACATTAAGAGTGAAAACACTTTCAGAGTGCTTGGCTAATTTCCCTTGTATTTAACTGTAACGTCACATGCTCTTCAATAAAGCAACATATAACTGACCATGTGCAAAAATGGGTTCAGGTAGGAATATGCCTACTTTGTCTAGAATTTGTCCTTGTGATTTTTTAAAATATATATCTTATTGATTTTTTACAGAGAGGAAGGGAGAGGGATAGAGAGTTAGACACATCCATGAGAGAGAAACATCCATCAGCTGCCTCCTGCACACCCCCTACTGGGAATGTGCCTGCAACCATGGTACATGCCCTTGACCAGAATCGAACCTGGAACCTTTCAGTCCACAGGCTGACGCTCTAGTCACTGAGCCAAACCATTAGGGCTGTCCTTGTGGTTTATTAATAGTCATCACAAATTTGGCATCACCAGAAACTGTTGTCGAATCAATTTAAATGGGAGGCCATTGTCAGATGGGGATTAATTCTTGGAATCAGAACAACCTCTCCCTCTGCAGATCCTGTTAATACTTCAGCTTCAATAATGTTAGTTCGTAATCTTTTGATAATAAATCTGGTACCATTACAAAGACCCCATTTACCACTGAGATTTCTCAATGGCATGATGATTGCACCCACTTTCAATCTTAATTTATGAAATGGCATTCCCGAAGGAATAATACTATTAAGAAATTGGATGGGAAAATTTTCCTTTAGAGCATCATCTGTGGAATCAATGGAATTATCACTCAAATATGTATGAAAATCGACATCGAGTATATCCCAATTTTCTTCATTTAATTTTTGAACATGCTCATTTTTTGGACAAAGAATTGCACGTTTATTATCTATAGCAGTGGTTCTCAACCTTAGCTGCACATTAGAATCACCTGGGAATCTTTTAAACATCCTGATTTCTGGGCCTCATCCACCGGAAATTGTTTCTTTGTTATGGGGTGGGGCCATTACATGAGTAACAAAGGAACAGAATTTCCAGAGGATGAGGTAAGGCTCTGGCTTAGGCTCTGGCCCGCCCCCATCGCGGAGCCGCTCAGCTCAGGCTCTGGCCCCGCCCACCCCGCAGGGAGGCGCATGCGCAGTTCCTGGCAGACGCGGAAGCGGCTGTGGAGGGGAAGGTGGCGGTTCCCCTGAGGAGGGTGTTTGTCTTTAAAGCTGACGCTCCCGTCCCCCTCCCCACAGGGAAGGCTGAGGGCGCTGCCGGCGCTGGAGTCCTTGTTGGGGTCCCCGCCCCGGAGCCTCTCAGCGGTGAGTCCGGTCCCGGGAGGCTGCGCGGTGCGGGCGCCACGTGCCTTTGGGAGGAAACGGAGGCCCCGGCCCGGGGTCTCTCCGCCTGTGGCTGTGGCCACCGCCTGCCGCGCGGTTTTCCTGCTGAAAACCGTTCCCGGGGCCGCCGGTGCTCCCCGCGGGGCTGAGAGTCTGGGTCAGGGGGTTCCCGCCCTTTGGCCCCTCCCCCCGCTGGTGCTTTCCGCCTAAAGAGCCCGGATGGCTCCCGGCCTGGGAGTCTGCACCCCACCTCCTAGCCCACCTCAAAGTCTTGGGAAACCTGCACGTGTACAAGTTCCTGCTTCTCCCCCTCCCACTGCCCACATGTCTCAGGGCTGCTGGGTCGGGCTCTGGTTCCCAGCGCCCCTGAAAACAGCGCTGGGGCAGCCTGGGAGGCCGAGGAGGGACCTAAAATGCCGGTCTGGGCCCCCAGGGCAGGCTTTGTTCAGGGAAGGGAAGGGGAGCTCTGTTGGGTTGGGGGTTCAGCAGAGCAGCACATGTGCTCATTCCTGTAGGACTTTGTGGAAGTGTTTGACACATGAAGACAGAAAAAAACACCTCAGTGTGGTCTCCATGTAGGAGCTCATTGTTCCTCACTCTCTCCTGTGACAAAGGACAGGAGGGGGTGTCCTTTTCCTCATTTCCAGGTCCTTCTTACTGAGTGTGAGGGGAGCTGATTAACAGGCTGTGAGGACGCCTTTGAAGGCACACTCTTTGACTCAACATATTGTGTCCTGAGGAAACAACCCAGACCCCATCAGGACCAGGACCAAATGGCTGCTTCTGAGGTAAAAGATGTGTCCTGGGTCAGAGGCTCTGTTTGCTTTTCCTCTAACATTTGTTGATATATTTATTTGTCTTTCCCTCTGCCCCTGTTACACTCTGTCCTGTTACCTACAGCTAGCTCATTCACAGTGCTACTTTTCCCTCTAGTTTGTCAACCCTAAACCCCCCTTGCTGTCCCTGCTCTTGCTCCCCCAATTCTTTCTGAACTGATCTGTCTGAAGTGCCTTCCCTTTGTTGCCCCCACTTCTGTTCACCAGGACCTCTCTCCTTCTTAGCTCCCCTTCATCTCTCTGGGGCTCCTTCCTATCTTCCATATTTCTCTACTTCTGTTGTTCTTGCCTTTGCAGATTGTTTTCCTTTCCTCATTTCTTTCCTTTTTTCTTGTGACTTTCAACACCAACAATTTCTAAATTTCCCTTTCTCTTTTTTAGTATTTGTTTTTATTAATTTCAGAATGGAAAGGAGAGGGAGAGAGAGGTAGAAACATCAATGAGCAGACAGAATCATTGATCAGCTGCCTCTTCCACACCCCTCACTGGGGATCAGTTCTGAAACCTGGAATGTGCCCTGACCGGGAAAGGAACCCCGCTCTCCTGGCTCAGAGGTCAACGCTCTACCTCTGAGCCTCATTGGCCCAGCTATATTTCTCTCTATTTTCACAGAGCCTTCTCTGCCTTCATTTTATGCAGCCTCCAGAAGGTCAGGAAGCATTCCCACCTTTAATTAATGACTCTCAACTACTCAAAACATCCTTTTTATGACAGATCCACCTGGGAAGGCATCCATGTCTAACATCCCTATTGGGATGGGGTCAGAGGCTCTTGTGTCTGGCAGTCAGACATCCTAGCGCTCATGAGGAGGCAGGGGAGGCTCCCACCACCACCACTGTACTTGCAGCCATCAACCTGGCTTGTGGCTGAGCAGAGCTCCCCCTTTTGGAGCCCACTGACCACCAGAGTGCAGCTCCTGCATTGAGCGTCTGCCCCCTGGTGGTCAGTGTGTGTCATAGTGACCAGTCATTCCCAGTATTTCTGCTGTTAGGGTCAGTTTGCATATTACCCTTTTAATATAAAGGATAGAGGCCTGTTGCACGGGTGGGGGCCGGCTGGTTTGCCCTGAATGATGTTCTGGATCAGGGTGGGGGTCCCTCTTGGGTGCCTGGCCAGCCTGGATGTGGGGCTGATGGCTGTTTTCAGGCTGGCCACACCCCCTTTAGGACTGGGGTGCCTGGCCAGTCTGGGTGAGGGGCTGAGGGCCGTTTTCAGGCTGGCCGGTGACTGAAGCTCCCAGCCTCCTTTTTTCTTTTTCTTCTGGGCTTTATTTGCCTTTTTTAAAAATTTTTTTTATTGTTCTATTGCTTAAAGTATTACAAAGCGTATTACATATGTCTCCTTTTTTCCCCGCCCTTAAGAATCCCCTGGCCTCCCCTACTCCCCAGTGTCTTATGTCCATTGGTTATGCTTATATGCATGCATACAAGTCCTTCAATTGATCTCTTACTCCCCCTTCCCACCCCACAACCCTCCCAGCCTTCGCTCTGTAGTTCGACAGTCTGTTCGAGGCTGCTCTGCCTCTGTATCTATTTTTGTTCATAAGTTTATAATGGTCTTTATTATCCATAAATGAGTGAGATCATGTGGTATTTTTCCTTCATTGACTGGTTTATTTCACTTAGCATAATGCTCTCCAGGTCCATCCATGCTGTTGCAAATGGTAAGAATTCCTTCTATTTTACACCAGCATAGCATTCCATCGTGTAGATGTACCACAGTTTTCTAATCCATTCATCTACTGATTGGCATTTAGGCTGTTTCCAGCTCTTAGCTATGGTGAATTGTGCTGCTATGAACATAGGGGTGCATATATCCTTTCTGATTGGTGTTTCTGTTTTCTTGGGATATATTCCTAGAAGTGGGATCACGGGGTCAAATGGGAGTTCCATTTTTAGTTTTTTGAGGAAACTCCATACTGTCTTCCACAGCGGCTGCACCAGTCTGCAATCCCATCAGCAGTGCACAAGTGTTCCTTTTTCTCCACATCCTCTCCAGCACTTGTGCTCTGTTGATTTGTTGATGAGAGCCATTCTGTCAGGTGTGAGATGGTACCTCATTGTTGTTTTCATTTGCATCTCTCACATGATTAGTGACTTTGAGCATGTTTTCATATGTCTCTTGGCTTTCTGAATGTCCTCTTTTGAAAAGTGTCTCTTTAGGTCCTTTGCCCATTTTTAAAAAAATATATTTCATTGTTTTTTTTACAGAGAGGAAGGGAGAGGAAATAGAGAGGTGGAAACAAGGATGAGAGAGAAACAGCGATCAGCTATCTCATGCACACTCCCTCCTGAGAATGTGCCCCCAACCAAGGTACATGCCCTTGAGCAGAATCGAACCTGGGACCCTTGAGTCCGTAGGCTGACGCTCCATCCACTGAGCCAAACCAGTTTGGGCCTTTGCCCATTTTTTGATTGGATTGTGTATCTTCCTTTTGTTAAGTTGTATGAGTTCCCTATAAATGTTGAAGCTTAAACCATTATCGGTCATACCATTGGCAAATATGTTCTCCCTTGCAGTGGGCTTTCTTGTTGTTTTGTTAATGGTTTCTTTTGCTGTGCATAAGCTTTTTATTTTTTGTATTTTAATTTTTTAAAATATATTTTATTTTATTTTTAATTTAATTTTATTTATTTATTTTTTTTAAATTAAATCTTTATTGTTCAGATTATTACATTTGTTCCTCTTTTTTCCCCCCATAACTCCCCTCCTCCCAGTTCCCGCCCCACCCTCCGCCCTCACTCCCCACCCAGTGTCCTCATCCATAGGTGCACGATTTTTGTCCAGTCTCTTTCCGCATCTCCCACACCCCTTTCCCCCACAAGAATAGTCAGTCCATTTCCTTTCTATGTCCCTGATTCTATTATGATCACCAGATTATTTATTCACTTATTTCTTAGATTCACTTGTTGATAGATGCATGTTTGTTGTTCATAATTTGTATCTTTACCTTTTTTTCTTCTTCCTCTTCTTAAAGGATACCTTTCAGCATTTCATATAATCCTGGTTTGGTGGTGATGAACTCCTTTAGCTTTTCCTTATCTGTGAAGCTCTTTATCTGACCTTCAGTTCTGAATGATAGCTTTGCTGGATAAAGTAATCTTGGTTGTAGGTTCTTGGTATTCTTTTTTAAAATATATTTTATTGATTTTTTACAGAGAGGAAGGAGAGGGATAGAGAGTTAGAATCATCAATGAGAGAGAAACATCGATCAGCTGCCTCCTGCACACCCCCTACTGGGATGTGCCCGCAACCAAGGTACATGCCCTTGATCGGAATCAAACCTGGGACCCTCGAGTCCTCAGGCTGCCACTCTATCTGGCTAGGGCTAAGCTTTTTATTTTGATGTAGTCCTATTTGTTTCTTTTTCTCTTTAGTTTCCAATGCCCTAGGAGCTGTATCGGTGAAGAAATTGGTTTGGCATATGTCTGAGATTTTGTGGCCTTTGGATTCTTCTAGTATTTTTATGGCTTCCCGTGGTACATTTAAGTCCTTTATCCATTTTGAGTTTATTTTTGTGTATGGTGTAAGTTGGTGCTCTACTTTCATTTTTTTGCATGTATCTGTCCAATTTTCCCAGCACCATTTATTTATTCAAGAGACTGTCTTGACTCCATTGCATGTTCTTGCCTCCTTTGTCAAATATTAATTGAGCATATTGGCTCAGATCAATTTCTGGGTTCTCTATTCTGTTCCATTGATCTATATGTCTGTTCTTGTGCCAATACCAGGCAGTTTTGAGAACAGTGGCTTTGTAGTACAGCTTGATATCTGGTATTAGCATCCCACCTTCTTTGTACTTTCTCCAGATCGCTGCAGCTATTCGAGGTCTTTTTTATTCCAGCTGAATTTTTGGAGAGTTCGTTCTAGGTCTGTGAAATATGTTGTTGGCATTTTAATGGGAAGTGCGTTGAATTTATAGATTGCTTTGGGTAGTATGGACATTTTAATGATGTTGATTCTACCAATCGGTGAACACAGCATGTTCTTCCATCTGTTTGTGTCTTCCTCTATCTCTCTTTTCAACGTCCTATAGCTTTCTGAGGAGAGGTCTTTTACCTCTTTAGTTAAGTTTATTCCTAGGTAGCTTAATTTTTTTGGTGCGATGGTAAATGGGATTGTTTTTTGAGTCTCTCTTTCTGTAAGTTCACTATTGGTGTAAAGAAATGCCTCAGATTTCTTGGCATTAATTTTGTATCCTGCTACATTGCCGAATTCATTTATTAAGTCTAATAATATTTTGATGGAGTCTTTAGGGTTTTCTACGTACAATATCATGTCATCTGCTTTCATTCTTAGCTTTTTATTTCTTCTTTTTATACCAGTCCCTTTAGCATTTCTTACATTGCCGGCTTGGTGGTGATAAACTCCCTTCGCCTTTTTTGTCTGTGAAGCTTCTTATTTCCCCTTCAATTTTGAATGATAGCCTTGCTGGATAGAGTATTCTTGGATTCAGTCCTTTGCTTTGCATCTTTTTGTAAATTTCCGTCCATCCTTTTTGGCCTGATGTATTTCTGTAGAGAAATCATTTGATAATCTAATGGGAGATCCCTTGTATGTAACTTTCCGTCTCTCTGTTGCAGCCTGTAAGATTCTCTCTTTGTCCTGAACATTTGCAATGGTAATTATGTTGTGTTTTGGTGTGGGTCTTTTCGGGTTCACCTTGTTTGGGGCTCTCTGTGCTTGTGTGACTTTTTTCTTTCCCACCTCAGGGAAGTTTTCTGATATTATTTCTTCAAGTAGGTTTTCTAATCCTTGTTCCTCTCTCTGTTGTTCTGGCACCCCTATTATTCGTATGTTGTTTCGTTTCATGTTGTCCCATAGCTCCCTTAGGCTGTCCTGTCTTTTAATTTTTTTCTCCAAATGCAGTTCAGTTTGGGTGTGTTTTGCTTCCCTTTCTTCTAATTCACTAATTCGGTCCTCTGCTTCTCCTAGTCTACTGTTGATACTTTCAATGGTGTTTTTTATGGCAGCTATATCACTCTTCATTTTCTCTTGGTTCTTACCTAAGTTATTGATTTTTTCATCCACTTCTTTTTGATTCTTAAATAAGTTGTTGATTTTTCCATCTGTTTCCTCTTGATTCTTGCATAAGTTGTTGATTTTTTCCTCCATCCGGCTTATGCACTCTAGGACCTTAATCTTCATTTCTTCTTCTATAGTGTGCATGCCTCTGTTTCACTTAGCTGCTTTTCTGGCGAGCCCTCCTTTTCTTCCCTTTTGGGGTTTCTTTGTCTGCCCATGTTTGATCTCATCGATATATCTAGACGTTGAGTCGTTCAGTGGCTGGTCCTCGGGTGGCAGTCGCTCCTCGGGCCGCGGTTGCTCCTCTGGCAGTTGTGGTAGCAGCTGCCCCTCAGTTGGCAGAGGCTCCTGTGGTGGGTGCTGTTCACCACTGTGGTGGCTCTTCTGGCTGGTGGGGGTAGGCTTCAGGCACAGCTGCTGTTCCTCAGACAGAGGGTGTGGTGATCACCAGGCTGCTCTTCCTTGAATGGGGGCGAGCTACACACGCAGCTGCTACTCCTTCGAATTGTTACTTTTCATCTCTTAAGCGGCCTCAGGGCAAGGTGTTTTCCAATAGGGTTGTCAACAGTCTTCTCCCCAGCAACACAGATGTCTTTCCCCCCAGGTAAGGCAGATGTCTTTGTGGCTGTGTGAGGGAATGACTGAGTCGACGAAACTTGGGGTGTCTGCCTTCTGAGCTCTATCCCCCGAGTCCCCAGTGCTGGCTTCTGCTCTCACAGCTCCAGTCCACTTTACCCCCCCTTTGCCAGAGCACAAGGTGGGTGGCTCCACAGGGAATGTTTGTGCCTTGGCCCTTTAAGAGGGTGCCTGAACATTCAGCTGCCACTCCCTGGCAGACAAAACCCCACTGCTTTTGACAGCTTGATGTTATGTGGATACCTTCCTCAGTTTGGTGCTCTCTGCTGGGAAGCCCAGCTCCGGGATTAGATCCCAGAATTCTCAGTGGCTCCCCTCCCCGACCCCATCCCCCAACCAGCTGAGATATCTCTCTGGGACTTCAGTTGCCATCTCTGGGTCACGTCTCTGCCCCTCCTACCTGTCTCTATGCCAGCTCCAACTTCGGTCCTTTGATGTCAGGGTTCTCTTCTGTGAGTTTTCTGTTGATTATTCAGGAAGCCTTCTCATATTTCAGTTGTAATTATAACTTGTTCCTGGTAGCACGACCATTAACATCCTCCTACTCGGCCACCATTTTTAATCTCCTATTTACCTTCTATAATTGAAACTTTGTTGCCATCACTGGAGCTGAGAGCCGGCTCCAGATCTGACTTTGCGGCCTGCTAAAAGCAGGTATCTCAGGTTTGTTTACCTGCTATAATTGAAACGTTGTTGCTTTCAGAGCTCAGAGACGGGCCACAGCATGCGGGGAACCTTGGCTTCCTCCATCACTGGAACATGCAAGCCTCCTGCTTGCTTCAGGTGCGTGGCTGCCGGCCGCCATCTTTGTTGGTGGTTAATGTGTATATCTCCCTGATTAGCCAATAGGAACCGTAGCAAAGGTATGGTCCATTACCGTTTTTGTTTTTTGTTTTTTAAAATATATTTTTCTTGATTTTTTTACAGGGAGGAAGGGAGAGGGACAGAAAGTTAGAAACATCGATGAGAGGGAAACATCGATCAGCTGCCACCTGCACACCTCCCACTGGGGATGTGCCCGCAACCAAGGTACATGCCCTTGACCGGAATTGAACCCAGGACCCTTCAGTCCGCAGGCCAACGCTCTATCCACTGAGCCAAACTGGCTAGGGCCAATTACCCTTTTTTCTTTTATTCGATAGGATGTTCAGTGTCATTAAATTTCTACAGCAACTTTCCACTAATGATACATAAAAATTTTGAAGGAAATGTAGTAAGAAAAATTAGTTCCCTCAGGCTGGTGTGTATCAGTGGTGGAGGGTTGGATTCCTGGTTTAGGGCAGGTAGGTCCTGGGTACATGTGGTAGGCAGGCAACCCATGCATCTCTGTCTCTTTCACATTGATGTGTGTGTGTGTGTGTGTGTGTGTGTGTGTGTGTGTGTGTGTCTGTCTCACCCTTTCCCTTTTGTGCTTCTACCTCCCTGCCTCCCACTCTGCAAAACTCAATAGAAGAAAACTCCAGGGTGAGGATTTACAACCACACCAAGGAAACAGTAGGTCTTAACTTGTTTTTATCCTTATGTTTCTGTCCTTATTGGGCTTATAAAGCAAAAAGGGGAACATACACAAATACATTCATGAAATTTATGGAATCACCTAATCATCTTGATTTCATACTTATAATATGTGTGTCTCTGTGCCTAAATTGTTAACATTATTTCAAGTATTTTTTCAAGTATATTTGTATGGATTTCAGAAAGGAAGGGAGAGGTAGAGAAAGATAGAAACATCAATCATGATAGAGAATCATTGAACGGATGCTTCCTACACACCCCACACTGGGGATCGAGATGGCAATTTTGTTGTGTTTCCTGATCAGATATCCAACCAGTGAAATCTTGGTAAATGGGTCTGCGCCAAACCACTGGGCAACACCAGTTGGACCAGGCAGAATAATCTTGTTCTAAGATTACTCATAGTAAATTTCCAACTAGGATTGTGGTTCCTATCTGTCCTATTCCATGAGAACTGGATTCCATTAACAAAACCTTTTAGTTCAAAGTTCTGTAGGAATTATTTAATATGTTTTCTATTCCTGTGTATTAGAAGTATGGCACATGATTTGGAAACATTGGCATCACAAGTAAAAAGTGAGTTTGTGACATGAGTGGAAACATAGGCCCCATCTCAGAACCTGGATCAGAATCTATGTCTTTACAGAAGTTTATTTTGCTATGGTTTGCTTCAACTTGAGAAGAAGTCCATAAACTCCAACCCATCATTGCATTTCCATCTGAGAAACATACCCCACAGGCCCTTAATGATGCAAACGCAGCACTCAGAAATCCGTATGCTTGTATCCACACATTAATTTAATTAATTTATTTTTAATATATTTTTATTGATTTCAGAGAGAAACGAGAGGGAGAGAACATTGGTGAGAGAGAATTCGTGATCGACTGCCTCCAATACACCCCCTCCTTGGCATTGAGTCTGCATCCCACATCCCTGTCTTGTGCCCTTCACAGGAATTGAACCTGCGACTCTTCAGTCTGCAGGCCCACCCTCTATCCACTGAGCCCACTGAGCCAAACCAGCTATGGCCATGACTTAATTTTAAAGTTTATTTTCTTATACAGGAAAATCTAAACCCTGGATCTATGGATATGTGTCATAAACATTTGTCAATGTTAGCATACATATCAGAGAATGTTACATGGGCAAAGTTATCTGATTCAGGATACTCCCCTAGGTCCAAACCTCTTCTGACACTGTTTTCATGTTGGGTGACTTTGTGTACACTTCTGGTGACCTCTTGGTAAATGTTTCTTATCTTTCAGGGACCAGTGACCTTCAGGGATGTGGTCATAGATTTCTCTCAGGAGGAGTGGGATTTCCTGGACCCAGCTCAGCGGAAATTGTACCTGGATGTGATGTTGGAGAACTACAGCAACCTGGTGTCCGTGGGTAAGGATGACTTCCTTCCTGAGTTCCTACTCTACCCGCAGGTTTTTGTTTCCTTTATGATTTTAACATCTCCATGGCCTTCACTTTTCTGTGGTAGATTCTTGGCTCTCAAAGAACACGTTGGTCCGTAGCTAGTTTGGCCCAATGGATAGATCACCGGCCTTCTGACTGAAAGGTTCCAGTGTCGATTCTGTTCAAGGGCAAATGCCAGAGTTGTGGGCTTGCTCCCCTGTATGGGGTGTGCAGGAGGCAACCGATCAATGATTCTCTCTCCTGATTAATGTTTCTGTCTCTGTCTCCTGTCTTCCTGTCTAAAAGGAATAAATATATATAGTTTTTTAAAAAGGAACAAATGGGGAATTCCTTGGTGTAGAAAAGAAACACTTTTTGATATATGTGAATTAGGAACTCAGTGTTTGCACACATCACATTTTGTCTATACTAATGATGGTAATATCAGAAAGTAATATTTTAAAAATCATTTTCTAGAATATTCTATAGTCTACACTAGAGGCCTATTCCACGAAATACATGCATGAGAAGGGTCCTTAGGCCTGGTCTCCACCCTCCCCACCTCCTCCTTCCATCCCTCTATTAGTGCCCCACCGCTATCTCTCCTCTCCATCCTTCTTCTGGACCGCCCATGGTGGTCAGCGCACATCATAGGGAGTGATGGCACTCCTGCTCTCCGAATCATACTCCCAAGAGGACAGTTTGTATATTAGCCATATGCTGGGGTCCAGCCCCAGCAGGTCCAGGGGTCCCCAAAGGTGTGGACAAAGTCAACGAAGAAGGGATGACACGGAGACAGCGTTCAGTTGATCAGTAGCCTTGCCAGGATCTCTAGCCACAATCTCCAGCCAAGTTCTTTGTCCATGTTCTCTTACTAGGTTCTCCGTGTTCTCCAGCCAGGTTCTGTAGCCATGTTCCCTCGCTAGGTTCTCCAGCCAGTTTCTGTCCAGGTTCTCCAGCCAGGTTCAGTCACCAGGTTCTAGTCAGGTTCTCTTGCCATGTTCTATCCAGGTTCTGTAGCCAGGTTCTGTCTCTAGGTTCTTCTGCCAGGTTCTTTCTCTAGGTTCTGTCTCCAGTTTCTGTCCAGGATCTTTTGCCATGTTCTCTCCAGCGAAGTTCTTCTGTCTCTAGGTTCTGTGTAGGTTCTGTGTCTAGGTTCTGTGTCCTGTTGTCTTGTTACATCTGTATTTATACCAGTTGATTCCAATCCTATCAATCTCTATTCCAAAGGTTAGGGCGTTTCTTATCTCCATTCCAGGGGTAAAGATTATGTAGCTTAAGCATGATTGTTCATAGGTAAAGTGATTAATTACCCGCTTGGCACTTAGTTAAGGGGTTTTATTCCCTCCCTCACTTCAGGGGAAAATCCCTACCTGGGGAAACAACCTTTCTCAGAGAGGTGACCTTGGTTAAAACACATAGTGCCAAGAAGGTGAGCAAACATATTAAGAACAGTCTTCCATATATGCCAGGTGCCTTGAAACAGCAAGGATGGACCGGCTCCCGACAGCCACATATATGTGTTGTTTGTGTGTGTGTGTGTGTGTGTGTGTGTAATAGACAAATAGGATAATTGCCCGTACCTTCGCTACGCCTCCCATTGGCTAATCAGTGTGATATGCAAATTAGCACCAACAAATATGGCGGTTACTTTTCATACGTAGGCGCGAAGCGGATTAGCGAAGACTGAAGGCAGCTCCGGCAGGAGCAGCAAGAGGCCTTTAGGCGGCTCTGGTGGGAGCGAAGGTCTGGGTCCTTGACCACCAGGCCAATATTCAGTGCTGTCCAGCTTTGACTACAGTGGGTGAAATACTGTGCAAGAGATAGCCTTATGGGGAAGGACTTACTTCATTGGTGCTTTGGTGCTCACTGAGTATGCCCCTTGAGTGTATCACTTACAATGTGAAGAGTTGTAATCTGGTATGGTCTCACACTGACCACTGGATACACTGGCTCTTGGATCTCTAAGGAGATGCAAAGTGAGGCATTGCTTGGGGCACCCAACAGGAGCTTCAGAGAGATCTGCAGATTCCTTCTCTTTGTATCGGATTTGGAAGTGCCCAGATGAGGTCCAGCTGTGAAGCAAGGCAGGCTGCCGTTGTTGCCAGTTCTTGGGCCTTTTTTTTTTGATAACTTTGGAGGTCCCTGACCTAGCTGAAGATTGCTTGACAGGTTTTAGGCCGAGAATGGACAGGCCTTTCCTATGCAAAAGCCACTGCCCACAACTTGGGTGTGGTATTAAATTGGGTAGGGTGGGGTCTCTGGGAATCTTCAGGGCAGAGCAAACAGCAATGGCTGCCAATCATTGCTGTACCTGTGAGATCCCAGCAAAGGAAACATGACTGGTTCAAGCACATCTGTTTGGAAGAAAGTTTCCTCTGTGTTCCTGCCCTGATGCCAGAAAGTCCAGTTTTTTTTGTTATATATCTGTGTCCCCCTGACTCTCACAAGGCACTAGAGCTCAGAGCAGTCGGAAGCTTGTATCTCCTTCTAAATTAAAAAAGCGACACACCCGGGTACCAGCCCTTTCCACGCCTCTGCACCTCCTACCAGTCTCAATGCACTTTCTTCTTTACCTCTCTAGTTGTACTTCTACTCAGCCAGCTTTCTTCCCATTCTGGATGATAATTGTTCTGGATATTATTTGTAATTTTGATGTGGCTGTGGGATGCAGCAGGGTACAGGTGTTTACGTATTCCGCCATCTGGAGCCTCTCTCCCAGGCAAATTCTTTGATGTTGAAGATGTCTTTCATTAATGATTCTACTGTATTTTTTAATTCGTGTATTCGGTTTTTCAATATTTCCTTTCATGGTGGAGTTTCTAAAATACTTTCTCATTGTATTTTCATTTTGGTTCTATAATATTTCAGTGATATTATATAGTTGTCTTTTTTCTCCTTTTCGGCTTTAATATATGTAGTTCCATTCCTTTTTTTACAATATTTTTTTTCTTTCAATTTGTTTCTGTGATGTATCATGTTTATTGATTTTCGGATATTGTACCATCCTTGCATCCCTGGGATAAATCCTACTTGGTTATGGTGTATGATCTTTCTGATTTACTGCTGGATCCGATTTCCTAAGATTTTGTTGAGGATTTTGGCATCTATGTTCATGAGGGATATTGGCCTGTATTTCTCTTTCATTGTGTTGTCTTTACCTGGCTTTTTTTACAATATATTTTTATTGATTTCTGAAACAAAGCGAGGGGGAGACAGAAACATGAATGATGAGAGAGAATCATTGATCGGCTGGCTCCTGCAGGTCCCCCCAGTGGGTATCAAGCCTTTAACCTAGGCATGTACCTTTGACTGGATTTATACTAGGGAACATGCAGCCGAAAGGCAGATGCTCTATCCACTCAGCCAAACTTACTTATTCAGGTAATTATTATCTTTCTATTGATGTAGCCCCAGTTGTTTTTTTTTTAAACATTTTTTTAATATATTTTATTGATTTTCCACAGAGAGGAAGTGAGAGACACAGAAAGTTAGAAACATCGATGAGAGAGAAACATCGATCAGCTGTCTCTTGCACATCTTCCAGTGGGGATGTGCCCGTAACCCAGGTACATGCCCCCGACTGGAATCGAACCTGGGACCTTTCAGTCCGCAAGCTGAGGCTCTATCCACTGAGCAAAACCGCTTTCGGCCAGTTTTTTTTTTTGATGGTACACTTTTCTGATTCTATGCATGAAATGATATGTTTTGTTGAGATTCTGGAATTGTAAACAACCAGGCTTTTGAACATCCCTTCTATAGAAGGAAACAAATAATAACCATCTGTGGCACAATTTCTACTTTCATTGAACACTCTTTTGATTCCTGTATTCTGCATTTCATTGTCTGTTTAATTTCATATTTGAAATGTTCTCTGTGTCTTTCTCAGGCCCATGGTATCTTTTCAGGCTTGATACACATCTTCCATATTGCAGTCATTGAGGTGCTAGAACAATATCACTGTCTCTTTATAGCAGCCACAACAGGGCACTCACTGTGTACTGCCATTCCATTCGCACTCTGTCATGCACAACAAACACATGTTCTTGAAGATGCTTCAAAACAGTGAGATCATTGAACACGCACTTCCCTCCTCTCTATCTCCAGCCAAGAAAGTTGAATTGGAGGTGTTGTTATATTATTGCCATTGTGTGACAGGGGCTTTGAGCTGGTATCGTTGGCAGATGTTAGGAACTCTTTGCTCCTATTTGATGTGAGTTTTCTTTCCTGTACCTATCTTGAGCTTTCTTTGAATTCTTCGCCGGCTCTTAGAGTACTCCAAAATGTCATTTGGTCAATACTTGCTGTGCACTTACCTGATTGTCAAAACTGAAAACTTGTTTTCTTTCAGCTATACCATCTAAAGATAACCAAGCCTTTATGCCAAAACCCAGAATACAGGATTTATTCCCTGAAATAATACTGGTAAGATATAAAAGGTGTCCCTTTGATAATGTACACTTAGTGAAAGCCTTGGAATTTGAGGAAGAGTGTGATGAGAAGGGAGGATATTAATATAAACAGAACTAATCTGGAACACTTATCATAGTAAATTTCTTGTTACCTAACCATGTCAGGTGTACTTTGCATTTGGGAAACCTCCTTTATTAAAGTCAGTTACATTGGCCAATAAGGGTGTTTCTGGACATGGAGGTTGAAAACAACTTTTTATTATTACCCAGTCTTGGAAAGGAAATCTAGAAAAACTAGTAACTCATGTAGTCCCTAGAATAAATAATCATTGGTATTGTTTTAAAGGTAGAATGGGATTAAAGTTTCATTAAATCATTTATAAGAGGTATAAATTTATAGTGTATCTATATAATAAAATGTGCTCAATTTGGCGATGTTTTATGATTTTTTTTATGGAAAACGTGTTTTCATTGATTTCAGAGAGTAAGGAACAAGAACGGAGAGGGGGAAATATCATTGATGAGAGAAAATCCTTCATTGGCTGCCTCCTGTAATGCCTCCCACAGGGGACCGATCCCCCAGCTGGGTCATGTGCCCACACTGGGAATGAAACCGGGATCTTCTTGTTTATACTTCGAAGCTCAACTGCTGAGTCATGCTGGCTGGGTATTTGGCAATCTTTGAAACAAGGATTCATTCTTCTTTCTCTAATAATTAGGGTGTTCTATTTATATTTTATCTATCATCGTATATAATCAAAGTCTAATATAGTGTTTGATGGTCCGGTCATCTGTTCAACTAATCAAAGCATAATATACTAACGATAGGTTAAGGACACTCAATTGCTCTCTATGATATGCACTGATCACCACGGGGCAGATGCTCCATCCGGTAGGTTAGCTTGCTGCTGGGGTCTGGTTGTTCAGGACTAAGCAAGATGGGCCGGACAGGCCCTGGCGCCTTCTCACAGTCCCTGTCCAGCTGGCCAAACTCTTGAATACCTTCCCGCTCCCAATCGTGAACCTTTGGGTTTGCTCTGTCTGGCCTGCATCATCTCACAATTCGGTACCTGTCATGGGATTTCAGAGAGTTGGTTTCAGCCCGATCCTGCAAAACATTAGAGCTGCCCCCTGGTGGTCAGTGCACTCCCACAGGCGTAGCATCACTCAGCCAGAAGCTGGGCTCACAGCTGGTGAGTGCAGGGGCGGTGGCCGGAGCTTCTCCCACCTCTGTGGTTGCACCAAGGATGTCCAGCTGTTGGCTTAGGCCCACTCCCCAGGAGGAGCGGGCCTATGTCGACAGTGATATCTCCCGAGGGCTCCCGGACTGCAAGAGGGTGCAGGGTAGGCTGAAGGATACACCCCTAACTGCAAGATTTTTATACACCAGGCCTCCAGTTTTAATATATTAGGATTGCTTTAATGAGTATCACCAAATGGTTCTTATGGATCTAGTGTACATGTTTATTATGATTATAACTCACTAAAGGTCTTTCTGTCTCCAATTATCACCAGAATACACAAAATGGAGATAGCAGTTATCAGTGGATTGAACATTGGAACAAATCTAAGCAAGAGTCATATCTTAATAATCGGACAAGTGAGCTCACAGGGAACCATTGTAAAAGTGGAAATGTCTTTGACCAAATGTCCTTTCACAATATACGTCAGGTTATTCCTATTGTGGAAAACACACACCAAGGAAGTTGTGTCCACTCTTTTCAGCAGTCTTCAAATTACAGTGGACAAGATAATATTCATCCTGGGGAGGAGACGTACAAATGGAATTCTTGTGTTAGAATCTCCAGTCAAATATATAATATAAGTGGGCAGGAAAAATTCTATAGTGGAGAAAAACCGTATATATGTAAAGATTCTGGTAAAAGATCTAATTGGCCTTCAGGTTGTACACTAAATCAGAGAATTCGTACTGGAGAGAAGCCTTACAAATGTAAAGCATGTGGCAAAGCCTTTAAATGTCATTCATCTCTTATTGTACATGTGGGAAGAATTCATGCCAATGCAAAATTTTACAAACTCAGGGACAATGGAAAAGGCTTTAGTCAGTCCTCGAGACAAACTCAACATCATAGAAATCATAGGGATGAAAAGACGTATAACTGTTCAGAATGTGGCAAAGCCTTTAGTCTACCCTCCACCCTTATTCTTCTTCAGAGAATGCGCACTGGAGAGAAACCTTATAAATGTAGAGAATGTGGCAAAGCATTCCGCCAAGCCTCAAACATGAATCGACATCAGAAAGTTCATACTGGAGAGAAACCTTACAAATGTAGACAATGTGGCAAAGCCTTTAGTGACTCCTCCAACCTTAATCGTCATGAGCGTATTCATACTGGAGAGAAGCCTTACAAATGCACAGAATGTGACAAAGCATTCATTGACCCCTCAAAACTTAAACAACATCAAACAGTTCATACTGGAGAGAAGCCTTATAAATGTAGAGAATGTGGCAAAGCCTTCAGACACTCTTCATCCCTTTCTCATCATCACAGAGTTCATACTGGAGAGAAGCCTTATAAATGTAGAGAATGTGGCAAAGCCTTCAGCCACTCTTCATCCCGTAATCAACATCAGAGAGTTCATACTGGAGAGAAGCCTTATAAATGTAGAGAATGTGGCAAAGCCTTTACCCAGACCTCACACCTTACTTCTCATCAGAGAGTTCACACTGGAGAGAAACCTTATAAATGTAGAGAATGCACCAAATACTTTGGCACCTCCTCAAAGCTTACTAGGCATCAGAGAGTTCATTCTGGAGAGAAGCCTTATAAATCCAGAGAATGTGGCAAAGCCTTTATCCAGTCCTCACAGCTTCCTTCTCATCAGAGAGTTCACACTGGAGAGAAACCTTATAAATGTAGAGAATGCGCCAAATCCTTTGGCACCTCCTCAGAGCTTACTAGGCATCAGAGAGTTCATTCTGGAGAGAAACCTTATAAATGCCGAGAATGTGGCAAAGCCTTCAGGCAGTCCTCACACCTTAGACATCATCAGAGAGTTCTCCATGGAGAGAAGCCTTATAAATCTATAGAATGTGGCAAATGCTTTGGCTTCTCTTCAGACCTTACTATGCATCAGAGAGTTCATTCTGGAGAAGCCTTATAAATGTAATGAATGTGCCAAAGCCCTTACCAAATCCTCATCTCAATTATCATCAGAGGGCTCACACCGGAGAGAAGCTTTATACATGTAGAGAATGTGGCAAAGCCTTTGGGTCATCAACCTTAACAGCCACCAGAGAATTCATACTGGAGAGAAGCTGTGTAAATGTAGTAAATGTGGGAAAGCCTTCAGCCAGTCCTCATCCCTTTCTTGTCATCAGAGAGTTCACACTGGAGAGAAGCTTTATGAATGTAGAGAATGCAGCAAATCCTTTGGCAGCTCATCAGATCTTAAAAAGCATCAGAGAGTTCATTCTGGAGAGAAGCCTTATAAATGTAGAAAATGAAACAAAGCTATTTATCAGTGTTTCTGTGTTACTGTACAACAGAGAGTTCATAATTGAGAGAAGTTTTTCAGATGTGAGGAGTGTGGTAAGTCCTTGACCAGCTGTGAGAACTTATTGAACATCACAGAATTCACATTGGAAAGAAGCCTTATGAATATGAAAAATGTGAAAAGCCTTTAAAAGCCAATATATTACTGTACTTGATCAACATCAGAACAAAAAGAGACCTTACAGATGTAGAGAATGGGCTAGAGCATTTACCCATAGCTTAAAATTTACATCAGAGATTTTATAGTGGAGGGAAGCCTTATATTGTAAAAAATGTGAGAAAGCCATTAGCCTTTGGTCAAATTTACTGAACATTTTAGGAATCATTCTGAAGAGAAACAGCAGTAATATAAAGTTTTCATCCACAGTTTTAACCATGGTTGAATCGTCATTGAAAATGATAAAATTGAGCCTTAAAAATTATGAGGCATATGTCAAAGTGTATATCCTTACTTGTATCTCATACAACATCTGGTAATTATTATTGAATCAAAGTCCAGCAGATATAAAGAATGTGACAAAGCTTAGTTAGTATGCAAACCTTACATGACATCAGAATTCATACTGGGGAGAAACAATACAAATTTAAACAGTGTACTACAGACTTTAATCAGCATCTGTAGCTTATTACTCACATGGGAATTCATTCTAGAGCAGGGGTGGGCAAACTTTTTGACTCCAGGGGCACAATGGGTTCTTAAGCTGGACCGGAGGGCCGGAACAAAAGCATGGATGGAGTGTTTGTGTGAACTAATATAAATTCAAAGGAAACATAAATTCAAACTTTAAATGTAGTTAGGTAATGTTTATATAAAAGGGTACGGTCTTTTTTTTTATTATTTTTAGTTTTATTCATTTCAAACGGGCCATAGTTTGCCCACGGCTGTTGTAGAGGGAAACCTTAATTAAATGTGAAGAACGTGGGAGATCATACAGTAAGACCTACAGCCCCAGTTAATACCAGGGATTGTAATTGGATAGAGGTTCAATATTTATGATATAGGAGGAAGGACTTTTAAAATACATATGTAATTTACAAAAAGCCAAGGAATTTATACCTTAAAATGACTTTAAGATGTAAAAACTTTATCCAACTATGTAATTGCTTATGAATTTTAATGTATCACTGAATTCACACTAGATAGGTAGCCAAAATGCCTTTCAGTATTTCTCTACATCAGAGTGTTTACTACAGTATACTCCAAAGTTTAAATGTAGTTAGGTAATGTTTTCTATATTTGAATATATCAAAAGAATTAGTGTTTCCATATGTACAATTACTTAGAGTATTATCTCATTTAAATTGAAAACGTGAAGTATTTTCAAAATAAATTTGATCTTACTTCCATATCACTTGATGTTGCTATATTTTATTCCTGGTATGTGTGTGAAATCATGGAGTTGGTTGTTTCTGCCTTAAAGATCTGTGAGCTGTCCCTGGCTGGTTTGGCTCAGTGGATAGAGCATTGGCCTGCAGACTGAAGGGTCCCTGGTTTGATTCCAGTCAGGGTCACATGCCTGGGTGTGAGCTTGATCCCTGGTAGGGGACGTGCAGAAGGCAGCCAATCAGTGATTCTCTCATCAATGTTTTTATCTCCTTTCCTCTTTGAAATCAATAAAAATATTTTTTAAAAAAGATCTGTGAGCTGTTGTATATTTTATGGACTTATGTACACTTTTTTGTGATATATTGGGTACATTGTAAGACACACATTTTTTGATCTATTAGAGAATTATACTATTGATTGAATCTTTTAAAATAGTTCTGATGTTTTTAAATGATATTATCAAAGTTAATTTCTTTCCTGTGCCATCATTTTGGGATGAAAACTTTATGAGGGCATTTCAATTTGTGGTTGTGATGTTGAGATGAAGGGAAGTACACTCCTGACTGTGCTGTTTGTCTAATAGGTTTTCCATAACTAACAGATATATTACAGTACCAGTGATGTGGTTGTACCAGTGATGTTGTAGTACCAATAATGTAGCCAGGATGCAGAATTGGCATGAACGTTGCATGTGGAGAGAGGACACCTTTCCCTGGCTGCACGGCTCACTGATCTCAAAGTAATTAATTTTATTTCTTTCATGTCACATTTCATGTTCATTTATGTCTTTTTCACTTTATCTTGTAGGCTGCCGTTTATTTTGCAACGATAAAATCACAGCATGTAAAGCTCTTCCTGTCCCACATCAGCTCCTTATTCCCATGTAACTCCGTAGTTTGCAGTTTTACTAATGTAATGTCTGACGTCAGAATTTGGCAAATATTTAGGTCTATATTCATGAAGTAGGTAGACTACCACTCATGTTTCTTGCTAACACCTATCTATATCCTATATATCCTATATAATAAAGTGGTGATATGCAAATTGATCCTCACGCCCTCACACAAAATGGCTGCCCCCATGTGGTCAAAGATAGCTGGCAGGGCAGGCTAGTTGTGGACAATCAGGCCAGCAGGGGAGGGCAGTTAGGCGGCGATCAGGTAGGAAGGCAGGCAGGTGAGTGGCTAAGGTTTTTGGCCCTTTTTATATTGGTTGTTTTGTCCATGTTGACTTTGTAGTCTTCTTTGTGTGTTTTCAACACATGCCCTGTACATGTTGACTTTTTTAATGTACTAGAGGCCCCATCTCACAACGCCTCACAGGCTCTGGGGATGCTGCTGTTGCCCCACCCTGCAACACCTCGCACGTTCCATGGATGCTGCCGGTGCCCTGCAATGCACCAGGGAAACTGCCAACACACTGTGATTCTCTGTAGATGCTTCCTGCGCCCCGGGCTGTTTGGGTGGGGCGAAGGCTCGAGCGGAGCTATAGCACCTCCTGCTGATCGGTTGTTATGGTATGAGGGATTGACGACCATTTACATAATAGCCTTTTATTATTAAGATATATACTAGAGCCATGATGGCAAACCTTTTGAGCTCGGCGTGTCAGCATTTTGAAAAAACCTAACTTAAGTCTGGTGCCCTGTTACATATAGAAATTTTTTTTCTATTTGCCACCATAGTAAAAGAAAGATTTATATTTTTGATATTTATTTTATATATTTTAATGCCATTTAACAAAGAAAAATCCACCAAGAAAATGAGATTGCGTGTCATCCCTGACACACGTGTCATAGGTTCGCCATCATTGTTCTACAGACACAGTTCACAAGTTCATGCACAGGTGGGTTCCCCCTGGGTGGCCAGCACAGATCAGGCCGAAACCCACAATCCAACAGAGCCTGCAGCTCATACCTGCCCCTCCTGCTCATCCCAGCCCCACTGTGACAGCTTCGGGGTCATGCCAAATCAGTCCGTATTGGGAGAGGCTCGTCCTGCCACAGCAGCACTTGCCAGCCATAAGCCCTATGTCTTGCACCCTCCCAAGGGATCGGGCTGAAACCTGCTCTGCGACATATCCCAAGGGTCCTGGATTGCAAGAGGGCGCAGGCCAAAGCAGGGACAAGTGAAAAGGGCTTGGATGGGGTGACCTGTAATTTATAGAAGGGGTAACACTGAGGCCTCATTTCACAAATATACAATTTGAAAAATACCAAAAGCATGGCAGTGCTCCAGGGGATGGGGGTAGTAATTCTCACATCACTGATGGCAACCGGATTCAGTTCTCCAAGCTAATCTCTATCAAGAACCATAAAGATGTTCATATACTTTGACCCAGTAATCCTACCCTAAGGAAATAATTCAAAGAAGAAAAACAAACCATTTTCAAAGACGTCTAATAGAGGCATTATTTCCTATGAAAGAAAAAGTTCAAATGCCCACCAATAACTATGTTTAATACATGGTATCCATATGAATGCAGATAAAGGCTGCTGCTTGGACACAGGTTTACATAATGGTGTCATTATAATGTATTTTATGAATAAGAAAAAAGGCACTGTCTGAAGAGAGAGAGATTTACTTTCCTATACTCTTTAATTTGGATCCCCATCCCACGCCCTGCCAACTGAGCTGACTTCCCACCATTAGCGGAAAGCAATGACCCTCTGCCAGGCAATGCAGCATGCCGCACCACCAGTCCCTGGTTCGGAGGAAAGTGTGTTTGGCCTGTTACTCTAGTCTTTATGCTAACCTGGTTCCAGCTTCAGGCACACAAAACTCAAGCCTTTGGTCACTTGAGTCCTTTAAACAGCACCAACTAGACCCCTAGCTTATTTGGACCTTAATCCTACCAGACCTGAGGCCCTGACCCTAACTGTCACCTATACCTGGGCTCCTGAGCATTAAAGCGAAAAAACCAACATGATATAGAAAAATGTTAGTTACAGGCAAACAAGTGGTTAGAATAAGATGGAACTTGGAGACATTGTAGAAAATAGGTCTACCTTTCATCTACCTTTCATTTAGCACCAGTATTCCACCTTTGTGTGGAAATTACCGAAGAATCGGTACAGCGGTCTGGTAGGGTTCAATGCCACCAACTCTCACTAGATTCTAATTGCATGTACCAGGGTTGCTGGCACCTCCCCAGTAGGAGATGTGCAGGAGGCAGCTGATCGATGTTTCTCTCTCATGGATGTTTCTAACTATCTCTCTGTAAAAAATCAATAAAATATATTAAAAAAAAAAAGAATTTAAAAAAAAGACTGGGGATGTGCCCGCAACCCAGGTACATGTCCTTGACCGGAATCAAACCTGGGATCTTTCTGTCCGCAGGCTGACGCTCTATCCACTGAGCCAAACGGGTTTCGGCTGAAATTTCTTTTGAGAGCGAAACTTTTTCAACTTAAACTATATAGGTAGGTACATTGTTATTAACTTAATTAGGGTACTCCTAAGCTGGCCTTTGCTAAAAACTTCCTCAATCTGATTGAGGTACGTTCGCTGAGGTCGACTCCTTCCAACTCTCCCATCCACACTTGACTTGTATACTTGTTTCGTCTTATCTTTTGTCACCTGCGCACAATTTGTGGATGTGACTAGCACTAACCACTGCACAATGAGACTGCTGACTGACTGGCTCACTCAACTCATGCATGAATCACGCGCGCCTTCCCCGCACTACCTGTCCCACAGCCCGCCTGCTCCACGTCTCCCATCGCCCGACCGACAAAGCCCACTTCTTCTAATGCCACTTCAAAATAGACTCGCCCAGGCCGAAAACCGAATTCTGCCCATGTGCCACAAAGTTTCAATTGCACTGTACGTGCACTCCCGCAAGTGGTATTTTGTGGAAGAGCCACACTCAAGGGGCCAAAGAGCCGCATGTGGCTCAAAAGCTGCGGTTTGCTGACGACTGCACTATCCCACCTTTTTTGATTTTTTAAATTTTAGGAGGCTTTTGGAAATTTTACAATGCAGGCTTGATAACTTTTTTTTGTTTAGAAATATGACTGCTCTGGATTCATTGCATGTTAAGCAATTTTTGAACCATCAATAACAATTTTAGTTAATACTTCAGGAACAGTTTCCTGTACAGCATTATTAAATTTTCTTGAACATTCATTTTAATTCACCAATAAAAAGAAAAAAAAAGAATTTTTTTAAAAAAGGGAGAGAAGATTATCAGAACAAGAGCATCCGAGGAATGTTCTTAAAGTCTCTATTCAGCTTTTGGCTGACCTATGAAATTATAGACAATAAATATAGCCCCCTTCCCCAGGTGTGAAGCTAAACCAGCTGCTTCTGGGGCCTGGTTACAGTGCTCATAAAGATAAGCTGCCTTCAAAGTCAGACTAGTGACGCTGTGGCCCCAGTGGCCTCTCAAGTGAGGCCTTGCCATCCACTGGTAGACAAGAAACGTAGTGTCTAGCATTAGTCCCTGGGCCCTTCTGCCTCTCAAGTCTCAGCAGGATCCCTGTGAGGGAGCAGCCCGTACTTCCTCTGGAAGACATCCATAGTGTTTTCCAGGGCACAGCCTGCACGAATGATGACAAACTTTCCAGGCACAGACAAGATTAAAATACAGTAAGTTAACAAGTATTTTTTTCAGAAAAATGTTTTGTTCAAAAATACTGTCAAAAATTCCTAGAAAGCTTTCAGTACTGAATGTAACTATTAGCACAGTGTCAAAAATGTTGAAGAGGGAAACAAAATAAAAGTGTGTGGTCCTGCAACCTGGCCTTCCTGTGCCATCACCAGGGACGCCTGGGAGACAAAGAGGAGGAGGAGTCAAGACTCCAGGGAGGCCACCCCTCCCCCCACCCCAGTGCTTTTCATTAACACAATTTGTCCTGAGATGAGGCAGAGATACACACTTCAAAGGGTCAGGGTTTCCAAAGAGTCCATTGTCAGAATGGGGGAATTACCCTATGGCTGTTCAGGTGTTTGGCCTGTAGGAGGCAATAACATATAGATTAAGATGCCCTGGGCTGTCTGGCAGCCAGGAATCAATTTAATGTATCCTATTCAGGTTTGGGGAAATGCCCTCAGCCATTCCCAGTTGCAGCCCTGCTGTCATGCTGGAATTGGTCTCCAGCAGTACTCCAAACTTTAAATGTAGTTAGGTAATATTTGTATACTTGAATATATTAAAAGAATTCATGTTTCCATATGTACAATTAAGTTAGACTATTCTTTATATTGAAATCATTTGAAGTCTTCTGAAAAGAAAATATTAATGTGATTTTTATTCCCGTATCACTTGATGTTGCTATGTTTTATGCCTGGTGTTTATGTGAGTGAAATCATCGGGTCAATTGTTTCTGTCTTAAAGATCTGTGACCTGTTGTATATTATATGGACTTACCTTGTGTACACTTTTTCATGGAATAATGTATACATTGTAAGAGGCAGTATTTTCTTCTATTAGACAATCAAGCTAGTGAATAAATTTTTTAAAAAAAATTTTTAATGCTCCCTGAGTATATTTTTTCCAGATTGAGGAGGAAACTGGTCTAGCAAGGTGTGTCAGGCCCTAAAAACTATGAACAATGCATTGCCCTGGGTGTGGGGAGTGGAGGGGAGAGGTTGTTATCACTGGCCCCAGGACAAATCATCCATACCTGGGGGCCTTCCTGTAAGCCCACAAAAAGGGGCAGAACCATATCTGCAAGACTATGACCCCAGAAGGGTATCTAAAAGGGGAAGCTTCTGCCTGTTACTTCACTCTGATTTGGAAATTATTCCCAGAGTCTACTAGTGTTAATAAATGGGGTCCCTACCTTTCTCTAGGAATCGTGGTTGTATTTCTTTGCTCATCTGTAACAAGATCAGGTTGAGGAGCCTGCAACCTAGTTACATGCCTTTGCCTGGAATTGAACCCAGGACCCTTCAGTCTGCAGGTCGATGCTCTATCCATTGAACAAACCAACTATGGCTCCATCAATCTTTTAAAATAGTTCTTGAGTTTTGTAAATGATGTCATCCAAGTTACTTCCTCTTCTGTACCAATGTGTTCAGCTGAAAACTTTTTGAGGGCATGTCAATTTGTGGTTTTGATGTTTAGGTGACCAGAACTACACTGAGGACAGTGCAGTGTGTGTAATAGATTTTCCATAATTAAGAGTAATATTGCAATAGCAGTGTCATTGTTCTACCCAGGATGCTGAATTGGCATGAACTCTGCAGGTGGAGAGAGAACACGTTTCCCAGGCTGCACTGCTGACTGAACTCAGAAAAATTAATTCTATTTCTTTCATTTCTCATTTTCTGTGGCTCTCTTGTTTTTCACTTTGTCTTCTACGCTGCCATTCTTTTTGCAGTGCTATGCCCACAGCATGTAAAGCTTCCTGTCCCACATCAGCCTTTCAAGCCCCTGTAACTTCCACACAGTAGTTGGTGTGCTAGGGTGAGGGACTGAGGCATGGAAGGGTTACCGAATGTTACAGAATGTGCTAAGGGGAGGAAATGGGACATGAGAAATTGAACATTCTGGGAGGGGGGACTGACGTATAGAGGATTGTGTCAAGGTTAGGAACCATGGAAGAAAAATTGCTAGATTATCTTAGAAAAACAATGTGTTATGATACGCTCCAGCCAGGTGTGACTCTGTTTACCTCCCCCCTTTTGTGCTTATGAACTTTCTGTGAACTTCTAAGATAACACTGTTGTGCTATAAAGGATCATACTCCACCCTTGATCTCTGCCACATGCTCCAAATCTCCCAGAGGGGGAGATAGGTGCTGTGGTAGGCTGGCCAGCTTAATAAAGGCTCTTAAATTTAAATTCTGAGTCAGTGGTCTATCTCGTTGAGCCAACCCATAACAGTTGGGAATTTATAATGCAATGACTGACTTCCACACAGTAGTTTGAAACTTATAATGCAATGACTGACATACCACGATTTGGCATCTATTTACTTTGTAATTGGAATGATTTTTCTTGTTTTCATTTTCAGTGGAAAGAAACCTTAATAATTTCTCAGTGTTATCCCGTGAACTTCTTTTTTTATTTTTTTTATTTTTTAATTAAATCTTTATTGTTGAGATTATTACATTTGTTCCTCTTTTTCCCCACCATAACTCCCCTTCTCCCAGTTCCGGCCCCACCCTCTGCCCTCACTCCCCACCCACTGTCCTCATCCATAGGTGCACGATTTTTGTCCAGTCTCTTCCCCATCTCCCACACCCCTTTCCCCCCCAAGAATAGTCAGTCCATTCCCTTTCTATGTCCCTGATTCTATTATAATCACCAGTTCATTCTGTTCATCAGATTATTTATTCAGTTGATTCTTAGATTCACTTGTTGATAGATGCATATTTGTTGTTCATAATTTGTATCTTTACCTTTTTCTTCCTCTTCCTCTTCTTAAAGGACACCTTTCAGCATTTCATATAATCCTGGTTTGGTGGTGATGAACTCCTCTGGCTTTTCCTTATCTGTGAAGCTCTTTATCTGACCTTCAATTCTGAATGATAGCTTTGCTGGATAAAGTATTCTTGGTTGTAGGTTCTTAGGATTCATCACTTTGAATATTTCTTGCCACTCCCTTCTGGCCTGCAAAGTTTCTGTTGAGAAATCAGCTGACAGTCGTATGGGTATTCCCTTGTAGGTAACTGAGGTTCTTTCTCTTGCTGCTTTTAAGATTCTCTCTTTGTCTTTTGCTCTTGGCATTTTAATTATGATGTGTGTTGGTGTGGTCCTCTTTGGATTCCTTTTGTTTGGGGTTCCCTGCTCTTCTTGGACCTGTAAGTCTATTTCTTTCACCAGGCGGGGGAAGTTTCCTTTCATTATTTCTTCAAATAGGTTTGCAATATCTTGCTCTCTCTCATCTTCTGGCACCCCTATAATTCTGATGTTGGTACGCTTGAAGCTGTCCCAGAGCCTCCTTACACTATCTTCGTATTTTCGGATTCTTTTTTCATTTTGCTTTTCCGGTTGGGTGTTTTTTGCTTCTTCGCATTTCAAATCTTTGACTTGATTCTTGCGCTCCTCTGGTCTGCTGTTGGGAGTCTGTATAGTATTCTTTATTTTAGTCAGTGTATGCTTAATTTCTAGTTGGTTCTTTATCATAATATTGAGGGCCTCATTAGATTTCTTGTAAATCTCATTAAGTTTATTGGCGGCTTCTAAACAGTTCTTGAGAGACCTTAAAAGTGTGGTTGTGAACTCTATATCTTCCATTGACAATTTTGTCCTGTTTCTTTGTCTCAGCATTTTGTTATGCTTTCTTGGTACACCCCCTAGTGGTCTTTGTGCGCAGTCTTGTTGTAGTTAAGCCTTGATTGTTGTAGCTAATACCAGGGGGGATTTGACCTCCAGGCCAAGTGGCTGTGAGAATCAGCTGTGTCTGCAGTGAGAGAACTTCTGTCCTCTAGGGAGGTGCTAATCTAGCCTTTGCCTGAGGGTATCCGGCAAATGCCTCTGTGCAGGGCTTGGGCAGGGCAGATCACACAGGATCAACAAGGTGGGCCGGAGAGAGCAGTTATGGCGGCTCTCAGTCCTGTCCCCAGGGGCTCTGCCTCTCTGAGTCCCAGCAGCCGCTGCAAACCTCGGAGAGAAACCTGCACTCGCTCCGACCGAAGCCAGGCAGTCCTGCTTCTTCCGTTTGAGTCTGGGTCCCTAAAGACTCGCCTGGATCTGGAGCTCAGAGTCTGGGACTCCCTCCCAATTGAAAACGCCAACCGCGCCCTCAGCCACCAGCCCGCTCTGCATGCACTCTGCACCTCAGTATTTGACTTCAGCACTGAGCCTCCTCTGAGTGTCGGTATGCGTTCTCTTTCCTCCTAGTTGTAGGACTTCCACTCAGCCAGCGTTCCTGTGGTTCTGGGTGATGTCCATTCTGTCTTTTAGTTTCACTTTTGAAGTGGTTGTTCGAGGCAGCAAACTCCGACGTTAACCTATGCCGCCATCTTGGTTCTCTCTTGTTTTTTCACTTGAACTTCTTTATTGGGGTGAAATTAACTCATGTTAAACAGGTTTTATTCCCATTTTTTATATATATTTGTATTTATTTAATATATTTTATTGCTTTCAGAGAGGAAGGGAGAGAGAAGGATAGAAACATCAATGATGAGAGAATGATTGATTGGCTGTCCTCCTGAATGTCCCAAACTGGGTGGGGAATGGAGCCTGCAAACCCAGGCGTATGCCCTTGGCCGGAATTGAATCTGGGACTCTAGCCTACAGGCGGATGCTCTATCCACTAAGCAAAACCGGCTAGGGTTCTGTTCCCTCTTGAATGTAGCCTAATGTTCCTCATTTTTTCTAGAGGAAACCCTGAGACCATGGCAGCTTTGCCATTGAAACCTTTTCTGTTTTTAGATGCAAAGTTATTTTGTATACTCACAGCCTGACCAGAGATATCAACATTTTATTTTCATGGCACATGTGAACTAAATACTGAAACTGAGTGGTCCACCAGAATATATAATTTGTCAGTCTGCTAAAAAAAAAAAAAAAATGTCTCATTTTGATCCATACGCACCACACAGCTGTTAGTGTGTTTGCTGTTGTCACTTTTTTTATTTGATAATCTATGGGTAATGTAGTCTTTGTTATTGACTAAGCAGTCACTAATTGTTTTTAAAACAATTTTAAAATTGTTTTAAAAATTCTTGCAGCACACCAGTTTGCCCGTGTGACACTCCTGTTTGTTATGGGTTCAATCAGCGAGATAGACCACCAACTCAAAATTTAAATTTAAGAGCCTTTATTAAGCTGGCCATCTGACTACAATTGTGTCCCTCCCATAGGAGCCTCACAACTTGCAGTGTTGACCGAGAGTACTGCAAGACCTTTTATCTGCAAAGACTTCAAAGTGTTTTTTGTTTTTTAAAAAAACAAACGGCAAAGCAGTTCATGAGCCGTTCCTGGTACTGGCAGGGTAAAAAATTTACATAAAATTTAGGAGCAGGTTCAAACCTGGCTGGGTTCAATCATAACCCATTGCTTTTCTAGTGAGATAATTAGCAATTTTTCTCTCCCATGGTCCCTGCCCCGCAGCCTACTCAGAAATTCTTCTTTGTCAGGCCTCTGCCCTAGCACATTCCCTACTGGTCTTATGCCCGAATCAAATCTTTGATTCAGCGTCCTCCTCTAAGATTTTGGAATATTGGGTGTGTAGGACCATGAGCTTGACAGCTTGGATTCGGTCTTGGATAAAATTGAGGAGACACCTGAGCAGGCAGGGTCCGAAAATGAGACCTACTATTAGGAGAAGGAGGGTATCTGCCACAGCAGATAGGAGGGTTTTGAGCCACGGGGACCAGGAGAACAAATTCTCATACCAGTTCCCCTCTGCCCTACGGGCCTCTTCTCTGTCCATCAGCCGTTTCCTTAACTGACTTAAACTTTCTCTGATTACCCCGGAGTGGTTAGTGTAGAAGCAGCACGCCTCCCCTAATGCTAGGCACAGTCGCCCTTGTTTCAGGAAAGTAGGTCGAGTCCCCTCCTGTTCTGTAAGACTACTTCACCTAAGGACCCTACTGATTCCTTCGACTGTCCTATGGATTTTTCTAGGGTACTCAGGTCTTGGTCAATTTGATTACCCAATTCTTTGTAATTTTGATGTCCTGTCACTAGGGTGGCTGTCCCTACCGCCGTGGATCCTGCAATTCCAAGTCCTACGAATAGGGGAACCAGAACTGGGGATCTTAATCAGCCGAGGCTCTATGAGGAGGTGTTCCCTTCCTCCTTCCCCTGAGTCATAATACACTTGTGGCTGGATATGAGTTAGGATGTAGAGCCCTGGCTCGGGCCCAGTCTGGAGGTTTAGGGAGAGTATGCAAGGGGTGATTCCGGTGATGCATGCCCACCAGGTACCATTTGGGGCCCCCAGGAACCAGGGGGCCTGGACCCTGGTCTCTCCGGAAGTTGGAGTGTCTGGTTACAATTTTCTGCATAAGGGGAATCCGGGAGGGAGTAATTCGCAGATGCGACACACAGCCCTGCTCCAGTAATATCACCTAAAGTTAATCCCCTCCTTCCATTTCCCCATGCACATAGTCCCAGGGTTTCTGCATCCGCGGACACGTTGCGAACGTGGGCCGCACTTGCCCCAAATGGAGCAGAAGCTCCGATCCCTACGTAACAGGGGGGCTCGGGGTTGAGGCACAACCAGCAGTTTGCAGTAAGATCAGGCACACTTTTGTTCAGAAGTTGGAATGAGGCTTCCAGCGGCGCGAAAATGTCTGGTCTCTGCAGAGCTCCCCGAGGCGGAGGCCAGGTTACTGCATCCCGGGGACTTGGCTAAGTCTTTGATGATGGTGGTGGCGGGCTCCTCACACGTGGGGCCGGGCTTGGTCTCCTGACCTCGGGTGACCTAGGGCCCAGGGGGCCAGTTGCATTGGGCGCTCAGGGTATTTCCCGTCGCTGGATAGTAAATAGTACCCCAGGGTCTGGTCCAGAGACATATAGCCTCAATCCCCATGTCTTTCCCCCGGTCTAGTCTTCAGCCCAATATGCCACTGGTTTGATGACCATGGGGTTGCAGTTTCCAACAGTACAGTTCCTTTCCGGGGCCCCTGGCTGCACCTGTCGGGTGAATCGTATGTCCCTGTCTGGAATCTTCGGAAGCCATTTGGCGTAAGTTTCACAGCACCACTGTCCACAATAATAATCCCCCTGGTCCCCACACTTCAGAAAGGGAATCCTGGGCTGGCGCGGGCACACATATAGGGGAGTTCGCCATAGTTGTTGCTCAGTCCCTGGGGTCCCGCAGTCATAGGTGGTTGTTGCCCTGTGTGTAGCCATTTCCCCGGGGATTCCCAGCTACGACCTGGCTGGGCCCAAATTCATGAGCCTGGGTCTGTCCTGGGGCAGGTTCCAATCCTCCCCGAAGAGGCTACACAGGTCAAACAGGAGAGCCGGTTCACCCGTGCCCATTTCTCGGGCCAGTACTACCTCGTCCGTGGTGCAGATCACCTCCCAGGCATAATGTGTGGCCTGGTGGGAAAGGGGCTTACCGAACCTCCACATGACAGCGAGCAGCAGTAGATAGATCATGAGGCAGGTACTAGTTTCACCTTTAGTAGGTCCTGAGTTAGTTTCACTTTCCACTTCCGGGGGCTGTCGCTTCTTTGGGCCACCTTCACTTGGGTGGGATGGATCCAGTGCCTCTTTCCTGCAACTTTGATGGCGGTTGGAGTGCTCAACACCACCTGGTAGGGTCCATCCCATCTAGGTTCCAGGCTGCCAGGGTCGTGACACTTCACCCAAATGCAGACATGATATAAAAACAACAGAAACATGACATGAAAACAACAAACACATGATATGAAAAAAAAATTATATAAAAACTACAGTGATGCAAACAATGCCTGATGAAGTGATTAAACTTATTCTTTTTTTTTTGAATATATTTTATTGATTCTTTACAGAGAGGAAGGGAGAGAGATAGTCAGAAACATCGATGAGAGAGAGACATCGATCAGCTGCCTCCTGCACATCTCCCACTGGGGACGTGCCGCAACCCAGGTACATGCCCCTGACCGGAATCGAACCTGGGACCCTCCAGTCCGCAGGCCGACGCTCTATCCACTGAGCCAAACCGGTTTCGGCGATTAAACTTATTCTAATATCTCCTTGTACACCACATTAAGAGTGAAAACTCCTTCAGAGTGCTCGGCTAATTTCCCTTCTATTTAAGTGTAAGATCACATGCTCTTCAATAAAGCAACATATGACTGACCATGTGCAAAAATGGGTTCAGGTAGGAATATGCCTACTTTGTCTAGAATTTGTCCTTGTGATTTTTAAAAATACATATTTTATTGATTTTTTACAGAGAGGAAGGGAGAGGATAGAGAGAGAGAAACATCGATGAGAGAGAAACATGGATCAGCTGCCTCCTGCACACCCCCTACTGGGAATGTGCCTGCAACCATGGTACATGCCCTTGACCAGAATCGAACCTGGGACCCTGGAGTCCGCAGGCCAACGCTCTATCCACTGAGCCAAATCATTAGGGCTGTCCTTGTGATTTATTAATAGTCATCACAAATTTGGCATCACGAGAAACTGTTGTCGAATCAATTTAAAAGGGAGGCCATTGTCAGATGGGGATTAATTCTTGGAATCAGAACAACCTCTCCCTCTGCAGATCCTGTTAATAATTCAGCTTCAATAATGTTAGTTCGTAATCTTTTGATAATAAATCTGGTACCATTACAAAGACCCCATTTACTACTGGGAATCTTTTTAAAATCCTGATTTCTGGGCCTCATCCACCGGAAATTGTTTCTTTGTTATGTGGTGGGGCCATTACTCTAGTAACAAAGGAACAGAATTTCCAGAGGATGAGGTAAGGCTCTGGCTTAGGCTCTGGCCCCGCCCCCATCCCAGAGTCGCTCAGCTCAGGCTCTGGCCCCGCCCACCCCGCAGGGAGGCGCATGCGCAGTTCCTGGCAGACGCGGACGCGGCCGTGGAGGGGAAGGTGGCGGTTCCCCTGAGGAGGGTGTTTGTCTTTAAAGCTGACGCTCCCGTCCCCCTCCCCGCAGGGAAGGCTGAGGGCGCTGCCGGCGCTGGAGTCCTTGTTGGGGTCCCCGCCCCGGAGCCTCTCTCAGCGGTGAGTCCGCGACGCCACGTGCCTTTGGGAGGAAACGGAGGCCCCGGGCCGGGGTCTCTCCGCCTGTGGCTGTGGCCACCGCCTGCCGGGCGCTTTTCCCGCTGAAAACCGTTCCTGGGGCCGCCGGTCCCTACCTGCAGGGCTGAGAGTCTGGGTCAGGGGGTTCCCGCCCTTTGCGCCCCTCCCCCCGCTGGCGCTTTCCGCCTAAAGAGCCCGGATGGCTCCAGGCCTGGGGGTCTGCACCCCACCTCATCGGCCCACCTCAAAAGCTTGGGAAACCTGCACGTGTACAAGTTCCTGCTTCTCCCCCTCCCACTCCCCACAGGCCTCAGGGCTGCTGGGTCCGGTGTCTGGTACCCAGCGCCCCTGAAAACAGCGCTGGGGCAGCCTGGGAGGCCGAGGAGGGAACTAAAATGCCGGTCTGGGCCCCCAGGGCAGGCTTTGTTCAGGGAAGGGAAGGGGTGCTCTGTTGGGTTGGGGGTTCAGCGAGCTGCACATGTGCTCATTCCTGTAGGAGTTTGTGGAAGTGTTTGACACATGAAGACAGAAAAAACACCTCAGTGTGGTCTCCATGTAGGAGCTCATTGTTCCTCACTCTCTCCCGTGACTAAGAACAGGAGGGGGTGTCCTTTTTCTCATTTCCAGGTCCTTCTGACTGTGTGAGAGGAGCTGATTAACAGGCTGTGGGGACGCCTTTGAAGGCACATTCTGTGACTCCTCAACATATTGTCTCCTGAGAAACAACCAGACCCCATCAGGACCAAAACAAAATGGCTGCTTCTGAGGTAAAAGATGTGTCCTGGGTCAGAGGCTCTGTTTGCTTTTCCTCTAAGATTTGTTGATATATTTGTCTTTCCCTCCTGCCTGTGTCCCATCTGGCCCTGTTACACTCTTTCCTGTTACCTACAGCTAGCTCATTCACAGTGCTGCTTTTCCCTCTAGTTTGTCAACCCTAAACCCCCCTTGCTGTCCCTGCTCTTGCTCCCCCAATTCTTCTTTCTGAACTGATGTGTCTGAAGTGCCTCCGCTTTGTTGCCCCCACTTCTGTTCACCAGGACCTCTCTTTTTCTTAGCCCCTCTTCATCTCTCTGGGACTCCTCCCTCTCTTCCATATTTCTCTACTTCTGTTGTTCTTGCCTTTGCAGATTGTTTTCCTTTCCTTATTTCCTTCCTTTTTTCTTGTGACTTCCAACACCAACAGTTTCTAAATTTCCCTTTCTCTTTTTTAGTATTTGTTTTTATTAATTCCAGAATGGAAAGGAGAGGGAGAGAGAGGTAGAAACATCAGTGAGCAGGCAGAATCATTGATCAGCTGCCTCTTCCACACCCCTCACTGGGGATCAGTTCTGAAATCTGGAGTGTGCCCTGACCAGGAATGGAACCCCGCTCTCCTGACTCAGAGGTCAACGCTCTACCTCTGAGCCTCGTTGGCCCGTCTATATTTCTCTCCTTTTTCCCAGAGCCTTCTCTGCCTTCATTTTATGCAGCCTCCACAAGGTCAGGAAGCATTCCCACCTTTAATTAATGACTCTCAACTACTCAAAACATCCTTTTTATGACAGATCCACCTGGGAAGGCATCCATGTCTAACATCCCTATTGGGATGGGGTCAGAGGCTCTTGTGTCTTGAAGAAGGGAAAGGTAGGTTTTAGGTTCAAGTGGCTGCAGCATCAGCTCATGATCGCGAGTAAGAACCTGCACATTTTACCGCTCAGAGTAGCTCCGCAAGTTCGTAATGAAGAGTAAAGAGTAAATAGAAGAGACTTCCTCACTAGATTAGGGCGAAAGTTTTGGTACTTAAATATACTGTCAGCTTACAGAACATGAGAGGTACTTGTGGGTTGGCACTTACAAGAATTAATGTTTATTTTGATCATTTCCCCATAATGATTTCTTTATTGAGGTATTTTTGGCAGTAAAGTCACAGCAGTTGTGACCTGACTTTCCTTGTGCCTCAGTCACCTGATGCCCATTGTCTCAGGCTACCTGATGATCACGTGGCAGAAAGGCTCCTTTCACTGTAGAGTTAATAGTCTCCCTTTCTCAGGAAGAATGGTATACTAGGGGTTTAATGAAAGTTGTGCAAAGACCATCACTTCACATCAGGAAATGTGCGTCTTAGTTTGTGTTTGCTTTGGAAAATGAAAGACTTACTTTTATTTCCTACAGATCATTGACTTTTTCATGGGATGTTTAAACAATCAGACCTTGATTCTTTAACTTTTCATTATATTCTATACTCCCATCAGAGACATACCGTACATGATCACTTTTTGCATTTTCTAGAAAGTTTCCAAGAATGATATTATTAATGTACTAGAGGCCTAGTGCACAGAAATTTGTGAACTCGAGGGGGCGGTCCCTTAGCCCGGCCTGTGCCCTCTCGCAGTCTGGTACCCCACGGGGGATGACCACCTGCTGCCTTAGGCCCATGGGTTATTGGGCCTAAGATGGCAATCAGACATCCCTCTGGCAGCCCTCTGGGGATGTCCACTTGCCAGCTGGGAGCAGACCTAAGCTGCAGTCAGACATCTTTAGTGCTGCTGAGGAGGCAGGGGAGGCTCTCACCACCACCACTGTACTGGCAGCCATCAGCCTGACTTGTGGCTGAGCAGAGCTCCCCCTGTTGGAGCCCACTGACCACCAGAGTGCAGCTCCTGCATTGAGCGTCTGCCCCCTGGTGGTCAGTGTCTGTCATAGTGACCAGTCATTCCCAGTATTTCTGCTGTTAGGGTCAGTTTGCATATTACCCTTTTACTATAAAGGATAGAGGCCTGTTGCACAGGTGGGGGCTGGCTGGTTTGCCCTGAATGATGTCCCGGATCAGGGTGGGGGTCACTCTTGGGTGCCTGGCCAGCCTGGGTGAGGGGCTGATGGCTGTTTGCAGCTGGTCACACCCCGTTCAGGGTAGGGGTCCCCACTGGGGTGCCTGGCCAGCCTGGATGAGGGGCTGATGGCTGTTTTCAGGCTGGCCACACCCCCTTTAGTACTTGGGTGCCTGACCAGTCTGTGTGAGGGGCTGAGGGCCGTTTTCAGGCTGTCCAGTGACTGAAGTTCCCAGCATCTCCTTTTTTCTTTCTTTTTTATTCTGGGATTTATTTACCTTTTTTTTTCTATTTTTTTTATAGTTTTATTGCTTAAAGTAGTACAAAGCGTATTACATATGTCTCCTTTTTTTCCTGCCCTTAACTTCCGGGAGCTGGTCCATCCTTGCTGTTTCAAGGGACCTGGCATATATGGGATACTGCTCTTAATATGTTTGCTCACCTTTTTGGCACTCTGTGTTTTTTTTGTTGTTGTTGTGTATTTTCTTTTTGTTTTGTTTTTTTTTTGGCACTCTGTGTTTTAACCAAGGTCACCTCTCTGAGAAAGGTTGTTTCCCCAGGTAGGGATTTTCCCCTGAAGTTAGTGAGGGTATAAAACCCCTTAACTGCCAGGTGGGCAGTTAATCACTTTAACTACAAACAATCACGTTTAAGCTACATAATCTTTACTCCCTGGAATGGAGATAAGAAAAGCCCTAACCTTTGGAATAGAGATTGATAGGATTGGAATCAACTGGCATAAATACAGATGCAACAAGACAACAGGACACAGAACCTAGACACAGAACCTAGAGACACAGAACCTACACACAGAACCTAGAGACAGAACCTAGAGACGGAACATGGCAAAAGATCCTGGACAGAAACTGGCAACAGAACCTAGAGACAGGACCTAGCGAGAGAACATGGCAAAAGGTCCTAGACAGAACCTGGCTGAAGAACCTGGCTACAGAACCTGGCGACTGAACCTGGCTGGAGAACCTAACTTGAGATCCTAGACAGAACTTGGCTGGAGAACTGGCTATAGAACCTGGCTGGAGACCCTGACAAGAGAACCCAGCTATGATGATCATCTGAACGCTGCCTCTGTGTCATTCCTTATTCGCCGACTCCGTCCACACCTTTGGGGACCCCTGGACCTGCTGGGGCTGGACCCCAGCACCTCGTTGTTTTGATTTGCATCTCTCAGATGATTAGTGACTTTGAGCATGTTTTCATATGTCTCTTGGCTTTCTGAATGTCCTCTTTTGAAAAGTGTCTCTAGGTCCTCTGCTCATTTTTTAAAAAATATATTTTATTGGTTTTTTTACGGAGAGCAAGTGAGAGGAAATGGAGAGTTGGAAACATGGATGAGAGAGAAAAGCGATCAGGTGTCTCCTGCACACTCCCTACTGGGAATGTGCCCGCAACCAAGGTACATGGCCTTGACCGGAATCGAACCTGGGACCCTTGAGCCCGTAGGCCGACGCTCCATCCACTGAGCCAAACCAGTTTGGGATCTTTGCCCATTTTTTGATTGGATTCTTTATCTTCCTTTTGTTAAGTTGTATGAGTTCCCTATAAATGTTGGAGCTTAAACCCTTATCGGTGATACCATGGGCAAATATGTTCTCCCATGCAGTGAGCTTTCTTGTTGTTTTGTTGATGGTTTCTTTTGCTGTGCAGAAGCTTTTCATTTTGATGTAGTCCTATTTGTTTATTTTCTCTTTAGTTTCCAATGCCCTAGGAGCTGTATCGGTGAAGAAATTGGTTCAGCATATGTCTGAGAGTTTGTGGCCTTTGGATTCTTCTAGTATTTTTATGGTTTCCTGTGGTACATTTAAGTCCTTTATCCATTTTGAGTTTATTTTTGTGTATGGTGTAAGTTGGTGCTCTACTTTCATTTCTTTGCATGTATCTGTCCAATTTTCCCAGCACCACTTATTCAAGAGACTGTCCTGACTCCATTGCATGTTCTTGCCTCCTTTGTCAAATATCAATTGAGCGTATTGGTACAGGTCAATTTCTGGGTTCTCTATTCTGTTCCATTTATCTATATGTCTGTTCTTGTGCCAGTACCAGGCAGTTTTGAGAATAGTGGCTTTGTACTACAGCTTGATATCTGGTATTAAGATCCCACCTACTTTGTACTTTCTCCGGATCGCTGCAGCTATTCGGGGTCTTTTTTTATACCAGCTGAATTTTTGGAGAGTTCGTTCTAGGTCTGTGAAATATGTTGTTGGCATTTTAATGGGAAGTGCGTTGAATTTATAGATTGCTTTAGGTAGTATGGACATTTTAATGATGTTGATTCTACCAATCCATGAACACAGTATGTTCTTCCATCTGTTTATGTCTTCCTCTATCTCTTTTTTAACGTCCTGTAGTTTTCTGAGTAGAGGTCTTTTACCTCTTTAGTTAAGTTTATTCCTAGGTAGCTTAATTTTTTTGGTGCGATGGTAAATGGGATTGTTTTTTTTTAGTCTCTCTTTCTGTAAGTTCACTATTGGTGTATAGAAATGCCATAGATTTCTGGGGGTTAATTTTGTATCCTGCTACATTGCCAAATTCATGTATTAAATCTAATAGTTTTTTGATGGAGTCTTTAGGGTTTTTCATGTATAATATCATGTCATCTGTAGATAAGGACAGTTTTATTTCTTCTTTTCCAATTTGATGCCTTTTATTTCTTTTTCTTGTCTAATTGCAAGGGGTAATACTTCCAGTACTATGTTGAACAGGAGTGGTGAGAGTGGGCATCCCTGTCTTGTTCCTGTTCTTAGAGGAAATGGTGTTAGTTTTTGTCCATTGAATATGATGTTGGCTTTGAGTTTGTCATATATGGCTTTTATTAAGTTGAGGTATGATCCTTCTATTCCCACCTTGCTGAGAGTTTTTATAAAAAATGGGTGTTGGATTTTGTCAAATGCTTTTTCTGCATCAATATATACGACTATGTGGTTTTTTCCTTTCAATATGTTTATGTGATGTATCACGTTTATTGATTTGCGAATATTGTACCATCCTTGCATCTCTGGATTGAATCCTACTTGGTCACGGTGTATGATCTTTCTGATGTACTGCTGGATACGATTTGCTAAGATGTTGTTGAGGATTTTGGCATCTATGTTCATGAGGGATATTGGCCTGTAATTCTCTTTCATTGTGTTGCCTTTACCTGGTTTTAGTATTGGAGTGAAACTTGCTTCATAGAATGAGCGTGGAAGTGTTCCTTCCTCTTGAATTTTTTTTTTTAATATATTTTAGTGAGTTTTTACAGAGAGGAAAGGAGAGAGATAGAGAGTCAGAAACATCGATGAGAGAGAAACATCGACCAGCTGCCTCCTGCACACTCCCCACTGAGGACATGCCCGCAACCCAGGTACATGCCCTTGACCGGAATCGAACCTCTGACCCTTCAGTCCGCAAGCTGACACACTATCCACTGAGCCAAACCGGTTTCGGCCTCTTGAATTTTTTTTAACACATTGTTTGGGGGTAGTTTTTATCGTGCACTAACAGGTGGCGCGGGCCATTTTTGCTAATTCTTTCCGGAAATGGCAATGTTCAGTAAAATTACGATAACTTTAGTTTACGTATTTATACGTTACCCGCATTCGACCCCTAGTCTATGAAAAACATATTAATACGTGTCCCGCGCTCTACTACCAGTCAATGCTACCAGTCAACGTAATACGTATAAATACGTTTCCTGCATACAACGTGTTAAAATATATTTTATTGATATTTTACAGAGAGGAAGGGAGAGTTAGAAACATCAATGAGAGAGAGACATTGATCAGCTGCCTCCCTGCACACACCCTACTGGCGATGTGCCCACAACCAAGGTACATGCCCTAGAGTGGAATCGAACCCGGGACCCTTCAGTCTGCAGGCCGATGCTCTATCCATGGAGATAAACCGGTCAGGGCAGTCTTCAATTTTTTGTAGTAGCCTGAGGACGATAGGTTTATTTCTTTCTTGAATGTTTGTTAAAACTCCCCTTTGAAGCCATCTGGTCCTGGGCTTTTGTTTGCTGAAAGCACCTTGATGACTGCTTCAATTTCTTCCATAGTTATTGGCCTATTGAGATTTTTAGATTCTTTCCGATTGAGTTTTGGAATGTTGTATTTTTCTCGGAATATGTCCATTTCCTCCAGGTTGTCTAGTTGGTTGGAATAGAGTTGTCCATAGTATTTTTTAACAATCATTTGTACTTCTGTGGGGTCTGTTGTTATTTCGCCTCTATCATTTCTGATTTTGTTTATTTGGGTCCTCTCTCTTTGCTTCTTGGTGAGCCTGGCTAGAGGTTCATCAATCTTGTTTATCCTTTCAAAGTACCAAAAGTTCTTTGAAATCTAATGGGAGATCCCTTGTATGTATTTCTGTTGAGAAATCATTTGATAATCTAATGGGAGATCCCTTGTATGTAACTTTCCGTCTCTCTGTTGCAGCCTGTAAGTTTCTCTCTTTGTCCTGAACATTTGGTGGGTCTTGGTTTCATTGATTTTATGTGTTGTTTTCTTGGTCTCTATGTCATTTATTTCTGCTCTAATCTTTATTATCTCCTTCCTACTGCTCACTCTAGGCTTTTCTTGTTGCGTTCTTTCTAATTCTTTGAGATGTAGAGATAGATGATTTACTACCATTTTTTCTTGGTTTTTATTGAGATAGGCCTGTAGAGCTATAAACTTCCCTCTCAGACTGCTTTCATTTTGTCCCATAGGTTTTGGATTGTTGTGCTTTGATTGTCATTAGTTTCCAGGATGTTTTTAATTTCTTCTTTGATCTCATTGGTAACCCAATCAATGTTTAACAACATGCTATTCAGCTTCCAAGGGTTTGAGTATTTTGGGTTGTTTTTATTGTAGTTTATTTCTAATATGCCATTGTGGTCTGAGAAGATGCTTGGTATGATTTCAGTCTTCTTGAATTTGGGGAGACTTTGTTTGTGACCCAATATGTGGTCTATTTTTGAAAATGTCCCATGAGCACTTGAGAAGAATGTATATTCCATGGCTTTGAGGTGAAATGTTGTGAAGATGTCAATTAAGTCCATCTGATGTAGTGAGTCATTTAGGATTGCTGTTTCTTTGCTGATTTTTTGTCTAGAGGATTTATCCAGTGATGTCAGTGATGTATTAAAATCCCCTACTATGATTGTATTGTTGTCGATCTCTCCTTTGATATCTTCCAGGAGTTTTTTTATGTATTTGGGTGCTCTTGCATTAAGTGCATATATGTTTATCAGGGTTATATCGTCTTGTTGTATCGATCCCTTTAGTATTATGAAGTGGACTCCCTTATCTCTTGGTATGGCCTTCACTTTGAGGTCTATTTTATCAGATATAAGTATTGCTACTCCAGCTTTCTTTTCATTTCCATTTGCCTGAAAGATATTTTTCCCTCCCTTCACTCTCAGTCTGTGTGAGTCCCTTATTCTGAGGTGGGTCTCTTGTAGACAGCAAATGTATGGGTCATGTTTTTTGATCCATTCAGCCACTCGATGTCTTTTGATTGGAGCATTTAGTCCATTTACGTTTACAGTTATTATAGAAAGGTACTTGTTTGTAGCCATTCCTATTTATTGAGCCTGTTTTCTTTCTTAGCTTTTTATTTCTTCTTTTTATACCAGTCCCTTTAGCATTTCTTACATTGCCGGCTTGGTGGTGATAAACTCCCTTCGCCTTTTTTGTCTGTGAAGGTTCTTATTTCCCCTTCAATTTTGAATGATAGCCTTGCTGGATAGAGTATTCTTGGATTCAGTCCTTTGCTTTGCATCTTTTTGTAAATTCCTGTCCATTCTTTTCTGGCCTGACGTATTTCTGTTGAGAAATCATTTGATAATCTAATGGGAGATCCCTTGTATGTAACTTTCCGTCTCTCTGTTGCAGCCTGTAAGATTCTCTCTTTGTCCTAACATTTGCCATGGTAATTATAATGTGTCTTGGTGTGGGGCTTTTCGGGTTCACCTTGTTTAGGACCCTCTGTGCTTATGTGACTTTTTTCTTCCCCACCTCAGGCAAGTTTTCTGATATTATTTCTTCAAATAGGTTTTCTAACCCTTGTTCCTCTCTCTGTTGTTCTGGCACCCCTATTATTCGTATGTTGTTTCGTTTCATGTTGTCCCATAGCTCCCTTAGGCTCTCCTCCTGTCTTTTAATATTTTTCTCCTAATGCAGTTCAATTTTGTTGTGTTTTGCTTCCCTGTCTTCTAATTCACTAATTCGGTCCTCCGCTTCTCCTAGTCTACTGTTGATACTTTCAATGGTGTTTTTTATTGCAGCTACATCACTCTTCATTTTCTCTTGGTTCTTACCTAAGTTACTGATTTTTTCATCCATTTCTTTTTGATTCTTAAGTAAGTTGTTGATTTTTCCCTCCGTTTCTTCTTGATTCTTGCATAAGTTGATTTTTTTCCTCCATCCGGCTTTAGTACTCTAGGACCTTAATTTGAATTTCTTCTATAATGTGCATGCCTCTGTTTCACTTAGCTGCTTTTCTGGTGAGCCCTCCTTTTCTTTCCTTTGGGGGTTTCTTCCTCTGCCCATGTTTGATCTCACCGACATATCTAGACGTTGAGTCGTGCAGTGGCTGCTCCTTGGGTGGCACTGTCTCCTCGGGCTGCGATTGCTCCTCTGGTGGTTGTGGTAGCAGCTGCTCTTTAGTTGGCAGAAGCTCCTGTTTTGGGTGCTGTTCACCGCTGTTGTGGCTCTTCTGGATGGTGGGGGGAGGCTTCAGTCACAGCTGCTGTTCCTCAGGCAGACTGTGTGGTGATCACGAGGCTGCTGTTCCTTGGATGGGGGCAAACTCCACAGGCAGCTGCTACTCCTTCGAATTGTTACTTTTAATCTCTTAAGCGGCCTCAGGGCAAGGTGTTTTCCAATAGGGTGTGTCACCTGTCTTCTCCCCAGCAACACAGATGTCTTCCCCCCAGCCAAAGCAGATGTCTATGCGACTGTATGAGGTAATGACTGAGTCGAGGATACTTGGGGTGGCTGCGTTCTGAGCTGTATCCCCGAGTCCCCAGTGCTGGCTTCTGCTCTCACATCTCCAGGCCACTTTACCCCCCCTTTGTCAGAACAAAAGGTGGGTGGCTCCACAGGGAATGTTTGTGCCTTGGCTTTTTAAGAGGGTGCCTGAATTTTCAGCTGTCACTCCCTTGCAGACAGAACCCCACTGCTTTTGATAGCTTGATGTTATGTGGGTACCTTCCTCAGTTTGGTGCTCCCTGCTGGGAAGTCCAGCTCTGGGATTAGATCCCAGAATTCTCAGTGGCTCCCCTCCCCTCCCCACCCCCCACCCCCCAACCAGCTGAGATAGCTCTCCGGGACTTAAGTTGCCATCTCTGGTTAACGTTTCTGCCCCTCCTACCTGTCTCTATGCCGGCTCCTACTTTGGTCCTTTGATGTCAGGGTTCTCTTCTGTGAGTTTTCTGTTGATTATTCAGGAAGCCTTCTCTTATTTCAGTTGTAATTACAGCTTGTTCCTGGGAGCATGACCATTAACATCCTCCAACTCTGCTGCCATTTCTAACCTCCTATTTACCTTCTATAATTGAAACTTTGTTGCCGTCACTGGAGCTGAGAGCCGGCTCCAGCTCTGAGTCTGGGGCCTGCTGAAAGCAGGTATCTGGGGTTTGTTTAGCTTCTATAATTCAAACATTGTTGCTTTCAGGGCTCAGAGATGGCCCACGGCAGGCGGGGAACCTTGGCTTCCTCCATCACTGGAAGAAGCAAGCCTCCTGCTCGCTTCAGCTGCGTGGCTGCCGGCCGCCATCTTTGTTGGTGGTTAATTTGTATATCACCCCGACTAGCGAATGGGAAGCGTAACGAAGGTATGGTCAATTACCGTTTTTTTTTTTTAAAACATATTTTTATTGATTTTTTACAGGGAGGTAAGGAGAGGGACAAAGAGTTAGAAACATCGATGAGAGAGAAACATCGATCAGCTGCCACCTGCACACCTCCCACTGGGGATGTGCCCGCAACCAAGGTACATGCCCTTGACCGGAATTGAACCCGGAACTCTTCAGTCCGCAGGCCAACTCTCTATCCACTGAGCCAAACTGGCTAGGGCCAATTACCCTTTTTGTCTTTTATTCGATAGGATGTTCAATTTCATTAAATTTCTACAGCAACTTTCCAATAATGACACATGAAAATTTTGCAGGAAATGTAGTAGTAAGAAAAATTAGTTCCCTCAGGCTGGTGTGTATCTGTGGTGGAGAGTCAGATTCCTGGTTTAGGGCAAGTAGGTCCTGGATACATATGGTAGGCAGGCAACCTATGCATCTCTGTCTCTTTCACATTGATGTGTGTGTGTGTGTATGTCTCACCCATTCCCTTTTGTTGTTCTACCTCCCTGCCTCCCACTCTGCAAAACTCAATTGAAAAAATCTCCGGAGGTGAGGATTTACAACCACACCAAGGAAACAATAGGTCTTAACTTGTTTTTATCCTTATGTTTCTGTCCTTATTGGCCTTATAAGACAAAAAGGGGATCATACACAAATACATTCATGAAATTTATGGAATCACCTAACCATCTTGATTTCATACTTATAATATGTATGTCTCTGTGCCTAAATTGTTAACATTATTTCAAGTATTTTTTCTTTTTTCAAGTATATTTGTATGGATTTCAGAAAGGAAGGGAGAGGTAGAGAAAGATAGAAACATCAATCATGATAGAGAATCATTGAACGGATGCTTCCTGCACACCCCACACTGGGGATCGAGATGGCAATTTTGTTGTGTTTCCTGATCAGATATCCAACCAGTGCCATCTTGGTAAATGGGTCTGCGCTAAACCACTGGGCCATACCAGTTGGACGAGGCAGAATAATCTTGTTCTAAGATTACTCATAGTAAATTTCCAACTAGGATTGTGGTTCCTATCTGTTCTATTCCATGAGAACTGAATTCCATTAACAAAACCTTTTAGTTCCAAGTTCTCTGTGAATTATTTAATGTGTGTTTTTTTTCATGTGTATTCAGAAGTATGACACATGATTTGGAAACATTGGCATCACAAGTAAAAAGTGAGTTTGTGACACATGTGGAAACACAGGCCCCATCTCAAAACCTGGATCAGAATCTGTGTCTTTACAGAAGTTTATTTTGTTGTGGTTTGCTTCGACTTGAGAAGAAGCCCGTAAACTCCAACCCAACATTGCATTTCCATCTGAGAAATATACCTCACTGGCCCTTAATGATGCAAACGCAGCACTCAGAAATCCATATAGTTGTATCCATGCCTTACTTTAATTAATTTATTTTTAATAAATTTTATTGATTTCAGAGAGAAAAGATAGAGAGGGAGAGAACAACGATGAGAGACAATTCATGAGCGACTGCCTCCAATACGCCCCCTGCTTGGCATTGAGCCTGCAACCCTGTCTTTGCCCTTGATAGGAATTGAACCTGCGACTCTTCAGTCTGCAGGCCCACCCTCTATCCACTGAGCCCACTGAGCCAAATTGGCTATGGCCATGACTTAATTTTAAAGTTTATTTTCTTATACAGGAAAATCTAAACCCTGGATCTATGGACATGTGTAATAAACATTTGCCAATGTTAGAATACATATTAGAGAATGTAACTGGGGCAGAGTTATCTGATTCAGGATACTCCCCTTGGTCCAAACCTCTTCTGACACTGTTTTCTTGTTGGGTGACTTTGTGAACACTTCTGGTGACCTCTTGGTAAACGTTTCTTATCTTTCAGGGACCATTGACCTTCAGGGATGTGGCCATAGATTTCTCTCAGGAGGAGTGGGATTTCCTGGACCCAGCTCAGCGGAAATTGTACCTGGATGTGATGTTGGAGAACTACAGCAACCTGGTGTCCGTGGGTAAGGATGACTTCCTTCCTGAGTTCCTACTCTACCCACAGATTTTTGTTTCCTTTATGATTTTAACATCTCCATGGCCTTCTCTTTTCTGTGGTAGATTCTTGCTCTCAAGGAACAAGTTGGTCCATAACTGGTTTGGCCCAGTGGATAGAACATCGGCCTGCAGACTGAAAATTTCCAGTGTCGATTCTGTTCAAGGGCAAATGCCAGAGTTGTCGGCTCACACCCCAGTATGGGGTGTGCAGGAGGCAACTGATCAATGATTCTCTCTCCTCAGTAATGTTTCTGTCTCTCTATCCTCCTGTCTTCCTCTCTAAAAGGAATAAATGTATATAGCTTTTTAAAAAGGAACAAATGGGGAATTCCTTGGTGTAGAAAAGAAACACTTTTTGATATATGTGAATTAGGAACTCAGTGTTTGCACACATTACATTTTGTCTACACTAATGAAGGTAATATCAGAAAGTAATATTTTAAAAATCATTTTCTAGAATATTCTATATTCTACACAAGAGGCTTAGTCCATGAAATACGTGCATGAGAAGGGTCCTTAGGCCTGGTCTCCACCCTCCCCACCTCCTTCTTCCATCCTCTATTAGTGCCCCACCGCTATCTCTGCTCTCCATCCTTCTTCTGGACCGCCCCTGGTGGTCAGTGCACATCATAGGGAGTGATGGCACTCCTGCTCTCGGGGTCATACTCCCGAGAGGACAATTTGTATATTAGCCATATGCTCGGGTCCAGCCCCAGCAGGTCCAGAGTCCATCTCTTTGTATCGGGTTATGAAGTGCCCAGATGAGATCCAGCTGTGAAGCAAGGCAGGCTGCCATTGTTGCCAGTTCTTTTTATTTTTTCTTTTTTTAAAAATATATTTTATTAATTTTTTACAGAGAGGAAGGTAGGGGGATAGAGAGTTAGAAGCATCGATGAGAGAGAGACATCGATCAGCTGCCTTCCACACATCTCCCACTGGGGAAGTATCCGCAACCCAGGTACATGCCCTTGACCGGAATCGAACCAGGGACCCTTCAGTCGGCTGTTGTCAGTTCTTGGGCCTTTTTATTTTTGATAACTTTGGAGGTCTCTGACCTAGCTGAAGTTTGCTTTACAGGTTTTAGGCTGAGAATGGACAGGCCTTTCATATGCAAAAGCCACTGCCTACCATTTGGGTGTGGTATTAAATTCGGTAGTGTGGGGTCTCAGCGAATCTTCAGGGCAGAGCAAACAGCAATGGCTGCCGATCAGCGCTGTACCTGGGAGATCTCAGCAAAGGAACCATGACCGGTGCAAGCACCTCGGTTTGGAAGAAAGTTTCCTCTGTGTTCCTGCCCCGATGCCAGATAGTCCAGTTTTTTTTTTTGTTATATGTCTGTGTCCCCCTGACTCTCACAAGGCACTAGAGCTCAGAGCAGTCGGAAGCTTTTATCTCCCTCTAAATTAAAAAAGTGGCACACCCCGATACCAGCCCATTCCACGCCTCTGCACCTCCTACCAGTCTCAATGCACTTTCTTCTTTTCCACTCTACTCAGCCAGCTTTCTGGCCATTCTGGATGATAATTGTTCTGGATATTATTTGTAATTTTGATGTGGCTGTGGGATGCAGCAGATTACAGGTGTTTACCTATTCCGCCATCTGGTGCCTCTCTCCCAGACAAATTCTTTGATGTTGAAGATGTCTTTCATTAATGATTCTACTGTATTTTTTAATTCGTGTATTCTGTTTTTCAGTTGTTCCTTTCATGGTGGAGTTTGTAAAATACTTTCTCATTGTATTTTCATTTTGGTTCTATAATATTTCAGTGATATTATATAGTTGTCTTTTTTCTCCTTTTCGGCTTTAATATATGTAGTTCCATTCCTTTTTTTTACAATATTTTTTTTTCTTTCAATTTGTTAATGTGATGTATCACGTTTATTGATTTTCGGATATTGTACCATCTTTGCATCCCTGGGATAAATCCAACTTGGTCATGGTGTATGATCTTTCTGATGTACTGCTGGATCCGATTTCCTAAGATTTTGATGAGGATTTTGGCATCTGTGTTCATGAGGGATATTGGCCTGTAATTCTCTTTCATTGTGTTGTCTTTACCTGGCTTTTTTACAATATATTTTTATTGATTTCTGAAACAAAGCGAGGGGGAGATAGAAACATGAATGATGAGAGAGAATCATTGATTGGCTGACTCCTGCATGTCCGCCCAGTGGGTATCGAGCCTTTAACCTAGGCATGTACCCTTGACTGGATTTTAACCAGGGAACGTACAGATGACAGGCTGATGTTGTATCCACTCAGCCAAACTTACTTATTCAGGTAATTATTATCTTTCTATTGATGTAGTCCCAGTTTTTCTTTTTGGTACACTTTTTCTGATTCTATGCATGCCTTGATATGTTTTGTTGAGATTCTGGAATTGTAAACAACCAGGCTTTTCAACATCCCTTCTATAGAAGGAAACAAATAATGACCATCTGTGGCACAAATTCTACATTCATTGAACACTGTTTTGATTCCTGTATTTTTCATTTCATTGTCTGTTTAATTTCATATTTGAAATGTTCTCTGTGTCTTTCTCAGACCCATGGTATCTTTTCAGGCTTGATACACATCTTCCATATTGCAGTCATTGAGGTGCTCGAACAATTTATCATTGTCTCTTTATAGCAGTCACAACGGGACACTCACTGTGTACTGCCATTCCATTCGCACTCTGTGTCATGCACAACAAACACATGTTCTTGAAGATGCTTCAAAACAGCGAGATCTTTGAACACGCACTTCCCTCCTCTCTATCTCCAGCCAAGAAAGTGGCAATTGGAGGTGTTGTTATATTATTGCCATTGTGTGGCAGGGGGTTTGAGCAGGTATCGTTGGCAGATGTTAGCAACTCTTTGCCCCTATTTGATGTGAGTTTTCTTCCTTGTACCTATCTTGAGCTTTCTTTGAATTCTTTGCTGGCTCTTAGAGTACTCCAAAATGTCATTTGGTCAATACTTGCTGTGCACTTACCTGATTGTCAAAACTGAAAACTTGTTTTCTTTCAGCTATACCATCTAAAGATAACCAAGCCTTTATGCCAAAGCCCAGAATACAGGATTTATTCCCTGAAATAATACTGGTAAGATATAAAAGGTGTTGCTTTGATAATGTATACTTAATGCAAGCCTTGGAATTTGAGGAAGAGTGTGATGAGAAGGGAGGATATTAATATAAACAAAACTAATCTGGAACACTTATCATAATAAATTTCTTGTCACCTAACCATGTCAGCTGTACTTTGGATTTGGGAAACCTCCCTTATTAAAGTCAGGTACATTGGCAGATAAGGGTGTTTCTGGACATGAAGGTTGAAAACAAGTTTTTACTGTTACCCAATCTTGGAAAGGAAATCTAGAAAAACTAGTAACTCATGTAGTCTCTAGAGTAAATAATCATTGGAATTGTTTTAAAGGTAGAATGGGATTAAAATTTCATTAAATCATTTCTAAGAGGTATAAATTTATAGTGTATCTATATATTAAAATGTGCTCAATTTGGCAATCTTTTATGATTTTTTTAATGAAAAACGTGTTTTTATTGATTTCAGAGAGTAAGGAACAGGAAGAGAGAGGGGGAAATATCATTGATGAGAGAAAATCATTCATTGGCTGCCTCCTGTATGCCTCCCCCTGGGGACCGATCCCCCAGTTGGGTCTTGGGCTCACACTGGGAATGAAACCGGGATCTTGTTGTTTATACTTCGAAGCTCAACTGCTGAGTCATGCTGGATGGGTTTTTGGCAATCTTTGAAAAAAGGATTCTTTCTTTTTTCTCTAATATTTAGGGTGTTCATACTGGAGAGAAACCTTACAAATGTAGAGAATGTGGCAAAGCCTTTAGTAACTCCTCAAACCTTAATCATCATCAGCGTATTCATACTGGAGAGAAGCCTTACAAATGCACCGAATGTGGCAAAGCATTCATTGAGTCCACAAAACTTAAACAACATCAAACAGTTCATACTGGAGAGAAGCCTTATAAATGTACAGAATGTGACAGAGCCTTTAGGTGTTCCTCAACACTTAGAATTCATAAGAGAATTCACACTGGGAAGAAACCTTACAAATGTAGAGAAAGTGGCAAAGCGTTTAGACAGGCCTCAAAACTTACTGAACATCAGAGAATTCATTCTGGAGAGAAACTTTCTAAATGTATAGAATGTGGTAAAGCATTCCTCTATGCCTCACAAATGATTCAACATCGGAAAGTTCATACAGGAGAGAAACCTTACCAATGTAGCGAATGTGTCAAAGCCTTTAGTGAGTCCTCCCACCTTAATCGTCATAAGCGTATTCATACTGGAGGGAAGCCTTGCAAATGCACCGAATGTGGCAAAGCATTCATTGAGTTCACAAAACTAAAACAACATCAAACAGTTCATACTGGAGAGAAGCTTTATAAATGTACAGAATGTGACAAAGCCTTTAGGTGTTCCTCAAGACTTAGAATTCATCAGAGAATTCACACTGGGGAGAAACCTTACGAATGTAGAGTATGTGGCAAAGCCTTTAGTGAGTCCTCCCACCTTAAAAGACATCAGAGAGTTCATACTGGTGAGAAGCAATACAAATGTACAGAATGTGGCAAAGCCTTTGGGGACTCCTCATCCCTTCGTTATCATCGAAGAGTTCATACTGGAGAGAAGCCTTTCAAATGTAAAGAATGTGGCAAGGCATTCAGTTTGGCCTCATCCCTTAATTATCATCAGAGAGTTCATACTGGAGAGAAGCCTTTCAAATGTAAAGAATGTGGCAAAGCATTCAGTTTGGCCTCATCCCTTAAATACCATCAGAGAGTTCATACTGGAGAGAAGCCTTATAAATGTAGAGAATGTGGCAAAGCCTTCAGGCACTCTTCATCCCTTAATCAACATCAGAGAGTTCATACTGGAGAGAAGCCTTATAAATGTAGAGAATGTGGCAAAGCCTTCAGCCGCTCTTCATCCCTTAATCAACATCAGAGAGTTCATTCTGGAGAGAAGCCTTATAAATGCAGAGAATGTGGCAAAGCCTATAGCCGGTCCTCACAACTTACTTATCATCAGAGAGTTCACACTGGAGAGAAACCGTATAAATGTAGAGAATGCACCAAATCCTTTGGCTCCTCTTCAGAGCTTACTACGCATCAGAGAGTTCATACTGGAGAGAAGCCTTTCAAATGTAAAGAATGTGGCAAGGCATTTAGGTTGGCATCATCCCTTCATTATCATAAGAGAGTTCACCAAGGAGAGAAGCCTTATAAATGTAGAGAATGTGGCAAAGCCTTCAGCCAGTCTTCATCCCTTAATCAACATCACAGAGTTCATACTGGTGAGAAGCCTTTCAAATGTAAAGAATGTGGCAAGACATTCAGTTTTGCAGCATCCCTTAATTATCATCAGAGAGTTCACCATGGAGAGAAGCCTTATAAATGTAGCAAATGTGGCGAAGCCTTCAGCCACTCTTCATCCCTTAATCAACATCACAGAGTTCATACTGGTGATAAGCCTTTCAAATGTAAAGAATGTGGCAGGGCATTCAGTTTTGCAGAATCACTCGATTATCACCAGAGAGCTCATACTGGAGAGAAGCCTTATAAATGTAGAGAATGTGCCAAATCCTTTGGCACCTCCTCAGAGCTTACTAGGCATCAGAGAGTTCATTCTGGAGAGAAACCTTATAAATGCCGAGAATGTGGCAAAGCCTTCAGGCAGTCCTCACACTATAGACATCATCAGAGAGTTCTCCATGGAGAGAAGCCTTATAAATGTAGAGAATGTGGCAAATGCTTTGGCTTCTCTTCAGACCTTACTGTGCATCAGAGAGTTCATTCTGGAGAAGCCTTATAAATGTAATGAATGTGACAAAGCCCTTTCCAAGTCCTCATCTCTTAATTATCATCAGAGGGTCACCGGAGAGAAGCTTTATACATGTAGAGAATGTGGCAAAGCCTTCACTGGGTCATCAAACCTTACCAGCCACCAGAGAATTCATACTGGAGAGAACCCATGTAAATGTAATGAATGTTGCAAAGCCTTCAGCCAGTCCTCATCCCTTTCTTGTCATCAGAGAGTTCACACTGGAGAGAAGCCTTATAAATGTAGAGAATGCAGCAAATTCTTTGGCAGCTCCTCAGATCTTACAAAGCATCAGAGAGTTCATTCTGGAGAGAAGCCTTATAAATGTAGAAAATGTAACAAAGCCCTTTATCAGTGTTCCTGTGTTACCGTACAGCAGAGAGTTCATAATTGAGAGAAGTTTTTCAGATGTGAGGAGTGTGTTAAGTCCTTGACCAACTGTGAGAACTTATTGAACATCACAGAATTCATACTGGAAAGAAGCCTTATGAATGTGAAAAATGTGAAAAGCCTTTAAAAGCCAATGTATTACTGTACTTGATCAACATCAGAACAAAGAGAGACCTTACAGATGTAGAGAATGGGCTAGAGCATTTACCCATAGCTTAAAATTTACATCAGAGATTTTATAGTGGAGGGAAGCCTTATATTGTAAAAAATGTGAGAAAGCCATTAGCCTTTGGTAAAATTTACTGAACATTTTGGGAATCATTCTAAAGAGAAACAGCAGTAATATAAAGTTTTCATCCAAAGATTTAACCATAGTTGAATCGTCATTGAAAATGATAAAATTGAGCCTTAAAAATTATGAGGCATATGTCAAAGTGTATATCCTTATTTGTATCTCATAAAAGATGTGGTAATTATTATTGGATCAAAGTCCAGCAGATATAAAGAATGTGACAAAGCTTAGTTAGTATGCAAACCTTACACGATATGAGAATTCATACTGGGGAGAAACAATACAAATTTGAACTGTGTCCTACAGACTTTAATCAGCATCTGTAGCTTATTCCTCACATGGGAATTCATTCTAGAGCAGGGGTGGGCAAACTTTTTGACTCGAGGGCCACATTTGGTTCTTAAACTGGACCGGAGGGCCGGAACAAAAGCATGGATGGAGTGTTTGTGTGAACTAATATAAATTCAAAGTAAACATCATTATATAAATGGGTATGGTCTTTTTTTTTTTTTTTTTTTAGTTTTATTCATTTCAAACAGGCCATAGTTTGCCCACGGCTGTTGTAGAGGGAAACCTTAATTAAATGTGAAGAACGTGGGAGATCATACAGTTAGACCTACAGCCCCAGTCAATACCAGGGATTGTAATTGGATAGAAGTTCAATATTTATGATATAGGAGGAAGGACTTTTAAAATATATATGTAATTTACAAAAAGCCAAGGAATTTATACCTTAAAATGACTTTAAGATGTAAAACCTTTATCCAACTATGTAATTTCTTATGAATTTTAATGTATCACTGAATACACACTAGATAGGTAGCCAAAATGCCTTTCAGTATTGCTCTACATCAGAGTGTTTACTACAGTATACTGCAAACTTTAAATGTAGTTAGGTAATGTTTCCTATACTTGAATATATCAAAAGAATTAGTGTTTCCATATGTACAATTACTTAGAGTATTATCTCATTTAAATGGAAAACATATGAAGTATTTTCAAAATAAATTTGATCTTACTTCCATATCACTTGATGTTGCTATATTTTATTCCTGGTATGTGTGTGAAATCATGGAGTTGGTTGTTTCTGCCTTAACCCCTTCCCCGGCAGAAACGTGTATACACGTTTTCACAAAATGTTCTTTTTCAGTTGTCGATGAGTATACTAAGAAAATATGGTAAAAAAATATGGTTTATAGGAAGACGAGTTACAAACTGTTTTCATACCCAGCATCAAAAATACTATATAGAACCAAAATAAAAAAATTAGTCTGAAAAAGAAACGTTTTTAACAAAAAAATTGTTGGGGAAGGGGTTAAAGATCTGTGAGCTGACCCTGGCTGGTTTGCCTCAGTGGATAGAGTGTTGGCCTGCAGACTGAAGGGTCCCTGGTTTGATTCCAGTCAGGGGCACAAGCCTGGGTGTGAGCTTGATCCCTGGTAAGGGGTCTGCAGGAGGCAGCCAATCAGTGATTCTCTCATCAATGTTTTTATCTCCTTTCCTCTTTGAAATCAATAAAAATATTTTTTTTAAAAAGATCTGCCGAAGCCGGTTTGGCTCAGTGGATGGAGCGTCGGCCTGCGGACTGAGGGGTCCCGGGTTCGATTCCGGCCAAGGGCGTGTGCCTGAGTTGCGGGCACATCCCCAGTGGGAAATGTGCAGGAGGCAGCTGATCGATGTTTCTCTCTCATCGATGTTTCTAGCTCTCATCTCTCTCCCTTCCTCTCTGTGGGAAATCAATGAAATATATTTAAAAAAAAAAAAAAAAAGATCTGTGAGCTGTTGTATATTTTATGGACTTATGTACACTTTTTTGTGATATATTGGGTACATTGTAAGGCACACATTTTTTGATCTATTAGAGAATTATACTATTGATTGAATCTTTTAAAATAGTTCTGATGTTTTTAAATGATATCTTCAAAGTTACTTTCTTTCCTGTGCCATCATTTTGGGATGAAAACTTTATGAGGGCATTTCAGTTTGTGGTTGTGATGTTGAGATGAAGTGAAGTACGCTCAGGACTGTACTGTTTGTCTAATAGGTTTTCCATAACTAACAGATATATTACAGTACCAGTGATGTGGTTGTACCAGTGATGTTGTAGTACCAATAACGTAGCCAGGATGCAGAATTGGCATGAATGTTGCATGTGGAGAGAGAACACCTTTCCCAGGCTGCCCTGCTCACTGATCTCAAAAAAATTACTTTTATTTCTTTCATGTCACATTTCATGTTCATGTATGTCTTTTTCACTTTTATCTTCTAGGCTGCCATTTATTTTGCAGTGATAAAGTCACAGCATGTAAAGCTCTTCCTGTCCCACATCAGCCCCTCATTCCCATGTAACTCAGTAGTTTGCAGTTTTACTAATGTAATGTCTGATGTCAGAATTTGGCACATATTTAGGTCTGTATTCATGAAGTAGGTAGACTACCAATCATGTTTTTTGCTAACACCTATCTATATCCTATATATCCTATATAATAAAGTTGTAATATGCAAATTGATCCTCATGCCCTCACACAAGATGGCTGCCCCCATGTGGTCAAAGATGGCTGGCAGGGGAGGCTAGTTGTGGACAGTCAGGCCAGCAGGGCAGGGCAGTTGGCGGACACCAGGGCAGCAGGGGAGGGTAATTAGGCGGCGATCAGGTAGGAAGGCAGGCAAGCGAGTGGCTAAGGTTTTTGGCCCTTTTTATATTGGTGGTTTTGTCCATGTTGACTTTGTAGTCTTTGTGTGTTTTCAACAATTGCCTTGTACATGTTGACTTTTTTAATATACTAGAGGCCCCACCTCACGACACCTCACAGGCTCCGGGGATGCTGCTGGTGCCCCACCCTGCAACACCTCGCATGTTCCGTGGATGATGCCGGTGCCCTGCGATGCACCAGGGACACTGCCAACACACTGTGATTGTAGATGCTGCCTGCGCCCTGAGCTGTTTGGGTGGGGCGAAGGCTCGAGCGGAGCTATAGCACCTCCTGCTGATCGGTTGTTCTGGTATGAGGGATTGACGCCCATTTACATAATAGCCTTTTATTATTAAGATATATACTAGAGCCATGATGGCAAACCTTTTGAGCTCGGCGTGTCAGCATTTTGAAAAAACCTAACTTAAGTCTGGTGCCCTGTTACATAGAGAAATTTTTTTATATTTGCCATCATAGTAAAAGAAAGATTTATATTTTTGATGTTTATTTTATATGTTTAAATGCCATTTAACAAAGAAAAATCAACCAAAAAAATGAGTTTGCGTGTCACCTCTGACACGCGTGTCATAGGTTCGCCATCATTGTTCTAGAGACACAGTGCACAAGTTCATGCACAGGTGGGTTCCCTCTGGGTGGCCTGCACAGATCAGGCTGAAATCCACAGTCCAACAGAGCCTACAGCTCATACCTGCCCCTCCTGCTCATCCCAGCCCCACTGTGACAGCTGCTAACCTGGTTCCAGCTTCAGGCACACAAAACTCAAGCCTTTGGTCACTTGAGTCCTTTAAACAGCACCAACTAGCACCCTAGCTTATTTGGACCTTAATCCTACTAGACCTGAGGCCCTGACCCTAACTGTCACCTATACCTGGGCTCCTGAGCATTAAAGAGAAAAAACCAACATGATATAGAAAAATGTTAGTTACATGCAAACATGTGGTTAGAATAAGATGGAACTTGGAGACATTGTAGAAAATAGGTCTACCTTTCATCTACCTTTCATCTAGCGCCAATATTCCACCCTTGTGTGGAAATTACCGAAGAATCCGTACAGCGGTCTGGTAGGGTTCAATGCCACCAACTCTCACTAGATTCCAAATGTTATTTAAATTATATATCAAGAATTAAAAAAAAAGACTGGGGATGTGCCCGAAACCCAGGTACATGCTCTTGACCGGAATCAAACCTGGGATCTTTCAGTCCGCAGGCCGACACTCTATCCACTGAGCCAAACGGGTTTTGGCTGAAATTTCCTTTGAGAGCCAAATTTTTTAAACTTAAACTATATAGGTAGGTACGTTGTTATTAACTTAATTAGGGTACTCCTAAACTCGCCTTTGCTAAAAACGTCCTCAATCTGATTGAGGTACGTTCGCTGAGGTCGACTCCTTCCAACTCTCCCATCCACACTCGTCTTGTATACTTGTTTCGTCTTATCTTTTGTCACCTGCGCAGAATTTGTGGATGTGACTAGCACTAACCACTGCACAATGAGACTGCTGACTGACTGACTCACTCAACTCATGCATGAATCACGCGCGCCTCCCCCGCACTACATGTCCCACAGCCCGCCTGCTCCACGTCTCCCATCGCCCGACTGACAAACCCCACTTCTTCTAATGCCACTTCAAAATAGACTCACTCAGGCCGAAAACCGAATTCTGCCCATGGGCCACAAAGTTTCAATTGCAGTGTACGTGCACTCCCGCAAGTGGTATTTTGTGGAAGAGCCACACTCAAGGGGCCAAAGAGCCCCATGTGGCTCGAAAGCTGCGGTTTGCTGACCACTGCACTATCCCACCTTTTTTGATTTTTTAAATTTTAGGAGGCTTTTGGGAATTTTACAATGCAGGCTTGATAACTTTTTTTTGTTTAGAAATATGACTGCTCTGGATTCAGTGCATGGTAAGCTATTTTTGAACCATCAATAACAATTTTAGTTAATACTTCAGGAACAGTTTCCTGTACAGTATCATTAAATTTTCTTGAACATTCATTTTAATTCACCAATAAAAAGAAAAAAAAAGAATTTTTTTAAAAAAGGGAGAGAACATTATCAGAACAAGAGGATCCGAGGAATGTTCTTAAAGTCTCTATTCAGCTTTTGGCTGACCTATGAAATTATAGACAATAAATATAGCCCCCTTCCCCAGGTGTGAAGCTAAACCAGCTGCTTCTGGGGCCTGGTTACAGTGCTCATAAAGATAAGCTGCCTTCAAAGTCAGACTAGTGACGCTGTGGCCCCAGTGGCCTCTCAAGTGAGGCCTTGCCATCCACTGGTAGACAAGAAATGTAGTGTCTAGCATTAGTCCCTGGGCCCTTCTGCCTCTCAAGTCTCAGCAGGATCCCTGTGAGGGAGCAGCCTGTACTTCCTCTGGAAGACATCCATAGTGTTTTCCAGGGCACAGCCTGCACGAATGATGACAAACTTTCCAGGCACAGACAAGATTAAAATACAGTAAGTTAAGTATTTTTTTCAAAAAAATGTTTTGTTCAAAAATACTGTCAAAAATTCCTAGAAAGCTTTCAGTACTGAATGTAACTATTAGCACAGTGTCAAAAATGTTGAAGAGGGAAACAAAATAAAAGTGTGTGGTCCTGCAACCTGGCCTTCCTGTGCCATCACCAGGGACGCCTGGGAGACAAAGAGGAGGAGGAGGCAAGACTCCAGGGAGGCCACCTCTCCCCCCCAGTGCTTTTCATTAACACAATTTGTCCTGATATGAGGCAGAGATACACACTTCAAAGGGTCAGGGTTTCCAAAGAGTCCATTGTCAGAATGGGGGAATTACCCTATGGCTGTTCAGGTGTTTGGCCTGTAGGAGGCAATAACATATAGATTAAGATGCCCTGGGCTGTCTGGCAGCCAGGAATCAATTTAATGTATCCTATTCAGGTTTGGGGAAATGCCCTCAGCCATTCCCAGTTGCAGCCCTGCTGTCATGCTGGAATTGGTCTCCAGCAGTACTCCAAACTTTAAATGTAGTTAGGTAATATTTGTATACTTGAATATATTAAAAGAATTCATGTTTCCATATGTACAATTAAGTTAGACTATTCTTTATATTGAAATCATTTGAAGTCTTCTGAAAAGAAAATATTAATGTGATTTTTATTCCCATATCACTTGATGTTGCTATGTTTTATGCCCGGTGTTTATGTGAGTGAAATCATCGGGTCAATTGTTTCTGTCTTAAAGATCTGTGACCTGTTGTATATTATATGGACTTACCTTGTGTACACTTTTTCATGGAATAATGTATACATTGTAAGAGGCAGTATTTTCTTCTATTAGAGAATCATGCTAGTGAATAAATCTTTTAAAAAAAATTTTTTAATGCTCACTGAGTATCTTTTTTCCAGATTGAGGAGGAAACTGGTCTAGCAAGGTGTGTCAGGCCCTAAAACTATGAATAATGCATTGCCCTGAGTGTGGGGAGTGGAGGGGAGAGGTTGTTATCACTGTCCCCAGGACGAATCTTCCATACCTGGTGGCCTTCCTGTAAGCCCACAAAAAGGGGCAGAACCGTATCTGCAAGACTATGACCCCAGAAGGTTATCTAAAAGGGGAAGCTTCTGCCTCTTACTTCTCTCTGATTTGGAAATTATTCCCAGAGTCTACTAGTGTTAATAAATGGGGTCCCTCCCTTTCTCTAGGAAACATGCTTGGTATTTCTGTGCTCTTCTGTAACAAGATCATGTTGAGGAGCCTGCAACCTAGTTACATGCCTTTGACGGAATTGAACCCAGGACCCTTCAGTCTGCAGGTCGATGCTCTATCCATTGAGCCAAACCAGCTAGGGCTGCATCAATCTTTTAAAATAGTTCTCGAGTTTTGTAAATGATGTCATCAAAGTTACTTCCTCTTCTGTACCAATATGTTCAGCTGAAAACTTTTTGAGGGCATGTCAATTTGTGGTTTTGATGTTTAGGTGACCAGAGCTACACTGAGGACAGTGCAGTGTGTGTAATAGATTTTCCATAATTAAGAGGAATATTGCAATAGCAGTGACATTGTTCTACCCAGGATGCTGAATTGGCATGAACTCTGCAGGTGGAGAGAGGACACGTTTCCCAGGCTGCACTGCTGTGTTGGGAGCCATTAGAAATATTGGCTTAGACAAAGCCATCTTAAAAACTATAAGCTTCTGGTTCCTTCAGAAACTCCTAATTACCAGAAACCACCTGTGTCTTGCAATTTGGGCAGGAGTTAAAAGATAACCTACCCTCACCCTAAGTACACAACTGCTAAATCTCCGCTGACAATCACACATCTCCACTGATAAGCACACAGCCATCCGAAGGCTGCTAATTCACGCATCTCCGCTATAAGCACAGCCATCCGGAGACCCCTTTACCCACCCCCCGTCCCTAAAACAGTATATATCCTGCGGCTGTAAAAATAAAATTTGAGGCTTGATCAGAACACTGTCTTGCCTCCATTCTTTCGTGTCCCTTGCTTGTCTCATTCTCCTAGGGTGTCTCTTCGTTCTCCCGTTGTTGTCCCGCAGGCCGGGACACTGCTGACTGAACTCAGAAAAATTAATTCTATTTCTTTCATTTCTCATTTCCTGTTGCTCTCTTGTTTTTCACTTAGTCTTCTACGCTGCCATTCTTTTTCCAGTGCTATGCCCACAGCATATAAAACTCTTCCTCTCCCACATCAGCCATTCAAGCCCCTGTAACTTCCACACAGTAGTTGGGAATTTATAATGCAATGATTGACATACCACAATTTGGCATCTGTGTACTTTGTAATTGAAATGATTTTTCTTGTCCTCATTTTCATTGGAAAGAAACCTTAATAATTTCTCAGTGTTATCCTGTGAACTTCTGTATTGGGATGAAATTAACTCATGTTGAACAGGTTTTATTCCCATTTTTATATATATATTTTAATTTTTATTTATTTAATATATTTTTTGATTTCAGAGAGGAAGGGAGAGAAACATCAATGATGAGAGAATCATTGATTGGCTGTCCTCCTGTAAGTCCCCTACTGGGGCGGAGGGGGCGGGGGGCGGGGATCGAGCCTGCAAACCCAGGCATGTGCCCTTGGCCGGAATCGAACCTGCTACTGTAGTCTACAGATGGATGCTCTATCCACTGAGCCAAACCAGCAAGGGTTCTTTTCTCTCTTGAATGTAGCCTAATGTTCCTCATTTTTTCTAGAGGAAACCCAGAGACCATGGCAGCTTTGCAGTTAAAACCTTTTCTGTTTTTAGATGCAAAATTATTTCGTATACTCACAGCCTGACCAGAGATTTCAACATTTTATTTTCATGGCACACGTGAACTAAATACTGAAACAGAGTGGTCCACCAGAATATATAATTTGTCAGTCTGCTAAAAAAAAAAAAAAAATGTCTCATTTTGATCCATACACACCACACAGGTATTACTGTGTTTGCTGTTGTCACTTATTTTATTTGATAATCTATGGGCAATGTAGTCTTTGTTATTGACTAAGCAGTCACTAATTGTTTTTAAAACAATTTTTAAATTGTTTTAAAAATTCTTGCAGCACACCAGTTTGCCCGTGTGACACTCCTGATGAAAATTACAGCTGGCTCTAACAGGTTTGGCTCAGTGAATAAATAGAGCGTGGGCCTGTGGACTGAAGGCGCCCAGGTTTGATTCTGGTCGGGCATGTACCTTGGTTGCGGGCACATCCCCAGTGGGGGGTGTGCAGGAGGCAGCTGATCTATGTTTCTCTCATTGATGTTTCTAATTCTCCCTTCCTCTCTGTAAAACATCAATAAAATATATTTTAAAAAAAGAAAAGAAAATCGCAACTATAAACATAAAATCCATCTTGTCTAATGTGTCATTTAAGAGCACTTTTTACTTACGGATTTATTCCTCTGGGAGATCTATTCATTGATGTCAATGGGAAGTTAAAGTCCCCTCCTATGATCGTATTAATTAACTTGAAAATGCTGTCCTTTCCCTCCCCCGGCCTGAGGATTTATGACCCAGGCAAATCGAAAGCAGAAAGTGTCTGGTTTCAACCCCAATCTGCCCGCCTTTTGAATTCCCTGTAACTTCACTGTAAGAATGTGCTCCCGGCTTGTGAAGATCCCGGGAAAGACCCCTCCCTGGGACACCTACAGCTGAAGGGCAGACCAGCCAGTAGCTCTAAGCACAGCCTCTGGGAGCTGGGAAACTTCTGTGTGAATTCCAGGTTCCTCCTCCCTCTTTATGCTTTTGCCACAGCTGCCATTTACTCGCTAGCACCCTAATAAAGGAACAGCCCCTCTATCTGGGGTGCCTTGTGCCATCAGAGGGCACCTGGCCCTTTCCTCCCTTTAAGAGGTAAAATAAAGGCCCTCTCTCTGCTCCTGTCTCTTCTCTCCCTTGTGAATCCTTTCGCAGCCTCGTCACCAGCCAAAACCTTAAGAATGACGTGGGAAACTCCACCAGGAAGGGCTGTGCTGTGGCCAACGGTTCTCAATCTGTGGGTCGCGACCCTTTGGCGGCCGAACGACCCTTTCACAGGCATCGCCTAAGACCATCCTGCATATCGGATATTTACATTATGATGCATCACAGTAGCAACATTACAGTTATGAGGTTGCAACGAAAATAATTGTATGGTTGGGTCACAACACGAGGAAGAGTATTTAAAGGGCCAGAAGGTTGAGAACCACTGCCGTTGGGTGAGGTGTAGGGACTCGGGGCTGCCCCCTCCCCCTGCCCCGCCCTCCCTCCCCCTGTCCCTGCACAGGCCTGGCCGCCGGGCTCGGCCCCGCCCCCATCGCGGAGCCGCTCAGCTCAGGCTCTGGCCCCGCCCACCCCGCGGGGAGGCGCATGCGCAGTTCCTGGCAGACGCGGAAGCGGCCGTGGAGGGGAAGGTGGCGGTTCCCCTGAGGAGGGTGTTTGTCTTTAAAGCTGACGCTCCCGTCCCCCTCCCCGCAGGGAAGGCTGAGGGCGCAGCCGGCGCTGGAGTCCTTGTTGGGGTCCCCGCCCCGGAGCCTCTCAGCGGTGAGTCCGGTCCCGGGAGGCTGCGCGGTGCGGGCGCCACGTTCCTTTGGGAGGAAACGGAGGCCCCGGCCCGGGGTCTCTCCGCCTGTGGCTGTGGCCACCGCCTGCCGCGCGGTTTTCCCGCTGAAAACCGTTCCCGGGGCCGCCGGTGCTCCCCGCGGGGCTGAGAGTCTGGGTCAGGGGGTTCCCGCCCTTTGCGCCCCTCCCCCCGCCCGGCGCTTTCAGCCCCAAGAGCCCGGCTGGCTCCCGGCCTGGGAGTCTGCACCCCCCTCCTAGGCCCACCCCCATTTAATAAGGGGTCTGCCTGCCCGGGGAGCCCAGTGTCCATGGGGGACTCAGGGGGAAGGACGCGGTGTCCCCTGAAGAGGCGACCTGCCCGCAGGGAGGGGCTTTGTGGGCGCGGTGACTGCGGGGGGCGGGGGCCCAGGCTGGGGGGTCAGGAGAGGGAGTGAGAGACAGACACGTGGGCGGGAGAGAGGGCAGCGAGGGGTCCACAGATAGGGACCCATAGGGGGTGTGGGCGGGGGACTGGACGGCGACGGTAGGAGTGAGGGGGTCACTCGGGAAAGTGGCCTGAGGAGGAAGGAAGTGGAGACACAGGGAGGAGGGGGAGCCCAGAGAGAGGAAGGGGGGTTGAGAGGGAGCGGGTCCTGGGGAGCAGAAGTGGCGGCCGCACAGGAGGAGGCACTTGAGACAGAGACTCTGGTTCAGAGGAGAAGAGTTGGGGAGCGAGTGCAGGGACAGAAAGGGGGGCTCAGGGATGAGGGAGCAGAGGGAGCAGCCCTGAGTCAGCAGCTGTGGGAGCGGGACAGACGGGAACAGGCAGCAGAGGGGCCAGGGGCGTGGGGAGGGGAAGACGCAGACCTGTGTGGAGATGGAGCCTCAGAGACCCCTGAAGGGAAGTAGGTTTCAGGAGTTTCATGGTCCAGGTGTAGGACAGACAGAGAGAAAAGGGGAGAGAGAGCAGGGGAGAGGGGGACACAGGAAAGGACCACAGTGGAGAGAAAGGGAGCAGGAGACAGAGACAGATCCACAGACAGAAATACATAGTAGTGGGAGGAGGGGAACCCTGAAATCGGTGAGGGGTGAGCTGATGGGATGTGGATGGTTAAGTTTGATAAATTGGCTTTTGGCTGTATATGTTTAATTTAACAACTAAGTTGTTTAAACAGATTTGAATGAGAGTTACAAATCTCCCGTTCATAAGGCTTGCAAGTTGTATAATTATTTGCTTCCATTTGCAACCTTTGTTCACACAGAGGGAGAGACTCGTATGTTCCTGATTGGTCCCTTGTCATTTTCTGGGAAGGATGGCTAGAAGGATGTGACCTGGGACAAGAAATGACTGAGTCTGCCCCCACATGATGCTATATCAAGGAATATTAGACGCATCAATCTTTTTTTTGATCCAGGAATTTGGTTTTTCTATCTCTGGTATTTAATTCATGTAAATGGTCATTAACTTCTGAAATCACCATGGTGACATCTCACACTCACCTCTTATTATTGTTTTCTTTTTTTTAAATATATTTTATTGATTTTTTACAGAGAGAAAGGGAGAGAGATAGAGAGTTAGAAACATCGATGAAAGAGAAACATCGATCAGCTGCCTCCTGCACACCTCCCACTGGGTCTGTGCCCGCAACCCAGGTACATGCCCTTGACCGGAATCGAACCCAGGACCCTTCAGTCCGCAGGCCGATTCTCTATCCACTGAGCCAAACCGGTTTTGGCTATTATTGTTTTCTTAATATAACGTGGTCTCCACCTTTTTCAAGCTTTAAACCTAGAAATAATTACATTAAAAAGAAACAACCCTAATTGTTTTCGGTTTTCAATATATTGTGTGCACTTCAGATTCTGAGCCCTGCATCCTTTCTACTGTCTATCACACCTTCAGGCATTGGTTGGTACTTAGTAACATGAGGTGGTCTCAGCGTGTACTTGGTAAGGATGTCTTTGATCTTTTTTAAAAAATATATTTTTTTATTGATTTCAGAGAAAGGAAGGGATTATGAGAGAGATTGGAATCTCCATGATAAGAGAGAATCACTGATTACCTGCCTCCTGCACACCCCCTCCTGGGGATGGAGCCCAAACCCTTGCATGTGCCCTTGACCAGAATTCACCCCGAGACGCTTCACTCTGCAGGCAGACACTCTCTCCCTTGAGTGAAATGGGGTAGAGCACAATGTCAATGATCTCAGCAGTCAGAAGCTAGTTCTGTGAGTTGGTCCAATGTTCAGCACTTCTTTCCTTCCCTTCATGAGATTTGTTGAATTAGTGTCTGTGAGCCATAAAGAGCTGTTCCCCTATGTCCCTCTTGTCCATTTTCTAAAAATACTGAAGGATGGACTGGGTTGAACTAGAACTTTGTTCCCACAGAGCCCATCTAGTCTTGGTGAAGTCATTTGATGAGCATATTTCAATAGATAACTTTCCCCAAAGGCTTTAGCATGAAGATGTATTCTCCGTAATTTCCTGGGACAAGAAGAAGGAAATCTGCCTGGGAAACCTGCAGGTGTACAACTTCCTGCTTCACCCCCTCCCACTACCCAGAGGTCTCAGGGGTGCTGGGTCTGATGTCTGGTACCCAGCGCTATTGAAAACAGCTCGGGGGGAGCTTTACAGGCCCCAGGAGAGAACTAGTTAAAGATGCCCCGTCATGGGCCTTAGGGCAGACTTTTTCAGGGAAGGTAAGGGGTGCTGTGTTAGGTTTGCGGTTACAACTGGGCAGTATGTGCTCTCATTGCTGTAGGAGCATATGGATATCTTTGGAAGGGCAGACACATGAAGACAGAATAAAACCCCTCACTGTGTGGTCTCCATGTAGGAGCTCATTGTTCCTCACTCTCCTGTGACCAAGGACAGGAGGGGTGGCCTTTTCCTCATTTCTAGGTCCTCCTGACTGTGAGTGTGAGCTGAGCTGATTAACAGGCTGTGCGATCTCCTTTGAAGGCACATTCTGTGACTCCTCAACGTACTGTCACCTGAGGAAACAACCCAGACCCCCGATCAGGACCAGGACCAAATGGCTGCTTCTCAGGTAAAAGAATGGTCCTGTCTCAGAGTCTATGTTTGCCTTTCCTTGAATATTTGTTGATATATTTCTCTTTCTCTCCCTATGCCTGTGTCCCCTTTCCTGCCCTTGTTACAGAATGTCCTCTTACTCACAGCGGGCTGACTCTGCTGCTTCTCCCTCTGCTCAGTCATCCCTAAGCCGCCCTTTCCTTGCCTGCACTTGCTCCCCCCAATTTATCTCCTCTGAACCAGTCTCCCTGTCTGAAATGCCTACCCCTTTGTTGCCTGCACTTGGGTTCACCAGGACCCATCTCCCTTTCAGCCCCCCTTCATCTCTCTGGGCTCCGTCCTCTCCTCCATATTTCTCTACTTCTGATGTTCTTGCCTTTCTTGGTTGTTTTCCTTTTCTTATTTCTTTCCTTTTTTCTTATGATAGCCAGTGAAAGCAGTTTCTATATTTCCCTCTCTCTCTTTTTCTCTCAATTTTTTAAAAAAATATATTTTATTGATTTTTTTACAGAGAGAAGGAGAGAAGGCTAGAGAGTTAGAAACATTGATGAGAGAGTTCAGTCAGCTGCCTCCTGCACACTCCCCGTTGGGTATGTGCCCGCAACCAAGGTACATGCCCTTGGCCAGAATCAAACCTGGGACCTTTGAGTCCACAGGCTGACGCTCTATCCACTGAGCCAAACCGGTTAGGGCTCCCTCTCTCTTTTTTTAATATGTTTTTATTGATTTCAGAATTGGAAGGAAAGGGAGAGAGAGAAACATCAGTGAGCAAAGTGAATCTTTGATTAGCTGCCTCCTGCACATCCTCCACTGGGGATCCAGTCTGAAACCTGGAGTGTGTCCTGACCAGGAATGCAACCTTGCCCTCCTGGTTCAAAGGTCAACGTTCTACTTCTGAACCACTCTGGCCGGGATATACTTCTCTCCTTTTTCCCAGAGCCCTCTCTGCCTTCATTTTTTGCAACCTCCACAAGGTAAGGAAGCATTCCCATCTTTAATTAATGACTCTCAACTATTAAAAACATCCCTTTTATGACAGATCCACCTGGGATGGCATTCATGTCTAATATCCCTATTGGGATGGGGTCAAAGGCTCTTGTGTCTTGAAGAAGGGAAATGTAGGTTTTAGGTTCAAGTGGTTGCAGCATCAGCTTTTTATCATGGGTCAGAAAATGCACATTTTACTGCTCAGAATAGCTCACAAAGTTCTAAGAAGAGTAAATAAAAGAGAGTCACTCACTAGATTAGTACGAAAGACTTGGTAGGTAAATGTACTATTAGCTTACAGAACAGGAGAGGTACACATGCATTGACACGTGCAAAAATTAAGGTTTATTTTTTATTATTTCCTCATAATTATTTATTTATTGATATGTTTTTGCCAGTAATGTCAACAGTGGTGACCTGCCCTTCCATGTGCCTCAGTCAACTGATGCCCATTGTCTCACTCTACCTCAAACTACGGCCCGCGGGCCACATGCGGCCTGCCGAAAACAAAACATTTATTCGGCCTGCCGAGTGTTTTTGCCACCGCTGCCTGTCCTGCTTAGCAGCTGACTCGTTCCGGGCCCGCAGTGCGCATGTGTGGAATGTCTGAGGGACAGTGAACTGGCCCCCTGTTTAAAAAGTTTGACGACCTCTGCTCTACCTGATGTTCACGTGGCAGAGGTGCTGCACTCACCGTAGAGTTAATAGTCTCTCCGTAAGAAGGGTTAGTAGGGGTTTAATCAAAGTTGTGCAAAGACCATCACTTCACATGTGGAAATGTCCCTCTTAGTTTGTGTTTCCTTTTGAAAATGAAGGACTTAACGTTTATTTCCTACAGTTCATTGGCTTTTTCATGGGAGCTTAATATAATCAGGCCTTGATTATTTAAATTTTCATTATATTTTATACTCATGTAACGAACATGCTGTACATGATCACTTTTTGTATTTTCTAGAAAATTTCCAAGAATGATATTATTAATGTGTGTTCAGTTACATTAAATTTCTACAACATAGCTCTGCACTGATGACACATAAAATTTTTGAATGAAATTTAGTAGTAAGAAAAATTAGTTCCCCCAGCTGGTGTGGATCAGTGGTGGAGGTTTTGATTCCTTGTCCAGGGCAAGTAGGTCCTGGGTACCCGTGGTAGGCAGCCAATCCATGTATCTCTCTGTCTCTTTCACATCTCTCTCTCTCTCTCTCACACACACACACACACACACACACACACACCCGCTCTCTCCAACCTTCCTTCCTCCCCTCCTTGTCTTTCCCTTTCCTGGCTCTACCTCCCTGCCTTCCACTTTTGGAAAGTCAATGCTAAAAATCTCCTCAGGTAAGGATTTATAACCACAAAAAGGAAATAATAAGTCTAACTTGTTTTATATCCTCATGTTTCTCTCCGTATTGTGTTTATAAAACACAAAGGGGAACATACACAAATAGATTCATGAGATTTACAGAATCACTAAACCATCTTGATTTCATAGTTGTGAAATGTATGTCTCTATGTTTAAACGGTTAACATGATTTCAGCTATTTTTTCTTTTTAAGAACATTTTTATGGATTTCAGACAGGAAGAGAGAGGTAGAGTTAGACACATTAGTGATGAGAGACAATTATTGATCGGCTGCCTCCTGCACACCCCACACTGGCATTGAGTCCAGACCGGGAATCAAATCTGACCTCTTGGTTCATGGGTCAGCACTGAACCGCTGGACCAGGCAGAATAATCTTATTCTGAGATTACTCATGTGAAATTTTCCACTAAGATTATGGTTCATATGTGTCCTATTTCATGACAACTGTAAATTCCATTAACAACCATTTTAGTTGTAAGTTTGGTATGAATTTTTTCTTCTGTTTTCTTTTTTTGTGTATTCAGAAGTATGGCACCTGTATGGAAACATTGACATCGAAGTAAAAAGTGAGCTTGTTACACATGTGGAAGCACAGGCCCCATCTGAGAATCTGGATTAGAATCTGTCTTCATAGAAGTTCATTTCATAGTTGTTGCTTTACACTTTAGAAGAAGTCGATATACTTCCAACCCACCGTCACATTTACAGCTGAGAAATATACACCACTGACCCTGAACGATGCAAACAAGCACTTAAAAATCCATATGCCTGTGTCCATGCCTTAATTTAATTTTTTAAATGTATATTTTTTTATTTCAGAGAGCATTGGAGAGAGAAAGAGAGAGAGAGATAGAAACATCAATGATGAGAGAGAATCATTGATCGGCTGCCTCCTGTACAACTCCTAGTGGGGATCCAGCACGGAACCGAGGCATGTGTCCTTGACTGGAATTGAACCTGCAACTCTTCAGTCTGCAGGCCGACACTCTATCTACTGAGCCAAACCAGCTAGGCCTATGTCTTAATTTTAAACTTTATTTTCTTATAAAGAAAAATCTGTACTGTGGATCTGTATACATGTGTCATCCTCATTTGTCAGTGTCAGAAAACACATCAGAGAATGTTACTGATCAAAGTGATCTTATTGGGTGATTCAGGATACTCCCCTAGGACCCAGCCTCTTCTCCTAACACTGTTTTCATGTTGGGTGACATTATGAACTCCACTGGTGACCTCTTGGTAAATGTGTCTTTTCTTTCAGGGACCGTTGACCTTCAGGGATGTGGCCATAGATTTCTCTCAGGAGGAGTGGGAATGCCTGGACCCAGCTCAGCGGAAATTGTACCTGGATGTGATGTTGGAGAACTACAACAATCTGGCTTCCCTGGGTGAGGCTGACTTGCTTCCGGAGTTGCTACTCCACCCCTAGGGTTTTATTTCCTTTATTATATTAACATCTCTGAGGGGCTTCTGCTTTCTATGGTAGATTTTTGCTCTTCAGGAAGAAATTGGGCCCTAGCTGATTTGTCTCAGCGGATAGGCTCAGTTGCCTGCAGACTGAATGGTCCCAGGTTAGATTCAGGTCCAGGGCCAATGCCCAGATTGCTGACTGGCTCCCCAATAGGCGGTGTGCAGGAGGCTACAGATCAGTGATTCTCTCTCATCATTGATGTTTCTCTCTCTCCCTCTCCCTTCCTCTCTGAAAGCAAGAAATATATATTTTTTTAAAAGGAACAAATTGGGGATTTTTTTTATGTAGAAAAGAAAGGCTTTGCTATATGAATTAGGAACTCAATATTTGTACACTTTACATGTTGTCTACATGAAAGTACTATCAAAAAATAATGTTTTCGAATGTCATTTTGTAAAATATGTTAATATTCTGTCATGTCTTCTGGCCAGAGGAAAAACTGGATTTGAAATGGGAAAGCTTCTATCAAAATTCACACTCTATTTCTTTTATCTTTTGATTTTTTAAAATTTCGTTGAATTCAGAGAGGAAAAGAGAATTAGAGAGAGAGATAGAAACTTCAGCTGGGCATTAATTGATTTATTTGTATGTGCCCTGCACAGAGATCAAACTGTAGCTGGACAAGCGGAATGAAGTTAACTAGAAGAGGACATTCTGCCAAGAAAGGACGGGAGCCTTCAAGCAGGCCACGTCAGAACAAAGTCTTGTAAGCAAGACTTATTGTTCAGAGGCAGAACTTTCCTTGAGGTGATAAATAGTCCATAAGGGCGTGGAAAGTTCAAGGGAGGGCGCACTCCTGCAGGTGGAAAGAGTCTTTGTATAATATAGGAAATTAATAGTGTAATGTATAACTTAGCTCAGATGATCTCATAAGGATGCTTGTTAATCATTGTCACTTGCTGTACTCCATTGTTATTTGCTGTACTCCCTGAATAAAAGCCATGAGGGCTTTGGGGGCTTTTGCTCCTTGCCTGACTAGCAATAGCCCTCTGCTTCTCTAAACTTAATTCTGCACGCCAAGCTGATCTCAGCGTCTCCGTTCACAAAGAACATCAACACAAACCTACAACTTTATTATATAGGTACAATCCTCTAGGCAACTGGGCTACCTTTGCAGGCAGATTGGATTCTTTCACTTACTTCTATGTATCTAGGTTTCTCTCATGTCTTTCCATGGCTTGATGTATTATTTATTTATAGTAGTGAATAAGACTTCATTGTATGTCCTTCAGTATATTTATCCATTCACTTATTGACGGACTTCTGCATTGGTTCCAATTTTTGTAAATTATGAATAAGCATCCCCTTACAGGCTTTTGTGTAGATAAAAGGCTTAATTTTTTGGTTTAAGAGTAAGGAGCCCAATTACTGAGTGTATATTCAGTTTTATAAAAACCTCCAGAGCATCTCTTCAAGGGGCTGTAGCATTTGGCAGTTTCAGCAGCAGTGATTGGAGTTCCAGTTGTTCCACCATCACAAAGGCATTTGGTATGGTCAATGTCCTGGATTTTATGACCTGTTCAATGGTGGTTTACTGTTGCTTGTCTGTGCTCTTTGTTACTTCTCATTGTTATAATGCGCATTTCCTTAGTGTCATAAGACGTGCAGGATCTTGTCACACCGATTTTCTATGTGTATATATTTTGTAGTGCTGTGCATTAAGATGTTTGGCCCTTTTCACGTTGCTTGATTTGTCCATGTTGAGTTTGAAGTCTTCTTGTGTGTTTAGCATAATTGTCCTGTACATGTTGACTTTTTTATTTAAATATATATATTAATGTCAGAGAGAAAGAGAGAGGAAGTGGGAGATAGAAACATCAGTGATAAGAGAGAATCATTGATCAGCTGCCTCCTGCACACCCCCTACTTCGGATCGAGCCCACAACTTGGTATTGTTCCCTGACCAGGAATTGAACTATGATTTTCTGGTTCATAGGTGGATGATCAACTGCTGAGCCATGCCAGCTGGGCAGTGTTGACTGTAACAAAATATTTTCTCAGCCTGTGACTGCTTCTTTGTTTTTTCTGTTGAGATTGCCATATTTATTGTTCTTGTTTTTTCTTTAATGTTTGAGTTGATACATTGGATGTTTCCATTTTAATACAATGGATTGAAATACAAACTTGGTTATGTATTTTCCTTTCAAAAATGTGAGAGGTATGAAATTAATGTAGTTTTATATTCAATAACATGGAACTTATATTTGCAGCTATTGTGTCATTTCTGGAATAAACACATAGTGAGTCTTGTCTTGAAGGACATGAGTTGAGATATAAATTTTGTCTCCTTACATGTCAAGTCAAATGAAGTCATTTAATTGATTTTAATCTAGGGGCCTGGTGCACTAAGTCATGCAGGGGTGTGATCCCTTGCCCTGGCTGGCCATCGCTGTATCGCCCAGTCCCAATCAGGGCCAGTTGACTCGGGCGACGGGTTGCGGGAGGTTGGGTGGCTGTGGGAGTTTGGCTGTAGGAGCTCACTGACTGCGTTGTGTCTGTCCCCTGGTGGTCAGTGTGCGTCATAGTGATAGGTCGAGCTGTCGACTGGTCATAATGGTCGCTTAGGCTTTTATATATATATATATATATAGATGGTACAGCATCATTATAGAAATAGTCCTTTTTTTTCCAGTCCAGTATGTTTACTGTTGCAAATAGTGCTGCAGTGGATATATGTGTGGGTATATCTTTTTGAATTTGTGTTCTCTGTATCAATCCCCAGAAATGGAATCATTGTGTTACCTGATACTTGTTTGTAAATATTGGAAAACCCTCCATCATGTTTTGTTAGTGGCTGCACCAATGTGTTTATAATCCTGCTGAGAGTGCATGAATGTTCTCATTTCTCCACTTCATTGGTAATACTTGTTGTTTTTTTGATTTATGGATGATTGGCACCCTGTTAGGTGTTTGGTGGTATTTCATGATGGTGTCCATTTGCATTTCTCTGATGATGAATGAGTTGAACATCATTTAATATGTCTATTGGGAATCTTTATATCCTGTTTGGGAAATGTCTATTCAGGTCCTCTGCCCATTATTCAATCATATTGACTTTTGGAACATCGATGAAGAAAGAGAATCATCAATTGGCTGCCTCTTGCATGATCAGGATCGAGCCTTCAACCCAGGCCTGTGCTCTGACGGGAACCAAACCATGACCACCTAGTTCAGTGAAGGCGAACCCTTTGAGCTCGGCGTGTCAGCATTTTGAAAAACCCTAATTTAACTCTGGTGCCATGTTACATATAGAAATTTTTTGATATTTGCCACCATAGTAAAACAAAGACTTATATTTTTGATATTTATTTTATATATTTAAATGCCATTTAACAAAGAAAAATCAACCAAAAAAATGAGTTTGCGTGTCACATCTGACACGTGTGTCATAGGTTCGCCATCACTGATCTAGTTCCTAGATTGAAGCTCAACCACTGAGCCACTGCTGCCAGGCAAATTCTTTGATGTTTTAAGTTGAACATATATTTCACTAATGATGCTACTGTATTTTTTAATTCTGGTACTATATTTTTCAATTTCCCCTTTGGTGTGATGTTTATAAAATACTTTCTCATTCTATTTTTACTTTGGTTATATAATATTTTGGTGACATTATATAGTTGTCTTTTTTTTTTTTTTTTTACTTTTGGGCTTTAATATATTTCGTTCCATTCTTTTTCAGGTAATTAATATATTTCCATTAATGTAGTGCCAGTTTGATTACATTTATTTTGTTTTCTTGATGGTACACTTTTTCTGCTTTTGGAATGACGTGATATCTTTTGTTGAGACTCCAGAATTGTATAGTAGCAGGCAGACTTTTGATCATGGTTTCTGTAGGAGAAAACAAATGATAATCATCTGTGGAAGAAATATTTTCGGTCCACACTATTTTTAGGATTTGTATTCTTGGTTCGGTTGTCTTTTTAATTTCCCAGTTGAAATGTTCTCTGTTCTTTCTCAGACCCACAGTATCTTTTCAGGCTTCATATACATCTGCAGTACTGCAGTCTTTGTGGTGCTTGAACACTTTCTCATTATTTCTTTGTAGCAGCCACTACAGAGTACTCACTGTGTACTGCCATTCTGTTCTCACTCTGTGTCATGCACAACAGACACATGTTCTTCAAGGTGCTTCAAAACAGGGAGATCATTCAACACACATTTCCCTCATTTCTCTTTCCCTCCAGCGAAGAAACTGGGAATTGGCAGTGTTTTTATAATATTGCCATTTTGTTTCAAGGTGTTTGAGCAGGTATCATTGGTAAATGTAAGCAATTCTTTGCTCCTCTTTGATGTGAGTTTTCTTCACTGTACCTGTCTTGAGCTTTGTTTGAATTCTTCACTTGCTCTTGTAGTACTCCAAAATGTCATTCGGTCAATACTTGCTGGTAAGTTCAAAGTGCACTCACCTGATTGTCAAAACCTAAATATTTCTTTTCTTTCAGCTCTTTCATGTAAAGGTAACCATGCCTTTATGCCAAAGCCCGGAATACAAGATTTATTCTCTGAAATAATACTGGTAAGGTATAAAAGGTGTTGCTTTGACAATGTATTCTTATAATGAAAGCATTTGAATTTGAGGAAGAATGTGATGATAACAGAAGATATTAATATAAAAAGAACTAATCTGAAATAGTCCAATATAATAAAAGCATAATCTAAGTGTCCGACCAATCCATCGACCATTTGGTCTACCCTTCAACCAGTCGCTCTGACGCGCAACTAACCACCAGGGGCAGATGCTCCGAACAGTAGATTAGCTTGCTACTGTGGTCCGGCTGTACTGGGCGAGAAGGCTGGACACGCCCTAGAGAAACACGCTGATCTACCAATGGTACCTCCCTGGCTGCGGTCCTTCCCTGTCTAGCTAGTCCCCATCCATCCCAATCGGGACTGTGCTATCGCCCTCCAGTCCATAGGACCCCACCCTTGCATGATATCATGCACTGGGCCTCTAGTTATTATACTTAAATTCTTGTTACCTAACAAGGTCACGTGTATTAAGGCATTTGAGAAACCTCCCAATTTAAAGTCAGTTACTTTGGGAGATCTGTGTGTTTATGCACATGAGGGTCGAAAACAACTTTTTACTGTTAGGCATTTTGGAAAGAAAATCTGGATAAACTAGGAATTCACATAGTCTGTAGAGTAAATAATCATTTGAATTGTTTAAAATGTAGGGTGAGATTAAACTTTCATTCAATCATTTCTAAAATGTATAGATTTAAAATATGCCTATAAAATTAAAATGTGCTCTATTTGGCAATCTTTTATTATTTTTTTATTAAAAAAATATTTTTATTGATTTCAGAGTGTGAGGGAGACAAAGAGGGAGAGGAAAATATCAGTGATAGAGAGAATCATTCCTTGGCTGCCTCCTGCATGCCTCCCATGGGGGACCGATTCTGAAATCAGGGCATGTGTCCTCACTGGAAATGGAACCATGATCTTGTTGAGATGTCGAAGCTCAACAACTAAGACATGCTGGCTTGGCATTTTGGCAGTCTTTTAAAATAGGATTCATCCTTCTTCCTCTGACATGGTTTTGTACTTATTTTTTTTGTCTATAATTTTAATATATTAGGAAAGCTTTTTTTATACAAATATCTTGGTTTAATACCTAACAAAATGGTACTATGGAGCAAGTGTACATGTTTAATGAAATTATAACTGTGGCTAAAGGCCTTTCTATCTCCCATTATCACCAGAGTACACATAATGGAGATAGCAGTTATCAATGGATTGAACATTGGGAAAAGTTTAAGCAAGAATCATGTATTAATCATCGGACAAAGGAACTTGCAGAGGACCATTATAAAAGCGGAAGAGTCTTTGACCGAATGTCTAATCACAATATATGTCAGGTTATTCCTATCGCGGAGAAGACACGCAAAGAGAGTAAATGTGTCGGGTCTTTTCAGCAGTCTTCAAATTACACTGAAGAAGAGAATATTCATACTAGAGAGGAGGCTTACAAATGGAATCCATGTGGGAGAGTCTTCAGTCAAATATTCAGTCTAAATAAAATGAAAAAAATCCATAGTGGAGAAAAACCTTATAAATGTAAAGATTCTGGTAAAAGATCGAATTGGCCTTCAGGTTGTATGCTAAATCAGGAAATTCGTACTGGAGAGAAGCCTTACAAATGTAAAGCATGTGGCAAAACCTTTAAATGTCATTCATCTCTTATTGTACATAAGGGAAGAATTCATACTATAGCAAAATTTTACAAACTCAGGGAAAATGGAACAGGCTTTAGTCAATCCTCAAGACATAATCAACATCATAGAAATCATACAGAAGAAATGACTTACAAATGTTCAGAATGTGGGAAAGCTTTTAGTTGGCCCTCAAACCTTATTACTCATCAGAGAGTTCATACTGGACTGAAGCCTTATAAATGTAGCAAATATGGCAAAGCCTTTATCAATTCCTTTTACCTTAGTCGTCAGAAGGTTCATTCTGGAGAGAAGTCTTATAAATGTAGAGAATGTGGTAAAGCCTTTAGCCGTCCCTCACACCTTACTTATCATCAGAGAGTTCATTCTGGAGAGAAGCCTTATAAATGTAAAGTATGTGGCAAAGCCTTTCGCTGGCCCTCAAACCTTATTGGGCATCAGAGAGTTCATACTGGAGAGAAGCCTTACAAATGTAGAGAATGTGGCAATGTCTTTAGCCAGTCCTCCTCCCTTAATCTACATCAGAGAGTTCATACTGGAGAGAAGCCTTATAAATGTAGAGAATGTGGCAAAGCTTTTAGCTGGTCCTCCTCCCATAATCTACATCAGAGAGTTCATACTGGAGAGAAGCCTTATAAATGTAGAGAATGTGGAAAAACCTTCAGTGACTCCTCAAAACTTACTCGTCATCATAAAATTCATACTGCAGATAAGGTTTATAAATGTAGCTCATGTGGCAAAGCCTTTAACCGGTTCTCACGCCTTAAAAATCATCAGAGAGCTCATTCTAGAGAGAAGCCTTTTAAATGTACAGAATGTGGCAAAGCCTTTGGTTGGTTCTCACACCTTAAAAATCATCAGAGAGTTCATTCTGGAGAGAAGCCTTATAAATGTAAAGTGTGTGGCAAAAGCTTTAGCTACTCATCAGATCTTAATCGTCATCAGCGTATTCATACTGGAGAGAAGCCTTATAAATGTAGAGAAAGTGGCAAAGCCTTTAGCCAGTACTCATCACATACTAATCACCAGAAAATTCACACTGGAGAGAAACCTTACAAATGTAGAGAATGTGGCAAAACCTTTAGCCACTTGTCAACCCTTACTAATCATCAGAAAGTTCACACTGGAGAGAAACCTTATGAATGTAGAGAATGTGGAAAAGCCTTTAGTAGGTCCTCAAATCTTATTGTACATCACAGAATTCATACAGGAGAAAAGCCATATAAATGTAGAGAATGTGGCAAATCCTTTGTCACCTCCTCAGGCCTTACTAGGCATCAGAGAGTTCACACTTGAGAGAAGCCTTATAAATGTAGAGATTGGCAAAACCTTTAGCCAGTCCGCATCCCTTACTAAGCATCAGAGAATTCACACTTGAGAGAAGCCTTATAAATGTAGAGGATATAACAGCCTTTCATCAGTGTTCCTGCCTTACTGCACAGCAGAATTCATACTTGAGAGAAGAGTTACAGATGTGAGGAGTGTCGTAAGTCCTTTACCAGCTATGAGAACTTACTGAACATCACAGAATGGATACTGGCAAGAAGCCTTACAAATGTGAAAAACAGAAAAGCCTTTAAAAGGCATTCATGTCTTGCTGTACCTGAGAGACCTCATACTAAAGACAGTCCTTACAAATGTAGAGTTTGGCTGCAGACTTTACACATTGCTCACAATTTTTTTAAAAATATATATTTTATTGATTTTTTACAGAGAGGAAGGGAGAGAGATAGAGAGTTAGAAACATCGATCAGTTGCCTCCTGCACACCTCCTACTGGGGATGTGCCCACAACCAAGGTACGTGCCCTTGACCAGAATCGAACCTGGGACCCTTCAGTCTGCAGGCCGACGCTCTATCCACTGAGCTAAACCGGTTACGGCCATAGCTCACAATTTACTGAACATCAGAGATTTTATAGTGGAGGAAAGCCTTACACTAGAAAACTAAGAAAGCCTTTAACCTGTGGTCTACCCTACTCAACATTTCAGGAATCATTCTAAAGAGAAACAGCATTAACGAAGTTTTCATCTAAGGATTTAAGCTTCAATGGTTGAAGCTACATTAAGAACGATAAAATGAGGTCTTACAAATTATCAGGCGTATGTCAAAGTGTATATCCTTATTTGTATCTTATACAACATCTGATAATTATTACTGGATTGAAGCCGAGAAGATATAAAGAATGTGACAAAGCTTACTCAGTATGCAAACCTTACCTGACATCAGAATTCATACTGGGGAGAAACAGTTCAAGTGCAAACATTGTCCTAAAGTCTTTAATTAGCATCCGTAGCTTATTCCGCACATGGGGATTTATTCTAGGGGGAAACCTTAAAATTGAATAATGTGGGAAATCTTATAGTTGGACCTACAGCCCCAGTCTTATCAGGGATTATAATTGGGTAGAAATTCTACATTCATGATATAGGAGGAAGGACTTTTGTTTAAAATAGACAGTTTATATATGTTCATAGCAGGACAATTCACCATAGCTAAGATTTGGAAACAGCCTAAGTGCCCATCAGAAGAGTGGATTAGAAACAGTGGAATACTACACTGCAGTAAAAAAGAAGGAATTCTTACCATTTGCTGCAGCATGGATGGATCTGGAGAGCATTGTGCTAAGTGAAATAAGCCAGTTACAGAGAGACAAATATCACATGATCTCACTCATTTATGGAATATAATGAACATAAACTAATTAACAAAAACGGATCCAGAGATAGAGAAGCATCGATTAGACTGTCAAACCCTAGAGAGAAGGTAGGGAAGGGTGGGGGTAAGGGTGAAAGATCAACCAAAGGACTTCTATGCATGCATATAAGCCTAACTAATGGACACAGACAACAGGGGGGTGAGGGCATGAGTTGGGGAGTTCAGGGTGGTTATGGTGGGATAAGGACACCTACGTAATACCGTAATAAAAAATTAATTAAAAATATATATATACTTGATAAAACTCCAAGGAATTTATGCCTTAAGATGTAAAAACTTTATCCAAGTATGTAATTGATTATGATTTTTAAAGTATCACTAAATTGGCTACTAGATAGGTAGCCAAAATGCCTTTCAGATATTGCTCTAAACCAAAATGTTTATTATACAGTGTACTCCAAACTTTAAATGTAGTTAGGTAATGTTTGTATACTTGAATATATCAAAAGAATTGATGTTTCCAGATGTACAATTACTTAGGATGTTATCTCATTTATTTTGAAGTCTTTTGAGAAGGAAATATTTATGTGATTCTACTCCCATATCACTTGATGCTGCTGTGTTTTATTCCTGGTGTATGTGTGAAATCATGGGGTTGATTGTTTCTGTCCTAAAGATCTGTGAGCTGTTGTACATTATATGGACTTCATTTGTGTACACTTTCCCATGGAATATTGGGTACATTGTAAGGCGCACAATTTTCTTCTATTAGAGAATAATCCTTGAATAATCTTTTAAAATAGTTCTCGAGTTTTGTAAATAATGTCATCAAAGTTACTTCCTTTTCTGTGCCAATGTGTTCAGCTGAAAAGTTTTTGAGGGTGTTCAATTTGTGGTTGTCACATTTAGGTGACCAGAGCTACCTTCAGGACAGTGCTGACTGTGTAATAGATTTTCCATAATTAAGAGGAATATTGCAATACCAGTGACGTTGTACCCAAGATTCAGAATCGGCATGAACTCTGCTGGTGGAGAGAGGACACCTTTCCCAGGCTGCACTGCTGGCTGAACTCAGGAAAAATAATTTTATTTCTTTCATTTCCTATTTCCTGTTCCTTTCTGATTTTTCACCTTGTCTTCTAAGCTGCCATTCCTTTTGCAGTGCTATAACCACAGCATGTAAAGTTCTTCCTGTCCCACATCAGCCTGTCAAGCCTGTGTAGATTCTGCTCAATAGTTTCAAATTTATAATGCAATGATTGATATCACAATTTGACGAATATTTTGCTTTATATTCATGAAGGAAGTAGCCCACCATTCAGGTTCTCATGCTGATACCTATATTTTTAATACTAATATTAACTTTTGGAATACCACAAATTGGCATCTGTGTACTTAGTACTTGGGATGATTTCTCTTGTCCTGATTTTCATTGGAAACTTTGAGAATTTCTCATTGTTGCCCTGTTAACTTCTTCATTGGGATGGAATTAACCCATATTAAACAGGTTTTATTCTCACTTTTTTCATATATATATTTTTTTATTGATTTTAGAGAGGAAGGAAGATAGAAACATCAATAATGAGAGAGGATCTATTCTCACTTTCCTGAATGTAGGTTAATGTTGGTTATTCTTTCTAGAGGAACCCCAGAGACCATGGCAGCTTTGTAGGTGAAACCTTTTATTAATTTGGATGAAAGTTATTTTTTATATTCACAGCCTGACCAGAGGTATGTCCATTGCCATTAGCTGTCCCTGGAGTGTTTTCCAAGCCATCACCGTAAGTTCCAGGGACAGTAGGATAGCAGAGATTAAAATGAAAGCCACACATTTATTCTCAGTGTCCAGTGCTGAATTTGTACAAGTTTGTAAACATCAGTTCCTAAGCATGTGCCACCCAAAGGACTGAAAAAATGATTGCAAAGACAAGATGTTCAGTATTCTTCTACTCTACTTTCTGGCATACTCATGGAGCATTCCTATGTATATGTGTCTCCTGATATTTTGTGACTGGGACTCATCTGGACCAGGGGCTTTATGAATTTGTTCTGTTAATTGACATACTATGGGATCCAGACCTTTCAAAGACTTCAATCCCATCTAGACAATATTTCCATTTTCTGGTACAGTAGTGAGGAATGTTGAGGAGGTGTATTGATACCAAATACACATAAGATATTTTTTTTTCTCATGTGGCCATTAGGAAAATAGATGAAGCAGACACTGCCCCTTGAGTTAGCAGAATTCTGTCTTCATTTTGTTCAGAATGCATATTCTTCTGCTTTCGGGTGAAAAGTTATAAGTCAGAGGTTTCAACCGTTTTATCTGATGGCACACTTGAACTAATTACTAAAGTTCAGTGGTTCACCAAAATAAATATATTCCCAGTCTTCAAAAAAAAAAAATGTCTGATTTTGATCCATGCACACCACACAGCTATTACTGTGTTGGCTGTTGTCACTTATTTTATTCGACTATGGGTAATATAGTCAGTGCTATTGACTAAACAGTCACTGCTGTTTGTTTTAAAAATTCTTGCCGCACACCAGTTTGCGTGTGTGACACTCCGGTTGATAATCTCTGGGGTAAACATATAAAATCCCGGGGCAGGCGGGGAGAGGTCACGGGGGAGGGGAGGGAAGGAGACATATGTAATACTTGAAACATTAAAGAATGTACTTAAAACATAAAATCTGTCTTGTCTGATGATTCCTTATTGATTTATTTGTCTGGGAGATCTATCCATTGATTTCCATGGGAAGTTAAAGTCCCCTCCTATGATTGAATTAATTAATTTCAAATGCCAATAGCTGTATACCTATCAATAATCATGTACAATATAAATGTTTTAACTGCTTCAGCCAGAATACACAGGGTAGCTGAATGGATAGGAGAACAAGACCCTTAACATATGCTGTTCATATGAGGCAAAGGCTGTTTCTCCTATCAGTGTCTCCCCCGCTCCCCCACATTGGTTCCTGCGCATTTGTGCACATTAATACATCAGTACACATGTCTCTTATTTCCTGGTTTGTATAGAGCTGCCAGGGCATCCATCCAGGTGGTGCCCCTAAGCAATTTTTACCGACCAACCTGGATGATAGTCCAGAGCAGCCGTGGGCAAACTATGGCCCGGGCCGGATCCAACCCGTTTGAAATGAATAAAACTAAAAAAAAAAAAAAAGACCGTACCCTTTTATGTAATGATGTTTACTTTGAATTTATATCAGTTCACACAAACACTCCATCCATGCTTTTGTTCCAGCCCTCCGGTCCAGTTTAAGAACCCATTGTGGCCCTCAAGTCAAAAAGTTTGCTCACCCCTGGTCCAGAGCCTACTTGCAGTCTGTAGTCCCTGTGTGAATAGTCACCCCTTCTCAAAGTGATCACCTCACCAAAGCCTGTGGCTGAGTTCCACGTTACTGTCTCATGCAGGGATGTGTAGTAAGGATATTAGTTCATTATGTGAACATAAAAGCAAACAGTAAAACTAGCTTTCAAATGTTTACTAGCATCATTTAAACCCAAAATAATTTTGAACTTGAAATATACAAGGTAATATTCTCTTCACTGTAGAAATTCCTAAGATGGTGCTCGTCGATTTTGCATCAACCAGATTGCATCTGTATGTTCCACAGACATTTCTAAAAGCTTATTTCCAATACAGGGCCTCTTGATTTTCTCAGAAATAATAGGAGTTTTGAAAAATTTAAAGTATTTTTATTTTACTATGTTAAGGTTTTATTTTATATTTATATATTTGTTAACTTTTAAAAAAAATTTATGGAATGCAGAGAGGAAGGGAGAGAGAGAGAGACAGAAACATCAATGGTGAGAGAATCATGGATTCCCTGCCTCCTGCATACCTCACACTGGGGATGGAGCCATCAAGCTAGGCATGTGCCCTGACCAGAGATGGAACTCTGACTTCCTAGTTCATAGTTCTATGCTCAACCACTGAGTCTAGCCTTTTAGGCTGGTTTTATTTTCTTAAATAAATGTTTATGCTGAGATAGATGGAAAGTTTTGAAGATACATTGCTATTGGACAAAACAAAAAAGGAAAAACGGAAGCTCCTAGGATTCAGCTTACTTCCACTCATATGTATGTATTCACTACACAGTGTCCTCCTATTTGTCTATAGGTGAAATCTTTTTCAATGAAACATACTTCATATTAGAGGCTCACTAACACATATTGTGGTAAAAATTATTGTGGGTATAAAGGGAGATGTAATTATTGGATATTTAATCGATGGTTTTACTTCTCTTTTAGGCTTACATTACAGAGAATGTACCACCATACAGACTGTTGCAGAATTAATGATTCCTTTGTTGTTGTTTATTTTTGACCCCTGGATGTGCCCCAATCTGGACTCCAACCGGCAATCCTGGCACATTGGGATGGCACTCCAACCAGCAAAGTTACTCGTTGGCCAGGACAACATTAATGAATCTTTTTGTTGTTTTGAATCCTCACCTGAGGCTGTTTTTCCATTGATTTTTAGAGAGAGTAAAAGGAAGGGGGACAGACACAGTGAAAGAAACATCAGTGTGAGAGAGACACATCCATTGGTAACCATCTGCTCTGGCCAGGGTTCCAGCCTGCAAGGTAGGTATGTCCCCTTTACTGGAATCAAAGCCAGGACTCCCAGTCCATGAACCAATGATGTATATCCACTGAGTAACACCAGCTGGGGCCAGAATTAATGATTCTTGAGCTAAAAATACGTCCCAGTGTCTTCTTCATTTGACAGGTTTGTTATTTACACATGACAGATAATTCAAAAATAGAAAACAAAAGAAAAAATAGGGGGGGGGCGGGGCAACAAAATAGGTTATAATTATGAGAAGTGGTTATAATTGTAAGAAGTAAACTTTCTGGCCCAGCCTGTGTTGCTTAGTGGATGTGCATTGACCTATGAACCAGGAGGTCGGATTAGATTCCTGGTCAGGGCACATGCCCAGGTTTCCCCTTCAATCCGTAATAGGGGGCATGCAGGAGTCAGTGGAACATTGACCTTCTCTCATCATTGATGTTTCTTTCTCCCTTCCTCTCTGAAATCAATAAAACATTCTAAAAAGTAAATGTAGTTTCTCTTTCTTTAAAATCCTTATCTAAGGATATTTTTTTCCATTGATCTTAGAGTGTGCGGGATAGCGGGGAGAGGGACAGAAACATTGATATGAGAGAGACACATTAATTGGTTGCCTCCCTCAGGCACACAGGACAGGCTGGAGACCAAACCTTCCACCCAGATACCTTCTGTGGGTGGGACAGCACTCTAACCCACTGAGCCACACCTGCTGAGGTGCAGATTCTCTTTGAAGGGACATATAATAAATGTGATGTTACATTATATTAGATGTGACTGACAAATATATCACGATGTAAAGTTTATCTTTTTTTTTAAAATATATTTTATTGATTTTTTACAGAGAGAAAGGGAGAGAGATAGAGAGTTAGAAACATCGATGAGAGAGAAACATCGATCAGCTGCCTCCTGCACATCTCCCACTGGGGATGTGCGCGCAACCCACGTACATGCCCTTGACCGGAATCGAACCTGGGACCCTTCAGTCCGCAGGCTGACGCTCTATCCACTGAGCCAAACCGGTTTCGGCTAAAGTTTATCTTAAAGGTATTTCACACCCTGTTCCTATTTGGCTCATTTGTTTGCATGTAGTGCACTCCACCAAAAGGTTGCAGGGTTGATTCCTGGTTCCACAAATTCCTGAATTGGGTGTGTGATTCCAGATCTCAGGGCTCCTTAGGGAGGCAACCAATGAATGTTTGTTTTCCAATTCTATGTTTCCATCTCTCCCATCCTCTCTAAATTCAGTTTTAAAAAAAAAAAAAAAACTTGAAAAATATCTTCAAAGGAAGGTATTTCCCAGCTCCCAGCAGCCCCAGAGAACTGCCCTGCCAGCTGGAGGCACCTGTGTGTAGGAGCCTAAGTGAAAGCAGCAGAGAAGGGCTCAGCCACCCCAGAGTTATGTGCAATGATGAATTTTGGTTGATTTAAGCGTTGGATGTTTTATTCCACAAGAAAGACTAGTTGTAAGAGAAAAGAGTTCCTGAGATTGAGATGCTCAGTAATATAAACCTAACACGTGTGACATGGCCTTGGGACTGGCTACTGGATAGAGCCTGGAAGGAGACTGTTAGTGGAGGATGCAAGTGAAGGAACTAGGATGGAAGTCTGGAAGGATGGGAAATCGTGTTTTTTGCTGTTTTTTGTTTTGTTTTGGGAAATCATGTTTTGATCTAGTGAAGAAGTTCACAAACCTTTTGCCAATAGCACATGAAGCAGAAGAACCACCTGGGCAACTCATAGACTCAAGAAATACTCTATGCCAAAACCGGTTTGGCTCAGTGGATAGAGCGTCGGCCTGCGGAATGAAGGGTCCCAGGTTCGATTCCGGTCAAGGGCATGTGCCTTGGTTGCGGGCACATCCCCAGTGGGAAATGTGCAGGAGGCAGCTGATCGATGTTTCTGGCTCTCTGTCTCTCTCCCTTCCTCTCTGTAAAAAATCAATAAAATATATTAAAAAAAAAGAAATACTCTAAATTACATGTTTCTAAACAGGTCATATCTTTAAAGTAAACACAGTTTCAAAATACTCTAGGGAATATCTATATTCCTGAAAATACTGGAAAGTAATCAAAATTTGAAAATGGATATAAGATTAAGTAAAGAGATAATAATTATTCTTATAACTGTTTTAAATATTGTTGATTTGTAAATTATTTTCTATCTCAAATATAATGAATACTAACAAGAGACATTGTACATTATAGTAAATGGCCCATTATCTAGATCAGGGGTCCTCAAACTACGGCCCGCGGGCCACATGCAAATACAAATATTGTATTTGTTCCCGTTTTGTTTTTTTACTTCAAAGTAAGATATGTGCAGTGGGCATAGGAATTTATTCATCGTTTTTTTTAAACTATAGTCGGGCCCTCCAATGGCGTGAGGGACAGAGAACTGGCCCCCTGTTTAAAAAGTTTGAGGACCCCTGATCTAGATTATAGAGGCTACTAAATTAAAGACATTCATTTCAAAATGCACTCCCAGAACACAAAAACTTCAAAGAGTACAACTTACAAACAAAATTTTTATCCCTTGAAAAATACCAGATGAAAATATCTCCCCCACAGTGTTGCATGGAATCTGATCTCATCAGGGGCCTAACCATGAATAGATACCTGGGTCTGTCTCTGAGACCCCCACACTCCTGCTTCCCTAAGTCAAGCTGCCTCTCCCTTCAGATGGGGAGACAGGGAGGGGCTGAGAGAGCAGGCTGCCCTTCCCCACCCCCCTCCTCACTGAGGGTTTAAGGATCCAGGCGAATCGGAGGCAGAAAGTTTCTGGTTTCACCCCCAATCTGCCCGCCTTTTGAGTTCCCTGTAACTTCACTGTAAGAATGTGCTCCCGGCTTGTGAAGATCCCGGGAAAGACCTCTCCCTGGGACCCCTGCAGCTGAAGGGCAGACCAGCCAGTAGCTCTAAGCACAGCCTCTGGGATCTGGGAAACTTCTGTGTGAATTCCAGGTTCCTCCTCCCTCTTCATGCTTTTGCCACAGCTGCCATTTACTCGCTAGCACCCTAATAAAGGAACAGCCCCTCTATCTGGGTGCCTTGTGCCATCAGCGGGCACCTGGCCCTTTCCTCCCTTTAAAGAAGTAACATAAACGCCCTCTCTCTGCTCCTGTCTCTTCTCTCCCTTGTGAATCCTTTCGCAGCCGCGTCACCGGCCAAAACCCTGACAGTGACGTGGGAACTCCCCCAGGAAGGGCTGTCCCTGTGGGAGGAGGTGCGGGGACCCGGGGCTGCCCCCTCCCCCTGCCCCGCCCGCCCTCCCCCTGTCCCTGCACAGGCCTGGCCGCCGGGCTCGGCCCCGCCCCCATCCCGGAGCCGCTCAGCTCAGGCTCTGGCCCCGCCCACCCCGCAGGGAGGCGCATGCGCAGTTCCTGGCAGACGCGGAAGCGGCCGTGGAGGGGAAGGTGGCGGTTCCCCTGAGGAGGGTGTTTGTCTTTAAAGCTGACGCTCCCGTCCCCCTCCCCGCAGGGAAGGCTGAGGGCGCTGCCGGCGCTGGAGTCCTTGTTGGGGTCCCCGCCCCGGAGCCTCAGCGGTGAGTCCGGTCCCGGGAGGCTGCGCGGTGCGGGCGCCACGTTCCTTTGGGAGGAAACGGAGGCCCCGGCCCGGGGTCTCTCCGCCTGTGGCTGTGGCCACCGCCTGCCGCGCGGTTTTCCCGCTGAAAACCGTTCCCGGGGCCGCCGGTGCTCCCCGCGGGGCTGAGAGTCTGGGTCAGGGGGTTCCCGCCCTTTGCGCCCCTCCCCCCGCCCGGCGCTTTCCGCCCAAAGAGCCCGGATGGCTCCCGGCCTGGGGTCTGCACTCCCCTCCTAGGCCCACCCCCACTTAATAAGGGGTCTGCCTGCCCGGGGAGCACAGTGTCCATGGGGGGGCTCAGGGGGAGGACGCGGTGTCCCCTGAAGAGGCGACCTGCCCGCAGGGAGGGGCTTTGTGGGCGCGGTGACTGCGGGGGGCGGGGGCCCAGGCTGGGGGGTCAGGAGAGGGAGTGAGAGACAGACACGTGGGCGGGAGAGAGGGCAGCGAGGGGTCCACAGAGAGGGACCCATAGGGGGTGTGGGGGGGGGACTGGACGGCGACGGTAGGAGTGAGGGGGTCACTCGGGGAAGTGGCCTGAGGAGGAAGGAAGAGGAGACACAGGGAGGAGGGGGGGCCCAGAGAGAGGAAGGGGGGCTGAGAGGGAGCGGGTCCTGGGGAGCAGAAGTGGGGTCCGCACAGGAGGAGGCACTTGAGACGGAGACTCTGGTTCAGAGGAGAAGAGTTGGGGGAGCGAGTGCAGGGACAGAAAGGGGGGCTCAGGGATGAGGGAGCAGGGGGAGCAGCCCTGAGTCAGCAGCTGTGGGAGCGGGACAGACGGGAACAGGCAGCAGAGGGGCCACGGGCGTGGGGAGGGGAAGACGCAGACGTGTGTGGAGATGGAGTCTCAGAGACCGGGAGAAAGAGCCCCTGAAGGGAAACAGGTTTCAGGAGTTTCATGGTCCAGGTGTAGGACAGACAGAGAGAAAAGGGGAGAGAGAGCAGGGGAGAGGGGACACAGGAAAGGACCACAGTGGAGGGAAAGGGAGCAGGAGACAGAGACAGATCCACAGACAGAAATACATAGTAGTGGGAGGAGGGGAACCCTGATCTGGGTGAGGGGTGAGCTGATGGGGTGTGGATGGTTAAGTTGTGATATATTGGTTTGTGGGTTTGCGTGTGTGTGTGTGTGTGTGTGTGTGTGTGTGTGTATTACTATTGATCTCTGAGAGACAAGGAGAGGGAGAGAGAGATAGAAACATCAATGGCTAGAGACAATGATTGTTCAGCTGCCTCCTCCGGGTCCTTCACTGGGGATCAAACCTGCAACCTGGCCACATGCCCTGACTAGGAATCTTACCATGATCTGGTTCAGAGGTCCGATCTCAACCACTGAGTCTTGCCGCCTAAGCATGCCTTTATATATTTAATTTAACAGCCGAATTGTTTTAGTTGTACAGATTGAATGAGAATGACAAATCTCCAGTTTATTAGGCTTGGGAATTTATAATAATTTGTTTCCATTTGCAACTTTTCTTCACTCAGAGTGGAGAGACTTGTCTGTTGGTCATGGGTCCCCATTTCCTGGGATGGCCACGAGGAGGTGACCTGTTTCTGTCACTATCTGATGCTTTTTTCAAGGATTATTAGAAACCTTAGGTTTGTTGCTGTGGTGTTTTGTGCCTGTGTGTGTGTTTCTTCCATGGATTTACTTTTTCTATGTCTTGACACTTAATTTATTATTTAAAACCATCCTGAGGTAAATCCTCTGTGTCTAATGAGATCCCCTGAAGAGCTTTAAGAAATGCCCTCAGACCCTAACTGGTTTGGCTCAGTGGATAGCGCATCAGCCTGGGGACTCAAGGGTCCCAGGTTCGATTATGGTCAAGGGCATGTACCTTGGCTGTGGGCACATCCCCATTGGGGGGCGTGCAGGAGGCAGCTGATCGATGTTTCTCTCATCGATGTTTCTAACTCTCTATCTCTCTCTCTTCTCTGTAAAAAATCATTAAAATATTTTTTTTTTAAAAAAAGAAGAAATGCCCTCAGGGCACTTTGCCTCATAGAGTTGGACAGCTGCTCTGGGTGGGGCATCCTTGGTTACTGAGGTGCCTCCAGGTGATGGAAGGTGAGGACAGGGATTAGCAGGAGCGGTGCAGGATGCCTCTGTGAGAGTGGGGAGCAGGCTTTGTTCAGGGGAGGTAAGGGGGTGCTCTGTTTGTTTGCGGGGTTCTGGATAGCAGCTCAGATTCTCATTGCTGTAGGAGTTTGTGGATGTCTTTTGAAGGACAGATACATGAAGACAGAATAAAACCCCTCACAGTGCGGTCTCCATGTAGAAGCTCATTGTTCCTCACTCTCTCCTGTGACCAAGGACAGGAGGGGTGGCCTTTTCCTCATTTCCAGGTTCTTCTGACTGTGAGTGTGAGGGGAGCTGATTAAGAGCCTGTGTTGACGTCTTTGAAGGCACATTCTGTGACTCCTCAACATAGTGTCACCTGAGAAAACATCCCAGACCCTGATCAGGACCAGGACCAAATGGCTGCTTCTCAGGTAACAGATGTGTCCTGGTCACAGGCTATGTTGCCTTTTCCTCTAACATCTGGTGATTTATTTGTCTACTTCTGGTGAGAAGTAGAGAAATACTCAAAGGGTATTGTTCTTGTCCTTGCAGGTTGTTTTTCCTTATGTCATTATTTTTTTAAAATATATTTTTATTGCCGAACCGGTTCGGCTCAGTGGATAGAGTGTCAGCATGCGGACTCAGGGGTCCCAGGTTCAATTCTGGTCAAGGGCATGTACCTTGGTTGTGGGCACATCCCCACTGGGGGGCGTGCAGGAGGCAGCTGATCGATGTTTCTCTCTAATTGATTTTTCTGGCTCTCTATCCCTCTCCCTTCTTCTCTGTAGAAAATCAATAAAATATATTTAAAAAAAAATATATATATATAATTTATTTTAGAGGAGAAGGAAGACATAGAGGGAGAAAATCAATGATGAAAGAGAATCATTAATTGGCTGCCTCCTGTGTGCCCCCCACTGAGGATTGAGCCCGCAAACCAGTCATGTGCCCATGACCGGAATCGAACCTGGGACCCTTCAGTCTTCAGGCCGAAGCTCTATCCACTGAAACAAACTGGCTAGACCTCATTACTTTTTTTTTTTTTATCATAGTCAGTGTCAGCAGTTATTATTGTTCTCGCTCTCTCTCTCTCTCTCTCTCTCTCTCTCTCTCACTCACTCTCTTTTTCACCCCTCTCTTTTGAAAAATATTTTTTTATTGAATTTAGAATCGAAAGGAGAGGGAGAGAGAGGTGGAAACTCAATCAGGCAGAGAATCATTGATCAACGACCTCCTGCACACCTCCCACTGGGGATCCAGTCTGAAACCTGCAGTGTGTCCTGACTAGGAATCCAACCCTGCCCTCCTGGTTCATGGTTCAGCAATCTACCTTTCAGCCACACTGGCGGGGCTATAATTCTCTCCTTTGTCCTAGAGCCTTCTCTGCATTCATTTCATGCAGCCTCCCCAGGTCAGGAAGCATTCCTTACCTTTAATTAGTGACTTTTAACTACTATAAACACACCTTCTGTGACAGATCAAACTAAAATCTATACTGTGGATTTGTGGACATGTGTCATCGTCATGTGTCCGTGTTAGAAAACACATCAGAGAATGTTATTGGGGCATAGTGATCTTACTGGATAATTCAGAATACCCCCTAGGTCTAAACCTCTTATGACACTGTTTTCTTATTGGCTGACATTGTGAACTCTTCTGGTGACCTCTTGGTAAATGTGTCTTTTTTTTCAGGGACCATTGACTTTCAGGGATGTGGCCATAGATTTCTCTCAGGAGGAGTGGGAATGCCTGGACCCAGCTCAGCGGAAATTGTACCTGGATGTGATGGTGGAGAACTACAGCAACTTGGCCTCCCTGGGTGAGGATGACTTCCTTCCTGACTTCCTACTCTACCCCTAGGGTTTTGTTTCTTTAATTTTAACATGTCTAAGGGCTTCTGCTTTCTATGGTAAATTGTTACTCTCAAGGAAAAAATTGCACCCTAGCTGATTTGGCTCAGTGGATAGGCTGAGTGGCCTGCAGACTGAAAAGTCCAGGTTTGATTCTGGTCAAGGGCTAATGCCAGGGTTGCGGGCTCACTCCACAGTAGGGGGCGCAGGAGGCAACATATCAATGATTTTCTTTTTTAATATATTTTTATTGATTTTTTTCCAGAGAGGAAGGGGGAGGGATAGAGAGTTAGAAACATCGATGAGAAACATCAATCAGCTGCCTCCTGCACACCCCCTACTGGGAATGTGCCCACAACCCAGGTACATGCCCTTGACTGGAATCGAACCTGGGACCCTTCTGTCCGCAGGCAGACACTCTATCCACTGAGCCAAACCAGTCAGGGCTCAATGATTCTCTCTTATCAGTGATGGCTCTATCTCTCCCTCTCCCTTCCTCTCTGAAAGCAATAAAAATATTTGTGTGTTTTTTTTAACAAGGAGCAAATTGGGGATTCTTTGGTGTAGTAAAAGGCTTTGTGATGTCTGTGAATTTGGAACTCAGTATTTGCACACATTATGTGTTGTCTAGAGTAATTAAGGTACTATCAGAAAATGATATTTTGGATAATAATTTTCTAGAATATTCTAATATTCTGCCATGTCTTCTGGCCAGAGGACAACCTGAATTGGAAATGGGAAAGGCTCTATCAAAATTCACACTCCATTTTCCTTTATTTTTTTAATTTTTAAGATTTTGTTTATTTCAGGGAGGAAGGGAGAGTTAGAGGGAGAAACTTCAGCTGGGCATTAATTGATTTTTTTATATGTGCCCTGACCAGAGATCAAACCTATAGTTTTGGTATATCAATACAATCCTCTAAGCAACTGGGCTACCTATGCAGGCAGATTGGATTCTTTCACTTAATTCTATGTATCTAGGCTTCTATCATGTCTATCCATGGCTTGATGTATTATTTCTTTATAGTAGTGAATAAGACTTCATTGTGTGTCCTTTAGTATATTTATCCATTCTCTTGTTGATGGACCTTTTCATTGCTTCTAGTTTTTATAAATTATGAATAAACAGCTCCTTGTAGGCTTTTGTGTAGATCAAAGGCTTAAGTCTTTGATTTAATAGTAGGGACCTGAGTTATAAATTTTATCGCCTTACATGTCAAATCAAATGAAATCTTTTATTTCAAATGGTAGAGCATCATTATAAAAATAGTCATTTTTTTCCAGTCTGTTATGTTCATTATTACAGATAGTGCTGCAGTGGATATATGGGTGGGTATATCTTTTTGAATTCATGTTCTCTGTATAAATCGCCAGAAATGGAATTACTGTATTAACTGGTACTTGTTTATGAATATTGGAAAATTCTCCATCGTGTTTTGTGAGTGGCTGCACGAATCTATATATATCTAAAAGCCTAAGTGACTGTTACACCCTGTTGACTGCATGACCCGATGAACAGTCGCTATGATGATGCACTGACCCCCAGGGGGCAGATGCTCAAAGCAGGAGCTGACCCCTGGTAGTCAGTGCACTTCCACAGCCAACCTCCCGTGGCTGGCTAACCTCCCGTGGTCCCTCCCTCTGGCCTGCCTGGTGGTCAGTGCGCTTCCACAGCTAACTGGCCTGGGCTGGCCAATCTCCTGCGGGCCTTTCCACTGACTGGCCGGCTCCAATCGCCAGCCAGTCCGAGGGACCCCTCCCGTGCAAGAATTCGTGCAGTGGGCCTCTAGTGAGTTTATAATCTTGCTGACAGTGCACAAATGTTCTCATTTCTCCACTTCATTGGTGATGCTCGTCGTTTTTTGATTTATGGATAACTGGCATCTTGTTAGGTGTTTGGTAGTATTTCGTGGTGGTGTCCATTTGCATTTCTCTGATGATGAATGAGTTGAATATCATTTAATACCAGTATGTTTATTGTGCATCTTTATGTCCTGTTTGGGAAATGTCTATTCAAGTCCCCTACCCATTTTTCAATCATGTTGTTTGTCCTTTTGGTGTTAAGTTGTGTGAGTTCCTTGTATATTTTGGATCTTTAGCTTTTGAGGATGTAACATTGCTGGGTTTTTGTGGTGATTGTTATTTTGTGGTTTCTTTTGGTATGCCAAACTTATTCTTTAGTAGTCTCATTTCTTTATTTTTAGCTTCTTTGTTATGTCTAGAAGATATATGCAAACCAGAATTTTTAAGAGTGATGGTAAAGTTCATTGACTGCTTTTTTCCAGTGTTTGCATGGTTTCAGGTCTTCTATATTAGTTGTTCATCCATGCTGAGTTCATTTTTGTTCATGGCCTATGAATGGGGTCTAGTTTTATTGTTTTTGCATGTATCTGTTCCGTTTTTCTAGCACTACTTGGTGAAGAATCTGTCTTTACCTCTTGTGTATTCTTACCTTCTATCTTATAGATTAGTTAACCATATACCTTTTGACATTTTTTAAAAAATAAATTTTTGATTGATTTCAGAGAGAACGGGAGAAGGAGAAAGAGATAGAAACATCAGTGTTGAGAGAGAATAATTGATTGGCTGTCTCCTGCATGCTCCCTACTGGGGATCAAGCCCACAACCTGTGCATGTGCCCTTGATTGTAATCGAACCCTGGGACCCTTCAGTTCGCATGCCGACGCTCTATCCACTGAGGCAAACTGGCTATGGTTAGCTTTGGACATTTTAAAGTTTTGTTACTTCTTTTTTCATGTTGATTTTTAAAAGGTCGTTATATATTCTGGATATTAACTACTTATCAGATAATATGCTTCGTAGAAATATTTTCCCATGCCACAGCTTGTAATTTGAACGACTGACCATTTGCTTTATTGGAAGTTATATTTATATGGGGTGTAATGCCTTTTGACTATTTTGTTTTGTTTACCTTTCCTCTTAGTGCTATAATAAAAAATCAAATGTCATAGAAACTTTTCTATATGGCCTAGCCCAGTGGTCGGCAAACTCATTAGTCATCAGAGCCAAATATCAACAGTACAACGATTGAAATTTCTTTTGAGAGCCAAATTTTTTAAACTTAAACTATATAGGTAGGTACATTTTTATAACTTAATTAGGGTACTCCTAAGACTTAGGAAGAGCCACACTCAAGGGGCCAAAGAGCCGCATGTGGCTCGCGAGCCGCAGTTTGCCAACCACAGGCCTAGCCAGAGTGTCAACCTGTGGACAAAAGGATCCAGGGTTCAATTCCAATCAAGGGCACAAGGCCAAGTTGCAGGCTCGACCACCAGTAGGGGCCATGCAGGAGACAGCCAATCAATGAATCTCTCGTAATGTTTCTATCTGTCTCTCCCTCTCCCTTCCTCTCTGAAAGCAATAAAAATGTATTTAAAAGAAAACCAAAAACGTTTCTGTAATTTGTCATTTAATAGATTGAATTAGTAGCTTTATGTTTCAGTCTTTTATCCATTTTGGTTTAATATTTGTATGTGGTGTTTAATAACAGCCCAACTTCACTCATTCTTTTACACGTAGACATCTGAGTATCTCAACACTATTCACATATGTAAGAATATCCTTCGTCGTGTAGGTACCCTTGTAGAAGATTATTTTACCTCATGGGTGAGAAGTTGTAAGTAGGGGGTGAGAAGTTGTAAGTAGGCTCTTTATCCTACAGTGCTTCTTTTTTGTAGTTGTTGTTAATCCTCACATGAGGACATTTTTTCCATTGCTTTTCACAGAGAGTGGAAGGGTGGGAGTAAGGCCAGAGGACAGAGAGGGAAACATCGATGTGAGAGAGACATGTCAGCTGGCCCCCTTCTGTCCCTACTTCAACGCAAGTGGGGTGGGAATTTGTAACCTAGGTATGTGCCCTTTAAGGGGAATTGAACCTGCCACCCTTAAGTGCACAGAATGATACTCTAACCGTGAGCCTCACTGGCCAGGGCCTACCGTGCCCCTCTATTTACCTGTGTCTTAATGTGTAGATGGTACTTTTGGATCACACCAGTTTTGAAATATTTTTTTTAAATCAGGAAGCATGATGCCTTTAAGGTTTTACTGTCTCTTCCATGTTTGTTTTGATTCCCTGGTGTCCTGTGTCATTAATTTTAGGATGAGGTTTGCTAATTTTGTGAAAAGTGTCACTGGGATGTGGATAGTGACCGCTTTGAATGTTTATGTCAATCTTGGGTACTTGTGACATTTTTATACTGTTAGCATTCCAATTTAAGGTCATTGCTTGTGTAGTTCATTTATTGAGTTCTTATTTAATGACAGCCAGCACTACTTTGTACTTTATTTTTATTGATTTTAGAGGACGAGAGCAACTTGGGGGTGGTGGTGAGAGAGAGAGAGACTTTGAGATATACATTCATTTCCCCACTTAGTTATGCATTCATTGGTGAGTTTTTACTGTGCCCTGAGCAAAGATCAAATCTACAGTGTTTTGGTATGAGGACCACACTCTAAACAACTGGGCTACTTGGGCAAAGTGAGAATGTCCTTTTCTGATCTGTGGTTTAGGCACCTTTGGCGAAGATCTTTAGACCCTATCCACGAGGATTTCTATGTCGGCTTTTATTCTACCTTGCTTCATTATTTCCCTCTGCCTTAATGTTTGTATCACAGGTTTTTGTTTGAGTGTTTATAATTTTTTATTTTATTGATTTGAGAGAGAAATGGAGAAGGACAGATAGTTAGAAACATCAGTGATAAGAGAGACTCATTGATAAGCTGCCTCTTGCACGTCCCCTACTGTGGATCAAGCCCACAACCCTGGCCTGTGCCCTTGAGAGGAATTGAATACAGGACCTTTCAGTTCACAGGATGGTGCTCTATCCACTGAGCCAAACCGGGTAGGGCTGTATTATAGTTTTTTTGATAGCAGAAGTTTTGAAGTATGTTTTAATATTAGGAAGCCTGAAGCCTTCAATTTCATACATTCTTTTTTATTTTTTTAAATATGTTTTTATGGATTTCAGAGAGAAGGGAGAGGGAGAGGGAGATAGAAACATCAATGATGAGAGAGAGCCATTGATAGGTTGCCTCCTGCATACCCTACACTGGGGACCGAGCCCACAACCTCCACCTGCACCCTTGACCAGATGCAAACCTGGGACCTTCAGTCTTCAGGGCAATGCTGTGTCCACTCCAGTGGTCGGCAAACTGCGGCTCGCGAGCCACATGTGGCTCTTTGGCCCCTTGAGTGTGGCTCTTCCACAAAATACTAGCTCTTCCACAAAATACCCACTTCTGCTCATGGGCCACGAAGTTTCAATCGCACTGTACGTGCGTGCCCACATGTGGTATTTTGTGGAAGAGCCACACTCAAGGGGCCAAAGAGCCACATGTGGCTCGCAAGCCGCGGTTTGCCGACTACCGCACTAAGCCAAACTGTCTAAGGCCATACATTCTTTTTTTTTTAAATAAATTTTTATTGATTTCAGACAGGAAGAGAGAGAGAAACATCAATGATGAGAGAGAATCATTGATCGGCTGCCTCCTGCACACCCCCCACTGGGGATCAAGCCCGAAATCTGGACATGTGCCTTTGACTGGAATCGAACTTGGACCCCTTCAGTCCGTAGGCTGGCTGACTATCCACTGAGCCAAACCAGTTAGGGCTTGCCATACATTCTTTTAACAATTCTTTTGTTACATGGAGTCCTGTGACATTCACATTACTTTTAGAAAGAGCTTTTCTATTTCCACCAGAAGTGTCACTGAGACTTTGATAGGGATTGCTTTGAAGATTTAGGTCACTTTGTGTACTAATGACAGCTGATACTGTTAGCATTGCAAACTAGACTCATGGAATGTGTTTTCCAACTTACTGATTTCTGCTGGGGTTCATGTCCCAGCATCAAGAAAGGTTCAGGAATCTGGGCCGAGGCCGGTTTGGCTCAGTGGATGGAGCGTCGGCCTGCGGACTGGGGTGTCCTAGGTTCGATTCCGGTCGGGGGCATGTGGCTGGGTTGCGGGCACATCCCCAGTGGGAGATGTGCAGGAGGCAGCTGATCGATGTCTCTCTCTCATCGATGTTTCTGGCTCTCTGTCTCTCTCCCTTCCTCTCTGTGAAAAATCAATAAAATATATTTAAAAAAAAAAAAAAAAAAAGAAAGGTTCAGGAATCTGGAAAAGGGGCTGCGTGTAGATGACATAGCAATCCAGAGACTAATAAAGAGTCCGGAGACGAGTTGAAAGGCAGTCGAGGTCAAGGACCTTCCGCTAAAGGAACTGAAGAGAGCCTCCTTGTCTAGGACCCTTGCTTTATTAACACAATTTGTCCTAAGGCAAGGTGGAGATAATACACCTCGAAGGGTAAGGTTTCAAAGGGTACAGAGTCCATTATCAGAATGGGGGAATAGCCTAAGGCTGTTCAGGTGTTTGGCCAGTAGGAGGCAATAACATGTAGATTAAGATGCCCTTTAACTGTCTGGCAGCCACAATCAGTTTCCTATTCAGGTTTGGGGAAATGCCTTGTTAGTGTCTTAGTAGTTCCTTAAATTCTCTTCATATTTCCACATGTTTATTGGCTTTTCAGAATCAAAATTTTAATGATTTATGTACAAATTCATCATTTAATTATTATTTTTTAAATGTATCTTTATTGATTTAAGACAGGAAGGGAGAGGGAGAAAGAGAGAGAGAAACATCAGTGAAGAGAAAGCATCATTGATCAGCTGCCTTCTAAATGATCGGGGATTGAGCCTTCAACCAAGGCCTGTGCCCTGACCTGGAACTAAAGTGTGACCACCTGGTTCATAGATTGAAGCTCAACCACTGAGGCACCACTTCCAGGCAAATTCTTTGATGTTTTAAGTTAAACACGTCTTTCATTAATGATTCGATTGTATTTTTTAATTCGGGTATTATGTTTTTCAATTTCCCCTTTTTGGTGTGGTGTTTATAAAATACTTTCTCATTGTATTTTTACTTTAATTACATAATATTTTAGTGATATTATTGTCATTTTATTTCTCCTTTTAGCTTTAATATATTTAGTTCTATTCTTTTTCAGGTAATTAATATATTCCCATTAATGTAGTGCATGTTTGATTACTTTTATTTTGTATTTCTGACAGTATACTTTTTGTTTCTTTGCATGGCTTGATATCATTTGTTGAGATTCCAGAATTGTAAACAAGCAGGCATTTGAATATGCTTTCTTTAGGAGGAAACAATAACCATCAGTGGAACAAATCCTACTTTCAGTCAACACTGTTTTCAGGATCTGTATTCTAGATTCTATTGTCTGTTTAATTTCCCTGTTGAATTATTCTCTGTTTCTTTCTCAGGCCCACGGTATCTTTTCAGACTTGATACACATCTTTAGTCCTGTAGTCTTGGTGGTGCTTGAACACTTTCTCATTGTTCCTTCGTAGCAGCCACTGCAGGTCACTCACATATACTGCCATTCTGTTCGCACTCTATGTCATGAACAACAGACACATGTTCTTCACGATGCTTCAAAACAGGGAGATCACTGAGCACCCACTTCACTCCTCTCTCTCTGTTTGCAGTGAAGAAACTGGGAATTGGGAGTGTTTTTATAATATTGTCGTTGTGTGCCAGGGCATTTGAGCAGGTATCATTGGCAAATGTAAGCAACTCTTTCTTCCTCTTTGATGTGTTTTCTTCAGTGTACCTATATTGAGCTTTCTTTGAATCCTTCACTGACTCTTGGAGTACTCAAAATTGTCGTTTGGTCAATACTTGCTGTTAACTTCAAAGTGCACTCACCTGATTGTCAAAATTGAAAATTTGTGTTTTTTTTTCAGCTATGTCATCTGAAGATGACCAGGCCTTTATGCCTATGCCCGGAATACAAGATTTATTCTCTGAAATAATACTGGTAAGATATAAAAGGTGTTGGTTTTGATAATGTACACTTAATGAAAGCCTTGGAATTTCAGAAAGAGTGGGATGAGAAGGGAGAATTTTAATATAAACAGAACTAATCTGCAAGTTATCAATAAATTTCTTGTTACCTACAGAGGTCAGGTGTATTACGCATTAGGGGAACCTCCCAATTTAACGTCAGTTACATTGGAAAATCAGTGTGTTTCTGCACGTGATGGTCGAAAACAACATTAACTGTTATGCATTCTTGGAAAGGGAATCGGGATAAACTAGGAGTTCACATAGTCTGTAGTGTAAATAATCATTTGAATTGTTTAAAGTATAGGGTGGTATTAAATTTTCCTTCAATCACTTCTAAAATGTGTAGATTTATTCTGTATCCTTAAAATTAAAATGTGCTCAATTTAGCAATCTTTTATATTTTTTATTTAAAAATTATATTTTTATTGATTTTAGAGAGTAAGGGAGAGGAAGAGAGAGAGGAAAACATCAGTGATGAGAAAATCATTCATTGGCTGCCTCCTCCATGCCTCCCACTGTGGACTGGTCCTGGAACCGGGGCGTGTGCCCTGAACTGAAACGGAACCATGACCTACTTGTTCATACATTGAAGCTCAACCACTGGTCCATGCTGGCTGGGCAGTTTGGCAGTCTTTTAAACAAGGATTCATTCTTCTTCCTCTGACAATTAATGTTTTGTACTATGTATTTATTTTTTGTCTATAATTTTGATAAATTAGGAAAGCTTTTTCTATACAACCATCTTGGTTTAATGAATATCACAGGATGGTTTTTATGAACCAAATGTACATGTTTAATGAAATTATAACTGTTACTAAACGTCTTTCTATCTCCCATTATTACCAGCATACACATAATGGAAATAGCAGCTATCAATGGATTGAACATTGGGAAAAGTTTAAGCAAAAGTCATATTTTAATCAGAGAAGTGAGCTTGCAGAGGGCCATTATAAAAGTGGAAATGTCTTTGACCAAATGTCCAATCACAATATACATCAGGTTATTCCTATTGTGGAGAAGACACACAATGGAAGTAAATGTGTCCAGTCTTTTCAGCAGTCTTCAAATTACGTTGAACAGGAGAATATTCATACTGGGGAGGAGGCTTACAAATGGAATCCATGTGGGAGAGTCTTCAGTCAAATATTCAATCTAAATATAATGGAAAAAATCCATAGTGCAGAAAAACCTTATCAATGTAAAGATTCTGGTAAAACATCTAATTGGCCTTCAAGTTTTACTCTAAATCAGAAAGTTCACACTGCAGAGAAGAGTTACAAATGTAAAGCATGTAGCAAAACCTTTAAATGTCATTCATCTCTTATTGAACATAAGGAAGGAAATCATACTATAGCAAAATTTCACAAACTGGGGGAAAATGGAAAAGGCTTTAGTCAGTCCTCAAGACATAATCAACATCATAGAATTCATACAGAAGAAAAGTCTTATAAATGTTCAGAGTGTGGCAAAGTCTTTAGCCAGCCCTCAACCCTTAATATTCATCTGAGAATTCACACTGGAGAGAACCCTTATAAATATAGAGAATTTGGCAAATTCTTTAACAGCCATGCAATTCTTAGTAATCATCACAGTGTTCATACTGAAGATAAGCCTTATAAATGTAGAGAATGTGGTAAAGGATTCCTCCACATTTCAAACATGATTCGACATCAGAAAGTTCACACTGGAGAGAAACCTTACAAATGTATAGAATGTGGCAAAGCCTTTAACCAATCCTCCTCCCTTAATCGTCATCAGAGTGTTCATACTGGAGAGAAGCCTTATAAATGTACAGAATGTGGCAAAGCGTTCAGTGAGTCTGCAACCCTTAATCGACATCAGAGAGTTCATACTGGAGAGAAGCTGTACAAATGTAGAGAATGTGACCAAGCCTTTAGCTGGCCCTCAACCATTAGTAATCATCAGAAAATTCACACTGGAGAGAAACCTTATAAATGTAAAGAATATGGCAAATCCTTTAGCAGCCATGCAGCTCTTACTAATCATCAAGGTGTTCATACTGAAGATAAACCTTATAAATGTAGAGAATGTGGTAAAGCATTCCTCCATGCCTCAAACATGATTCGACATCAGAAAGTTCATACTGGAGAGAAACCTTACAAATGTATAGAATGTGGCAAAGCCTTTAGCGATTCATCTTCCCTTATTAGACATCATAGGGTTCATACTGGAGAGAAGCTTTATAAATGTAAAGAATGTGGCAAAGCCTTTAGGCAGTCTTCATCCCTTAGTTATCATCACAGAGTTCATACTGGAGAGAGGCCTTATAAATGTAGAGAATGTGGCAAAGCCTTCTGGCAATCCCAAACTCTTACTGACCATCAGAAAACTCATACTGGAGAGAAGCATCATGAATGTAGACAATGTGGCAAAGTCTTTAGCCGGGCCTCAATTCTTACTGCACATCAGAGAATTCATACTGGAGAGAAGCCTTATAAATGTAGAGAATGTGGCAAGGCCTTTAGCTGGTCCTCAAACCTTACCACGCATCAGAGAGTTCACACTGGAGAGAAGCCTTATAAATGTGGAGAGTGTGGCAAAGCCTACAGGCATTCCTCAGCCCTTATTTACCATCAAAGAGTTCACACTGGAGAGAAGCCTTATATGTGTGGAAAATGTGGCAAATCCTTTGGCAACGCTTCAAACCTCTTGGCACATCAGAGAGTCCATACTGGAGAGAAATAATTAAAGATGTGAGGAGACTAATAAATCCTTTACCAGCAGTGAGAACTTGCTGAACATCACAGAATTTTAAATGGGAAGAAGCTTTCTGAATGTGAAAAGTGTAGAAAAGTCTTTAAAAGGCATTTTTGTATTACTGTACATGAGAGACTTTCATACTGAAGAGAGACCTTACTCATTTAGAGCATGTGCAAGCGCTCAAAATTTACTGAATAACAGAGACGTTTATATCGGAGGAAACCTTACACTGTAGAAAATGTGAGAAAGTGCTGGCTGGCATTCTCGGTGGTTTAGCTTTGACCTATGAACCACAAGGTCAGGGTGCAATTCCTGGTCAGGGCACAGACCCTGGTTGGGGACTCAATCTCCAGTGTAGGGCATGCAGCAGCCAGGTGTTCCATGATTCCCTCTGATCAGTGATATTCCTATTACTCTCTCTCTTTTCCTGTCTAAATCATGATGGCGGTGGCTGTGAGTGGTCCCAATGGCCGCTGCCACTTGCCCAGGGCTGGAATGGGCGGGGGAGGTGAGGCCCAGTGGTGGCAGCTGTGAGTGCTCCTGATGGCCCACAGGCACTGCTTCAGCTCAGCCCACAGGCCCCTCTTGGCACCTCTCATAGCCTTCGCCACATGCTATGGTATAAAACACATTGTGTAAGTTAACTGAAGCACAGGCACCACCTCCATGCCACACCCCCACTGAACCTGAGGCACCCTCCCCAAGCTGTTTCTGGTGAGGCCTGTGGGAAGATCCTGCCCTCGGAGAGAACTGGCCACAGAGGAGGCGGGTGGCACCACAGACATCGGGGTGGGCAGCCTGGCTTCCTGCACACCGAGGGCCTGGGAGGACCCCAGCCACAGAGGTGGCACAGGGGCCACTGACAATGAGGCAGCTGCGGTGGCAGCGGCCCCTGTGACTGAAGGCGTGCTGATCATCTGTGGAGCCCTCTCAGCAGGCTGCCCTCGCCCTCCCCATCGCTGCTGGCTCATCCCCGTGCAGCCTCCTGACTCCGAAGGTATGCAATTGCAGGGACATTCACTGTGGCAGGCCAGATTCACATCCTCCTGGCCATGCTGCGTGGGTTTGCGGACCTGCACAGGCACATGCCTCCTGTGCACATCATCTTCCCCCTTCCCCCTGCTCGTGTGTGAATGTCCCCCAGCGCACCGTCACCCATGTGTGCGTGGACCACAGCGCATGCACGTTTCCCGTCCTCTGCCACACTTCCCTCAACCCTGTCATACCTATAGGGTTGACACAATGTGCACACGTCCCCTCTGGCACGCTCAAGTCCTTTGGAGCATGTCTGGGTGCTCAGGGTGAGCTCTCTGTGATATGACAGAGGGCAGAGCGGTGACACCCTGTTCCCGTGTAGTCTAGTGTGGTGATGAGATTTCCTCCGTGGGGCTAATGCAGGTGCTGAGGTGAGAGCAGGTATGGACAGACACACCTGGTGGGCTTGGCATGGCCCTCGCTGAGGTGCCTTCGCTCAGTGTTCCAGATCAGGAACCCAGAGGAGGTGAGGAGGTTCGTCCTCTCAGTGAAATGGTGGGAGAGTCGGGGCGACTGCAGAGGAGGAATGTGCACTCTGGGTGCCAGGACCCATGAACGAAGCCTGCCCTGACTGAACCTTGCTTGCTTGGGGCCTAGCTCACTCCTGCAGGGCAGTCAGTGGGTGACAGGACATGCTTTTCCAAGTTAATGAGAGAAAACATTGATTCTCCTGCTGCCCACAAAGGTGGGAAGCAGAGTGGGGAGATATGCAGGGAGTGAGTGAGATTCCCCGCCTGGGGGTTCCAAACCTGCTGTTGGTTCCTTTCACCATGACTAGAGATAGACAGAATGTCCCCACAAAATGTATACACACTTTTGAATACCTACTAATTACAATGGGTTTAAGTATGAAAGGAAACAACGGAGCTGTCATCTGTTAAAAGTGTGGGCATAAACTGGCAGTCGGACATCCCCCGAGGGTTCTGGATTGGAGAGGGTGCAGGTCAGAATTTTGTGCACCAAGCCTCTAGTATATATGTAAAAGCCTAATATGGAAATTATCCGCTGGGGAGTTCAACTGGGAGAGTGGAAGTTTCATCACTTGCCATGATGTGCACTGACCACCAGGTGGCAGTGATGCTCTGAGACCTCTTGCAAGCTACTTCAGGGTAGGGGTGATAGGGCCAGCAGTCTGGTGAGAATGCAGGGTGTCCACCAAAGTCCCTCTCCCCCTGCTACCTGGGACACCAGGGCCCATGCTCCAGGGAAGCCCCCTGTGCTCAAGTGCTGGCATCCATGAGGAGCCTGCCCCACAGCTATTCAGTCTCTCCCAGCCACTGGGACCACAGGGGCTGTTTGGGCTTCCCTTGGGTTCACACAGAGAACAAGCTGCTGCCCGGCTTCCCTGTGGTACTCCTGGGTGGCCCAGAGGCCCACACTGAGCCCCTGACCATGCTATCTGGCTGTGCTCACCACATCTCCACGTGGGTACTCGGGCACAGTGACTCTGTGTGAATAGACACCCCTTCTCAAAGTGACCCCCTCACCAAAGCCTGTGGCCAAGTTCCATGTTACTGCCTCATGCAGAGACTTGTGGTAAGGATGTTCATTTCCTTATCTATAATAAAAGTGTAATATGCTAATTAGACCACACATATTCTGGAGGTCATTTTGGATGTGCTTCCTGATGAAGCTGAGGCCAGAAGGAAGCCAGCCCATGTCCCAGCTGCCTGCAGACAGCTGGAGGAGAGAAGCAGCCCAGGTCCTGGGTTCTGGAGGGAAGCTAGTACCAGCAGCCGGGGGAAGGAAGGCCTACTCTTGCATGAATTTTGGTGCATTGGACCTCTAATGTGAACATAAAAGGAAACAGTAAAAATAGCTTTCAAATTTTTACTGGCATCATTTATACCCCAAATAATTTTAAACTTGAAATGTATAAGTTAATATTCATTATTATGTTTATTGTGGAAATTCTGAAGATGGTACTGGTGGTTTTTGCATAAACTGGATCACATATGTACGTACCACAGACATTTCTAAAAGCTTATTTCCAATGGAGGGCTTCCTGGTTCTTTTTTCAGAAATAATATAAGTTTTGAAAAGTTTAAAGTGTTTTTATCCTAATAAGATTTTATTTTATGTTTGTACTAGAGGCCCAGTGCACAAAAATTTGTGCACTCGGCGGGGGTGGGGGGATCCCTCAGCACGGCCCGTCACCTCTTGTAGTCTGGGACCCCTCAGGGGATGACCACCTGCTGGCTTAGGCCCACTCCCCGGGGGGGGTGGGGGCGCAGGATTGGGCCTAAGCCAGCAGTCAGACATCCTTCTGGTAGCTCAGGAGCCCTTGGGGGATGTCCACTTGCCAGTGGCAAGCAGACCTAAGCTGCAGTCGGACATCCTTACCACTGCTGAGGAGGTGGGAGAGGTTCCCACCACCACTGCTGTACTGGCAACCGTCAGCCTGGCTTGTGGCTGAGCAGAGCTCCCCCTGTGGGAGTGCACTGACCACCAGCGGGCAGCTCCTCCATTGAGCATCTGTGTGTCATAGTGACCAGTTATTTCCAGTCCTTCGGCTGTTAGCAGCAATTTGCATATTGCCCTTTTATTATATAGGATAGAGGCCTGGTGCATGGGTGGAGGCCGGCTGGTTTGCCCTGAACAGTGTCTCGGATCAGGATTGGCTAGCCAGCTGGGGTGAGTGGCTGATGGCTGTTTGCAGGCTGGCCACAGCCCCTTCAGGGAGGGTGTCCCCACTGGGGTGCCTGGCCAGCCTCGGTGAGGGGCTGAGGGCTGTTTTCAGGCTGGCCATACCCCCTTCGGGGTGGGGGTCCTGCTGGGGTGCCTGGCCATCCTGGATGAGGGGCTGAAGGCTGTTTGCAGGCTGGTCACAATCCCCAGCCACTCAAGCTCCCAGTGTAAGCTGGCTGGAATCAGGTATCTGGTATTTATTTGTCTTCTATTATTGAAACTTCGTTGCCTTGAGCAGAGGCCACACGGACGCCAGGGCAGGCGGGAAGCTTAGCTTCTTCCATTGCTGGGGCAACTAAGCCTTCTGCTTGCTCCAGCTCCGTAGCTGCTGGCCACCATCTTGGTTGCATTAATTTGCTCTGATTCGCTGGTGGGCGTGGCTTGGGCGTAGCAGAGGTGCGGTCAATTTGCATGTTTTTCTTTTATTAGATTAGATTAGATGTTTACATTGAAAGCATTTTGTTATTGATTTCAGAGAGGAAGGAAGAGGAAGAGATGGAAATACAAATGGGGAGAGAGAAATCATGGATCCCCTGCTTCCTGCATAGCCCACACTGGGTGCGGAGCCTCCAACCAGGGCACGCGCCCTGACCAGGAATGGAAACCTGACCTCCTGGTTCTTGGGTCTATGCTCAACCACTGAGCCACACCGTCTGGGCAAATTTCATTACTTTAAATAATTGTATGCTTATGCTGAGATAGATTTAATGTTTTGAACAAAAAATATAAATAAAATAAGCCAATATCCCAGGACTCAGCTTACTCCCACTCATGTCTACTCACTAGACAGAGAATGTCCTGCTATTTGTTTATAGATGAAATCTTTTTCAATGAAACATACTTCATATTAGATGTTCACTAACACATATTGTGGTAAAAATTGTTTTGGGTATTGAGGGAGATGTAATTATGGGGTATTTGATCAATGGTTTTAGGCCTACATTACAGAGAATGTACCACCACACAAAATGTTGCAGAATTAATGATTCCTTTGTTGTTTATTTTTGACCCTAAATGTGCCCCAGTCTGGGCTTGAACCCGCAAGCCTGGCACAATGGGATGAGGTTCCAACCAACAAAGTTACTCGTTGGCCAGGACAAAATTAATGAATCTTTTTGTTGTGAATCCTCACCTGAGGCTATTTTTCCATTGAATTTTAGAGAGAGTGAAAGGAAGTGGAACAGACAGAGAAACTTCTTTGTGAGAGAGACACATCCATTGGTACCTCCTGCAAGGGCCAGTGATCCACCCTGCAAGGTAGGTACGTCCCCTTTACCACAATCTAAGCCAGGACTGTCAGTCCATGAGCCAATGCTGTATCCACTAGTGACACCAGCTAAGGCCAGATTTAATGATTGTTGAGCTAAAAACATATCCCAGTGTCTTCTTCAGTGTGTATATTTGGTAGGTTTATTATCCATACATAACAGATCACTCAGAACTAGAAAATAAGAAATGGGGTATTCGGAACTGATGAAGTGGCCAAATAGGTTATAATCTTATATGATAAAAGCCTTATATGCTAAGTGTCCAACCATTCATTCGACCGACTGGTCACTATGACGTGCATTGACCACCAGGGGGCAGATGCTCCTACCAGTAGGTTAGCTTGGTGTGGGTGTCTGGCCTATGAGGACTGGGCAAAACAGGCCAGACACCCCATGGAACCCTCCCGCGGTACCTCCCTGACCCCAATTGTGCACTGGTGGGGTCCCATGGTCTGGCCTGCATCCTCTCACAATTAGGAGCCGCTTGGGAGATGCAGGAGAGTCAGTTTGGACCCGATCCCCACAGGCCAAGCGGAAGAGGGATCCCACCAGTGCACCAGGCCTCTAATAATGTAAGAACTAAACGTTCTGGCCCAGCCTGTGTTGCTTAGTGGATGAGCATTGACCCGTGAACCAGGAGGTCTGGTTAGATTCCTGGTCAGGGATCATGCCCAAGTTTCCCCTTCAATCCCGTCAGTGGAACATTGATTCTCTCTCATCATTGACGTTTCTTTCTCCCTTCCTTTCTGAAATCAATAAAACATTCAAAAAAATAAATGTAGTTGCTCTTTTTTATAAATCCTTGTCCAAGGATATTATTTCCATTGATCTCAAGAGAGAATGGGTGGGATAGTGGGCAGAGAGACAGAGAAACATTGATATGAGAGACACATCAATTGGTGCCTCCCTCAGACACAAAGGGCGGGCTGGAGATCAAACCTTCCACTGAGGTACTAGACCTGACTGGGAATGAAATCTGTGATTGTGGGGAGGACGGCACTGTAATCCACCGAGCCACACCTGCTGAGCTGTAGATTCTCTTTGAAGGGACTTAAAATAAATTTGAAGGTACATTGTATGAGATATGACTAACATAAACATATCACCATGTGAAGAATTTTATCTCAAATGTATTTCTAACCCTGTCCCCTTTGGCTCATTTGTCTGCATGTAATGCCCTCCACCAAAAGGTTGCAGGTTTGATTCCTGCTCCTACAAATGCCCAGATTGGGGGAGTGATTCTAGATCTCCTCACGGCGCTTTCAGGAAGCAACCAATGGATGTTTGAACATGGATGTTTCCATCTCTCCCTCTCTAAATTCAGTTTTAAGAAAAAACACAAACTTTAAAAATATCTTCAAAGCAAGGCATTTCCCAGCTTTCTGCTGCACCAGAGAGCTGTTCTGCCAGCTGGAGGCAACTGTGTGTATGAGCCTAAGTGAAAGCAGTGGAGAAGGGCTCAGCCACCCCGGAGCTATGTGCAGTGATGAATTTTGCTTGATTTAAGCCACTAAACTTTGTGGTGTTTTATTCCACAACAAAGACTAGTTGTAAGAGAAAAGAGTTCCTGAGATTGAGGTGCTCAGTAATAAAAACCTAATGCATGTGACTTGGCTGGATGGAGACTGTGGACGCTGCAAGCAAAGCAACTCGGATGGCAGTCTGGAAGCACAGAAATTCTGTTTTTTTGTTTCTGGAAAGCATGTTTAGATCTAGGGAAAAAACTTCTGCCAATAGCACATGAAGCAGAGCAACCACCTGGCCAACCCATAGATTCATAAGAAATACTGAAGTATTGTTGCATTAAGAGAATCATTTTGGGGTGGTTTTATATAACAATGATTGAAGCGCTCTTAAGGACTGAATTGTGCCCCCTCAAAATGGATATATTGAAGCCCTAACCCCAATATGTCTGTATTTCCAGACATATTGGAAATACGGGTGTTTAGGGAGGTCTTTGAGGCTATATGAGGTCACAAGAGTGGGGTCGTATTTTGATAATAGTGGGGTCCTTATAAAAGGAGGGCATAGAATAACCTGTCTGTACGTGTTCTTTTTTTAAACATTTTATTTATTTTTTTAATATATTTTATTGATTTTTCACAGAGAGGGAACGGAGAGAGATAGAGAGTTAGAAACATCGATGATGAGAGAAACATCGATCAGCCGCCTCCTGCACATCTCCCACTGGGGATGTGCCCGCAACCCAGGTACATGCCCTTGACCGGAATTGAACCTGGGACCTTTCAGTCGCAGGCCGACGCTCTATTCACTGAGCCAAACCAGTTTCGGCTCTGTACATATTCTTGACATTTTATTTGGATAATATCAAGAAAGGATAGTTCAGCCCTGACTGGTTTGGCTCAGTGGATGGAGCGTTGGCCTGCGGACTGAAGGGTCCCGGGTCGATTCCAGTCAAGGGCATGTACCCTGCTTGCGAGCACATCCCCAGTCAGGGGTGTGCAGGAGGCAGCTGATCACTGTTTCTGGCTCTCTATCCCTTCCCCTTCCTCTCTCTAAAAAAAAAAAAAAATCAATAAAATATATTTAACAAAAAAAGAAAGGATAGTTCAATTATTTTTTTTAAGGTAGATGGGCAATGTTTATTTTTGATGTGTTTATTTTGGATTAAGTGTTATATTCAAATGCTTGATGGAATAATGAAAGGTGTGTAGTGAAAAAACAGTAAGGTAATTCAAGTGTTGGACACAACATTTGTTTTAGTTTATAACAATGTTCTTTACAAGGTTTATTTTTAAGCAGTGCTAATATCCTAAATGATCACATGTCTTAGTCATCCAAGTCTTATATCCCAGGTCGAGTCCCTCTGTAAGACTCTGGAACTCAGCCATGTTGAGTCTTGGTTTCCTGGGGATGGAGGAAGGGAGCAGGAAACAGGAAAGGCTGCTGGTGTGAGTATGAAATTGCCCATCTTCCCAGGGAGAGTTGTGGTTTCACTTTCTAGTTCTTCTCCTCACACAGACGATTGAAATTTTTTATTTAATGAACGTGCTTACGTGAATTCCAATTGCAGTCATGTTCCTGGGTTCAAGCCCCTCCCCACCTCCAGCCGCTCACTGAGATCCCAGTTCCTTCAGAGTTGCTTCAGCCTCACTACCAACATCAGCCTGCATGGCTGGGGGATGGAGGGGCAAATTAGCTCTTGACATAACCCTTTTCAACTCTTTGTTTCCAACACACGTGGATATTTTTCTTACTGCTCTTTTAAAAATATATTTTATTGATTTTTTACAGAGAGGAAAGGAGAGGGGTAGTTAGAAACATCAACCAGCTCCCTCCTGCACACCCCCTACTGGGGATGTGCCCGAAACCAAGGTATATGCCCTTGACCAGAATCAAACCTGGGACCCTTCAGTCTGCAGGCCCACGCTTTATCCACTGAGCCAAACTAGCTAGGGCTTTCTTACTGCTTTTATAATATACTAGAGGCCTGATGTACCAATTCGTGCAGGAGTAGGCCTTCCTTTCCCCGGCTACCAATACCATCTTCCCTCTGGCACCCGGGACCTGGGCTTTCTGCCCACTGCTGGCAGGCACCCAGACTCCAGCTTTCCTCACAGCCCTGGCTTTGTACGGAAGGATGTCTGGTCTAATTAGCATATTACCCTGTTATTATTATAGATTTGCAGTTAAATGTGTGAGTCACTGACTTCCAAACTTCACCATTGGGAATGGAGAGGGATGTTGATAAGCAGGCATCACTGTCAGATGGTGTTTCATTCCACTATCAATTTTAAGGAGGAAATCCACTGAAATGTCAGAAAGTTGGAGATCATGTTTAACACATCATTGCTGGAGGTTGCCTTTGCCCCTGTGGATTGTATCCTCTCCCACAGAGAAGGCTCCTGTTGGATGCAGGGGAGGCTTCATCAGGGTTTCTGTCAGGGCATTCCCCTCCGTTTCATTGGTGTATGGATCTGTGTTAATCCAGGACCACACCCACTTAGTTACTCTTGCTTTGTAAAATTTTTTCTAGTGTAAAAAAGTGAATCTTCCAACTTTCTTAAATTTGAAGTATTTTGCCTCTCCTGAATCTGTTTTGCTTAATTTTCAGCCAAAACTGTCTTGAATTTTGATAGGCCATCAATTTATTGTGTAGACATTGGGACATATTAAGGAATGTCTTTCAATTTATTTGTATCTGCTTTCTTTAGCATTGTTGTGTCATTTTCAGTGTGTAAGTTTTTCACCATCTTTGTAGAATGGATTGTCTTTATGTGTTTATCTGTTTATTATATATGGTGTGTTTCCTGGCTTCAGGTGACAATACTAAGAGGTGATATTTTATTGTCCTAAAGCAATTAAATACTTACATAGTTTAAACATAATCCTCTGTTCTGGCTTACTCTAAATTACATGTTTCTAAACAAGTCAAATCTTTAAAGTAAATAAAGATTTATAAAACTCGAATGAATACCTATATTCATGAAAATACTGAAAAGTAACCAAAATAAAAAATGGTGATGGGACTAAGTAATCTGATAACAGTTATTATTCTTATAACTCTGTTTTAAATATTATTGATTTTAAAATTGTATTGTTTCCCAGATATAAGGAAAACTAACAGGAGATATTCTACATTAATATCAATGTTCCATTAACTAGGTTATAGGGACTACTAAAGTCAAAATATTCATTC